>CP137686.1:18591466-18763966 GCA_037976565.1 Mesocentrotus franciscanus | reverse complement strand
ATAACCCGTCATTAAATCCCCGAAAAGATCGATAAGTGTTAAAAGAATCTTAAATGAGAACGTTTTGTGAATTTTCTAATCAATCGTGGGATACTTGGATCGCAATTACCATTCAAGGTTGATCATTTTTCTGGGAGAACATTAATTAGACTCAAGTCGTTATTGATATAGCCCTTTGACCCTGAGCTATCTATGTTGCGTTTGTATTCGTCATGAATATTTGATGATTTTGAAATACATCCTCAATTCGGGTTAAGGTGGTTTCATCGACTAAATGTAAAAATAGAAGAGAAATGTGATCATTTAAATAGTTTTTGATACAACAAACACTGTGAGAGAAAATCAAGAATACGATAAAAGGACAGACCGACAATGAGTTGATTAAGCATTTTTTTTTTAATAAAAAGAACGTTTATTCAGCAAGGACGATAATTCATTCGGATAAAAAAGGGGGAAAGATAAAGAATAGATAAGTAAATGAGGGATTACAAGAAAGAGGCTGACAATATAGAAGAAAATGAAAAAGGAGAAGGACGAGGAGGAGGGGAGAATCAAAAGAAGAAGAAGAAGAAGAAGAAGAAGAAGAAGAAGAAGAAGAAGAAGAAGAAGAAGAAGAAGAAGAAGAAGAAGAAGAAGAAGAAGAAGAAGTTAGTAGAAAGAAGAGGAGGAGGAAGACGAAGAAGAAGAAGAAGAAGAAGAAGAAGAAGAAGAAGAAGAAGAAGAAGAAGAAGAAGAAGAAGAAGAAGATGATGAAGAAGAAGACGAAGAAGAAGTTAGTAGAAAGAAGAGGAGGAGGGGAAGAAGACGAAGAAGAAGAAGAAGAAGAAGAATAAGAAGAAGAAGAAGAAGAAGAAGAAGAAGAAGAAGAAGATGAAGAAGAAGACGAAGAAGAAGTTAGTAGAAAGAAGAGGAGGAGGGGAAGAAGACGAAGAAGAAGAAGAAGAAGAAGAACTTGAAGAAGAAGAAGAAGAAGAAGAAGAAGAAGAAGAAGAAGAAGAAGAAGAAGAAGAAGAAGAAGAAGAGGAAGAAGAAGAAGAAGAAGAAGAAGAAAAAGATGAAGAAAAAGACGAAGAAGAAGTTAGTAGAAAGAAGAGGAGGAGGGGAAGAAGACGAAGAAGAAGAACTTGAAGAACATGACATGACATGACAGAGAAGAAAAATACAATGAAAATAAGAAGAATATGAAAAAGAAGGATGAAGAGGAAATGAAGATTACGATAGGAAGAGGGATAAGAGGAAGATTAGGAAGAAGAAGTAAAGAAAAGAAAAGGATGAAGAAAATTAGGAAAAAGAAAAGAAGAAAGTAAACAAAGATTGTTTAGATACACGGAGAAGGAAGAGAAAGGATAAAGAAAGAGGGAGGTGGTTATAAATATATAAAAACGATATTGATAAGAAAAAAAGAAAAATCCGAAATTCCTCTTTAACGAATATTCTTTCTATTTTACATCGGCATAACTAACAAGAGGGGGCTGCGGGGGCTGCCCGCAGCACCCAAAGATTATGCCTCATATTCGGGAAGCAAGATAGAATGTTGGTTTTGTTTACATCTTATTTTGCATGTCTCTATGAAAACGTATTGTTGGTATGGTATATAGTTACTACAATAAAAGGTCCAAATTTGTCAGAAATTAGAAACCGTCAGGCTCCTTATAAAATTGGGCCCATACCGCCTATATGGCATAGTATATACGTAGATGTGGCTCGAACACAGAATGTTGCTGTATAAGATTACTTCTCAGAGCCTTTCAGAAATAAATAAGAAGAAAAAAAATCAATTCAACAAAGGTGCCTAATACCCATTCTCCTTTACATAGACAGCCTACAAACGTAACTCTGTCTCGAACACAGAATGTTGCTCTGAAAGAATAGTATACAGAACGCTTATAAAGAAAACTACAGGTGTCAGTATATCGAATTTTCTTTATGAAACCTCGTGTGTTGTTAACTTAAATGATTCAAGGGATTCTCAGAGAAAGGATATTTAGAATCGTCTGAGATCGATCGCAACCTTGATCTATTGTGATACTATCCCACCCAAAGGGAATCGACAATGTTCTGTTCTTATTTTGGATCAAGATCTTTAAAGGGCCTGTGGTCACATTAAACCGATAGCAATGACGGATCCAGGAGGGGGCGTTGGGGCATGTACCCCCGCCAAAAGGGAGGGGGGAGTGAGGAAAAGAGAAGAATCGTGGGTTTTCTTCTTTGTATTTCTTGACAGGAAAATTTGTAGGCAAAACGACACACCAAAAACTGGTGACTTCCTTTTATTTTTTGCTTGTCACATACTTTGGGGACATGTGACCCCCAACACCCCTCGCCGTAGAATCATGAATCCACCACTGGATTACGGCACATTCCTTAGGGTTTCGATCCATCTTAGGGTTATTGTGTGCGTGTGTGCTGCTTGTGTGCGCGTGTGTGTTGATGTGGGGTGCCTGATCTGATGTATATGATGTGTCGTTTAAAGCTGACACCCCTACCTCCGATCGACGCCCCTTGAACCTATTAATAAATGGCGTATCCAGAGACGGCTTATGCCAACCCCCTCACCCTCCCACATTTGATTGCCTAGAAAGAAGGGAAACATTTTTTTTCAGTGGGTTCAGGACACGTAATGCTGCCCGGATACACCCCTAACATCAATAGGTGATTCCGCACACCCACCCCTCCCCTCCCTCGTTTATCAATTTCTGGATACGCCATTGCTAGAGATCCTTAACCGCCGTCAACGAAATATCATGAAGAAGCATTTCTAGTCATGGAGATGGGTACTCAGTTATAACTATTGGAGAATAAATGAAATGGGACTCATTATCCTTCAAGGCGTTTTCCTTTATAAGTGAAATCAATAGTCGAGTTTGGTAAGGGTTATAGTGACAATGGTTGCTATTGTGATTGGCTAATTGGATAAAGTTTGTGTCTGGAGTGTTTCGGGGGAATATGGGGGAGGAGGGGGTGTTCACACAACGATTATGTCTAAGCATGCCAAGAAAGAGACTATCGCTCATTAGAAATAATTTTTTTAATGTCTTGTAGCTTTTACCCTCTGTGTGTATTTCAATGACTACATCAATATTTCCCAAACTTTGAGAAAAATGTAATCCAATCCTAGCCCATCCCTCGTTCTCTCTCTCTCCCTGGAAGTCTATTCTTTCTTTTCTTCTATTTTATTTTTTGGGGGTACAGCTCTGTCGTGCATTTTTTTCTTCTCAGTCTTATTCTTCTTCTTCCCTGCCCTTCCCCTTTGTTCTCTTCCCCACTCACTCTCTCTCTCTCTCTCTCTCTCATTCTCCCTCTCCTCTTATCCGTTACGTCATCTCTTTAGTAAATGTATGTATCTGCACCCACGCAAACGTCATCTTCAAAGTCGTTTTCACATCAAGTAATTACAAAGTCCATATTTCCAGAAAGGCTCAATATTTTATTTCTTGTTTTCTTTGCAAGATTACTCCATTCTTCTGGCCAAATACAATGGAATAATCTTACACTTCTGATACACATAGTGATAATAATAACAATAATAATATGCATTTCATTTAAATGTTTTAAATATCCTCAAATTGGAAAGATTTTTACCTCACAAAAATTGCCTTTTTATGGGATTTTTCTTACATAACTAGTAAATACAAAAAATTCCTCAAAGCAAGTTGACACATGTAATCTCAATATTTTACATATTAATTTGTATTTTTCACATTTTTTCTCTTATTTAAGAGCAATTGTTAAGCTGACTATGATAAAGCCGCCATTTTTCTTTTTCCTTCCCCCTCATACAACAGATAAGTGAGTACGCAGCTTACAGTATAATTACAGATATGGTACAGACTAAACCAAGAAGATCTGACTAACAAGTACCCTAATGTGACTAAAAGTTCAGAGAAAGTACGCACAATATATAGGTTTTCTTCTGATATCATTTATAAAACATGAACAAGTACCATGTATGATCAACTATATTGCAATACGTCATAGCAAGGTTGTCACCTTTAATCTTTTGTATCATTCTTTCGTTTGTTAACAGTACATTTTGTTTGGAAGAACATTCAAAGTATTAGATTTGTTTTTCATAAACCGCACCACCAAAGCACTGAATGCGCTACCGAGACGTAACGAGATTCCAACTGCAAGCATTATTTACAGGTGCAGCTTCTTAACTGTATTTCTTTCCTTGAATTCATCACATTTTGCCTAAACGTCAAAAAGGCATCTCATATTATTTTCAGTATTTTCTAAAACAATTTTTCATTCTTAAATACAAATAAAAGCATTTATCTAGGCAACAGACAGCACACCTTTTCATCTGAATATTTGTTTGGTATTCGTTAGGCAAATAAGATCTTCACCATTCCACAATGTGCACGGAGGTCAACTTCAAAGTTTAAAAAAGTTTGCATTGATAGATTAAATGACTCACAAATTGTATTAAATAATAACAATAAAAAATGAAATGCGGAATAACCCATTTTGATAACATTCAGACAATCCAAATCTTCTAAGCATAAAAGCATATACATATTAATAATACAAATCTAACAATCTAGTCATATAAACAAACCAGAGGAAGAAGTCATTTCATTATGATGCAGTTTAGGTCCCAACATGAATAAAACACAAGCAATGTTTCAATACAACACTTTCAAAGAGCTTAATAAAAATAAATAATGTCAATAGCTAAATAGAATCTATCAAAAAGTCTTTGTAAAAAAAAAAAAATGCTATATATAACATTTGCAAATTTCAATTTAATGCATCATTCCTAAGTTTTACAGTTGTTCTAATGTGGGACTTACACCGTACATAATGAAATGACAACTTACTAAAATATTGAATAGGCAATATGAACAATGAGCTAAAGAAATGGTCTTTTTTTCATTTATTTAATTTTTTTTTACTATCAAAACAACTTCTGGAAAAACAAAAGAGTAATATTGACATATATGCATACACAACAAGAACATGCCCTTTTTCATAAGCGGTTTCTGTACTTGCTTTTTTTTCTCAAAAGCATTGATATAATTGCTCACACGTGACCTCTTGTTATTTTTTTGTCACTTATTTCCACATTTCTTGAATTCTTTGGTCTAAAAAAAAATCTCCAATTCATTTCTGTAATATCAACAACAAAATAAAAGAAAAAACATATCTCCAAATTGAAAACAAACAATTCTTTAACAGAGAAACAAACCAACTTAGCATACATTAAGCTACAAACAATGGGGCGACTTTTGTTTTTGTTGAAGAACAGGAACAGTGCCACTTTTTGTACAAGCAAAATTATTTCACAAACTTCAGGTTCTAATAATTACTGGAGTTGGAGTTAATTTCATCCTTCCAATTAGTGTATATCTTCATGCTATTCAGAACCTCCACATATGTTATACTTGAAAACTTTGCAAATATATACAATTTGACAGCAAACCTATCGTAAAGAAAGAGAATTACAAACTTACCTAGAAGAAACTAAGTGAGCAAGCATTCTATGAAATGCACATGTACAAAACGTGGAGCAAGGATGTCATGTACAATGCATGGGTGTAAATGTTGTTTTTAGACAACGAAGTACTACTAAATTTGTTTGCTTCTTATTACATTATGATATACTAATAACATGCAAACACTTGTGTACATGTCATAACATAGATGTGTCATAAATGTATCACCTTGTACTGACTAGGGTAAATGCAATTTACTTTACAGATACATGCTAACAGCTACTTAAGGTGGGGAAAAATCTAAAATTTACAGAACTAAACCTTTAAGCTGTTTGTGTAATGTCTGTGTAATGAACATGCACTTTGCTTTATAAAAGCCGCAGTCTTATATCATAAACAGTTATCATTTATCATGAAACCATGAAACATCTATAACAAATATCATAATCATAGCAACAAAATTTGAAACGTAAATGTGTGTCTCCCACATGTTTACCAAAGCATTCACATTTTAAAAAAGGTCACAGGGTAAAATGTTGCTTCCAATAAAACAACGTTTTCTATGGGATTTATCCTGCTCAATAAAACTCCATACATGTTCCATGTATACTGTCTCAATAACATTCACTCTTGTACTATTAGTCATGACTCATCCCATGAGCTAAAAATACTTGTAGCAACAAGAATATTTAAAAAGGGAGCAGTGACAAAAACAAAATGAAATGTCCATGGAGCCCCCAAAACACAAAAAGAGTATATCAGAAGATCAACAGCAAAATTGCAACATTGAATCACTTCCGACTAAATGCTTATTCGTCTAAATAAAATAGAGCAGCAAACGTCTCAAATACGTCTACTTTGAAAAGTGGGAAATCGGCCTAGACATATTACTACCAAGATGCAATTCATTCATACATCTGCATCGTGCTGTTGTAGATATATTCATACTGAAAAGAAAAAAAAGAAAAAACACATGACCTCGTTCAAATGACCACACTGAAGTACAAGCCAGAACAAAATATGAGAAAATACCGTACAGCATGGCTTGACACCAACAGGCACCTTAAACTGGACCATCAAAATGTCGAAGTTTTTATGTCAGGCGCATGCATAAAGACTTTAATAAGTTAAAACTTTAACCCCTTCAACAAAAATTTGTGTGGAGCCCTACCTATGGTATGTAATACTATGTATGAACTATTCATTCTGCATAAATATCCTAAACATACTATTCTTTTGTACTACTACTTGCTACATCTTTGTATAATGTGTAAATAACAACACAGCACAATATCCTACGCTATTAACATGCTAATTCATACACAATCAAGGAGGGGTGACCTGTCAACAATATCTAAATGGTAAATGATGCGATTAGATGTGAATTATTCTTTGAATACATAAGTTCTCTCTTTTCTTCCATTTTCATCACTTATATGATAGATATTCCTGCTGTGCTACATCACACTCTGTTGAAAATCATCATTTAGATAACCTAAAAAATATTACACAAGGTAGAAAAGTTTTTATATTCGCTCAAATTCATGGAAACTAAAATTTACTACCTATAATCAAATATCAACTTATAAAACACGTCTCCACATCGATTGAGAGCGCACACATAAACCGATTTTCTACTGTAAATTCTTTGTTTCCCCAAAGAAAACATTATCTCCATATATGTAATGAGAAACCAGCGAGAAAAGTAACTTCATACATGTAATGTGATAAGCATATTCTAAGAAATGTGTCAAGAAGCTAAACTGTCTGTGCTATGTCTGTGCTTTCTGTAGCTATCTTCTCTTTGTACATAT
Source organism: Mesocentrotus franciscanus (assembly GCA_037976565.1). NCBI lineage: Eukaryota > Metazoa > Echinodermata > Echinoidea > Camarodonta > Strongylocentrotidae > Mesocentrotus > Mesocentrotus franciscanus. Next base: position 18,756,714 of record CP137686.1, on the reverse strand, counting down.
GTACAGTATCATATATCAATCACGTTACAGAGTTCTGCATCTTCTTTCAATTCAGCAATGCAAAAAAAGTAAAAGTGAGAAGAAAAGAATAGAAACGAACCAACTGGTTCTTAAATTACAAAAATGCAACACGTAAAAAAAATTGTTTTCCCATAAATTTGCCAATAAATTTAAACTAGGTAAGTTGGCAAGGGCTAAGAAATCAAAAGTTGTAACAACAAAAGTTTTCAATTTTTTTCTTTTTTTTTGATCAATTACTCTGTCCAGCAGAAAGTAAATATAACGAGCAGTCGTTTAAAATTGTCACATCTTGAAATACGATATTTCTGTCCAAAAAAATTAGTACAATACTTTCAAATAACAAAAATGATTTTCTTTGAATCATAACATGTCTAAATATCATTTTTATTTCTTCTTACATGTCAAAAAATGTTTACATAATCACACATGAGCCTTATACATGGCCTCTATTGCATTTTCTTGAAAGATTTTATCAAACTTGCATCGCTGACATCCTCGCCAACTGGTGGAGGTTTCGAAAAGTTTTGAAAAATACAACAATCAAAAAGCGATCTGTACCAAAAGAAAGAAATATCAATTCACAAAATGGTAATAAATAGGATAAATTTAAAGATTTGCTGTTAAAAAAGGACAAAGCACATGAAAAATGTAAAAGAACACAAATGAATGCAAATCAATGTGACACGGAGATATACATCGAACTTTAAATTGTCTGTATCATTATTTCAGTTGGCACTTTTTTTCTTTTGTATGCAACTTTTTGTACTGGATATTTTAAGAGGTACTTGGTTCTTTATCTGCCCTTGACAATTTTCATTTTCAATTTTTTTCTCATCAAAAAGCAATTAATAAAATATGTTCGCTTGCAACATTAACAAGTATATACAGAATCAGGGCATGGATATGGCTGCTTTTTCTGGCAAAGACAAAGCAGATTTTTGTTCTTCTTTCCCTCAAAAATGTTCAACAGTATCTGAACGGTCTCTTGAAAATCTTAAAATCAGGAAGAGAGAGAGAGAGCTATTTAAAAAAGTACCTGATTATACAGGTCACAACATGGCAGCAAATAAGTAAACAAGTAAACTGTCCGTCCATCCATCAACCCAATATACTAATGAGACGAGGACTGTTGATGTATTACACTAACATGCCCTGGTAATTATTTATATGGCATCGTCAACTGTGCAACACATGGGTCACATCAAACCAGACACACACATGAAAAAGCCTTTTAGAATGCATGTCCACTTCACAAAGGCACACGATACACTATTCCAAAACAAACTGGTCTCTAAGCTGTGGTAGGGATCACACCAAGAACACTCTTCCTTGCGCAGTTCCTTGTTTAAACTAGTCGGTGTAGCATTAACTTTATTCCACGTCTGTTTCACCGGTGTGTGTTGGTTAACAAGTCGGTCAAGTATTACAACGTCCTGATGGTTTTTGAAGTGCACTGGGAACAATAGCCTTGCAGATAAATATATATAGCTGTTGAGTAACTGCCCTTGTTAAATCTATCCCCGACGTTGAAGTGAATGCTGAGTGTACGATACAAATCTCTCCCCCGCTACAGGCTTAAGTAACATTCTTATGACAGGGATCCTCGTCATCCATATGATAGCATCTTGGGGCATTCAATGCCCACCCAGATTCATCATGGTTTGAACATCCAAACTACCGCATTTCACTAGTCTTGCTACACCATCTGTTTGCTATGTTTTACATGAATCCAAGCATCACATCTCCCAGTCATATAGGGAAGAATTATGATGATTTTATCAGATCGGCGAACGTGAGGGTCAGGTAGACAGCGTGTGGTGGGTGGTTGGGTGGGTAGGGCTGGCTTAGAATTGGAAGCCATCTGTTTGGATGTTGGTATTGGTATCGAACTGGAATCCATCTTGGTTGGCTTGGGGTGCAAGGGCAGCATCTTCTTCATCAATCTGTAGCGATAGAGAGACAGAGACAGAGAACGAAACAGAGGGAGGGAAAGAGATCAAAGCAAAGAAAAATACTGTAACAATATACCACAGACACTATCTATCAGAGCTCAAGTCAATGATTTTCCAAGTACCCATAACCACTGCAGTTCTGTTTAAATGACTTGCCTTTGTTGCTCAGGTATATAAAATATATTTTCATTGAATACATTATTATTTCATCTGAATTTCTGTGCGGTTCACTAAAAATAACTACCATAAGTTGAATTTGGAAACCTAAGCCTTCGAGTAGGTTGTCCAGAAGGCAATACCCCCACCCCACCCCCCAAAAAAGGTTAAAACATAGCCTTGCTTGTATTAGGGTGATTGTGAGCATTAATTAGCTTGGTTGACATGTCAAAATGCAACTTTCCAGATCCAAAAGCATCAGTCAATCCCTTATACATCAAATGAGTATTCAAAAAATGTCAGCCATAAAAACCATGTATTTGCTCGAGAGAATAAAATAACACTTCCATCACCAAGGTCATTTTTCACTGATTCAGCTAACTTTTATTTTGCTCAGGTTTCAGAAGACCTGTTACACATAATCTTACCTCTGAGAAGTATTGGTCAATGATCTCATAGGCTAGCTTGTAGATCTCTTCAATGTCACTGTTCTGTAGTAACTCAATCTTGTCCAAACCTGTACAAAGAAGTTAAGGAAGGGATGATCAGCTCTGAACAGGCAAAGAATTTGTTCCCTACAAATATCAGGCTAGTTTCGAAACTTTTATTGTTTGCCGAAGTAAGAATATCAATGCTAACAATCTTGAAAATCTACGGGCTAGAAGTTGTTGCACACATCAAGTCAAAGAATGGTCAAAGATTTGCAATGTGATTTTCTTGTAATGTACAACAGCTTGCCCACGCATCCGTTTGCGCCCATCTGTTCAGAATTTATCAAACACACATATGCCGTTATGAACATACTCCCTTACATAACTCATACCACTTGGAAAAAGGGACTTTCTAAGGGCTAAGCCCAACTCAGGATTAGTCGCAGGAAAAAGACACTCCTGGGCCCCATTTCACAAAGCCTTTTTTCAATGACAAATGACAAAAATCAGTGACAAATCTGCTGATAACCAAACAGAAGCAAGGATTACACTAGCTTATAACAAAAACTGTCATTTGTCACTGATGACAAGTGATGAAATGGGGCCCAGGTAACCACTAAACTCACATAATAAGTGACAATAAATAATTGTCTGTGTATTAGGTACAGCACGGGCTAAGGTATAGCGGTAGGTCCACAGTTAAAGTAAGGAATTCAGTTAGTATAGATTGATCATCAAGCAAATGCTATTGGAGAATGTGTTGTATCAAATTGTAACTCATATATTTAATAGGGAGTTAACGCTCTCCTTGCTCTGATAGACACTTTATCCATAGTTGTCCCTTTTAACCAATGTGTTAAGTGAGACACTGGCAGGATTTACATGTACACCTTGAAATATCAGAGCTAAAGCCAGGGTACCATTTCCTCCAGCACTAAGGAAGCGTACAGGGACATTACATCATAACGTGAAGTACACAATCCAAAAACAAAACATTATTATCACTATATCAAGCATACGATGACACAAGGTGTAACTTACCTCCACACATCTCAATGCTGACAGCAATGTCATGGTAGTTCTCTCCCGCCAGCTTGAGGATATTGTTGATACCGTCGATGCAAACCTGGACAACCTGAGGGTCCTTTACCGTCAAGAGCTTACAGAGGGGTGGGACCACGCCTTCATCTACCAACACACTGACTTGATCTTTGTTACCACTGATTGTCAGATTACTAACTGCCCACGCTGCCTCCTTCTGCGTTTGGAAGTCACTCTGTCAACAAATTTCAAAGAAGGGTGACGATTAAAAGAATGGTCTTAGAGATATTGGCAAAGTAGTTTTATATCATTATCAAGTTTGTGTTCTGAACTATAAACTTTGTAATATAGTTTGTAACTTTTTTCCAACTTTGGTCAAATTTCCATACATTCAATGGACTGCTTTAGTCAAATTTTGTCATACATCAAGTACCTATTGAAAATGAGCTACAGATAATTTGTCAGTTTAAAGATAAACACCAGTTCTGGTCATGTGATTGCATTGTGAAAGAAACGTTGTGGAATCGATCAGAAAAGGTTGATCATCTAGCATATAAGTATTGGTGTGTACTGCAAGGTTCTGGAATCATTAAAATGATAAGAAATTTGGCCCAGTCTTGGCAAAGTTACAAGCACTGTACACAGAAAGATGTATATGGAACTATGCGACACTTTCGCGACACGTGCGCGACATCTATCCGGTCCAAATCCGGTAAAATTTGTATCATCACGTATTAGTCAAAACATATTCTTTCACATGATTGGTAATGAGAGCTTCCATTTCATTTTTTGGTTTGGGGTACATTGCAAAAAAAGAAGACTTGCTTCACTTCAAATTAGCATCAAATTAATATTTCTTTAATGGTTTGCTTCATTGACTGAAACATCAGTAACCTTATCCTATTATTCCCTTGATCTTAGGTAGAGATTTGGAGACATACAAGAAAACACTGAAGGGTTTTTATCATGTCATCATTGAATTACGAACTGCCTTTGAGGTGGGTGGAGATTTGTTTCTAGGCCGAACCTACCTTGTCTAGGTGCCTAATGATCTGGGGTATGAGACCTGCGTCAATGACCTCCTGGACTTGCTTCTGAGAACCTGCGGTGATGTTTGATAGGAACCATACTGCCTCCTGAAAGACAACATTACGTCAAAAATAAATGAGTAGTAGTCCCTCCAGTTTTATCTTGTTGTCAACTTTGTTGAATAATGAGACCAAGATAACTCTTGTTGGGGTCTATCACAAAAGCACGTTCTACCGAAAATCAGATCATGGTGAACAACCTTAACAGATTATAACTCCAAGAAGCTCTAAAGATGAAATGGTAGTTTTCCCTACTGAATCCTGACTTAGTTACCCATGTTTTGGAATTTAAAAAGAGTTGTTCACACTTGGTCTAAAATAAGTGAAATGGCCTTGCCAAATACCGGGCTGTCCTTTGAGTAGACAAAAGCATTTTTGAAGGCTGAAAAATGTATTGCATTAGTTTTGACTATTTTTTAATAACCTTATGGGAATTGGTTAGAGGAGGGGGGGTAGACTTGCATTTCAGTTTCTGAAGCATCCTATGCATGGTATTAGCAAAACAATGCAAAGCAATGGCAAGAACCATGTTAAGATCTTCCACAACCTCTCTACAGAGCCTGAATTCTTGATCAGATGTGAACAAACCATATAAATTCTACATGGTTTGCTAAGGTGTCCTGCCCTGTGGGGACGAAGGCATACCGTCAGGGGTAATCGCTACCATCATCATCGACTGCCCATAGCCCCGGCCACACACAGGGATAGCTTAAAATTTGACCATGGGAGTCTCAGATGCACTCCTTTATCAGCAGAGCCGCATCTGTCGGCTAGCTTCAGCCCTGCGCTGCATGCCTTCAAAAGGGAAACTGGACCTAAACACAGCACACCCTCACTCTAACGTTTTAAATTAAATTAGAAGTACATTACAATAAACTATAACACTCTCACATTTAAGATTGGACAGGAACGCCTTGTTTCATCACTTCAAGAATGTAAGTAAGGGGAGGGGGGTATGCTGGGGGTATGCTGGGGGAATAGACAAGTTTAAACAAACTCTTCCAGGGAATCACAAAACATGTACACAGGTTTTTTGTGATTCCCTGAAAAGTTTGTTTAAAATTGTTTATATTTTGTAGACATGCATATACCTTATTGGTACAATTTAAAATCCATTTTTTCCCTTTCTGATAATTCTATTTCCTACAGTTTGACAGATATTCTCTTTAACTGACAACCCAATTGGGAGAGGTCATTTTAAACCCTTGTTCAAAGGTAGATGGTCTCATCAACAGTAAAATGAAATACTTCAAACATTTCACATTTAAAAAACTGATAAGCGAATACCGTTAAGGACTTTTTGTGTGCGAAGTTACTGATTTTCACCCCATTTTATCATCCATTTACATGTAAAGGGGCTACTTTGCATTCTGAAATAAAATGCCAACAATACCAACCACCTACAATGTGAATGAACTTACCTTGTTGATCTTATCCTTGGCATGATCTAGAAGAGCTGGGAAGTGTTGTAGAGCGTGGTGATCAAGAACAACTTGTGTTTGCTCATCTGTACCTGTTACTATGTTGCCTACTGCCCTTAATGCTGCTGTCTGTAGTGTGACGATAAAAATACAAATATTGTTGACTATAGAGTGGTGAAGTGTGACCATTTTTTGAATTTCTCAATTTTTGAAAGACTTAATAAATGTCGAAACCAATTGAATATGTCTGAGATATGACCATCTGAAGCCTATGGGAACTCAGTGTTATATTGCTCTGGCTCATAACATTCCAGAGCAATATAACACTGAGTTCCCATAGGTAATCTTTATTCAGATGGTCATATCTCAGCCAATACTTAAAATATTTAATTGGTTTTCGACATTTGGACATTATTTTTTGGTGCTCTTTCGGAAAATGAAGAAAAAAATTGAGAAATTCCAAAAATAGATTTTTATGACGTCACAGCTTCGGTACTCTATTGAATATTGTTGAAAATACTTAGCAAACTTTGATATTCAGTTGAAGCTTTTGGCGAAGTATTTTACCCTAAATTTAAGACTGCACCCTAAGAGACTTATGCCAATTAGTTTGGAGGCCTTGATTGGCTGACATATTGTTTTCATACGCAGTTATCAGTTATATTAGCGCATCTAATGCGTTTATTGCAGATTATGTCGGATTGACAATGTGGCACCACAATGCTCCTCAGTAAGTATTTTACCATAAATGTCGGCTTACTGAAGTAAAATGCTTAAAAGTGATCTGAATATGAGTTAAGACATATTACTTAGCCAAGTAAAATACTGACTTACTCAATGTACTGAATTGAATACAGCCCCAGACACTTACCTGAACTTTAACTTCTTTACTGCTTAATAATGGAACCAGTGTAGGGACAATTCCTGAATCTATGACCATCTGAATTTGTGTGTTACCTCCATCTGTCAGGTACGATAGCGCCCACACTGTATCTACTAGTATCTGTGTGTGGATGGAAGATGCAAAAAGACATAAAGACCGTGATACACCATTTGATCATCAAGGCAGATGGAAAGTGAGACTCAGGATTGGATAAACTGTTTTAACTTTAAGGAAGTACTTCATAAAAAAAAGACTGAGGAAGAGAAAGAAAATAAGTAAACGGCTCATTATCTACCCAACCTATCAAATATAATACAGGATCATGGCTGCATAACCATGATCCTAAACATGATCATAAACATTTGACATTTGATTCAGTTTATTCCAACAATATCAATTTATGCACAGCATAATTGTACATAATGTCATTAAAAGGAGTCCAACTACATCATAAAGTCATATTTCATGCTTCAATCCAGTCTAATGTTGCAATTATGTGTTTTTACAGGAGTGTTGTAATCATAGTAGGTTTAAATGTAGAAATAGCAAGCTATGATGAGATTGATTCATACAGCGCAGCTACTATGTAAATATTCTCTATTGCACTATGGACAAGAAAAAAACTTCTTATAAAGCTACTTTACAGACTCACAACCAAAATCTATTCAAAGGTTTCTGAAAACAAGTAGGTCTTCAACAAAACTTTGAAGACTTCCACAGATGGGGCTTTTCTTACGTCTAGTGGTAGGTTATTCCAAAGCTTTGGAGCGACACAACTGAAAGCAACATCTTTGAGCGTTACTTTTGTTTTAGTGCGAGGTGGTTTTAGAAGCAGCATTTCCTATGTACTTTTGCAAGTTTTTAATATGGATACAATTTATCATATCCTTGATCTTTACTTTTGATGTTGATCATAATCAGGGGTAAAACTCTTCTCAATGTAAACATCAAGCTGCTAGATTAATCAGGGGTGATAGTGAGCACTAAAAAAAAATTAGGTTTTTTTTTTTCCCCCGACCACCGTCCCCTTGTGTAAAAAAAAAAAAAAAAAAAGGATCCAGGGGAAAAACTTGCATCTAAAAACATTCCCCCTTTTGAGTAAGAAAATTGGGGAAAATAAGGAAAATAAGGGAAAATCGGAAAATGAAAAAAAAAGAAAAAAAAATCTGAAAAAAAAAAATCAGGAATTTTTTTTAAATCGTGAAACCGATTTAAATCGGGTAATTATCAGGCCTGTAGATTTACAAACTTGGCCAAATGCCTTGTACTCACATTGGTGTCTGAGTGATGAATTAATGCAAGGAGAGCAGGTAGGATCTCCCTGATAGTCTCTAGAGGCGGTGATGGGTCCTTATTCCTGCACAGGTTTACTATTACCCACGTCACGTTCCTCAGGAAGGACAAGGGAATTGTGGGATTGATGAAGTTAAGCAGAGGTCGCACTACTCCTTCCTTTATGCAATAATCTCTACACCTTGGACCATCGCCTGATATTATATGATGAGAGGTAATGAGGAAAGACATTAACGAGGAAGCAACATTAATGATATTCTGAATAGCACTAAATACATGCATTTAAGTTTATTACAGATATATCACTACCCAGGTCACTAGATCAAGACTTGCCAGCACTATGCGTGCACCTTCACCCATTCCATGGAGGGCAATTCAGCAGGTCCCCATTTTCTCATAATGCTGCACAACCACATATTTTCAAAACTCGAGAGATGCGAGACCACTCAAATACTGTTTTTGATATAATATGCATAGGTTATTGTTATCATGGGACCCCGTGTGAAAGCTGAATACACCACAATATTCTCACGTGCACGCCCCAGAGTACCTTACCTATTATATTTCCTAAGGCCCATACTGCCTGCTCAGCTACATTGTGTTGTTGAGACCCCAAGAGCTTTAGGAAGTAAGGTACCGCTCCTGCCTCTACCACTGCTATCGTTTGTTTAGAAGTTCCAGACGCGATGTTTGTGAGGGCCCAGGCAGCTTCAAATTGTAACGATGGACTGGTTGGGGAAAGGAAGAAACAAAGTTTTGGCTTACAACAGGACAGGTGATACAAATCTCTGAATTGCTCTAATTATGTTCTTATCTTTTAAATATAAATATTATGTTTACTGCTAAGTGCTATATATGTTATTGTTCCAAATGCATTTTTTGTTTTTGTTGTTTCAGAGATCTGATCAGTATTCTGTAAAAGTGCTTAATAAAAATCAATTATAATTCAAGAGTGCCTCACTGATTGGTAAAGCAAGTCAAAAGGTGTTCTCTACATAGATTCAACCATTAACAATATAAACTATCCAAAGTGTTAAAGAGGAGGACAGAAAACAGAGGGGCTGTTTCATTAAATTTGCTATCTATAACAAATTTGCTTTCAGCCAATCAGATGCCATGATTTCAGTAGCTTGTAACTTGTTATTGATATCAAGTTTTAAAAAAGATTAACCTATGAAATATGTACAGATGAAACAAACACATAAAAAGCCATATGTGCACAGCCTAGGGCATATGCATGATGGCATGATGACAGTAACCAAACTGAGAGCTTTGGATACCTAAAAAAAAAAAAAAAAGACTAAAACCAGATAAAGGTAATCTCTCTTCTTTTGCAAGTCCTAAATAAGAGACTCCAGTAATATATTTTTTTCAAAGGGGGGAGGGGGGGGGGGTATATATTACATATTATACTTGAAGATTAATGTATATCTTGGTTATTCTTACTTGTCTTCTCTCGCTAAACAATCAACTAGAACAGGGAGGATGCCAGATTCTATTAGACCATCTATGGGAGGGTTGCGATCACTCGACAAGAGTTTCCTAGCGGCCTGGACTGCATCGAGTTGTATGTTGGGTTCTAGAGACTTGGCAGCATTCACTACTATCTCGGATATGGATTTGTTCATCTGCAAAAGAAATAATAAGACATTTCAAAATAAACCTCTATACGATTGTATTATAGCAAATTCAATGCCACATACAAATTCAAAATCTGCAGATTGTACACTAATTCTTTAAACCAAATATACTCACTAACATGTTTCTTTCCTGTTTAACAATGTGATGATTAGAATGAGTTTCTAAACACATGTAATCAAGATGTACTTCTAGTTCTACAAGTCTTCTAAAAGATATTGAAATAGTTCAGGCATCACCATTTCTCATTGTGGTTGAATAAAGGACAAAGGCAAATTTGTATACCTATCAAATGTAGGTACAGTATCTATAGCTATTGGAGTAGTAGTATTACCAGGGGGTGTTTCACAAAGATCCTAATTCTAACTTAACTTTAAGTTGGACTTAAACATTATGGAGAGCCATTTGTAGCCTTAAAATAAAATATATTCAAAAGCAAAAATTCAAGTATTTTAGACTTTTCATTCCACATCAAGAACATGAAATCTCCTTAATAGAAAATATGAATGATTTGAATCAACATTTTATGCCTTTTAAAATAACTTTGACAAAATATTTTCAAAGATGCTAATGGCTTTCCATAATTGTAAAGTCCAACTTAGAGATAAGTTCAACTTAGGATCTTTGTGAAACACCCCCCTGTGCTCCACACTAACTGTCATTGGAAGGGGGTCCAGATTGAACTTTTTACAGTCCGTTTGCACGCACCATGAGCCCTATGTAAAAACTTCAAAATTGTGGGCGCCTGAGACACACAACCATCCTGTTAGTGTCAAGCACTGGCATTACTATAATTATTGTTTTACATGGCAAATCACTGAGTGTACACATACATGTATACAGTACAAGGTTTAAAAAAAATAAATAAAAAAAAAATAATCACTACGACCAGTAGTCCTTTCCTTCCAGGAACACAAAAGCAAACAGTCCATCAAAGAAGTTCAAGATGAGTGTACTGAATTCTGCATACAAGAGAAAACTTGGTATGATATTCAAGAAGTGTAACTTACAAGAGGTGACTCTTCTTCTGAGTCTGTGCTTTCAAGGTTGGGTACATTTCTCCTCTTTAGAACAGTTTCCTCTCTCTTGTTCTTTCTAAGCTCCACAGTGGTCTCCGTTCGCCGTCTCCTCATCTCCTGGAGATTAAAAAAAAACAATTTGATCAAATCATTTTAAGTAAATACTTCAAAAGACATATTTTTAAAGTTTTTTTTTGGGGGGGGGGATATGCATGTAGTACATGTAGGTATCAAATCCAAATTTGCAACGCATGTACGTGTTTCTGTTTCGGAAAGAACAAAATATAAAAAAATACTTATCCCTCATTCACATGCATTCTACAACATCTAATATTTCAGGTGGGATTTGCGACACACGGCCCAGAATAGGATTACATGAAATAAATAAATATGATTCTTTTTTTTTTTAAATCGAAAGAATAACAGCTCTCAACTCTTAGGACCAGTTCCTTGGAAGCTGTCACAAGTTTAAAGTTCTTGGTCATTCCATAAAAACATGTGTTACAGTATGTACAGAACTATCACACATTTCAACCTTGATATTAAAGGCAATGGTTGATATTTAGAAGTAAAAATCAGGCAACTTTGTACAGATTTGCTTGAACTGTAACAGGACATCATAATCCTGTTACTTTCCTTCATTAGAATGTGAAAGACACACTACATGTAAATCCTGTGATAAAAATGGGTCAGGCTAGTTTTCTTGTCAAAATAAACATACAAGTTCCCTTTACCTTAAAGGCTAGAACCAGATCAGAGACTGTATGACTCATATTGAAGTAAAAGTTAATTTCTTTTGGTCGTGTCTACAAGATACACGTACATGTACATGTACATTGTAAATGTACACTTTGCTTGTTATCAGTTTTTCAACTGTATTTAAAGATCTTTATTGGTATTTGTACATGTACGGTACTTGTAGCTACCTGTCAACTTACAACCAATCTCATTTCATTTTTAAGCATACAAAAATGAATGGTCATTCTGCGGAATCTGCACAAGAAGCTCAATATAAATACAAATATGACAAATTTAAGCAAACTAACATGTATTTTATTTTTCAATCTTGCACACAAACATGTCCTTATCTACACTGATATATGATATATAGGTATATGTACATATCATACATGTACCATTGATGATTGGCACCTGCAAAAAAACAACATGGAAATACAAGGTAATTAAGATTTGTAAGACAAGATAGTGGATATTGCCAGATTGACTTTTACTAAATTATTCATACCCTTACCAAGTTTTGTATTTTTTTAAGTATGTGAAAAATGGATTTGCCTTTATTTACAGATAATTCTTGAGAATGTGACATATTAAAGTTTACATCTAAAAGTATTCAATGAAGGCCATAATTCAAGCAGTCCACCTTTTCTCAAGTTAATGAAATACACAAAAAAAACATTGAATTTACAAGGGGTACAAATACTTTAGTTGTTAACTGCACGTGTAGATCTTGGTAAGATCGCACATAATTTTAGTAAATTAATTCATCTTGTAACGATGATTTTATCAGCAGGTAACATAGCCATGCCTTCAGTTTAGACTGATTTACAGCAGGTACGTTCCTCATACACTCGCTAAGGTGCTTTTAGTTGGGGGCGCCATATCTACTATGACGTCACTCGTAAATAATTAAGAAACGAAGCCGATAAAGACATTATGCTAATAAAATTAGCTCACTCTTTACCATCCAACCAATCAAAAACAAGTAAAAATATGTAAAGGAAGGTTTCCCTACCCCCAAATGAATATTCATATTGCCTATTTGATACATAGTTTTCAAATAAACATTGAAGATAACTTGACGTATATTCAAATTTTAATGGACCATAATTTTGGCAAAAATCACGAAAATTGACATTTTGGTGTAAGGTTGTAGAAAAATGATTATAAACTTTTCTTCTCAATTTTTGTATGTCATGATAACTTTAAAAGCATATGAATGAGAATGTTTACTGAAATAGTCCATTGACCTTATTTTCGTTCCAGTTTTTTTTGGCATCATGGCCTAAGTTTGAATACGACACATTGTATCAAGGTTGCATGGATTTGCATGCTTTTTATAGCATGCCATTGTGTATACAGGAGAGGTAGGTAGATCCTAGTCAGTCACATTCCTATAGATCCTGTCAGGCCTAGTTAGATCTACAGTTGACCGAGAGGGATCTCATTATAGCTATAACTATATAGATCTAAGCCTTTGCTTTAATAAGATTTTGCTTCTGAATTTATAAGTTAGGGAGATAAATTGACAATTAATGTTGGGAAGCTACAAAAATATATTAAGCCTATCAGTATCAACACACTAGATGGGGATGCATGAAGGGCTCTATAGCTGTTACTTTAGGCCTCTAATTTTAACTCTGTTTTACTTGCTAGACAATTAATAATAATTCTAGACCTAGATTCATAACTTAATTAATAATTTTCGAACAGAAAAAAATGTCTAGCAGGAAAACAGAGTTAAAATTATATATGCTTTTAAAATTATCATGACATACAAAAATTGAGAAGAAGAGTTTATAATCATTTTTCTACAACCTTACACCAAAATGTCAATTTTTGTGATTTTTGCCAAAATTATGGTCTATTAAAATTTGAATATACGTCAAGTTATCTTCAATGTTCATTTGAAAACTATGTATCAAATTGGCAATATGAATATTCATTTGGGGGTAGTAGGGGTAGGAAAACCTTCCTTTACATATTTTTACTTGTATTTGATTGGTTGGATGGTAAAGAGTGAGCTAATTTTATTAGCATAATGTCTTGATCGGCTTTGTTTCTTAATTATTTACGAGTGACGTCATAGTAGATATGGCGCCGCCCACTAAAAGCACGCAGGGGACTTACGTGACAGGCATACTTGAGAAATTCCTACAAAATTTTAACATATTAAAATGTATAATTTTTTAAGTAATTCCATCATACATAAATGGCAAAAAGTTGTCTTCTCCTCTAAATCTAATTGATTTGATGATATCCTGTAGTAGTCTTCAGTCTTCTTGAGTTTATCTTCCAACAAGATTTCATAATTTGAAAATGCCTTGTTCAACTTCAATCTTTTGTCAAGATTTTTGGTAGTCTTCAACTTCAATCTTTTGTCAAGATTTTTGGTAGTCTATTTGGGAGAATAGTCTCACATTTGGGATACCTCCATTAGATATATTTGGGCAAGGAGGTGCCTAAATATCCTTCTATATGATAGCGAGGTGCCCAAATGTATCTGAATTCTTTTATATCGAAATTATATTTTTTCCAAGTTCGCAACATTTAGAAACGGGACAAGTCAGGACAAGAAGAAGCCCAAATATCCTCATGTTCTCATAATCATATTGAGGTGACAAAATACATGTACATGTACATGTATATGATTTTTGTATTCATGTTTGGTACTTGGTAGTGGGACCATAGTTCAAGCACATCTCAAACAAATCGCCAAGATTTCGAAAATCTGATACCACCTATGAAAATAGGAACCTACAGTGCAAACATTTTCTATGAAATTGGATGAGAAATAATGAAAATATTAGCAAATGATCATTAACTTTTACAGCATTTTGCATATGTTCAAAAAAAGTATGAACTTACTGAGAAGGGTCTGGAAATCTTCATTTTGAGAGAAGATGTCAAATCAAGATTGTGAGTAAAAAGTGAAACCAACCGATTGTACGATACTTTGCCTTCCAATTCGAGTAATTATCTTACCTTTGGTGGATCGCTTAGGTAAACATACACACATGTAAACTCTTGTGAGCAAATAAGGTTTCGTTGTTTTTATAACTTTTTCTTCAGTAATAGCGCACGCGCGGATCCAACATCAAATATTAAGATTCTGATATCCCCGGAATCAATTTGACAAATAATTTTTCTAGTTGCATCATTTGTAATCTAGAATTTTGCTGCTGATTTGGTAGTAATTGATCTAATTGAATTTGTGTAAAATACGAGAAATCATGGATTGAATATCATAATTCATATTCCTAATTTTTGTTAAATGTCCGCAAACGTAAACTTTAGTCTTTAGACACCCAAACATATATTCTGCGGCAAGGTGCCGGCAAACATTATTTTATATCTTATCTAATGATTAGTGTGACTGTGTTGATAACATAATAAAATTTGTACCATACTGACAATTTCCTTTTTTTTTTCGCTCGCTTCACTCGCTCACAAAATTTTAGAAACAAACGTGCCCATACGTGTGTATACTGAGAAGTTGTGTTTCCGGACAGGTTGTGTATCCAGACAGTTGATTTAATGCATGCAATATATTTGTTTATCTTTTAAAGTTTATAGATTTAGAGTCTAGATCTAGACTATGTTAGAAAATATTATGAAGGATAGATCTAGGGTCTAGATCTAAATATTTATGACGCTGTTGGGTAGTGCTTTATATTATTAGGGTGTCTGAACGATTTTTCAATTTTCCCTTTTGGATCGTTTTTCACCATTTTGGTTGGATAATTGAAAAAATTATTCACTCAGAATAATACATTTCAAATTTCAAGACTCACCGATGTTTCTATCAAAAGTTACAGCCCCTTCAATTCCCTACAATATTCATCCATTTTTGTAAGAATCGACGAAAAAGACGTACACGCAGAGTTATGTTGTTTTGCTAAATTTAGCACAACAGCTGAATTGCGCAATATGCAAGCGTACACATACGCGTGCAAGCGTACGCGTGTTGCTTAAATGATGCGTGATCGGCAATCCATTGTCTTCAATGGGCACCCACTTCCGGTTTGTAGACACGCCCCGATGCATATTCATGTGCAGATTTTACGCTATCACCATGGGTTCGCCGGCGCGGAGCTCACGCCTCCCTACTTAGCTGATCCGAAAAATGTGGGGAAGGGTATTTTCAAACTGTAATTGTTTGTGATCCCTGGGGCTAGCGAAAAATAAGCGTAGGGATATTTTCCTTACGACTGGGACTACATATCGCCAGGGGCGTCATATCTCATAAGTGGCAAATTTCGAGTTAGCCAGGAAACAATGTTTAAATAGCTGTTTTGACCAAGATATTTTTAGAATTTCGAGATGACGCCCTCTGGAAATATTGGAATTAATCTGCTCTTTCATATGACACCTCATTTATTGAGTATCACCTTCAGGATCACAAAGAATAAAGGTTTGAACTCCAAAAAAAAAAAAAAAACTTTGACCAATTTTGCATGATCGCGTAATGCACATAGACTGCATAGGGCTGCGTGCAATCTCTATGGGAAGGATTTTAGCACACAACATCGGGTGCGCGATCAGACACCCTAATATTATGCATATTTTGTTAAGTCCAAAGGCAAAAGCGAAGGCTTTATTTTTCTTAAGAATTCAGACACAACTGCAACTCCCAATCATACTTGTTACTTGGCACTTGACAATGTCACAAAAGACACAAGTGTCAGAGTGATGCAAAAATGAATCTTCGGTTCTGGCTAGAGCTTAGACCGAAAGCTTCAGTCTCTGATATCGACGGTTGTTCCGCTGAGATTGCATCTGGCTCCTCTGACCGCCTCTATACATAGACTGAAGTACGTCAATGGGGTAGTGTGGGGAACGAATGGTTCGGTTCGGCCGACCGCGATGAATGAGATATGCAACGAGTTTTTCACTCTTTACGTCTTCATATATCCACTTTGGCTGCAATATTACACTGAATCTAAATAGCCATAAGAATAACCGGAAATATCTACTTTGACTTACGATAGCTTGCTCATTTAGATCCTATATTAATGATTAATCCGAGAAGTCTTGTAGTCAACAAGATTTGTTGTCAGCCATCTTGGTTTAAGTTGATGAATATTCATTTTTTCTTTCGAACGTCCAATAGCTACGTATGAGTCAGCCCGGCTTGAGCCGGTGATGTTTGAATATTCATAAGCCCAATATCAAACACGTGCTCTGATTGGCCATTGGGCTTGTTTTGGTCGGTTGACCCGAAATATATCGGGCGGGTCATGTCATAGATTACCAGTTCGAATGCATGAACGTACCGTTTCCTTGGTTCTGAGATAAAAATTGGATAATTCATATACGTAAGTCTGTAAATTTCGCATTTAGAAATAAATCATAAAAAAATTGATAACTGTACATAGGAGAAAAATAGACATAGAGTAAGACCGCCAAACTTCGGACGTTGCCAAACTTCGGACAAAAATTACCTCAACGGCTAGAACGCAAAATATGAGCCTAGCTCAGGCGGGTGACTTGCATGCATTTGATACTACTACTAACCTATTATCGTTAGTACAGAAAGTTTGGACAGGTTGCAGTCTACAAAACTCACAAAAAACATCGAATCCAGAGACAGATTTCGGGTAACCTAGATTTTTACAGTTTTTAACAGGGGGGTTAAGGTGTAGTGACTCCAATATATCGATTATAAAAAAATCCTTCGTATATTTCAGGTAGTTTTTGCCAATATTATGAGAGCTTACGAGATACTTTTTCACTTTATCGCAGAAATTTTTGTAATGGCGTCCGTTAGTGGGAGCTAGGGGGGTACATACGGCCCCCTACCCGAAGATGACGCTCTTCCAAACTTCGGACAGGCAACATTGAGTGTCATTTTGACTACGAAAAAATAGCACTTTCGTAAGATTTTAGGACCAAAATATTGTGTGAGTGTTGTGAAAAACACCTATTTTATAGTTCTACCTAACTTAAATCTACCCAAAAGAGAAAATAATATTTTTTTCATGAAATCAACGTAGTCAAACTTACCCGTCTTACGATTTTTGATCCGGTTTCATACCTCCGATGAATGCGTGTTATCCGCACTGGAGCGTGCGCGCTACACATGCGCTATACATGCGTGTCCGAACTTTGGCAAGTGCGTCCGAAGTTTGGAATGAAAAAAGGTTCTGCGGGTAAGTAAATAATTCTAGTTTTCCGTTTCCATTACTGATTTTCTTTTACATGACATACATAAACAGTATTTGCACAATAATAATATATTTGGTCTTTCAATAATTAAAAGAGAATTTAATGTTTTCCCCTGTTATGTCTTAAGTGTCCGAAGTTTGGCGGTCTTACTCTAGTATTTTTGTATCTGATTTATAAATCAGAAAATTAGATCTAAATAAAGAAAATCGTGGGAGAAAGTTTTTGACCTAAAAGCAGGCCAAAATCGGCTCAATCTCTCCCCGTGGTGCGAGCCGTATGGGGTACCGTCTGTGTATGGGGAATGTCAACAAATGTCAGTTTTATTAAAGAATGACCCATATCAGACGGTTATTTCTGTCTAGCTAGAGCTCTGCGAGTGTGACACTGACAGTGACAGTGCGATGAGTTTGGAATTTGGCCTTTTCGGGGGCGACACAGAGTCTAATTCTTTGTCTATAAAATAAAACAAAAGGGTGCCGTCACTAAAAAAAAATGGTTGAAAAACGCTGACATAGACTTCTCTTATTGTTCGTATCAAGCAATTCAAGCCAAGAAAAACCCAGACCACCATTCATTCATTCATTCTGAGATAGATCTCTGCGTATATCGCATGCCATCACACGCAGCAATGCGCACTGTCTACATTGGCTACACACATTATTGTCAACTTTAATGACGATAATTTTCTGAATGACATTTCTTTCACGGAACCAAAATAACAGGATAAAACTACCTCAAAAATTAATACAAACCTCTTGATCTCTTCCCTTATTCTTGAAACTCTTCAGCCTGCTCGCCATCGCCGTATCTTCAATGGATAAGTTCGACATTTTCACTGTTTATAACGGTAGTTCCCGTTCGAGTAGGAGAGAAATAATACCGGCAATCGCATTCACTTCCAAAATGCCGGCCTCACGATGACGTCATGGAAGTCGTGCTCATTTCCTTTTCAATGAGAGAAGGATGATGATTGGCCAAATGAAAGAAGCTTTTCCTAGTAAGAAAACACAATTTTTAAATAAAACCGAATGTTTAATAATCTTTTTGTATAAAAAAAAAATTTAATCAAAGTTTATAATGATTTGATTTCATTGTTATATTCCAAAAACGCTTATTTAAAATCTTATAATACAAAATACATAGATACATTGTACTATATCGACCAATCAGTGGATAGATATCGGCAGAGGCACTATAATAGTAAGACAGGTTTTCTTTACAAGATATCAACTCGATATCTATAGTAGTGTACTATACTACTAGATCTACCACTTTTTTTTTATTGGAACTTTCATTTTCGTTGCCTTATAATGATCGAATGGTGCAAATAATCCCGGAGATTGAGTGGGGGTCGCACGTGGGCTGGCTCTCCATCCGCAGGCGCTGCAATGTAATTTAGTATGGGTAAAGAGGATGTGCCCCCCCCCCTCCCTCCGACCCGATTCCAATTTACATCTGTTTATTCATTTTTATTTCTTTATTATTTAGTATAGCTGTCGGGGGCAAATTCCTTCTAATCCCATAAAATTTTCTCTTTTTACCTCATAATATTTCTTTCTTTTCCTTTGGGGCCCCCTTCGTTCTTTCTTTCTTTCTTCTTTTTTTCTTCTTTCTTCATGTTCCCGCTTTTCGATCCCTCTTCATATCTTCTTCCTTAGTATTATTTATTTATTTATTTATTTTTATTTATATATTTATTTTTATTTTTTTTATTTATTTATTTATTTTTTTTTTTGGGGTATTCTCCTTATCCCCTTTTTACCGCCTTTAAACAGTAACAGGTGGGTACGGAAGCCCATTAGTGCCACCATGTGAATTAAAATTTAAGAGGAATCATCTGGCATTATCTGGCAGCCGCCAGATAATTCCTCTTAAATTTTAATTCACATGGTGCATGGCACTATATATTGGTTTCCAATTTTCCATATATAGGTAAGTAACAATTAACTGATAATATTGTAAAATCGTGATCAGAACTAAATGCCATCACAAAGATCGACCTTTGAAAAATACAAACTAATATCACCTAACGAAATGGAGCTTAATCCGAACTTATTGGCTAGGGTATCGGTATTGCCCTAATTGCGTTGATTTCTCGAAAGTCTTTGTGATCGTGTTGATGGTGCATTTATTTTCTGAATAACAAAGATCAGCAGGGTGCCGTTGCATAAAACTTGCTATTATAGTAACTTTGCTATTATAGTAACTTTTCATGGAATACTGGATTTTGATTGGCTCTTGAGCAACGTTACCATGGTAGTTACCATTGATGGCAAAGTTACTATAATAGTAAGTCTTTATGCAATGGCACCCTGGGCCCCGTTTTATAAACTATATAATTATACATAAGTGATAGAAGACTGTAAATTTGCGATTATTTGGAGGACTTGCAATTGATTCTTATATCACTCGCAACGCTTTCTAAGACGGGCCCTGCATGGCGTAATAATAAAGAAGGTTGAATTAGCTCCCACTCCCCAACCCAATCTCTCTCTCTCTCTCTCTCTCTCTCTCTCTCTCTCTCTTCTTCTTCTTCTTCTTCTCTCTCTCTCTCTCTCTCTCTCTCTCTCTCTCTCCGTCTCTCTCTCTCTCTCTCTCTCTTTCTCTCTCCGCAATGAGAATATGAAGTTGAGGGGGTATGGGCTGGGTTCATGCAGTGGACGTTTTCATTATAGGCCTACTTTGCTACCTACCGGGGAGTTTGTGGGAAGGAGCCATCTCGGGTCAGGCGGAAAATTTTAAAAGAATGAAAATTGGGTCCTAAAATGATAGGGTGCAAGTTTTAGGTGGGTCCTAGCTGACGTGACGTCTATCGGGGAGAATATGAAGTTTAGGGCCGGGCGGAGAGGGGGTTGGACGGGGTTTAGGGGTTTCGTTATATTGCAACATACCGGGGAGTTTGTGGGAAGGAGCCATCTCAAGTCAGGAAAATATGGAAAATTTAAAAAGAATAAAAATTGGGTCATAGGGCTGCAAACTTTGGGGTAGGTCATAGTTGACGTCTATCAGGGAAGCTTTAGGAGAGGCAGTGATGGTGGTGTGGTAAAACCATAGTCGTCAGCTATAGCTGCGCCTGCCGTCAGCGTTAGCTGTATATACAAAGCTATGTCTCATTTTTAAATACATTCAAGAACCCCCTCTTTCCAGTTTTAAAACGATTTTTGTTTACCTTTAAGACTTTAGTTTCCTCGTCTTATTCATTCAATTAGGGCGTAATATACATCTCGCCTCCATACCGTGCAAAATAGGCCAGCATTTGTCAACCGGGGTGCCGCAAGACATCTTTAGGGGTGCCGCGAGAGAATTTTAGCAATCCGGCAAAAAAAAAAAAAAAAAAACATTTGGAGTAACCTCGATTTCGTGAAAAGCAAATATTAGAAACCGCTATAGACGGTATGTAATTTCATGAGAAAATAGCATTTCAAAGATAATAAAGTGTTTATTATATTCTCGCTCGCTTCGCTCAACCGCAACCTATAGAAACACGATGATATCAGGCAGCAAAGTAAAATACCTCCATATTCGAGCAATGAATTGCCCGAATAGCCTTCTATTTCACAACGAGATGCCCGAAATAATTTATATATATTATATCTTTTCTATCGACTTTACATATTAATTTTGTACCGTTTGCTTCACTCGCTCGTTATATTTAGAACTGACAGGATAATTCCAGGCAATGTGATGCCCGAATGTCCTAATGTTCGTGCATTGAGGTCGGACCGCACTTAATAGTTTTTGTATTCATGTATTCGGCAGCGAGGCTCCCGCACAATTAATTCTATACTTAATCTATAGTGTGTTGATAATAATGCAAAGCCATTATTAATGAATGTACATAAGTGCCAACGATGTTAGCCTCTCTTGACCCATATTAATGGCTCTCATGTACGGTGGCGTATGGAGTAATTTTAGGTAGCCAGACTTGGCCCATCAATTCACAATCTCTTTTTTTAGCGGACCTCCCCAGTGTCGTTATAATTATAGCGAGGGGCGTGGTATATATTACTACATCTGGGGTGAAGTCTAAATAACGTCACCATCCGGGTAAAGGAAACCCTGACCATTGCCGTGGGACAAACTCCCTCTGTCTTATGTCTCGCTAATCACTCCCCCTTCTCCCACACCCTCCCTGGTGCCCTTTCGAAAGCACGGTAGCTGCAAATACAGTTGTATATGCCACTGACGGATGCAAACATGCACACCATAATGATGCACATGAACAGCGCCATCTCTCATCACATGCACATTCGCACAAATCTATTTCGAGCCAGTGCTTACACTTTTTTGAAATTCTGAAAATGTGGGCTATGTCCGTGAAATTTTCAAGGAATGAAAGGATTCCTGGAAATTTCAGGAAATTGAAGAAATATCAAGAAAGAATCAAAAAGAAATGAAGGAATACTGAAATAGTGATCCCCCTCTCTTTTATCATATATTATTTAGCTTTACAAACGTAGAGTTTTACCCGTTTCCTCTGAATTAGAGTCTAAGTGTTTGTTTGTTGCTTGCTCGCTTCGCGCTCTCTCGCAAAATTTGAGGTTTTAGAGTTGATATTCTGGTGCAAAAAAAGACGTATGGTAATATGCTAGCCTCGACCTAGCAAACAACAACCATGACATGCAGGTGAGAAGCATTTTGAGAAATTTAAGGAACTTCCATCAAATTCCAGGAAATTTGATGTTTTATTTCAGGAAATTCTATTCTGACGAGTGGAAACAACTGTTGCATGTGGTTCTCATCGCCGTCGTGAGAGCATGCAGAGGTGTACCCGCGGGGGCGTGCGAAGGAGTGGGCACGGGGGCTTCCCCAATCTATTGACCTTCCTTAAACAAAGACTAGAAGAGAGATCGGTATCGGAGTGATGGGGGTCTTATACTCAGACAGTAATAGCCCCCTCCAGTGGCGGATCCAGGGAGGGGGCCCGGGCCCCCTCCCCTAGAAAAAAAAACATGTAAAAACACCCTTTTGGGAAAAAAAAGAAGATGGGCCCCCTCCCCTGGCGCTCAAGGGGTGGTGGTGAAATTTTTTTCTTCAATTTTTGAAGGCAAAAAAAAAAAAATTGTGCTCAACACCCCCCTCCACTGAGCGGAAAATCGGCTGGCACGATTTTCCAAATTTTAATTTTCGGAGGCAAAAAAAAAAAAAAAATTAAAGTTCTCTCTGCTCACTGTCTTGTCCACTGTGCTATTCCACACGCGTAAGGAGCATAAGGTGTTTATCTCATATAGCCATGGGCGTCAATCCTAGGGGGTCCCCCCACGATTTGGCATTAAAGTCTTCTCTCTTTTTTTCTTTCTTTCTTTTTCTTTTTTTTAACTTTCCAAAAGTTGCCAGCTGAACTAAAGTGTTCCCACTGTTTATACGTTATTTTGCAGAGGCGTCAATCCTGGGGGGACGGGGGGACACATTCCCCCGAAACAAGGTTTAAGACTCGAGAACGGTACAACGAATCGTCTTCTTTCTCTGATAATCAAATGAAACGGCACAGGTTCCGCGCTTTGCGCGGGAGGGAAACTTTATTCAAACAAGGATTAATAGTCGAGAACGGTACTACGAAACGTCTTCTTTCTCTAAAAATTTAATGAAACAGGGATTAAGAGTCGAGAACGGTACAACGAATCGTCTTCGTTCTCTAATAATTTAATGAAACGACAAAGCTTCCGCGCTTCGCGCGGGAGGGGGGCGAATTCAAACAAGGATTAAGAGTCGAGAACGGTAGAATGAATCGTCTTCTTTCTCTAACAACAACTCGTCAAGGCTTCCGCGCTACGCACGAGAGGGTGGAAACTTAATTCAGACAAGGATTAAGAGTCGAGAACGGTAGAACGAATCATCTTCTTTCTCTAATAATTTAATGAAACGTCAAGGCTTCTGCGCTTTGCGCGGGAGGGGAGGGGGAACTGAATTCAAACGAAGATTAAGAGTCGAGAACGGTACAATGAATCGTCTTCTTTCTCTAATAATTTAATGAAACGTCAAAGCTTCCGCGCTTCGCGTTCTCTAATAATTTAATGAAACGACAAAACTTTAATTCCGCGCTTCGCTTTGTCGTTTCATTAAATTATTAGAGAACGAAGACGATTCGTTGTACCGCACTCGACTCTTAATCCCTGTTTCATTAAATTTTTAGAGAAAGAAGACGTTTCGTAGTACCGTTCTCGACTATTAATCCTTGTTTGAATAAAGTTTCCCTCCCGCGCAAAGCGCGGAACCTGTGCCGTTTCATTTGATTATCAGAGAAAGAAGACGCGCGGGAGGGGGAAACTGAATTCAAACAAAGATTAAGAGTCAAGAACGGTACAACGAATCGTCTTCTTTTTTTAATAATAATTTAATGAAACGTCAAAGCTTCCGCGCTTCGCGCGGGAGGGAAACTGAATTCAAACAAAGATTAAGAGTCGAGAACGGTACAATGAATCGTCTTCTTTCTCTAATAACAACTCGTCAAGGCTTCCGCGCTACGCACGAGAGGGTGGAAACTTAATTCAGACAAGGATTAAGAGTCGAGAACGGTAGAACGAATCATCTTCTTTCTAATAATTTAATGAAACGTCAAGGCTTCTGCGCTTTGCGCGGGAGGGGAGGGGGAACTGAATTCAAACGAAGATTAAGAGTCGAGAACGGTACAATGAATCGTCTTCTTTCTCTAATAATTTAATGAAACGTCAAAGCTTCCGCGCTTCGCGTTCTCTAATAATTTAATGAAACGACAAAACTTTAATTCCGCGCTTCGCTTTGTCGTTTCATTAAATTATTAGAGAACGAAGACGATTCGTAGTACCGTTCTCGACTATTAATCCTTGTTTGAATAAAGTTTCCCTCCCGCGCAAAGCGCGGAACCTGTGCCGTTTCATTTGATTATCAGAGAAAGAAGACGCGCAGGAGGGGGAAACTGAATTCAAACAAAGATTAAGAGTCAAGAATGGTACAACGAATCGTCTTCTTTTTTTAATAATAATTTAATGAAACGTCAAAGCTTCCGCGCTTCGCGCGGGAGGGGGAACTGAATTCAAACAAAGATTAAGAGTCGAGAACGGTACAATGAATCGTCTTCTTTCTCTAATAATTTAATGAAACGTCAAAGCTTCCGCGCTTCGCGCGGGAGGGGAAACTGAATTGAAACAAAGATTAAGAGTCAAGAACGGTACAACGAATCGTCTTTTAAAAAAACATAATTTAATGAAACGTCAAAACTTCCGCGTTTCGCGCGGGAGGTGGGAAACTGAATTCAGACAAAGATTAAGAGTCGAGAACGGTACAATGAATCGTCTTCTTTCTTTATAATGTAATGAAACGTCAAAGATTTTTTAAAAAGACAATAAATGAACCGGTCACCAATGAAAGTACATGCCGTGAAACAGAATAACTAGAGAGAGAGAGTGTGTGTGTGTGTGTAGCAACATAACGTGGTATAACTTTGAAAGTAACTGTAAAGGTGACATGTAATTGTGCCCCCCATGCTCAAACTTGGATTGACGTCCTTGCATATAGCATATGGAAACTCAAAGGTTACTAAGCCTAAATGCAAGAAAGAGCACATAATTATGATGATTAATATCAAAGAAATTGACAGCAGACTTTCATTTATTAATTTAAAGATAACATCCCAAATAAACGCTATCCATTTTTTAACACTCAATGAGAAGGTTACCTTAAACAAGGGAAGCGAACAAGTCAAGGTTGTAATCATCATAATAAAGAGAATGTCATAAATTGTGCTTGTAATAAGCATTTCTCTGAGTTTGAGTTGATATTAACACCCTTTTTTTTCTTCAACTGCCTAACATTCAATGTGAATAAATGAGCAGTTGTTTTTGGAAAGAGATAACACAAACATAATGGCTTTTGACCCACATTCATTACTTCATCCAAAAGTTGGTACATGTACAAGAGGATTTTGACAATACTTTTTGAAAAGCCTGCTGTTCAGTCATCCTTGGCAGCAGTGCAGCACAATTATGAAAATGATATCATTAGACAGAGTATTAGTTCTTCGTTACAATGAAATATGATTAAAGGTCATAGGTTATATCTCTTTAATTAGAAGCTACCAAAGTTGGGTACACTTTTTTTAATACGCACTGTATATATTATACATGTATGGGTATATAGTTTTATGGCACTTTTTGTACAAACCATTCATAGTCCCTAACAACTTCATGTAACCCCTCCAATGCCAGGTATTAAGAGGAGGCGGAGCCGGGGGCAGGGGCACAGTGCCTCCTACTTTTTCAAGTAAACCTAAATTGCCCCTTTTTACATAGGAAAGTTGCCCCCTTTTACTTCAGATAAGTCCCCCTTTTTATTTCTAATAGGTGCCCGTTACACATTCTTATAAGTGCCTCTTAAAACCTCTGATAAGTGCACCCTTCACCGATGATGATTGCCCCTATTCGAATCTGAGAGGTGCCCATTTTACATTAACAAGTGCCCTTTTCTTTTGTAATAAGTGCCCCTTCCCCTTTGATAAGTGCCCCTTTTCATCTTTGATGAGTGCCCCTTCTCACCTCTCATATAAGTGCCCTATTTTATTTTGACACGTGCCCCCTTTGTCTTTCTAATAAGTGCCCTTTTTCCTTCTGATAAATGCCCCCCCCCCTTTCTTGTTAATAAGAGCCACTTCCCTTTCTCATAAATGCCCCTTCTCACACGTCTGATAAATGCCTCTATTAAAATATCATAGATGCCCCTTTTCTTTTGACAAGTGCCTATTTTCCTTTGTAATAAGTGCTCCTTTCCATTCTCACAAGTGCCCCTATTCATTTCAGGTGAGTGCCCCTTTTCAGGTACAAGAAATACCCCTCACCACCTCTGATAAGTGCCCCTTCACCTCTAATAATGGTCTCTTTTCAATTCCCAGAGGTGTCCCTTTTATTTTGACAGTTTTAAGTGCCTCTTTTCATCTCCGGTGAGTGCCCTTATTATAATTTGAAGGTGCCCCCTTTTATTTTGTAATACGTGCCCCTTTTAATCTCTGATAAGTGCCATTTTCCTTCTGATAATTGCCCCTTTTCCTTTGTAATAAGTGCCCCATTTCCATTCTCATAAGTGCCTTTTTTCATCTTTGGTGAGTGCCCCTTATCTGGTGCGAGTAGTGCCCCATTTTCACCTCTGACAATTCTGATTTTTAATTTGACACATACTCATTTTCTTTTCTAATAAGTGTCCTTTTAACTTTGGATGTGTGTCCCCTTTTCCTCAGTTCACCATAAAGACAGTGTGCTCATAATTTAAAGCGAGTAAGAGCAACCTTTACTTCAATTTCACCCAAAGCTTTAAATACTCGCTATGCTCGTTCGCATTTTAAGTTAATATACACGTAATTTTGTTTCTTATTAAGGGATCTTTTCAGTCTTTCATGATTATGATTGTTTTTTCCTGTTTAAAAGGTCTAATTTGTTGCACTGCGACCTCACAAATTAAAAAAATTTGCGGCTCACTCGCTTTGCTCGCTTCCAAATAAATATTCAGACTATCACACCCAAATGCAAAGTATGATGGACCATGTAAAGATAGAATTAGAAACAAACAATGAAATCATCCCTGATAATCTAATCACAATGTAGGGGTAGAAGGGCCTACCAATGTCTAAAAACTGTATATTTTCGCTTTAAGGTTTCCCTTTGTAGGTGCCCTGTTTTCCAGAACGTGCCCTTTTTTGTTGGTGCCCCCCCACTTTAAAAGACGCTCCGACGCCCCTGCAGATATTTGTATCATTATCGCTTTTTTTTCTTTTGTCTTTTTATCATAAGGGCCTTTTTTTTCTCTCTGAAGGCAATTTTGAGAAGAAAAAAAATATTGTGGAAAAGAAAAGAAATAATTGGAAATCTATATGCAAGCTGGTCGAGGAAATTATAAATTTTTTATTTGCTATTTGTTTAAAATGTGAAAATATAATTTTGTTTATGTGAATATTTTTCATCTGTAAATGTGTAACTTCATTTGCAAATATATTTTATATGAACATTTATTTGTAACCTTGTACTTTTTGTATGGAAAAGTAAAAATTCACTTGAAAATTTATTTAGGCCTATGTGAAGATTATTTGTAATTTTGTATACAATGTTTTAAATTATGTACAATTTTCTTTATGTGAGAAGAGAATAAAAACCTGTGGACAAAAAAAATTATCGGACTGTAGCATTTCACAATTAGCATCACATTTATTGCAATTTAGTGGTAGGTTCTTCTTCTTCTTCTTCTGCCTCCTTCAATTGATTGAAGATTCTTGCAAACTATGTGTGTGAACCGCAATTTGCGTCCATTCGAGTGCTTTTTACATTATAATACAGGTTATCTACCCATAAATGTATATTTTTTCTTCAGGAGAATAAAGTTAATTGTAAAATTGATTATAATTATCAAACAATCGAAACAGAAATACAACAGGTAGATCTACATCACACCGGCTAGAATAATAATTGACCCTTTATATCTTGTGATAAAGAAAAGGGACTGTAATGTCGATCGATATGGTGGTCTATTCCATTTTATAATGGGTATAATAAAAAGATCACTAAATTAAAAATTTGCTTAAATGATTAATAAAACGAACTAAATTCTTAACAAATTAAAAAAATATTATTATCGCATTATAAAAATACATATTTTAGTGCATATATTGTAGATTTAAATTGTACTAACTTTTTAATTTACACATATCCACCCATTTTGCTATATTGAAGTCGCCTTTGACGTAATATGTGATGGGATAATTCATGGCGGACCACGGAGAAGCAAAACCATCCTGCATGTGCATCTGCACAATTTCGTAGAAATTATCATCAAAATTGAACCATCATGACAAAACGAGATGGAGGTCCTATCGACAAAATGACCAAAATGGATCAGATCGAGAACTGTCTAGGAAAATCACTGCCAAGGACAGAAAATGGCAATGACAACGCCGACAATTCGGACGTGCAAGGACACAGTCCGGGCAAAAGCACCGGTACGAGACAATCGAGTAGTGGCAGCTTCAGTGAATTCTCTGCCAGTAGTTTCCGTGACTCTCCCCGATCTGCCCCGAGCTCCCTGCCTGGTTCGCGATGCGGTTCTACTCCTGGGTCAAGACTGGCCTCAAGATCCAACAGCCAGGAATCCATTATCGACTTGTTCGATTCGATGACCTTACAGTTTGGTCAAACATTGTAAGTTTGGATATTTATGTACTTCTTTTAAAGACAAAAGTGGGTAACAGAAGGGAACCCAGGCAGAAATGCTCTGGCGCTGGCCTGGGTCTAGACAGAAATAACCATCTGGTATGGGTCATTCTTTAATAAAACTGACATTTGTTGGCAATCTCAGCGGAACAACCGTCGATATCAGAGACTGAAGCTTTCGGTCTAGCCTGGGTCTTACTCTTACTAGTCTTTAATGTCTTAGTCTTATTCTTAATCTTATTCTCAATTTAAAAAAAAAATGAATTAGAATTTGGAAATAAAATTTATTAGTAGAATGAGACGTGTCTACAGTCTTGCCTAGACAGAAAGTGGCATGAGGAATTCTTTAATAAACCGACTAGTTGTCAGCCTTCCCCAAACACAGAAAATCAGAAGGTAACCCTGTGCTGCAACAACAAGGTCTTCTTCAGTTGCAGTGCAGTACAGGCCACGGCCACCGTCGGGTTTATTGTCGTATTGTTGTTATTGTTGTGTTGAGGTACAGCGCAGATGTACATGGTATGTTCAATGTCTGATAAAAAGTACAGTGAACTGCGTGCGAGTAAAACCTAAAACAATTTCACCGATCCTTTATCTTGAGTCTAGACTTGACAGTTTGATTCAGTAAAAATGATGATTGGAAAGAAAATGGATCTTTATTTCATATATGGTCACTTGGTACTTGGCTGGGTAATCCTTTTGGCAGCTCACTCAGGACGCTATACTGGGATGGTACTGGTACTAGGTGAGTCGAGTAACTGCAAGGAGTGCCATGAAGTGCAGAAATAGTGTGTGGACAAATGAAATCACTTATTAATTTACAGTAAAATATGCTACATGTAAGTCCAGAACAAGTAAACCTAACTCCGGGGAGCTCCGGATCCGGAATCGGAACACGAAAAACAGAAAACGGTCTTATTTCATAGAAAACTGAAACGGTAGTGATTATAATTTTGACTTACAAGTGTGCTCGACTCCTTTGGGCATCGTCCAAACCACTTGAAATTATAATTTGAAGAAGTCTTCGATGGGAAAAATGGTGATTCTTCGTCCTAAACGGAGCCATCCATGTTGTACCGTCGATTCAACATGGCGGAAAGAAAGTACGCATGCGCGGTAGCGGCGCAGCAAATATGAATATTCATGCTATAGAGCCGTTCGCTCGAAAATGCTGAATATGCACGACTCGAAACAACAGAGCGGTGAATGTAAACAAGTCCAATCCAAAGGGCCCTTGTCAGCGAGGCTAGGCGCCAAATTACGAAAATGAGACCGGGATCTGATGAACGTTCTGCGCATGCGCTGGCTGTAAGCTAAAGTTCTACGTGCAGGTACAGTGTAGTAAGAAAACTTGAAAGAGTCAATAGTTGCATAGATCAGGAATTACATACTTGAGGTTGTGGTCATGTGTTCCGAAGAACATGTAATGTATGTAGCAGGGATGACAATAGTTGGTTTGGGTATGAAGACAAGACGGTGATGAATCTTGTAGAGAAGGGTGCATTGGTCGGTGTGTAGAGCATGTACCACCCTGGTGCTGTCACAAGAGCCTAGGGTGATGTGGTGTTCCTGTAGTCACAGTACGCAAAGCGAGCCGCTGTTCTTTGTACTTGTTCCAGCTTTTTTGTCACTGTGACACTGTGTGAGTTCCATGCCTCCGAGCCATACTCAATTGGGGGCGCACTAAGGCTGTGTAAGCCCTGTACTTTACATCCCTGGTACAGGGGAGAGAGACCTGCGAAGAAGACCAAGAGTATGGCTTGCTTTATGCCGGATACCTAATACCGGACACCCCGTAAATGGCCATGTATCAAAAGGTCAAAGCATTTTGACGAGTTGACCTACAGCAGAGTGCATTTCTACTTCACATGCATGTAAATGCGCGCACAAAGCAAATTGCAGTTGTTTACACCCAAACTAATCACGTTTTACAAGAACTACCGTATCGTTTTTCATTCTACTGGGGGCGCTTTCAACAGCAACTTGAAGTAAAATCGCGGGGGTTTTCGGAGACGAACCTTCGTACTGTTCGTAGTATGGTGTTGGCAAAAAAACAACAAAAAAATGAAAAATTCAAAAAATTCAAAAAAATTCAAAAAAAAAAATCAAAAAAAAAACATGGCGTCCGAGTATTCGAGTATTCGCGGGCAAGGCTGGGAGTGTACTCGAGTACCTCATTACACGGTTATGCACAGCCCTAATATTAAAGTGAGTGGATCGTCAGTTTCCATGTGTAGAAGGCCATAATTCGCTGACAACAGACTTGGTGGAAATAACATTAATGGGAGTACAAATCTGCACACAGCAAATCCGTAGGCCAGTCAAGAATTTCCCCCTAATCTCTCGGAGAGTCTAGCTTCGGATCCCGCTTCGGATCGGGTGAGGGAAAAGCAAAGCATTACATAACGCCGAATGGTCATAAAACTGAAGGCTAACCCTGGTGATTGACAACACCTGTTACTGGGTAAACACCCGAACGGTGTCGAATTCCCCATGAGAGCTGACTTCTATGTGTCTTTAAGTCTCATGAATATGTAGCCATGCGAGCGGATATGTCTGGAAATAATCTGAGGGTAGTTTTTCGGAGACAACTGAACACGAAATGTTTGTTAAAATGACAAATAGATCATCATTTGATACAATTTTTCAGATGTACTTGATATGACCATTTTACATCGTTCCTCAAAGTCTGAGCGAAATCCGCTGACAAACAAAGGAGATATGAGAGAGAGAAATTTCGGTGAAAAAGTGAGCTTGGCAACGTGAGTGTTTCGATGACCGTTGAATATTCAAAACGATTTTGGTGTTATCAGTAAGATAATTGGCATGCTCCGCACCGCCTGTAGTCAGCTCACAACTTTCCGATGCTCCTGAACAAAAAATATCCCAGCCTTCTAATAGGCATAAGGCAACACTGCTTCATTTTTAATTTCAATTTCTGACAAACTATCTCATTACTAATTATCATAAGCTTTATCATCTGATCATATCCCAATCCCAATCCTCTCAGTAAAATAAAATCTACCAGTAATCTGAATGCCAAATTAAATAGTAATCTTTATCCCTCAAATCACTACCGCTCTAGGATTCTGTGATTTCTGTCAAGGTTAAACAAGTCAATTTAGTCAAACCTCCTGTCCACACACAACATTTTCTGTGATTAGGCGTGATTAGTTATACCGTTTCGCGATAGTTATACCGTTTCGCGATAGTTATACCGTTTCGCGATAGTTATATGATGAAATTGTGTGTTTGGACGCTTACTAACGATACGTCGTATAACGATACGTCGTATAACGAAACGCAGGTTTGGGCACCGTTTCGAACTAGAACTCAATAACTAATCACGCCTAATCACGCTTAATCACAGAAATTTTGTGTGTGGACGGAACTAGTCTAACTGGGCGGGGCTTAACGTCAGATCGCGCGCGAAAGGAGACCTGACCTCTCTTTTCCGCTTCCATTTCATGACCGCAGTAGCAAACTGCGCACCTATACGACATTTCGCTGTAGAGTTTTGGGATGACTTTCTTGTGTGTGTGGACACCCTGGAATTTATACGATGATTCTTTATACGACGTTTCTTGTGTGTGGATACCCTGGAATTTATACAATGATTCTTTATACGACGTATCGTTATAGAGTTTCGGGATAAATTGTTTTGTGTGTGGACACGCTGAAAAAGCTACAAGTGAACAAGTCACCACCATACAACAGGCCATGTCGGCCTGTTCATCACCTACAGCGTACAGTGTATACATGCATCTTACTACATATGCACATGGTGGTACTAACTACATGTAAACACACCCTTTGGGCAATACGTAACAAACACTTATATCTTGAAATCACACATTCTCTACATAAATATCCCTTTTCCTTCCCAATCCCATATTCTAGACACTTGTGCCGACTCTATATTTATACATCTTGACAAAATAACAAATTTGAATCACAACTCAGAAATTAATCTACAGCCTGTACCTTGCCTGAACGAGGAAGAGAGCAGTGTCAAAGTCATCAACATTAAAGTAGCTGTGCAAAGAAATTTCACGAAATGGGCAACTTATACATGTAAGGAAAGCTAATATCACTGAGAACAGGAATCATTTGCTTTCAGGTTGTGTCAATATTAATTAAACACTTCAATAAGCATTTTCCAAGACCCTTCTCAGAACTTCAAATCCTGGCTTGAAAGCGAAATATACAGTATACAGATCCTGAATCATGACGTCACACGTGGGACAGGGAGCCGGAGCGAGAAGCACACATACACAGGGTTTACACATACAAATTGCATAGTGAAAGTGGACTAAAAATCTCTTGAATTTGGGTAATTAAACTTTAAAATTGCTTATTATGCCATTTGTATAATGTACATGTAAGCATTTGGATTATTCCAAATATCTTATTATTTTTTGTTGTTTGTTGAGATGTCATCGTATGAATGG
Organism: Mesocentrotus franciscanus; assembly: GCA_037976565.1. Classification (NCBI taxonomy): domain Eukaryota; kingdom Metazoa; phylum Echinodermata; class Echinoidea; order Camarodonta; family Strongylocentrotidae; genus Mesocentrotus; species Mesocentrotus franciscanus. Next base: position 18,723,249 of record CP137686.1, on the reverse strand, counting down.
GGATGATGATTATGATGATAATTTTCTATGCAGTTCAATTGCTTCTGTTATCAATCCTGAGACTGAAAATCATTATGATGCCATGCAGTTCTATTTCCGATGTAGATCTAATTGTAATTAACATTTGCAGATTTGAATCCCGCATTGATTTGTCTATGATTTAATCTGCTTGAAATTTGCGAAGAATGATCTTAAACTTTCCAAAAATGACAAAATATATCACCCAGTGTGGGTCGACGAGTTCACAGTACTTTTACTGACCGCTGCTTTCACAGGCAAGCTGAGCCCGTCCCCGCAGCCCATCGGCCCGCGCCCGGAGCTCAGATAGGCCATGACTTGCCCCGCACCATCAACGCCATCTTCTTCTCTTAGTCTTCCTCTTCCTTCTATCTCACGTACTTCCCCATCATCATCACTACATGTATCACTGTCACTTGCTGTGTAGCTGTTTTCATCAATTTCGATGTCTAAATCAAGTAGGACTTCCTCCTCAAGATCGGACATTGTGATGAGATACTTGGCGTTCGAGTGACATTTACACATACACAATGCATGCAGCTGACAGTGCAGTGATGGGGGCTTAGGAGAGCTGTCGTGCATAAGGCCCAACTTGCTACGTCACGAATCGTACCAGCAAACAGCGGGCTGATCAAGGGCGGAAAAAACCGGGTAGCAATTTCATCACTTTTGATAGCAGATTAGTAAATTCTGTAACAATTTTTTAAAAGTAAATATGAATTATTACTTTTATTAGGAAGATTGTAACATTCCCTTTGCAATGATGCCAACATTATTAAGGTTACAAGCATTTTTAAATCTTCGCTCTGGTACTTTAAATGTAAGCATAAGTTTGAACCTGTATTTTAACAAACAAAACTATGAATTCGTGATGTATGAACGAAGCTTCTTTGTACCGGTAGCCGTTGTTCCTACTCGTTGACCTGGGCAGGTCATGGCAAAAGAAGCTTCTCTGGTATTCATGGGATTGTAACACAAAATTGCAAAGATTGCAAAACCTTTCACAACATATTGTTCCAGTTTATACTCCACATACACTTGTACATGAAACTTGATGGGACTCTCTACAGCGTAAAAAAATACATGGGAGCGGTGAGCGATTTAGCTCTGGAAAGCTCCAAAATAGATCCGGTTAACTGAAAAAGAGCTCTGGTAATAACTAACAATAGATACTTAAATATCACTCTGAGAATATCAGACTTTTACCACACCACATCCTAAACGAGCTCCCTGGAACAGAAAAGTATTTTAAGATTGATTTGTTGATTCTTAAATTATCTCACATTCCCATATTAGGGCTCCATACTAACTTTTGAAAGGGGGTCCAGGGGCCCGTTTCATAAAACTTGTTATCTATAACAACTGCTAAATTCATATGACAATTTTGCTCTCAGCCAATCAGATGCCATGATACAGTAGCTTATAACAGTAGCTTGTAACTTGTTATTGATATCAAGTTTTATGAAACAGGGCCCAGATATAATGTCTTTATACACAAGTCCCATGTACAAGTTGAGACATTTCATGGGCCGGGACTACATTTTGGATGCCCATGTGTCCTGGGTGCCTGTTGGTGTCCAGCCCTGCCCATAGGCTTAATACTAGGACCACCCAATTCCAGTTAGCAGTGGGTTAATAGTATTAATGAGGTTTCAAATAGATGTTGGAAAATTAGTGTAACGGGTTGAAGGAAGCAAGGCAAGGTTCTCATTAACACGAGCTTGTGGTTGTCTCCAAGCCAAGGCCCGACACTTCTCAGGTTTTTCCATTGTGCAGAATACGTGTTGATCTTTCTTCTCAATGGGTAGTCCAGAACTTTGTAATGGTACTGATACAGATGATTGATAGCATATTGACTATTGTGCAGTTCCACTGACCCGTGATGTAGCCTACTCATTAGTACAGCCAATTGACTGGAAATGACCTGCCACAAATTGCTATATTAATGAGGTTTAAAATAGATATCAGAAAATCTGTGTAACAGGTTGTAGGAAGCAAGATTTACATTACAAGAGCTCAAGATTGTATTCAAGCCAAGCGATTTGATTCATTGAAATGAAACGTTCAAATTCTGCTTAATTGGCAGATTGGGATATTGTTTTCAAAGTCAAAAAAAAAAAATCAAAAATAAATCCAGATATTACTTTTTTCTTGAAAATTATCACATGATCTATATAGAAAAAATTACCCGATAACCATTAAGGCTGTGTATTTTGGTAGTCGTGTACACGTCCGGACATATGGTCGGATACACGTGTACATGGTCATGTTCTAATCATGCACACACTCTCTCTCCCCCCCCTCACGGCACCCGGGCCATGTGATCTACATGTAGTATCTCTGCTCGATCGAGCGCTCTCACCCAATCTGAAGCATGTAAACAAATTCAATATTCATGAATGTGTACATCATTCTGCTGCCAGATTGGCCGTTCACTCCAGCTGTTTATGCATCCACGATTCCATTCGCTCAGCCTCATACCTCCGTTGTGCATGTGCTCACTGGGAAAGTGCATGTGTCTGATGGTGTCGTGTGCAAACCTATCTTGTTAGGCCCCGGACCGTTTTTAGCGAGTTTTGATGGATTCAATTTGGGTACAAAGATGGCATTCTGAAGGGCAGGTTATGAGTCGCAGGTGAAAGAACATCTCTTCGACTATCTAGAGGAATATGAATTTTCGTAAAAATGACGAGTCGGGTGACCTAGACTGGATGCCAGAGATTATGCCTACGAAGTTTGAAAGGAATAGCGCTGGAGGAAGGGACCTAGACAGATCTCACAACCACTGCGTGTAAAATGAATAAGATTTTTAGGGAAGAAGAAGAAGAAGAAGAATTCAAAATGCAAACGGAAACAAGGCATCGACGAAAAGTTGTCCATGCAAATATCACATTAGACTTTAAGAGACTACAGCACGACAAAATTACTGTAAAACAATACTTTGCTTTGACAAACAATACTATAGATATTCATAAAATATCTCACAGAAATTATGACATTTGAGGAGCGTACACAAGCACTCGATATGGAGCTCAGCTAGCCATCATTTTGAATAAAGACATCATCCTGTAGGAGACTGTCAATGTATTTTTTGGTCAAAGCAAAGTTTTTATTGTTTTTATGCCTCTGCAATGAAATAGCCGGAGGCATTATGTTTTCGGGTTGTCCGTCCGAACGTCCCGTTCTCGTGATCCCATTATTTCAAGAACCGATTGATGCATTCCCGCCAAACTTGGGTCATGTACAGTGTATGTATCTTGCAGAGCCAATGAACTGGTTAGATTTTTGGGTCACAAGGTCAAAGGTCATTGGGCTCATTATGTACGTGCAAAAATAGCTTCTGATCGCATTATCATTAGAACCGATGGACCAATTACCATCAAACTCAAGACATGTATCCCCCTGTCCACACACAACATTTTCCATGATTAGGCGTGATTAGTTATACCGTTTCGCGATAGTTATACCGTTTCGCGATAGTTATATGATGAAATTGTGTGTGTGGACGCTTACTAACGATACGTCGTATAACGAAACGTAGTATAACGAAACGCTGAGGTTTGGGCATCGTTTCGAACTAGAACTTGATAACTAATCACGCCTAATCATGCCTAATCACGCTTAATCACGGAAATTTTGTGTGTGGACGGAACTAGTCTAACTGGGCGGGGCTTAACGTCGGATCGCGCACGAAAGGAGATCTGACCTCTCATTTCCGCTTCCATTTCATGACCGCAGTAGCAAACTGTGCACCTATACGACATTTCGCTGTAGAGTTTTGGGATTACTTTCTTGTGTGTGTGGACACCCTGGAATTTATACGATGATTCTTTATACGACGTTTCTTGTGTGTGGACACCCTGGAATTTATACGATGATTCTTTATACGACGTATCGTTATAGAGTTTAGGGATAAATTGTTTTGTGTGTGGACACGCTGTATGTATCTTGCAGAGCCAATGAATTAGATTTTGGGGTCATGAGGTCAAAGGTCAAAGGTCATGGGCCTCATTATGTATGCAAAAATAGCTTACAGAATACAAATTTTGCCGATCTTAGGGGGGGGGGTAATTTTAGAGCTCACATTGGCTTTTGCGGAGGCATTATGTTTTCTGGTTGTCCGTCCGTCCGTCCGTACGTCCCGTTCTCGTGATCGCGTTATCTCAAGAACCAATTGATGGATTACCGCCAAACTCGGGTCATGTATGTATCTTGCAGAGCTAATGAAGTGATTAGATTTTGGGGTCACGAGGTCCAAGGTCAAAGGTCACAGGGCCCATTATGTATGCAAAAATAGCTCGTGATCGCGTTATCTCAAGAACCGATTGATGGATTACCGCCAAACTTGGGTCATGTATGTATCTTGCAGAGCTAATGAACTGATTAGATTTTGGGGTCACGAGGTATAAGGTCAAAGGTCACAGGGCTCATTATGTATGCAAAAATAGCTCGTGATCGCGTTATCTCAAGAACCGATTGATGGATTACCGCCAAACTTGGGTCATGTATGTATCTTGCAGAGCTAATGAACTGATTAGATTTTGGGGTCACGAGGTCAAAGGTCAAAGGTCACAGGGCTCATTATGTATGCAAAATAGCTCGTGATCACGTTATCTCAAGAAATGATTGATGGATTACCGCCAAACCTGGGTCATGTATGTATCTTGCAGTACATGTACATAAAAAATAGCTTGTAATCACGATATTCTGAGAACCTGTCAATGGATTACAATCAAACTTGAATTTTAAAAATTGCTTCTGTTTTGGTTTGTAAAATTGCTCTAAAGCGGAGATCCATCTAGTTTACCTTTCATGCAAGAACTAGAAAATCAAAAACAAGCTGACCACGGTTTGTGCTCATTTCCTTCTGCCTGCACACACACATGTGTAAAAACAATGTTTACAATACCAACCTGACTTTAGTTCACTGTCACTGAATTGGCCATACCGCTAGGCCAGAGTCGGTATGGTCGGTCACACCGAATCCCGACCGTCGCCATCGGGTCCCGGTTTCTTTTTTTTGGAAACCGATGCTCCAATAAAAATAATGAAATATATAAGAAATTGCAGTAATGCACACCACAAAAATTTATCCACCCTAAAACTCTTTTTTACCAATTTGTATTTCATATTCTAGCTCATCCTAAATTGATCCGAACTGCCATATAAATATGGGTTGCAAAGCAGTTCGCTGTTTGCGGCATGGGGTAGTTGTTGCCAGCGCAGCGAGCGAGCAAGCTAGCCACTGGCGCCTAGTCTCTGCAGGATGAATAAATTGGGTTTAAAAAAACATCAATGTTAAAATAATAAAACAGCTTTCTAAAAAATTCTTCTTTACAACAGACGGATCAAATGTTTTTTTAAAGACAAAGTAAATGTTTTCTTCTTAATTTAAACACTGCATGCTTTTTAAAAGCTGATCATTAATTAGTAATGTGCGCTAAGAAATGGTTTCTTCAGGCTTCCAGTTCCATAGAGAATGTACCGCAGTGTCAAGTAATTCCTTATTTTACTCAACTATTGTTCAGGTTTCATGAACTCCCTCAATGATTTAATGAGATCTATGTAGGCACTATCATAATCTGTTACTTTTTAGGTGGGCTGTATATAATACAGACCACCTTATGTTTTCGTTAGAATTGCCTTTATTATTATTTATTTATTTATTTATTTATTTTTCTTATTTCCACCCACTTTTTTGTTAGCAAGATAATTTGAAAATGGCTCAATCAAATGCCTTGAAATTTGGCATACATATGTATAGGCATATGGAAAAAATCAAAATAACGTTTTCAACCTTGACCTTGACTGATGACGTCATCTAGGCGCCATTTTGTAAAATTTTCTGAAAATCTACTCATGATCATATCTTCATAACGAAAAGTCGTTTCTCATTCATATTTATCATGATCAAGGTCAATATCCGTCCGGTCAATTTCAGGTCAAAAAACGCGCATGCGTCGTCCGCGCGTTAGCGCGCAAAATTTCAAAATGTTCCAAATCGTCTCAAATTCATTTTGATACGTTTCAGGCCATTTTAAGCATTTTATAAAAATCGCGCACGCACATGCGCGCGTTTTCGCGTTACACCATTACACAACATAGAATCGCCATTTTTTTCCTTCATGATATTTCCCATATTTTTCGAACAATTTGATACCATGTTTATCTCTTTATGACCATTAATAACAAGATGAGCGTCCATTCAAGATAAATGTATGTGCGCGCGAGCTCTTGTAATACATAGCATATATGGGCAAAAACATGCCTATACAAAATTCATTGTAACTCTTCAGAATGGATGGGAACTCCCAATTTTTTTCATATTTGGATAGATTATGAGTCGGAGATATGATTTCATGTCTCATTTGACCCTCAATTAACTCATGACGTCATCATAATGGCCTCCGAACTCAAAATTTCAATTTGCATATTATGACGTCAGCATATTTTTGGAAAATTGATTGTATCTCTGTAAATATTGATCGATTTTCTTCCAAATTTTGATATGTTCTAGCTGAGACAATTTTCTACAAATGCAGTTTTCACGATTTTCATTTTGACAAAGGCATCATGGCGTATTTTTGCGATTAAAGGAGGCATGTCAATTTTCCAATTTTGCGTGTATTCTCTATGGGACATGACTTTTTCTCAAATCTGGATTCTACATTCCAGTCTTTTTGAGCAATATCTCCGTCGTTTTACTTTCGTTTTTGCTGAGCTTCGAGTATGTTGTAGCTAAGTAAATAAGCTTTCACAAGTGTGCCCTTTATTTTTCGATCAGATGCCGGGATCATGCTCATATATTTCACTTGCAAAGTGGGATTTGAGAATTCCATTTTCCGTTCACGTGTAATGTCTATGTGGATTATTTTGGTATAGTGGTCATAGCACTTGCCTCCCATTCCGGCGACCCAAGTTCGATTCCTGGTGGGTCAATTTTTTTTTTTTTTTGCCGTCGTTTTGAATTTGATTTTATGATCTTCTTCGACTATTATAACATATTATCATATACTATCACAAACAATGTAATAAAATGCCTAATTTTGCGTGTTATATCTATGGGAGAAATATGTCAATCGTTTGAGTACAACCTTATGGGAAATCTGAGTCCTTGTCGTGTATTAATTTTTTATTCATAGTTGGATAGAGTATGAGTCGGAGATATGATTTCTTATAAAAACAAAATCTAGAAAATGCATATTTAATTTTGATATTTAGATTTGAGGGTCAAAGGTCAAATATACTGTACATGGTTTCTCTAAAACCATGCATCGTATAGACTAGAAATTTGGCACACTAATAGACCTGAATAAGAGGATTATCTCAAAAATAAGGTCAAATCATGCCAATGTTATATTAACTACTTAGTATGTCACTAAACATGTGTGGCATGCACTTGGAACAGCCCACCTATACTTGTTATTAACAAGTATTACATATCTAGTTGTTTATCAGTTACAAAACTATAATTTCTATCAGACTTTCCAGTTCTTGACCCATTGTATTTGTATGGGAACCGGAAGTGCCTTTGCCAAATAGACCCACGGCCGGTGCTGCCCTCTATGGCCAAATACTGTAGTTGCAGTAGTGAGAATTGATAGACATACACAACATCAAAGTCATATTAGTTTGCATGATACATGTATATGTACATGTACACTATATGTAGGGGACATGTACCCCTTCTTCCCATGCTGCATGTACAGCAGCAGTGAACCTCTATGCATGCAAGGCTGTCCGCAAGTAGGGACTCCATGTGTTGTGATTTGAGCCAAACCTAAATTAACCTAACAATGGTTGTGTCAAATAACACGCATTAACAGTGCAGGGCAATGAAGTTGTACCCTTTTCAAACCAACTTTGATTCAGGCACCATGAAAGCCCTCTAGAGGGCAGTTGAATTCAGTTCGCAGGTCTGCAATCGAAAATTTTCAATGTGATACTTCCGCACTCACCCACACTACACCCACATTTGTTTATTAACGTGGCCAAATACTGTAGTTACGGTAGCGAGAATTGATAGACAATCACAACATCAAAGTCATATTAGTTTGTATTATACATGTACATGTATTTGTAGGTGTGATGCACCCCTTCTTCCCATGCTGCATGTACATCAGCAATGGGAAAGCCATCATAAAGCTCTATATATGCATGCACGGCTGACCGCAAGTAGAGACGGCTGTGATTTGAGCCACACCTCCATTAAACTTGACAATGGTTGTGTCAAATAACACGCATTAACAGTGCGGGGCCATGAAGTTGTACCCCTTTCAAACCAACTTCGACTCAGGCACCTTACAAAGCCCTCTAGAGGGCAGTTGAATTCAGTTCCCAGGTCTGCAATAGAAAATTGTTAATGTGATGTTCCTTTGAAAGCACACAATGAGATACTTCCGCACTCACCAACACTACACCCAAATTCTTTATTCATTTCTATAAAAGCAGTGTCACTGAGACTCATGTAAAGTTGTTTAATCATGGTCCATGGTTTAATGAAGCCCTTTTTGACCTTCAAGAGTGCTCTGAATTGAAGGAGCCTCTGTGTGTGGCTGGGTGGGTGTCAAGGTGGATGTGTAGGTGGGTGTGTGTTGTGTGCGTGTGTGATTGGGTTTTTACAGACATACCCAATCTGGGCCCCAACAAGAGTTGCGATTGGTCCAAATCCTCCAGTCAATCACAAGTTTGCAGTCTCCTATCTCTATGTACATGTACATACAGTCAAACCTGTCTATAGCGACCGCCCAAGGGAAACACAAAAAAGTGGTCTTTGAAGACATGTGGTCTTTGTAGACAGGTGGTCTTTGTAGACAGGTTCCTTTAGTACATGTTTCAATGAGAAACCATTTTCAAGGGAACAAAAAATGTGGTCTTTGTAGACTAGGGGTCTTTGTAGACAGTTGGTCATTAAAGCAGGTTTGACTGTAGTTGCAAATAAGTTGCGATTAATATCAACTCTTTATTTATAAGACGGGGGCCCAGATATATGATTATTAGATGTACATGTACAGTATGCCTGGGACCAACCTGAAACGGTAGTTACTATCAAAAAGTTTAATGCTTTAGGTTGTATAGATATATTGTACCTTCTTTTGTATTCATATTTGCATTTGTACAGTACATTGTATGTACACTGTATAGCGCCAGGAGCGTCATGCCTGATGGACCTGGTGCGCTTACCCTATTATACTTAGAGTTACCCTTTCATACTTGTTACCCTATTATACTTAGGGTTATGCCATTATACTTAGGGTTGTAGATCAGATAAATGATACCAGCATGTCAGTTCAGATTCTTAATTTCTTATTTCAAGATTTTTTTTTCTTCAAGATTTATTGAAAGGAAATGACAGTCAGACAAACAGGACTGACATCAGACCGACAACAGGCCGTACAAAAACTTTGAATGGCAAGGACTCTGCCGGTTTCTTAAGAGTCGTTGGCCAATCGATTAGGCAGTATAATTGAGGAATGACCGTTAAACACCAGCACGTGGTTGCACCAAAATAAAGATGTATCCCACAGGGAACTGTACATGTACCAACACTATTCAGGAGATACAAGCCCTTACATGTACATGTACATCATGACTCGTATAAAAATAGAGATACATCTAAATGAAGAATATTGTAGAGGAGGAAGCAGAAGAGAAACGCTTCTTCTTCCCTTGTCCTTGTCCTTGAGATTCTCACGATATGAATATTCATGACATGTGAACTTATATGTACCTGTATATCTAACAAATTAACAGTCCTGTGCACGTTGTGTTCACACGTGCACAGCCACTTGGCAAATGTGAGGAAGCGGGTCAGGTTCGTGCCTACACACCAAGCTAGTCTATACAGTCAAGATTATATTTTTGAGAAAAAAATAATTGTTTTAATTTAGTGTGATTGGGAGCTTCAGATAGAGTGTTTAAATGCAGTATTTGTTTTATTAGCAGGAACTCTATATATTATGACTTGGGAGGTGAAAGTGTAGAAATGCATATGTGTTATTGTTGACGAAATTAGTAAACAACGTCCAAGTGTGTACACAAGACTAGCTGTTTGTTCATTTCTGTTATCAAACCCCAAATTTCTATACCCATTCATTTGTGATATTATTGAAGGTCACATAGGTCAACTAAGTTTTCTGATACAGATAGTAGGATCAGAGTTTGAAATGAAATGTCTCGGATGTTGTCTGAATGGTTCATTCATGTACGCTCATTTAGGACATTACTATGATCGGGCGCTGTGGGATTTTCGAAAAGTTACAAACTGTTGAGGAGAGCAAGATGTATTTGTTAAGCTGTAGCAAGGAGAGTGCCGTACATTTCCACAGAGAGTGCAAAAAGAGCTGCTGCCTCGATACAAAAAGGCATTTATCACCGATTGTGAGGTAATCTTGCTTATAATGTGAACATGAGTAATGCAGCGATATACAGCAAACTAGCATATACCGGTACCATCGAGGCTACTAGACTACCAGTACAAAAGTATAGACAGGCCCCAACACTAACTTTTTTAGCAAGGGGTCCGGATTGAACTTTTTAGAGGCTGTGTGTGTGCATGATAAAAGGGTTCAAATTCAGGGGTCTGGACTATTTGGGTGCCCATGTGTTCCAGACGCCTGTTGGCGTTGAGCCCTTGTATACATATACATGTACATGTAGGTTTAATATTTAAGCCTAATTTAGAATTCCATTTCCAGGTACAGTACATGTACATACTAGAGTATGTTCTCATTAATCTTTGGATATATATTTTTATTAATGTATTATTATGATTACTAGAAGTACCGGTAGTAGTAGTATTTATTATTATTATCATTATTATTTTATTATTATTTTTTTATTATTATTATCATTATTATTTTTTGTTGTTGCTTTCTTACACAATCACAAATCAAGTAGAATAGGTACTAAGGCTGCGACGAGTAGTCGAATTCTCGAATACTCGCACTGTTGACAGCTACTCGAGTACGATTTCTCGTACTCGAATACTCGGCCGCCATTTTTTTTTTTTTTTCCCCGATCACCTGGCACTGTCCAGGCCGACGGTCACCCGTGCCAGAAGAGCACCGGCAGGGGTAAAAATGTTTTCCAGCACAATCATACACAGGGTGTCACTGTCAACTCACCACTCAGAAACTGGGACCAAATCTCCGATTTCTGTTTGGACTCGGGAGGAATATATGCCTGTCATCTTTAGTTTTAAAAATAACATTGTTTCAATTATTTGTCAAAAATTCAAAAGCACAAATAGGCGCTTTCAACAGCAACTTGAAGTAAAATCGCGGGGATTTTCAGAGACGAACCTTCGTACTGTTCGTAGTATGGTGTTGGCAAAAAAATTCAAAAAAATTCAAAAAAAAACATGGCGTCCGAGTATTCGAGTATTCGCGGGCAAGGCTGGGAGTGTACTCGAGTACCTCATTACACGGTTATGCACAGCCCTAATAGGTACAGTTGTACCTGTAAACTCTGCCAGTGTGTACTAAAAGCAGAGGGGGCAAATGTGGCTCTTTTTTTTTCTTTCTCCCTCTCTCTCCCCCTCTTTCTCTGTGTGTTTACTGTTTAGTGCCTGTTTCTGTCTAGAAAAAAGGGGGTTGGAAATGTTAACGTTAACCCAAACTGTCAAAAGCCTTTCCCCACATTGAAGGACTTGTAACAAGTCAAATTCTTTTTTTCTATGCGAGAGAATGAAAGATGCTCATTAACATTTGGGCGTGGTAAAATTTGTACCGGTAGTTGTATTCTAGATTTATATTTCGAAAAGTAAGAAGAAAAACATCTCGGGAAGTGTATTAAAGAGAAATGATTACAATTTTGAAAGGGAGCTAAAATCTATATTATAAATAAGGAAAGTGAAATATTCATGATGTTTTCTTAATTTTTTTTAAATCTTAAATTTCAGAAATGAAGGTAGTGGTCAAGGTATTCAACTGTTCTCCCCAAAGCCCCGCCTTGCGTCATCCCAAATGGAGTTGGCAGGAGAGAGTAAGAGTCAATCATGCCATTTGGAGAAGCTGGCATATGCAATGTAAGTATCAAACAAATCTGTGTTCTTGGCTCGAAACTTTTTTTCCAATTGCAATGAAGCATTTGATAGGAACATTCAAACGTGTGAAACCTTTATGACTGAGGATCTGAATAGTCATATGATGAAGAAAATTTAAATTCCAAGGGATTTCAAGCTTCCTTGGAAGAGGAAAAGCTCAATCGGCTCGGAGGCGTAGTGACGTCAGACCACTAGTGTGATTGTCTATGATTTGAAGCCGATTCGGCTTTTATTCTGACTAAAAGAGTTCTATTCTTATCATTATTTAGAAGCCCAATCGGGAAGATTGTGTTTGTTTAGATTTCCTATCTAATACAATTGGTTACAAATACAGTATATTTGTGTACTTAAATTTTGTTTGGACCCCTAAAAGAAATAGATTGGATGGAGCCTTGTAGCATTGATACATTTTAATTAAGTTATTGGGATTTTTGAGGGAATAGATAACCCACTCTTTTTCTTACAAGAAGAAATTTTAAACAAAACTGGCATAATGGTCTGACGCCATTTCGGCTAATACTTTGGGTACTTTTCACGACATTGGTTAGTAATTTCATTTTGCCACGATATGGATATCATACAGATACAAATACAGAGTCCAATGTGGCTGTATTGTCAGATACTGTGCAGGCACTTGTATCTAGGCTATACTAAAAAAGCTCGTTCAGATATGAAGGAGTAAACTGCGACAGGTTTTTTTACTCACCGATAAATGAATGGCAACTGTGCGTTTTTATTGAACTCTCTGTTATAGGATACCAAATTTATGTGAAGGGTACTACACTTGAAACGTCTTTGTGAGAGACAAAGATGCTGAAGCTTCCAACTTCATATCTGAACAAGGCCAAAGAGCAGTTACCGTAATTACCTACATGTATGTGTATAATGTATAGGCTGTTTGAATGTTGTGCCCTGCCCAAAGCCACTAACTGGAGAGAACCCAACATGTCTTCACTGATTTAGTATCACCAATCAGGCTCATGAAACTGTCAGATGTACTCAACTGAATTTGTGGCAACTACTGTAGGAAGCAATGTTTAAATTACAAAGAGGCTTTGGCCTGCATCAGAAAGAATACATGTACATGGGATTATTATAGGAGTAGTGAGCGATTTGTGTCTGGGAAGCTCTAAAAGAGCCGAGATTAAACCAAATTTTCGGTCACTGTTAAAGACGCATAGTAGTGGGCTCTCATAGCAATAACAGGATTTGCTGTGTGAGACTTGGCCATCCACTAAGGCCTAAAAAAAAAATTGATGACTTGGCGTAACGGGTCACTGAAAATTAGGGTAGGTAGGGCGATTTTTTTTTTTTTTTTTTTTTTTTTTTGGTTGGTTGTTGTTGCTTATATTTGCATACATGAAATTAGCCATTCATACACATACATACATACAGTGGCGTAGATAGGTCCTCAGACCTTGGGGATGATCTGATGAGAGGGGTAGACCACAATATGTTCAAATAACTCCACGCATACACACACATATATATGGACACACACATTGGGCTTCGTGCGATCCTCCTCGGTATCCGTGACACTGACAGGCGTGAGTGTTGCAACCACGTATCGATACCCGAAATCTTGTAATAGTGACACTGTTTCAGACAACAGCAAATCAGAAAACGGACCACAGTTTTCCTTAGATGCCTTGATGTTCTTAACCACAAAAATATCAGCGGCCAGATCTTGAACGATTTCTCGATTGTTGCTTCAATGTCCATCTTCCGAAGAACGCTGAATAAAACGTGAGCACCAAATTTACCCGTGAACTGAACGCCATAGGACGCCATGTTGGGGATACAATCGCCTAGCGGTACTATGGCGTACCTGCCCGCTGCACTCGGCGCGAGCTGGCCCAAACACGGCGGCAAAGCCCAGAACGAAAGCAACAAACATCCGGGTTTTCCCCACTGCGATATCGATATTTACGCAATCGCAATCGGATAAAAAAAAATAAAAAAGCGTAGGGTCGGCGATAAAAATAGGGTCGGGCGGGTTACGCCAAGTTATCAATTTTTTTTTTTAGGCCTAAGTGTATTTCCAACAAGTCTGATGTCAGCGAATTAGGACTTTATAATACTGCACATGGAAACTGACAACTATAGCTTCTCAGTGATCTTGTGCCTTCACTATGACTCTCAACGTCACAGTACAGTTTGGGCTATAGTTTTAACTGTGTCCATGAAAGCAGTCGTTTTTTGTATAATATGTAATTGTGGATATTTCATGTAATTTTTAACCATATTGGTGAAGTTTAAAAAAAAAAGTAATCTAAAGAATGTCTGCATAAGGAATAAGCTAAAAATAACCCCCAAAATTTCCTTCATAAAGCCCCACTCAGACTTTGCAAAAAACTATGTCTGTCTCCTAAAGAAAAAAATTCCCATGGCAAAACTATTTGTGTGCTTGTTCAAAGCCAAAGTCATGTCAATTGAAAGGCGATGAGACGTTGAGGCAGTGATAATGTACAAAAGGTAAAGAAGAGAACCGCATACAAAACCGTTGCCCCTAAAGCATTATCATGTGCTCACTGATCCATGTGTATTAAAATGGAGAATTGCAATGCGCACACCACGCAATCTTTTGTGCCTTTTCTCAGAATCGCCTCGATGGGACAAATACTTTATTGAAAATATGAAAAAATAGGTTTTGGATAAAGAAATGTAAGTTTTTATGGGGTTGTTATTCATGATTGCAATTGCCTATACTGACTTTAAAAGTAATGTACAGTTTTGGTAAGCCCTCTAAATCTTTTCGTCAAACTTCTATGATTTTAGATGATAAATCTATGAAGATACTAGTCCTTCATGGAACAAATACTTTATTGAAAATATGAAAAAGAGCTTTTGGACAAAGAAAAAGAAATTTTCATGGGGTCGTTATTCATGATTGAATTTGTAATTGCCTATACTGAGTTTAAAGGTCATGTACAGTTTGGGTAAGCCCTCAAAATCTTTTCGTCAAATTTCTATGATTTTAGATGATAAATCTAGGAAGATATAAGCAATATCCAGTTGGTGTGATTTTTTTCTTCTTGAAGTGAAATATAAAACAAATAAAGAGGTAGATAATAGTTTAAAAACCATCCTGGGATGTACATCGCTTTTCCGGTGGCGGCGGCGTCAACATCAAAACTTAACCTAAGGTTAATTTTTTGAATTGTTAATATAATTTTGAAAGTATAAGGTCCTATTAAATGAAACTTGGACTGAAGGGTTATCAAGTATCCCCAATCATGTGAGGAAAATTTCAGGTCACAAAGTCAAGGTCAAAGGTCATTTCAGGTCAACAAACTTAGACTATGTTGTGGCATCAACATCAAAAACTTAACCTGAGGTTAAGTTTTTGAATTTGTAATATAATTTTGAAAGTATAAGTTCTTATTCAATGAAACTTAGACTAAAGGGTTATCAAGTATCCCCAATCATGTGAGTAGAATTTCAGCCCACTAGGTCAAGGTCAAAGGTCATTTCAGGTCAACAAACTTAACTATGTTGTGGCATCAGGCTAAGATTTTTTAATTGTTATCATAATTTTGAAAGTATACATTCCTATTCCATGTAACTTGAACATAAGGGTTATCAAGTATCACCAATCATGTTATTAGTCTTTTAGGTGACAAAGTAAAGGTCAAATGTCATTTCAGGTCTGGAAACTTAGACTTTGTTGTGGCATCAACATCAAGATTTTGAAATTTTAGCATAATTTCAAAAGTGTTTGTTCAAATTCCATGAAACTTGTACCCAAGGGCTATCAAGTATCACAAATCATGTGACACAAATTCCAGGTCACAAAGTCAAGGTCAAAGGTCATTTTAGGTCAGTAGACTTGGATTATGTTCTCAAAATTTAATATGAGAATTAATAAATAAATTGTTGTTATTTGTTCATATTTCATGAAAGTAAATATTCGAATCATTCGAGTACTTTCCCATGAATATTCTAATAGTAATTTTAGTATTCGATCCCAGGCCTAGTATGTACATGATCAGTTACAGCTAGGTGACAATATTGATGTTTCGATAATATATATTGGAGTATATCTCATAATAATGTTCTCATTATGCTAATGAGACGTGATGTGATGTAGATGGGCTCTACCTTCCAATTGTTTTTACACAAAGTGCTGAAAAATCCTCTTTTCTTAAAAAGTTTATTAGATAACTTTATTTGTAAATTACTGACAAGCATTGAAACATTTATAGTCTTACCCATACACTAAATCTAATTATATTGTATTCTTATGATACAGTAAATAATTATTCTGATGATACAGTAAATAATTATTCTGATGATACAGTAAATAATTATTCTGATGATTCATAATCAATATTCACTTCAAAATGCTTATTATATTCAGAGGATTTCATTTTCGGGGGTCTGCAAATGGGCAACCCTGCCTATAAAAATAATGTCCCAACCTCAATTTTTCATCATATCGAATTGCGTAATGCAGGCGAGACCGCCGAGAGCGTTTCACTTGTTGAATTTCCCCAACCGTTTTTCCATGAAAATAAGACATAAGACAGGCTTGGGAGAATTAAGGAATCGATCAGATCCGTTTTTGCCCTATTTTTATCATTAATAATGGTCTGTTTTCACTCAAACTTTCAGATTATCTTTAATCGTACATGCATCTTGCATTGAAGTCACTACCTTAGCACCATTTTCTCTCATCTGAACAATGTTACCAAGTCCCTTTAAACTTTTAAAGGGTATACCGGGTACTTCATTTTTCTATTTATCAATTTATTTCTTTTGCTTGTCTTTCTTAGATGTGAAAGGAAAGAAGCCGGTTATCTGTCAGTTTTCTGCACCTACTCCCGATGCAAGACCAAGATTGCAGGTTCGTATGACCACAACATGAAACGGTCAAAGTGAATTCAAAGTACAATAAAAAGCAGTTTTATCTCCATTATTCTTTTTAAAAATGTAATTGTATGCAAATCCGAATACGCTCTAAAATGTAAATAACTTGTGTAAGCAATCTGATGTGAGGTCATATTATTTTCTTCACATCTACAGTAAATAAAATACACTGGCAGTGTTAGATACTACTTCTGACAGTAAATGTATGTACGTTCTGGTGGATGCAGTCAAACATGGTTCATGATTGTAACTACAGGTACCGGTACTCACAATATTCAAAGCATAGCCCCCCCCCCCAAAAAAAGTAAACGTATGAAAATAAAATTAAAAAAATCGCGAGGCAGATGTAGAAAATGTTATTTATGCAGTTATCCTGTTTTGTATTATTTACAGTCAAACCTGCTTTAGTGACCACCTGTCTACAAAGACCACATTTTTTGTTTCCCTTGAAAATGGTTTCTCATTGAAACATGTACTGAAGGAACCTGTCTACAAAGACCACCTGTCTACAAGGACCACTTTTTGTGTTTCCCTTGGGCGGTCGCTATAGACAGGATTCACTGTATTATGATATTATTTGACTAAGAAGATAGAAGAAATGAATGACTTGTCTTACCATGGCCTCATGGTCTTATCATGGCCTCATGGTCTTATCATGGCCCCATGGTCTTATCAAGCATTGCAATACATTGCCCAGAGTAGAACGTAAATAGAAAAGAGATAATTGCTGTCTACCGGTCGGTCGCCTTCAATGTACGTGTAGATGTCACATGATAATGGCATTGGAAAAGGAAGATTAGTTTGCACTTGCGCTTTGATGAGATGAAATGCCCTCTAATGGATTTCTCTTTACCTGTCTGTAATTTGCTATATTACCTCTATTCATCTTCTCTCTCTCTCTCTCTCTCTCTCCATCTTTTGTCCTCTTATATGTACTTATCTTTCTTCCTGATCTGCCTTTTCCTTGTTCTTTTATACATCTCTCTATTTCCTGAAAGGCCTTTTTAATTACTCTTCTTCCCTGCTCCAATTTGTCTCCTTTCTCTAGCCTTTATCTCTATTTTTTATGTTCTCTTCTGCTCTTTTCCTTTTTATTTCCTCTTCTCTTCTTCTTCCTTCCTCTCTCCCTCCTCCCCCTCTCTCTCTTTCTCTCTCCATCTCTCTATCCCCCTCTCTCTGTCTCTCTGTCTCTCTGCTGTTCTCTATTTTCCTGTTCCTTCACTTTATCAAATTTCTCTTCAAGTTTCCCCTCTCACAATTATTATCTTTTCTTTCTGTTTATCTTTTTGTTTTGTTCTTTCTACCTTCTTCATTCCTATGAGGACAGGTTATCCTCTACCTACTTTCTTTCTCTATGCAACATTTTACTCCTACATGTACATGTGCATGTACAGGACGACGTCCCTGAATAAAGGAAACCAAAGTTTAATTGTAAATTACTCAATAATCCCAAATTATGTTTTTATTAATGTATAAATCATTCAAAAACTTGATTTCTCTTCTTTCATATTAAAGGAAAATCCAACCCAAATAGACAACTACTCTAAACGAGAGCAGAAAAATCAGAGAAGCAAACTGATGAAAATTTCAATTAAATCTGACTTACCGGTAATATAAGAAAGTTATGAATATTTGAAAGTTTTAATCACTATACGTGTGGGCACTTCAAATTGGCTGAAGCGGTAGTGTCAATGTGATGTAGTGCCGGACTACTTTCCCATCAGTTCCAACAAATAAAATGACTAAAATATAAATTTTTCTAAAAATCACGGCTCAGCAGGGTCTATTCTTTTTAGAGGACCTATAATAATATGCTACATGTATCTATAATATATTTTGAGTAGTGCCCTAAGAGAGAAGGAACGAGAAAAATAGAAACAAGTGATATTTTTGTACACGGCAAATGGGAGAGTTATCCATGTCCTACGTCACAATCCACTAACCAAACTACCAATTTGAGATTCGCATAGACTTAGTGATCTCATATTTCAAACATTCATAACTTCCTTACTATTGGTCCGATTCATTTCAAACTTTTGCCATTCTGTTTCTGTTATTTTTCTGCTTTTATACAAATTAACTTATTACAAGGGTTGGATTGCCCTTTAACAATACATGTATGATCAATAAATCAAGCATGACCAATTTCAGTGAAGTGAACGTGTCAGGAAAGCAATCGTCCAAGATGGGCTAATGGCTGTTTCATTTAGTTCATTATGGTCTTGAAGGAAAAGGAAATGATTTGAAATGATTACTTTTTTTATAAATGCACGTTTGGAAGCTCATATTCTATTCTTTCACGTGATTCCATGATTTATAATGGAAGGATCATGCATGACTCGGCAATCTGTTATTGGTAAGGCACATTAGCTGCATTTACACTGCAAGCTAACAGCTTTGATTTTCTTACGTTATGGTATTATGTTGGTAGTTACCAGCAAACACGACAACAACAAAATTAAAAAATTTTCCCCTTAGAGTGTGTTTTTATGCCTCGGCAACGAGGTAGCCGGAGGCATTGTGTTTTTGGGTAGTCCGTCCGTCTGTACGTCCCGTTCTCGTGATTGCGTTATCTCAAGAACCAATTGATGGATCCCGCCAAACTTGGGTCATATGTATCTTGCAGAGCCACTGAAGTGATTAGATTTTGGGGTCATGAGGTCAAAGGTCAAATGCCAGTTTTTCGTCACGTGGCTCTCCTCGCTTCTGTGCGATCGCACGCAGAGTAGCGACAAGTCATGCATGTACACTGCTCACCCAAAAATGGGTATGAGCAAACATCAATGGTTTTTCAAAATGGTGTTTGGGATGTGTAAATGGGCCCTATTACGGTACATTATTTTGTTCAGCTGCCTCATTAATTTCCTGCAACAACATGTCCATTTGCCTAATCAGTTGGAAATTATGCTGCCTGCTCAGTCATGTGAGATCCCTCCATCATGTTCATGAATTCATAATATACATGTACAGGTATGTAAGAAAAACTATGAGCTTTGAAATGTTATGTATTTTTGATAGTTATTAATTTAAAAATCATTTGATATCATTTCAAAAATGAAATGAACAAGACGTTGTAGCCATCAACTTTATTTTGGACAATCGGATTTCGGACACTGCCACTTCATGCTGTCTGAAATTGATAATGAGTGATTTTTTAATGAATTTTTGATGTCTTATGAAAAAAAAGGAAATAAGTTTCTAATACCCTTTTCAAACTGGTTCTATCGGAGTCACACCGATGAAAATACCAATTGAATTTCCCTTATGTAAACAAAGGTGAAACAGCCGTTTTCCCCGCTGTCGCTTTCATACTGCCGGTGAAATTCACTCGCTGTGGCGAGCTCTCGCGGAAGTGAAGAATTATTGGGCAATCGCTGATAGCTGCTGGCGCGTTTTTTGATTCGGTAGACAGTGCAGTGCAGTGCATACGCAGCTAGCTAGCTATAGTATTATAGTTTTACAATTTTACGATGCAATCATGGATCTACGGTGGTTGCTACTATTTCCTTTACTACGGACTTTACAGTCCAAACAAGCATTTTTTGTAATGCAATTTATCTGGCTGCAAAACGAGTATGAGGCTAAATTACACAGGAGGAGGCAGCAGTTTTGCCGATCTCGAGCACGGAGATCGTGGCTATTCAGCTCCTTACAGAGGGAAATGAGATTCCGGCTACTCTCCAAAACGAATTAATTTTAGCCCGCGCCCCATCTAGCTAGCATACATGCAAGCATGTTCAACAAAATGTCAACAAACACAGCTGGTTACGAAAAAACGCACGTACACTGCGACCTTTGACCTTTTTCATCGTTGTTTTAATCGCTGTTTTCTCCGAATGCATTCACAGTGGCTGTTTCATCGGTGTCACACCGATAGAAAGAGAATTTCTCGTGCTCTTGAGCAGGAGAATTTAATCGCCTATTTCTCTTCTTTTCATCGGCTATTTAATCGGCTTTTCTCCTCTGTACCTTTAATAGTGGCAGTTTCATCGGATGCGTCCGGATGCATCTAATGAAAATCAGGCCAGTTTGAAAAGGGTATAAATCATGCATTTACCACAAAATAATATGGAATTATGAAGTAATTTACCAGTAAACTTGGGGTTTCCTTTTTTCCAGGGACACCCTGTATAGAGCTATACAGATTAGATCCCCAAGAGCAGCCCTATATATAGCACAGAAAAACTCATAACATGTGTGATTTTATCTGAGCAGGCAATTGTCCATGCGCTTCACGTAAATTGTTAATAGCATTGGACCGTGCACAACTATGCACTTGACTTACATCTGCCTTAAAGGTACTACATGTACATGTATGTCCCATTTGCAGGTCAAAATATGAAAAGGTTAAATTCCAACGGCATTGGAAAGACAATAATTATTTAGAACTTCCCTCAAAACGAAAGGGTCTGAAAATGGCTTTTTGTGGGAAAATAACGACCATTACCGTAGTTGTCGAATCGACATAAGTGATTGCAATCACCTAAGTAATAGTCTGATTTTCAGACCCTTGTACCGAATGGTCGTACCTTTTGTGCTGCACAAAGATTATATCAGGTTAATTTTGGCCATTACAAGTAGTGGGTTATTGATGTAGACAAATGCTCATGTACCTGTTACAGCATGTTATGACTAAAGAAAAAAAAAGATTTCAGTCAGTCACTCAATAGTGTCTGACAGGAAAGTCTAGAAAGTAAACAGGTTTCCTTGCATAATTTGAATACTAGGACACCGCTAACGTTTAAATTTCACAGATGGGACATACGTGACATATTCATAATTCCTGCAAAGTTCTACAGAATTTGATGTTGGCTGCAAAGGGACATAGTATCTTTAATATGTTAAAGTGCTTGTTCAGTTCTTCATAGGGCTTAGTGTCGACTGTACTGAGCTGTCATCTATTCAACTGTGATTCCTGGGGCCCATTTCATAAAACTTGTTATCTATAACAACTGCTAAAATTGGCTGCTCTCAGCCAATCAGATGCCATGATTTCAGTAGCTTATAACAGTAGCTTGTAACTTGTTATTGATATCAAGTTTTATGAAACAGGGCCCAGAATCCACAAAGAAGATATCTTTTTTTTTCTTTTCAAGCTTCAATAACAAGTGCGGTAATAATATTGCGTATACATGTACATACATCCAGGTGCCAGATAGGGTACAAAGCTGTGATTGCTTTGTTGTTAATCACTTCAAACTGTTCCTTGTGGCCTCACCTCCGTATTATTTACCTGACCTCAGATAAACACTTTGAAGGATATGAATCAGATTGCATGAATATTGAGAGATAAGAAGAAGAGAAATGATCAAGATAAAACACAAGAATATTTAAAGGTAATACAAAGTTTTGGTATGGGGCCATGAATTTGGTTCAAATGAACATATTGGAAGCATATGCGATCTTACAATATTCAATGATCGTTGTCGCGGTTGAAATCGAGTCTAAAGTGATGAAATTGGAAATAATAAACTCTTTATGTTGTATAGCTCCCTCTCAAGACTGATATAACTTTAGCTTTAAAACAATGTTTCTTGACTACAATCGACCGATTTGCTATTCCCGTTTTGAAATTATATATCAGAACTGCATATTCTGAGCTTTTCATAGTCGCAGCTACTTTCGCCGCTATTTGAAATATTTGAAATTTACCGGGAGCACCGGTAAATTTTATTATTCAATTTTCTCGAAAGCAGAAGTGTTTTAGGGGCTAAATTTCCTAGTGCTTATAATACATCCACAGGGGTATCCAAATATATCAAAATTTTAAAGAATTACTATCCATCCAATTTTCAAATTTCCCAAACTTTGCATTACCTTTAATCTACTCTACGTTGGCAGGATGCCAAAAACACTTAAACAAAAATTGCAGGTAAGGATTGATAATATGATTACAGGAGTGTGAGCCAGAGTGTAAGTAAGCTCATTTTATCATTTAGGTCTGGGAGAATATCAGATAAACTTGTGTTTTGTATAACCTTCATGTGACCTTTTCAATTTGTACATGTACACCTGTATGCAAAAGTTGGTCCTAAAAAACAAGAGGACTTCTATAGGCATTAGGCACTAATTTTGGGAAGTTCTATGTTAATTTGATCCCTTGTACCAAAAGACTGTTGAAATGAATAATAATCTGGAACATTCTCCTCCCCACTGTGGTGTTTTTCATTGTTTTAATATTTATATACCATAAATAAATTATGACAAAATAGTTATGTACATGCATGGATACTACAGACTGTAGTAAATGTATATTCATGGTGCAGTACACGTATCTAGTTTGTTTACATGTACATGTATGTAGTCTACAATAAAAAAAAATCTGTAGAATGCTACAACTGTTGTACATGTACAACTGGACCTGCATTGGGCTTTGTTATAAAGCAGTTAATGGGGCATTGTATTTTGAGGTTATTCTGAAGTTCCTGGTAGCTGCACAAATTTAACACTTTTTATTGCTATTTGTGTTTGTATAAAAAGCAAACATGTTGATTCTTGTTCTTCGGTATACTTTTAAGCAAACCCAATATAATGGTAGGAATGGCAGGATTCAATTATTCATAATAGTGGCATGTGCATAATCATATAGCTTTTTCTGTGAAATTTCATTGCATTTGAGCTTTGTCTGCAGCAAATGCATCTATATGCATTGCATGTCCAGTCCACTTTCTTCAGATTTCTTCATTCATTTTTAAAAGCATAAGAAAAGTCTTCCAGAACATACATTGACAATCTTCTTGAGCTTATGATGTATCATGTATGAACTTCAGTTCCTTTTTTTTTTATATACACGGAGGCAAGCCTAAGGTATTCTGTCCCGTCGTTACCGACTGCCTTTTAACTCTTTGCTCGTTTCAGTCAACAAATGGAACAAACAGTGGTTTATTTATTTATTTATTTATTTAAAATGGTTCATTAATGAATATTATTATCATATTTGCAATAAAATTATATATTGAACTTAAATGTATACAGTCAACTTTTGTCACACAATCAATGTGTATGGAACATGTACTTAAAACAATATGGCCGTCTAAGGTTTCAGTCCTCAGGGAATAATGAGTTACAGGTTTATGTGTACCTGATTAATGTATCAGGTTAATAACCCATCTAGGGCTCAATCAGACTAAAATACTGTCAAGGAAATTCTCATTTGTACAGTATTAACTATCGTCTGTGTTGAGCCATGACTAAGGTAGATGGGCCCTAAGTGTGTTTTAAAGTATATGAGTTAATGCCCTTCTGGCTCCAAGTCCAAACAGATGACATGTTCATTTTCGATTAGCCTTAACATTATATGGGACAGCACCTGATCAAATACCTTGAACTTGCCCCTGTATTGAACATGGGTTCAACTTTAATTAGTCTGCGGGCACAGACTCTAATTAGACACTTGACCACAATTCCTAAAGTCTTGAGCAGAGCCTAGCTCTGTCAATCTCTGGCTGTGTCAAATAGGTTAGGAGCAGCTTAAGTACGAAGCCCATGGGGTGCACTAGACCGTGCAGTCGGCATAGTCTGTACACAATGTTGATTCCACTTGACTTGCATTTTTTTAATTTTTTGAATTTCCTACTTGTAAAAGTAGGATCATCATCTAACACCCTACTGCCTCTAACATCATCCATCATCCATCATACTATTATTCTTTCCCCCATTCTGTTCTCAGGCGGATGTTATCCAGGGAAGACCCATCAACAAGCAGTGGAATCCTTCCCAGCTCGGCTCCGCTGTCAGGGACTATCACAAATGGAGGGTGTTTGGCAGAGATTTATTTATGGTGAGCTAGGAGATAGTAGATCGAGGGTGCGATTCAGAGCTCCCCAAGAATTTTGAAGGAAGAGAGGGCACTGGTGTTGCTAGAGGAGGGGGAGGGAATGTCATCAGACGTGAATATCTGAGAACCTAGTTCCTCATACAAATTTATAGACTGCTCATTCAATGCTTAAAATTTTCTAGCACATGTGTGTTTTTTTTTTAAACATTTAATCAAGTATATAATATTATGGAGCAAATGCATAAATAGCAGCTGTATGTATGAAACTGACAGAAACTGACAGGTTTCATATATTAAATACTTTTCAGACTTAACAATTACCTTATATGGGTCTGTTATATGCTAGTCTAGAACACAGTTACTTCAGACCCATTGAATTGAATTGAAAAGTGTGGGGCACTGTCTGGCATATACAAATGAATCAATTACACAACTGTGATGTGTGCATCATACATTATACATAATTTAATGTATTTAAGGGTATATTACAAGGAATAAAAGACTGAAACTTACCCAATAGACTTATTTTCCGTCCAAAGGAAAAGAAGGAAGAAAAAAAAAGGAAAGGTAAGGGGTCAAAAATAGAAGTTTAAAAAAAGAGGGAAAAGAACAGGAAAGACGGATGAAAAGAAGGGAGAGACTGAATGTAGAGGGCTTTAAATTATTAAATATATTATGTCATTGTAAGTCTATTACATATATATGCTAGTCTAATGCATTGATAATTCAGACCTTACAACAACTACAAATAACGTGTGCCTTGGAAACTGGGGCACAATGGGGCGGAGGTATCGATTACACAACTGTGATGTCAGAGAGCAGATAGATAGATTACGCCTCCATGTGAATGCAATGTTAACTGTCAGGTTACAAATTAAATACTTTGTTATGCTCTCGCTGACATCCACGGTATGCACTTGACATCTTGTTTAGTCTTGCTTGCAGGCATGGTGTTCCTTCTATCCATCGACCTTTGCTTTCGCTTTCATGCCTGCTTTTCTCATTGGTCTTGACGTCATGTCATGTTTGATGATTAATAGTCATCAGGTTCAATACCTGTTATGTAACATATTTAATGTAACCTCGTTAGTGTTCCTGACTCGATTCAAGGTGCTAATATGAAAAGTCATTGGCATTCATCAGTTTCACAGTGTTAGTTGATTTTGGTTCTCTTTGATAACAATCAATGAACTCAATGAAGCATTAATATGGCAAATCCTCATAATGCAATCTTCTCTAAATCAAATCAGACTGCCAGTATTTGTCAAGATTTTATTCTAAAAATAGATTGAAATTAAAATACCTTTAACTTTGTTCATGGCAAAAATATACATTTGTAGATAATATTAGTAGATAAATTAAAACAAGAACTGTCAGAGCAAGGTAGGTTCACCATGTTTAACATCATTTTTTTCATGCACGTCAATAACCTGTCTCATTTTCACAGAGCAAATATTATATTACTATACAATATAGTGGCATAGCTCCAAAATTTGGCAGAATTGTGCACTTTCATCTAAAGGCAACAAACAATTGTGAAATGATACAAACTGAACTATGTTAGAAGTGGAAGTACTTTCTGAAACGACTTCATAGGGTACGATTTAAGGAAATTGCAATTATAAAACTTGATTACTTAGATATTTGGACCCTATCGTAACATTCCAAATGCATTGTTAGTGGACAGGTTGGTGGTGACTCTATACAAAAAAAGAATGATTCCATTTTTGATTGAATAGTATATACAAAGGGTATGTGTGTGGGTGCAGTAAATCTAGGCCTATAGAGCTAGAATTAGTTTTCGAAAAGTTTCTTCTTCTTCTTGTGCACTCCTCAACGTCCCGTTAGGAACCAAGCGAGGAGGATGAGGGGGTGCGCACTGCTGCTTGTTTAGTTCTTAATGTTTGAGTCTTGGTTGCGGAAAAAGTTGGTTGCTTGTAGTTTGAAGGTGTCAATGTTTGCGGTCCTTTGGATGTCGGGGGTGATAATCCTTGATGTAGATTTGAAGGCGCGTGTTTAAGATCTATCCTATCAACATGCAGATTTTCCAGATGGGTAGGTAAAATTAGGGGCCTAATAATTGAAAAGGGTGAGGGCAGGAATCATGAAACAAAAAAGTAATCGAATGTTGTAGCAGAAAGAAAAAAATGAAAAAGTAGAGCCATTATTTATAGAGAAGAATGATTAAAAAACTGGGGTAGGGAAGAAATAATCTGGAGAAGAAACTAAAAGATTTGATAAGGACAACATTGGTATGGTATTCAATGATTAAACCTTGAACTAAAATAATGTTAAGTTTTCAGTAATAGAATAGATTATTCTACAAAATTGAAAATGAGTTTAGATTTTTTGTTTTCATTCACTTAAAGATACAAGGTTTCCATTCACAATGGGAGTCTGTGACCACTTGTTGGAACCTCTTCCATAATGTCACTCAAGCACTTTGAAGCTGTTTCTAAATATGACATTTAACAGCTTAAAAATCAGGCCTCATTTTTATGCCACGTGTTTGTGTAGTCCCATATACATCTTTCTGTGTACAGTGCTTGTAACTTTACCAAGACTGGGCCAAATTTCTTATCATTTTGATGATTCCAGAACCTTGCAGTACACATCAATACTTATGTATATGCTACATGATCAACTATTTCTGATCTATTCCACACCGTTTCTTTCACAATGAAATCGCATGACCAGAACTCAGCTTTATCTATAATGTTCAATGGGATGATTGTGGTTTGTATTTCCTGTTTAATTTTGGGGCCTATGAACAGGGAGATGGGTGCCTTGGGCGGGGAGTACACCAGCTGTGACGCCTAAAGTGAATAATGTCTAGATGGCCAGTTTCACCGATCCTATTCATGCATAAATCATAAAGCATACCTTTGGGTTATCACAAAAGGTAGAAAACAATTTGTGCTCTTTTCAGCACCGTTAACAATGAAGAATTCTTTAATACAATGTACCTTGTTTACGAATCAAACTTCGCCTTCTTTTTTAAAAACATGCATTGATTACGCTTGGCCTTTCGTGAATTCTGAGGTTAAAAAGTACAACAATATACAATCCATCAAATGGCAGACTGGGGTCTGTTCCGCTCCCACGCAGACATGCATACGTTGTACCTTTTTAAACAACAGAATCTGAATTTACACTGGCTACCAACCAGGGTTGGCAATTTGCCGGGAAATACTGGGAAATACTCATATATATGCGTACCATTGAAATTGTATAATGTGAAATAGCAAACATAGCAATCTGACTAAATTCCATCAATTACACTTAAAAAACGTTTCTTATTTGTTATTTTTAATAACTTCATGAGTTTCTTAGATTGTGTTTTTGTGTTTGATAATGACTCTTGCTCAATCTAAACATCCTAAGGGTTTTTATTGTTTTTGGAGTATTTCCCAGTATTTCGCTGTATTTCCTGTTTTTGTCAAATTTTCCAGTATTTACCGGCCAACCCTGCTGGCAACTAGATGCTATATGTAGGGCCAGTTGATTCCATGACCAGTTGATTCCATGGGGTTCTCATATTGAGTGTTTTGTATAAATCGTGTTGGGTGTATAGTATAAGTAATGTTGGGTGTATAGTATAGACTAGAAGCTGGCTATGACATCATTAGACATGTCTTTGATTACTGTCTTTGAGTTGCCTGCTGTGTCCTATTTATCCTTGGGGTGTATTCAGAAGTCAAGGTAATATTCATCAGATGCGTGTAGGTCTGCACGATTACATGCTACCCAGTAGGCATGTTCACACCCTCCCAGCTCAGTGAGGGGGTAGTACTTTAGTTTATTAGTATTGGTAGTTTACTCCAAATCAAAAGTTTGAAAGAAATCTGTGGTAGTAATTTGATACAATTCATAGCCATCCAGTGTAATAGATTCAATAGATGTCAAGGATATTTTCCAAAGTAATGCATTCATATATTCAATTTTGCTCCTTTTGTGCATCAGTCTCTGAGGTCATTCTTTCTAAGGGGAGAGAATCCATTGTAAATCGTGTTGGGTGTATAGTATAGACTAGAAGCTGGCTATGACATCATTAGGCATGTCTTTGATTACTGTCTTGAGTTGCCTGCTGTGTCCTATTTATCCTTGGGGTGTATTCAGAAGTCAAGGTAATATTCATCAGATGCATGTAGGTCTGCACGATTACATGCTACCCAGTAGGCATGTTCACACCCTCCCAGCTCAGTGAGGGGGTAGTACTCTAGTTTATTAGTATTGGTAGTTTACTCCAAATCAAAAGTTTGAAAGAAATCTGTGGTAGTAATTTGATACAATTCATACCCATCCAGTATGATAGATGTCAAGGATATTTTCTGTTCCATCCAATTCATTAGATGTGAAGGATATTTTCCAAAGTAATGCATTCATATATTCAATTTTGCTCCTTTTGTGCATCAGTCTCTGAGGTCATTCTTTCTAAGGGGAGAGTATCCAGGAGCTGTAATTTTCTGTCGCTCCAACAATGCCTCTCATAATTTACCTAAACAGACAGAAAGAAAGCAAATTTTCAGGCACCAATAAAATTCTCATAATTTTGATGAAAAGAAACATCATTTTTTTCCTCAAATGAACATTGAATGTTTTGTAGCCTTTTTATCTTACACTCCTAGCTAAATTCATAAGTAGGTTAACTAGTTTCACAGTCAAGATGTCAAAATGTTATTTAGTACTTTGATCATTAATTACCTACCCACCCACCCCACCGCCCCCGTCAAGGAAGCCTAGGGGTCTCCTATCCACGAAATAGGAGGAAATCCTGGAATCGTAGCAATTCTGACAATACAGTGTCAGGATCAACTTAAACCAGCTAATTGAGCTAAGCTTATTCAGTTAACAAGTTGGAATTTGAATTGGATGTCCCATTTTGATATTGTAATGTGTCCTCATGTATTAAGTTTGAAATTTTCAATCACACCCATGCATAGTTGCAAATAAAAACTTTCATTAGCATTAACATACATTAAAAGTGATTTGCCAAACTTATGCATTCATATCATAAATATATATGAAAGGAGCTCTGTCTTTTATCACATGACGTCGTTACATGGCTCTCCCTCCAGCTCAGGGGCCCGTTTCATAAAACTTGTTATCTATAACAACTGCTAAATTTCTATGACAAATTTGCTCTCTGCCAAACAGATGCCATGATTTCAGTAGCTTATAACAGTAGCTTATAACAGTAGCTTGTAACTTGTGATTGATATCAAGTTTTATGAAACAGGGTCCTGATCTGACACACTACCTACAACATCATATGAAAGAAGACTTATACATGTAGGAATAATATTGAGTAGAAAATGGAAAGGGAAATGAAAAGGAGACACTGGACAAATAGATATAAAGAAGAAAAAAAGAAGAGCAAGATGGAGATGTAAATATCTATCATATAAACAAATATGGATATTACATAATTTACAACTGTGAAGCTAGGAATTCAAGGTTTTAAAATCTATTTTCATCAAAAAATTGTGTTCATCATTCCAGGTCAGTTTTAAAGCCCCACTGCACTTCTTGTAGCTACTTGCTCCCTCTATATAGCAAACAATGCCTAAGCGGTGCCCGTTGGTCCCCCGTGATCCTCTTTTTCTTATGTTAATTGAGAGCAAGTTGATGAGATAACCACCTGTCAGTGACCATGCTAATCCCTCTAATCCCTCCTGGCCAAACTAGTGCAGAGGGGCTTTAATATTTGTTTCATTGGGATGCTGGCAAAGTTGTACTTGTGAAGATTTTGTGAAACCATTCCAGGGATAGTCTTTGAGTTCAAGCTTATTAATTTCATTGTGCATTATATTCAATTGCTCATGAATAAGAGGACACACATCAGTAATAGTTGAAATCACTATTACAAAAATCAGAGTAATTCATAATAGATGTTATATTGATTAGGTATTCATAAGATATTTAACCTGTCTCAATGTTTTAAACTTTGTCAATATTTCTAGGGGGACAGTGCTCACAGGACAGCAGAAGAAAATGCTATCAACCTGGACACGCCCCACCCACCCCTCTCCCCCATGTCGGCTCAGAAGCTAAAGAACGATGACACCCTCAAAGACTTCACAGACACCCTCTTCATCAGCACCGAGAAGAAGCACTTCACCGTCCCTGCACCCAAGAAGATCAGTAAGTTTTATTATGGAACGAAAGAAATTGTGGCAAGAGGCAATTATATGTGCCATTAAAACTAATGCACCAAAAAACAAATGATAACATAAGTAAAGATAGAAGGAAACAAAAAATTGCATATGGAAATGTAAAAAAAGAAAATAATAGAATAAAAACAAAGAATAATATAAGGAAAGAAGCAGAGAGAAAAAGGATAGCAAACAACAAAGAATAAAATAAGGAAAGATAGAAGAGAAAATGATTGAAAGATAAAACAAAGAAAATCATAAATAAGGAAAGATAGGAGAGAAGATGATACAAGGGTAAAATGAAGAATAGCATAAGGAAATGTAAAACAAGGAATAACATATTAAAGGAAATATAAAAGAAAGTAATAGGATGAAAACAAGGAATAACGTAACAAAAGCTAGATTGAAGAGGAAATGAAAGAAGAATAAAAAAGAGAATCAGAAGGAAAAATAGAGAGAGAATATTGAATAATTCTTTGTTGTTTTTCTCTTTTCATCAGCTCGTCATGTATATGACGGTGATATCATCGAACCTGGTCTTGTGTAGTGACATCATCGTGCAAGCACATATATTTATCTTTAACTCTTTTGTTGTCTGTGATTCTCTTTTCATCAGCTCGTCATGTATATAACAGTGACATCATCCAGCCTGGTCTTATGCAGCTGGACCCAGACTTTGATGAAGATTTCATGGAAACCCTGGATTCTCTTCAAGGTATGTATGGAGTCTGGACACCAGACTAGATCATCCAACAGGGCCTGCTTTAAGAAAATCTTTACCTATAACTAATAACAGTATAGTATTAATGACTGCTTTGAGAGAAATAGTTGTTTTTATACGCTCAAGGGAAGGTTACAATTGTGCTATTGCCCGAGGCGTGCCAAGGCCAAGCGGTCATTAATACTTTTTATTTGCCAAAAAAAGAGTCAACTTACCAATCAACTGGTAGAACAGGAAGAGCAGAAATAAATAGTTGAATAACTCGTTGAATAACAGTAACAGTAGAACTCCGTAAAAACTCTGTAACTCCGTAGAAAATAACTCCATTAAACTCTGCAACTCTGACTGCAAGCCTATTTGTTAAAGATGTTTATTGTGCAGTTGTTAAAGTTAAATGTAGGGGCTGACCTGGAAACATGGGCATGGCTAACACAAATCGCGCCGCCCACCCAGGCGTGCCTCGGGGTGATGGGCAAGGGATTCAACTTTCTCGCGAGCGTATATTAACAGCCAGTCCTCGAGTATTAAAGCAGTCGCTATCGTACGAATTATCACAATAATCTACCAAGAATTCTTACCTTAGCCTTTTATTGAGTAAAGATTGGTTAAAACATCACAGAAAATATGAGACACTGTCTGTTAATCTTTGCTAGCAAAATGACTGAAATTTTCAAGCAATTAAAAAACCTAAAATGTAGGGACTAGATTATCGCACAAAATTAATGTAAGGTGTCCGCGCCCGCACAAACCAGTTTTTAACACGTAAACCAATGGGGATCGCAGTAAGACTGAACTAATTTCCCGGTAACTGGAATTTTGCGGGGAATTTACCCTAGAACTATTACATAGGTTTGGCATTTTTCGTTTATGTACGGGAATGGTTAAAACCACGACAGCAAATTCGACCAATCAGATGGCTGGATTTCTTAAGTGAGGTATATAACAGTTGCTATAACCTACCGAAATTGCTCCTCTTGATTGGCTGTTAGCAAATCTTGTGGAGAGAAATGGAGAGAAAGTGGCTAAAACGTGGATTAATGTCCCAAATAAACTATCCATTTTGTATCACTCAATGAGAACGTTACCTTAAACAAGGGATGCGAATGAAGTCAAGATTGTAATCATCATAATGAAGAGAATATCATACATTTTGCTTGTAATAAGCATTGCCTTGAGTTTGAGTTGATATTAAAACCTTTTTTTTTTCAACTGCCTCATAGTCAATGTCAATAAATGAGCAATTGTTTTTGGAATGAGATAACACGCACATTCATTGCTTTAGCCCAAACTTGGTACAAGCAGATTTTGACAATACTTTTTGAAAATCCTGCTGTTCAGTCATCCTTGGCAGCACAGATATGAAAATGGTATCATTAGACAGGGTATTAGTTCTTCTTTACAATAAAATATGATTCAAGGTCACATAGGTTATAACTTGTTAATTAGAAGCTACCAAAGTTGGGTACACTTTTTTTATACACACTGTCTAGCAGTATCAGATCTATTGTTAGAAACCCCAAGTTTATTCTTTCCACAAAAAGAAATGAGACCTGTGGACGTAAAGCCTGTGATTCTTGCCCTAATCCAATGAATTTAAAGCCCGAGATAATCATCCAACAGGAAATTGTCTTATATGTGAAACATATTAAAGTATGTTGTATTGCATTGTTACGCCCTGTCTCATGGTTCCGAGCAGATATCTTGGCAAAGACTCCCACCAAGCAGGAGGCTGAAAGCCTGGGGATTAACTACAGCCTACCGCCAAACTTCCTTGCTGACACTTCTCTAGGGTCATTCAGTGAAGCCATGGAGATTGCAGCAGACCCAGCTAAGGTTAGAGTCGGTGATTCAATTCTATTAACCTTTCCTCCTCTGTCTGCCAAACTTCTTTGTTGAAAGTTCTCTAATGTCATTTGGCGGAGGTATAGAGACAACAGTTAATTCTATTACTACTTCCTTTAATCCCCTCTTACGGCTCTGCCAAACTTCCTTGCTGACACTTCTCCAGGGTCACTCCTTAAAGCCATGGAGATTACAGACCCAGCTAAGATAGAAACAATGAAATGTTCACTCTGATACCCCTACCCCACTAACCACCTTTGCCAAACTTGGTGATACTCCTAGCACTCCACAATTATTACCCTGGCTTTATCATGGCTGCCATTCTGGCAATCTAGCATTAAAAAGAACAGAACTGCAAACATGTGATCCACAGTCCGGTGACGTATCCCTTAGACCACAACACCTCTAAATTAGACCATATAACAAGTAAATGGACACAGTTTGTGATGTTACTATTTCTTAAGTTATCTGTATTCTTGGTAACGTATCACTTCACAAATCAAAAATCACTTGCCATAAAAGTAATTCAGTGGTTTAAATGCAGTACATATTAAAGACACATTTGTCTCATTTAAAGACTGAGGATGGCACTCGAGCTCATGGAATTAACGCATTGCTTACCGGAACTGGGTGGTCCCTTTATGAACTCTATGGGAATGGGAGGTATTCAGTATTCAGAGGGTTAATTTTGTAGAGCTGCTAAGTTGTGTCATGCTACCCATCGCAGTCTGCCTTACACATCTGTTGTTGCAGTGCCTAAAGATTACATTATTGTTTATGCTATGTTGGCTTGTATATATGAATAAAATGTCCTCAACACATAAATTCCCTTTCCTGCAGTCTTTGAATACCTTTCCCAACGCCATCATTGTGAACAGTGGCAACAACACCAAGCAAGTGTTCAACCAGCGCAGCGTAACCTTCTCTGCGGCCCCACCCACCATCGTCTCCTGCCAGTACGACCCTATGGTCAGCAGCGTCTCCCTTCCCGGCTTCTTCATGCCACCCATGTACCAGACGTACAGCCAGGCTTCAGGACAGGCCTCCGGACAAATCCCCAATCAGACCACCACCACCAGCAGGAGAAACATGCAGCTGCCAAACCTGACCCAGCTGCAGGGTGTGACCAGCAACACAAGCAGTGGGAACGGTAGAGGGCAGCTTTCACCCCAGCAGTCCTTGCCAATGGTGACTACATCCTATCAGCAGCAAAGGGCTTCAGCTCACCCAACCTCCTCGGTGGCCAGTAATCAGGTAGGGCTTCGGTAGCTCAGATTGCACTTTTAGAGGATTATGGGTCTTAGATATGAAATTCACAATTCAGTATTGTTGAAGACAAATATAAATTGAACATTAATCACTACATGGTGTGTGTGCATAACAAAGCAGTACATGTAGTTATCTTCTCACAAGATTCATTTTTGGGTTTGCTGATTTGTTGACAATTACTTTGTGTAATATTTGCTAGCATGTCATTGGCTTTCCAATGCTGAGTTTGTTAGCATATTTATTTGAAATCCCCTCTGTAAAATCATGGGACACCCATTTGAAAGTTTAAATGGTAAATGGAAACCAATATATGTATTTGTATGTTCTGTTGTTGTCTGTTCTTAATAGGCAAATGATATCCAGCCTCTCTTCTTTTCTTTTTTCAGGTTTACCCCTCTACTTACACTAAACTTGGAGCACATAGCCCTACTCCGACATCTCCCCCAGCTTGTACCCAGAGTGTAACAATGAACCAAGGTCCCATCTCAACGATGGGCGTTATCAATGAAGCTATCGACCTCCTCTCCAATCACATCACCTCCTCCCCTTCCAAGATCCTCCCTGACTGGACCGCACAGTTCAACCATTCTCTAAGGAATACCACCTGGGCCCCCACCAGCCAGAGCAACGTCGATATCACCAACCAGCTGAAGACAACTCTGGCTGAACCCACGTTTCTCACCTACCAGCAGATTCAGAGAGAGCTTGCCCGCACCATGGACCCTATGGCACACATGGATCAGAGTACAGTCTTAGGTCATAGTTCATATGGTGGGAACATGTCACCAGTGCAACCGCATCATCAGCATCATCAGGTGACATCCCAGCAGCATTCCGCGGCATCGTCCCAACAGCATTCCGTGGCGTCCCCGCAACAGTATTCAGTGGCATTGCCCCAGCAACATTCAGTAACGTCTCCAAAGTCCCATCAAGTGGCATCACCACAGCCTCAGCAAGAGCTGATGGACTATGAGCAGTATCCTAGCTCGTCTGTTGTGGGAGTGTCCGGATTGAATGCCTATTGCCAACTTAAAAGAGGTTTGATTTGAAAGAGTCACCAAAGGGTTGACATATTTATTTTCTCTCTTTTAATTTGTTTCACACATGATTTTTATGCCTGCGCACAGAGTAGCCAGAGGCATTTTGTTTTGGGGATGCCCGTCCGTCCGTACGTCCTGTTCTCGTGATCGCGTTATCTCAAGAACCGATTGATGGATTCCATTTAAACTTGGGTCATGTATGTATCTTGCAGATCCAATGAACTGATCAGATTTTGGTATCAAAGGTCAAAGGTCACAGGGCTCATTATGTATGCAAAAATAGCTCGTGATCACATTATCATTAGAACCAATAGACAGATTACCATCAAACTCAAGACATGTATGTATCTTGCAGAGCTAATGAACTGATTAGATTTTAGGGTCATACATGTATATGAAAAATAGCTTGTAATCACGATATTCTGAGAACCTGTTAATGGATTACAATCAAACGTGAGTTTTAAATATTGCTTCTGTGTTGGTTTGTAAAATCGCTCTATGGCGGAGGCATCATTTTCGACTGCGCGCAGTCGAAGATCCATCTAGTTTTAAAGTGTTTTAAATTCAATCAACTTTTGATGAAACATATAAGGTCTTGTACATGCCTCAGTTGTTGGTGCATCAAGGTTAAATAAAAAAGAGGCACATATCTGTAGATGTTTAAAGAGACAATCATGAATTTGAATTAATTGCTCTCACTGTAGATGCCCTTCATGCCTTTAGAGAGATTTGGACCACTTGTAGTTTCATATTAAGGTCAAGATCTGCATGAACACAGATTTAATATATAATGCTAGGCTTTGAGAATATGCCATAAAGGAAGAAATTGACTTCATTTTTAAACAAAGAGCATGTGATCAGTTTTAAATATCAAAGAAAAATTTTCATTTAATCTTGGCTTTCAGTTAACCCATTCTCATGTTAAAGGTTCGTCATTAAAATTGTTTTGGGGGACCACAAATTTTCTCCCATCCTCCCAGCAGAAGTCGACTACAGTAGCCAGAGCAACAGCAAGAGCAACAGCAAGAGCAACAGCAAGGCCAACAGCCGAGCCAACAGTCGTCCTAACAGCCGCCCCGCAGCCGGGCAACAGCAGGGCTAACAGCAGGGCTAATAGCCCCAGGGCTAGCTACGCTGGTATGCCAGGTCACTTCCAGGATTCGCTCCAGGCTGCACTACAGGGGAAGGTAGGTAGTGTGAAGCTGCAGAGAGAGGGACTCCTCGACCCTCAAGAGACATACCCTTGGGTTGGTCATTTTTGTCCTCCCATCAGAAAATAAGAATGGCAGGCGCAGAGAGCATTATGAACCTTTTTTAATATTTCAAAGAAATTACTTATATTGCCCTCATGATATTTGACAAACAGGTTTTCTATCTTAAAATTGTAAATCCATTATAAGGACCAAGAGATAGTGATATAGCGTCTCTCAGAAATACATTTTGGTTTTCGTGAAGCAGTTACCATACATTGAGAAGTGCTTGATGAGAGTATTTCTGAAGCATATTGGCACGAGGAAAAAAAGGGGAAATTTACCTTATGAGTTCATGTTGCTCTCTTGCCCTCTTAGAAAAATATAAGGAAGAAATAAAATGCGTAGCAAGTTAGGTGCAAGAAAATCCTTAAACAGAATCAGACAGTCTCACAGAGACAAATTCATGATTGAGAGTATACTGTAATAAACTTACAATGTTAGACACATCTTAGAATAACGTGTTCTTCTTCATTACCAGCAATGTTACCATCAAAATAGACTTTTGAAAAGACGTTTTACTTTTCACGTACACAGTAATTGGGAAGATAGAGAGGGATTAAAGATATTGTTGGTTGTTACTAGTCTATGAGAGGCACTGGAGAGGAGTTTAACTTAATTTTATAACAAGAAACATTCCTTCATGGCAGAGTCTTTGTTTCAACTCTGCCTCAAGCAGATGGGTGTTTCAATTCAATCTTTCTAATTTTTCGAGTTTCGAGATTCTCATTTTTTTCTTTTTTTTTTACACATGAGAGACAAGCCTCGATGGCGTATAGCATGAAAGAGTTGAGTTGGTGGTAATTAATCAAACAGAAGGGGATTTGTTTCTCTCTGTGGTAAGACTATGGGGTAAGTAGTTGTAAGCGGGGATCATGGCCTGTCCTTTTCATCTCAATTCTGGAAACTTTACACCTTTCTCGTACAAAAGGCGTATAATTCTGTAGGTTTCAGAAACAGAGGAAGGAATCGATGTGAGCAGATCGCTGTGAACAGTTTTGTTTGGGTATTGATTAATGATACATCTCTTTAATTTTCTGTTCAGTTTGAACAACGCCTTTCATGACAGTCATTTTGAGATATCCTGTTGAATGAATTAGAAATGACATTGAACATCAATATCAAATCTCAACGTTGTGTTTTAGGGGTAGACAAGTTACATACAGTGAGATCTGCTTACTTGCATTCTAGATGAAAGTTAAAAGGTTCATCAAGATCAGACAAAACCTGCAGGGATGAGCTTAAGGTTGTTTGTTCTGAAATTAGTGTTTCATCCATAAACCGATTCTGCTCGGATTCCTTCCTCCTTTGAAAATCCCACCAACCCTTTTATTTTCTTGTCAAGGGTTTGTAGGATGATAGAGTAAAGGTCGTGGCTGTGATCCCCTTGACCCATCCTCCCTTTCTCGTGAGACTAATACCAGGTATTGTCCTTCCCCCTTCTATTGTGATGTATGTTTTATGATCTATAGTCCGATGTGAAAGAGCCTGGCTTGCGTAGCCCCTCCACCGACCGTGATCTCACCATTTCAGTCCCGTCGTCTCGTCAGGCGTCCGCAGCATCTAGTGAGTAAAACAAAACAAAAATGAGCGAGAGGGGGCGGTCCTCCCTCCGTAAGTACGGGCAGCGATGTGGGGAAACCTTCACTGGTCCAGTCAGGCCCTCGCTTTGCCATCCCTCGCTCGGGCCGCATTCAATGCTTCCCGATTTATTTGCAAGATGTATATCGTTGAAATGTTCGCACTGCGGCAAGTATAGCCGCGGCGTAGTATCAACGCCGTGGTACTTACTTTGTTTTATCACAGTCTGCAAGTGGTGAGAGAGCTTTTTAAAGAATATATTGTGAAATTACGGCTAGGAAATACTATTTTACAGCCAAGCAGATGGGCAGTAGTCAATATTTGATCAAAAATTCTAGAATGCTGCTGCTTTTCCATTTTAATAGCTGCGTTAAAAGGTCGTAGCATGAAAAAAACTATTGGCTTGGTGTTTAATCAATTTTTCCAATTAATAGACCTCATCTGAATCAGATTTTAAACTAACAAAATAATGATTGATCATAAAGAATAGGAGAAAAAAATGAAAAAAATGATCCTTTATGATGTCGTACAAAGTCATGATTTTGCACTGATTCCTAAGCATAACAGAAAAAACATTCAAAATCGTGAACCATTCCATATTTTCTGACTCATCGCAGACAAAAGAATGCATCACAGAAAAAAAAAATGAACAAAAGCTGTCATAAACCAGCTTGGATTGGGAGACCAAAGTATTCGCAAAGTTCTCTCATCACCGTACAGTAAGTGTGCTGTGAGCCTTTAAATGACAATCACGTGTGACTATGCCTCTCTAAATTGTTCATCTTCACAGGTTTAAAACCCACTAACCAAATATCTTTTTTGCATCAACAGGAAAATTATACCTTCTTAAAACATACCTTAAATTTCAGATTGATATACGTTTTATTGCTTTTCAGGAACTAAAAGCCAACTTTAACATAATTTCTGACATTTTTCACACAACTATTTCCATTTTTTTACCTCTCATGAGCTGAATGTCCTTCACAAACATTACCTTACATGATGGAAAACAATTCTAGAACATCATTGTTTTTCCCAGCTTTCATAAATCAAATATTACATACCTCTCAGACCTGCACAGTGTCCTTGCGTTACTTTGTGCTAAACCCCCCGTATGATAACATTCATACGTGTATGCCGTCTGTCCTGGTGCCTCTTGTGTAATGATCTTTTCTGTTATTTTTCCTCCCATTTTTCTTTCTTCCTTCCTTCTTTCCGTGATTTTCCATGAATATTCCAGGTGCGGCCTCGTCGCCAGGCAGTCAGATAGAGTACCCTGAAACTCCAACAAGTGTGCGGGAATGCGAGGTTGGTTTTCAGTCATAGTTTATTGATCTCGAGTAGGAAGAGGTCATCTATCTTCTTTAAATCTATGATAGCATCTGTTTAGAAGGAGATATATTATACAAATGATGCATGCTCATGAGTTCATTATACAATCTATCCGAAGCCGTTAGGCTGAGTGTGATAGATACACACAGCATCAACGAGGGCGGATAGATCGTATAATGAACGAATGAAAACATGCATCATTTGTTTTATACAACGAAACTCCTAGATCCTTGTTATTTGATGTAAAAATAATTAATTCAAGATTGTTTCGTAAAGTTTATGGCTGACAAATAAATCTCAAGTTTTAATAAGTCTCAATTTTAGTGCGCACACATATAAGTATAGATATAGCAAGCGCACCTCTATCTATACCCATTTACGCAAAGTGCTGCGCAAGAATAGGCCCATGTGTACACGCAGCCTTATTAAGCGCCCTAACCTCTACGCGCACTACTGCGCGGCACTGAAAAATCGTTGGATAGTACTGGAAAATATTGCACGCTTTTTGTCTCGCCTGCGTAGCAAAAAGCGAGACATAGGCGCCGCTTTTCCGGTGACGGCGGCGACGGCGTCAACATCAAAACTTAACCTAAGGTTAAGTTTTTGAATTGTTAATATAATTTTGAAAGTATAAGGTCCTATTAAATGAAACTTGGACTAAAGGGTTATCAAGTATCCCCAATCATGTGAGGAAAATTTCAGGTCACAAAGTCAAGGTCAAAGGTCATTTCAGGTCAACAAACTTAGACTATGTTGTGTCATCATCATCAAAAACTTAACCTGAGGTTAAGTTTTTGAATTTGTAATATAATTTTGAAAGTATAAGTTCTTATTCAATGAAACTTAGACTAAAGGGTTATCAAGTATCCCCAATCATGTGAGTAGAATTTCAGCCCACTAGGTCAAGGTCAAAGGTCATTTCAGGTCAACAAACTTAACTATGTTGTGGCATCAGGCTAAGATTTTTTAATTGTTATCATAATTTTGAAAGTATACATTCCTATTCCATGTAACTTGAACATAAGGGTTATCAAGTATCACCAATCATGTTATTAGTCTTTTAGGTGACAAAGTAAAGGTCAAATGTCATTTCAGGTCTGGAAACTTAGACTTTGTTGTGGCATCAACATCAAGATTTTGAAATTTTAGCATAATTTCAAAAGTGTTTGTTCAAATTCCATGAAACTTGTACCCAAGGGCTATCAAGTATCACTAATCATGTGACACAAATTCCAGGTCACAAAGTCAAGGTCAAAGGTCATTTTAGGTCAGTAGACTTGGATTATGTTATCAAAATTTAATATGAGAATTAATAAATAAATTGTTGTTATTTTTTCATATTTCATGAAAGTAAATATTCGAATCATTCAAGTACTTTCCCATGAATATTCTAATAGTAATTTTAGTATTCGATCCCAGGCCTAGTATGTACATGATCAGTTACAGCTAGGTGACAATATTGATGTTTGGATAATATATATTGGAGTATATCTCATAATAATGTTCTCATTATGCTAATGAGACGTGATGTGATGTAGATGGGTTCTACCTTCCAATTGTTTTTACACAAAGTGCTGAAAATCCTCTTTTCTTAAAAAGTTTATTAGATAACTTTATTTGTAAATTACTGACAAGCATTGAAACATTTGTAGTCTTACCCATACACTAAATCTCATTATATTGTATTCTTATGATACAGTAAATAATTATTCTGATGATTCGTAATCAATATTCACTTCAAAATGCTTATTATATTCAGAGGATTTCATTTTCGGGGGTCTGCAAATGGGCCACCCCGCCTATAAAAATAATGTCCCAACCTCAACTTTTCATCATATCGAATTGCGTAATGCCGAATTGTGTAATGCAGGCGAGACCAATCATTTGATTAGGATCTGGGAGTGAGTTGTATAAATACTTATATACTTTATAACACAGTGTTAATCCCTTTAATGCTCTCAACAGACGATAGACAAGCTCGTAATCAGGACACTGCACACATGATGCAAGTGCATTTATCCACGGATATATGAATTATGAAGAGGTCCCACTTTATGCATGTTAGAATATCGCTTTATGAATAGCTTTTGAGGAGGCCCTTCTTGAAAAGAATCCCTTCACCTCTCTATCATAGACGGCTATGCTGGTGGGTAAATGAATAATGATTACATACATGTTAAACTGTAATGAGCATGCATTTGGTATTTGTCTCGGTGGGTTTGACAATTTCTTACATACAATGTTTATCAACTTATTGGTAATTGATATCTAAGAAGTGGTTTATTCTAGAAGTGTTCATTAAAATACTACTGTTGAGACAGCTTAAATTTTCCAGTCTTCTCAAGTCAAGCCTGCACAAAAAGGAAGGGAAAAAAAAGAAGAAGATAAGTGGAGTTCATTGGAGCGATGTATCTATTTTCACAATAAAAGCATGGTAGAAGGCCATCTAACATATTGAATGATACCTTTAAATCATAAGATTTGTATGGGTGTGTGCGTTTGTGGGTGGTTCAAAGTCTAGTCCAGAGTGTTTTATCCGTTGAACTTTGCCCCCAACTCTTGGTAGGGTGTTATTGAGTGCATGCAATGACATGAAAGGAACGTATTCTGATAGTACAATCTCATTATCTGTCAATGACTTGATTGTTAAAGACCTGTAGAATTATCTATCTTTTCACTTTAATCAGTGACTCCACACTAGCACACTAAGGCAGTCCTGTGGAATGTTTCACAAAGACTAAGATCGACTTAAGTCGGACTTGAACTATGGCAGGCCATTCATGCCACTGGTTGCTCTCACCATTGGTCTCTCAAGGGACGTCACAAATTTACAGAATTTACATTTTTGATAGTTCATTGTTGAAGGAAAAAAATTACTTACATTGTAAACTTAAGTTATATTTAAGACTTGGACTCATACTACGGTTTGCGATTTATGCCCTTAAAAAGTCTTGAACCAGATGTAAAATTAGACGGGAAAAACCTTAGAAATTATGATCTTCAGATAATATTTTTCCTTCAATAATGAACTATCAAAAATGTAAATTCTGTAGATTTGTGACCACAATTTGTACCTCCTTTGAGAAACTAATGCCAGGAATGGTTAGAGGAACTAGTGGCATGAACTGCCTGCCATAGTTCAAGTCCAACTTAAGTCGATTTTAGTCTTTGTGAAACACTCCCCTGATTTAACTTTTCAAAGTGTGCAAATGCTTGAGCCCTATGTAAAAATTTGAAAATTTGAGAGTCCGGACTTGGATTTTGGTGTGCTTGTTATAGTCGAGCCTTGCTCTAATTGAAAGAGCGATAATAAAATTTGCCCCAAAAACTGTGAATTTGAGACCTTCTCTATTGGTAATCATTTTATTACTAGGAGCAAATGAATCACCTTAGCTAGTAACACTTGTCTCCACCTGGTAAAATACCGGTTGTAAAATGCAATGTTAATTCAGCTCTTCTATTTCAAATCTCCCCATTTAATTTCCATAGAGATCGGTCTCTTTTTCTATAGATTTTAAAGTTTCTTCAGATTTATTCCAATAGATTTTATTCCAAAATGCTGAGGTGGCCTATGTTCCTTTAAACATCCTTTCTCACCTTCATAAGTAACACATTGCCGTTTGACATAAACATCGCCAGTT
Source organism: Mesocentrotus franciscanus (assembly GCA_037976565.1). NCBI lineage: Eukaryota > Metazoa > Echinodermata > Echinoidea > Camarodonta > Strongylocentrotidae > Mesocentrotus > Mesocentrotus franciscanus. Next base: position 18,679,708 of record CP137686.1, on the reverse strand, counting down.
GATTGACATGTATGGAAAGCTAAACAAACGATGATAATCATTGGATGTGTGAGAAACTGATCTGATATGATAATTTCTTCTTTTAGTCATTGGCATTTTGCGTTAATACACCGAGGAAAAGTAAGCATCATAGTGTATTTTGGAATAATCCATAAGAAGTTTGCTCTATCGTGCAAAGGCCAAGTTCATTGCACTTTGTGATGATATTGTTCTCACAATTTGTCCTCTTTTTTCTCTTCCTTCTCCTTTTTCTTCCTCTCCTCCTTTTTTTCTTCTTCTCCTCTTCCTCCTCCCCCTCCTCCTTCTCCCCCTCTTTCTTCTCCTCCTCCTCCTCCCCCTCCTCTTTCTTCCCCCTCCTCTTTCCTTCTTTTTATTTGTCTCCTTCTTCTTCTTCTTCACCTCCTCCCCCTCCTCCTCCCCCTCCTCCTCATCGTTATCGTTATCCTTATCCTTCTTCTCCTCCTTTCTTTCCTTCTATCTTTTTGCTTCTTTTTGGTACTTTTGATGTCAATTTATGATCCTCATACCATAGTATTTGTAACATGTGGGACACCAGGTGACCAAATACCTTGGACTTGCCAAGAAGTTTTGTATCCACATAGGCAAAGTAGCTTTGAAGAAAATATCTTGAAGTATCCCGTCAGTGTGTCTGCACCTGTGTTGTATTGTTACGGCTCATTCAAGACGTTTTTTTTCTTAACCCTTTAGCAACTAAACCGCCCGAAACCGCCCCTCCTTTTACACACTGAACCACCCGTCCGTTTTTGATGGGCTGTAGTATCCGTTCTATGGGTCTACCGTGATAATGTTATACGTGCATAATCCTTACGATGTCTACAGTAGGATTATGCATAGATAAATAGCGCATGTTTCATATTGTTCAGAACAATGTCAAAATGAGAGCAATATTGCAACATCTTCCAGTGAGTAACAGGCCATTTTTACAAAATCTCTAGTTGCTAATGGCAACTACGCGCAACAAAGGTCAAATGCTTATTCTCCGAGCTCTGCGTTATAATATAAGATAGAGAAATGCAAAGCGTATTACACTCCAGTCATTATAAAAACAAACCGTCACGTTCTTACGCGGCACATCTGAACGCAGCATTACAGTGCTTTATGTAATGTGGTATAGGTAGCCATAATGATTGAATGTGTTCATTCTGATATAATTTTGTTTTAGTTCCATGCTCCCAGAGCGAAGAAACAGAAGACACCAGATTCAGAATCAAAAGACAAGGTGAGATTATTGATTATTACCAATTTTTCACTTTTTTCTCCATAAAATATTTCAAATTTTGAAGAAAAAAATAGACTTTTATCCCATTTTTCTTACGTTCCCCATGTTTGTTCCCATTTTTGTGTCTATATATCTTATTATTTGATTCATGGCATCTCTGCAACCTTATGTAACAGCAGGGTTGGTGCCTTGACAGAATCTTCAAGGTTGTCTTTCCACCAATCCTTTCCATCCATTTCAATGTATGTTCCCTTGCATAGGTTTATTGCCATTTGGTCTACTATACAAGTGGTCTATTCCCATATGGTCTACACTCTACACCCATTTTGTCTACTATCCATATGGTCGAACAATCATTTAATCATCAAATGATTATTAGACCTTATGGATGGTAGACAAAATGGGCATTAGACAAACTGGGAATTAAACTAGCTGATTATTAGACTAAATGAACAATAGACCAAATGAGTATTAGACTAATTGGAGAAAAGCAAGCCTGATAATTTTCTGAGTTCCCCCCGATTTTTCCCCGATTTTTTTTTTTTTTTAAATTAAAAAAAAAAATTTTAATCATGATTTTTTTCCTCCAAAAATGAATACCGGTAGTCCCTGAGATCGATGTAAATCCGGTTAAAATTAGGGGGGGGTCGAGGTGCCAGTTTTTCATGATTTGCTTAAATGCCTCGCGCAAGCGCTCGAATTTCTAAAACCTTTTTGTTTTTAACTCTCACTAAAAACTTTTTTTTTTTAAACTCTCACTATCACCCTTTTAGAGAGAAGACCATATGGAAATTAGACTAAATGACTGAGAGTTCTCAAAAAATCTGTCAAGACCTATATGTTTTAACATTTGTATATACTACTGTATAAGTGTATATGCACTTTATCTGTTAACATATGTATTTTTCAAAGAATTAGGAAATGAGTGAAATGAAATAAAAAATGAAAAACAAGTTGATTGTATATTGATATACTATCCTTTGCATTGACTTAACCACATTTCTACCTGTTCAATTTTTTCTGATGTTTTTAAAGTACATTCAATACTTCAATATGGAAAGTTCTATTATTTTTTTAAGACTTCCTATATTTTCAGAAAACAATATTTGTGTTGGAGGATTTGTTTCAGCATTTTTTAAATTTTGTTTTTTTTAAGATTTGCAGATGTCCATACAAAGTTTCTTAATTTCGGTCTTTGAATTATCTTTACCTTTAGGAGGCTCGTAGGCGAATAAAGCACCTCCACTCGGAGAATAAACGACGGTTTAACATCCAGACGGGGTTGGATGAAATACAGGGTTTAATACCCGGTATGAACAACGGCACCAGTGATAATAACGCATGTAAGACCAGCACTGCAACTATGCTTCAGAAAGGTAATAAAAGATTTAATTACTGATGAATGGTGATTTACTGTAAAACTAGACACTTCAAAAATACATTTGATTAAAAATCGTACACGAACTTAAACAAAATAAGAGTTCTGGATATATCATCATTAATTTCAGTATAATCAAAGGATCTATTTTAAGATCCCTTAAACCACTTTTGTGACATGAAGCTGGTGCGAATTGTACACGATGTCGAGTTTTCAAGGTAAGAAACTTTCGCAAATCACAAAAATAGAGTATTGCATCAATTGAGATTCAAATATTTTGTGGTATGATTATGTAGGTGCCAACCATTATTTTGGAAGAATTTTTTCTATATTTTTAGTTTCAAAGTAATGTTATGAACCATAGATTGCTCTTTTTTCTGAAATATTCTGTGTAGAAAGCGTGCAAGATAGACTCTGTTCGTAATTTTGCCTTCAGAGATTGCTACTTTTGCTGTGAAAGGTTGGCTCTTTGATAGGGATGGTTGACCACGATTGTATTAAAGTTTTTATGAAATGGCAGGGTTTTTTCCAGTTTAGACGTACATGTAAATGACTTGGATTAGTGTGTAGAATTACACAAAGGGCTGTTTAAGAACGGAATCATTTTGACTTGTGTGGAATGATTCCCACCATGTATATGCTGAACATTACCAGATGAACTCACTTAAAGATAAACAGTGAAACCTGTATATACAGACCGCTCAAGGGAAACATGAAAAGTGGTCTTTATAGGCAGGTGGTCTTTATGTACAGGATTCAATGAGAAAACAAATTCATAGGAAACCATAGACAGGTGGTCTTCCTACACAGGTGGTCACTAAAGCAGGTTGTCACTAAAGCTGGTTTCACCATAGTTGAATAATGGGCTTGCAATTACACCTGAGATAGATACTGTCTGGAGCTATTTGTGAAAGGTTGATTTTGTAGTACTTAAATATAAAGTTGAGTTTTGGTCATGCGATTTCATTCTGAAAGAAACGGTGTGGAATCAATCAGAGAAGGTACATCATCTAGCATATAAGTATTGGTGTGTACTGCAAGGTTCTGGAGTCATCAAAATGATAATAAATTTGGCCCAGTAATGGTAAAGTTACAAGCACTGTACACAGACAGATGTATATGGGACTACATGAACATGTGGCATAAAAATCGGGATGGATTTTTATGCTGTTACATGCTATATTTAGAATATGAAGGCATTTGAAGAGCTATGCTTTTCAGGGAACATTTTTTATCTGATGTTCTTCCACAGTTGCATAATAACAATGATAACGCTCACAAATTATTTTTCACCTCTTCCCAGAACTCAACCTTCTCTTTAAGAATTGATGTATACTAAGAAGTTTCAGACTGATCAAAGTGAAAAGAAAATTCCTCAATCTTGCTGAAAACTCATATCTTCTGCACATAGTAATACTATAGGTATATTGGACTACACACAAATGTTAAGTCCAAACTCTTCACTCATTTCTTGTCATAGTCTTATTATAAGGGCATTTGAAGAGGAATTTTTTTTTCCAGGGACATTTGTGCTTTGATATTCTTCCAAACTGACTTAAAGCCTGTCTGCACTAGTTTGGCCAGGAGGGATTAGACCTCCCAGCGTGGTCACCGACAGGTGGTTATCTCATCAACTCAGCTCTCAATTAACATAAGAAAAAGAGGATCATGGGGGACCAACGTGCACCGCTTAGGCATTGTTTTCTATATAGAGGGAGCAAGTAGCTACAAGTAGTGCAGTTGGGCTTTAAAAGAAATGAGAATGCTCTCAAGATATTGTCATATTTACTCAAATTTCTCTTTGATTCCTTTATTTTTTTTACAGCGTATTTATACATCAACCATCTGAAGGAAGAGACGACTGCCCTCCGAAAAGAAGTGGAGGAAACAAGAGAAGAGATTCAAAAAGTCAACGATGAAATATGGTAAGTCCTAATATAATGATAAGAATTACGGTATGATAATGATATAGTTTTGTTAACCTCAGATATACTCATCAGTGTCATATTCTCCTTAAGTTACTTTAAAGCCCCACTGTTGTTTTTTTTAAGTGGGAATTTAATGAAAAGCTTAATTTTTGTCTCGGCTGCGTAGCAAAAAGCGAGACATAGGCGCCGCTTTTCCGGTGGCGGCGGCGGCGGCGGCAGCGTCAACATCAAAAACTTAACCAAGGTTAAGTTTTTGAATTTTTAATATAATTTTGAAAGTATAAGTTCTTATTCAATGAAACTTGGACTAAAGGGTTATCAAGTATTCCCAATCATGTGAGGAGAATTTCAGGTCACAAAGTCAAGGTCAAAGGTCATTTAAGGTCAACAAACTTAGACCATGTTGTGGCATCATCATCAAAAACTTAACCTGAGGTTAAGTTTTTGAATTTTAATATAATTTTGAAAGTATAAATGATTATTCAATGAAACTTGGACTAAAGGGTTATCAAGTATCCCCAATCATGTGAGGAGAATTTCAGGTCACAAAGTCAAGGTCAAAGGTCATTTAAGGTCAACAAACTTAGACCATGTTGTGGCATCGTCATCAAAAACTTAACCTGAGGTTAAGTTTTTGAATTTTTAATATAATTTTGAAAGTATAAATGATTATTCAATGAAACTTGGACTAAAGGGTTATCAAGTATCCCCAATCATGTGAGTAGAATTTCAGGTCACTAAGTCAAGGTCAAAGGTCATTTCAGGTCATCAAACTTAGACTATGTTGTGGCATCACGTTAAGATCTTGAATTTTTATCGTAATTTTGAAAGTATAAGTTATTATTCAATGAAACTTAGACTAAAGGGTTATCAAGTATCCTTAATCATGTGAGTAGAATTTGAGGTCACTAAGTCAAGGTCAAAGGTCATTTCCGGTCATCAAACTTAGACTATGTTGTGGCATCACGTTAAGATCTTGAATTTTTATCATAATTTTGAAAGTATACATTCCTATTCCATGAAACTTGAACATAAGGGTTATCAAGTATCACCAATCATGTGATTAGTCTTTTAGGTGACAAAGTCAAGGTCAAATGTCATTTCAGGTCTGCATATTCTTAGTCAATATTCACTTCAAAATGCTGATTAGATTCAGAGGATTTCATTTTGGGGGGCCTGCTAATGGGCCACCCTGCCTATCAATAATGTCCCTACCTCAATTTTTCATCATATCGAATTGCGTAATGCAGGCGAGACCGCCGAGAGCGTTTCACTTGTTTTATTATATACCGACATAGTCCTGTTTTGTGATCTATATCCCTGCCCTTGGAAATGTATTCGGTACATGATGATTATATTCAGTGACATTCTTGTTGTAACCCACTTACTAGATGTGTTCACACAATACTGCTTGCTGATGTAATTGGAGAGTGGTATCATTTTTCTTGTGTGTTGTGTTGCAGTGATTGTCAAGACAGTCTACCCGATTCTGGAGCACCAGTCAACTCTCAGTCTGATAGGCAGCTCCAACAGATGTGCAATGAATATATCAATCAACAAATGAAAGACAATTGGAAATGGTGGATTGTATCCTTTATATACTGCCCTCTGCTGATGGAAAATGTTTGTAGTCTTGTGCTCAAAGATGTAATTAATTACCTGAGGTAGTATTCTGAAATTTATTTTATATTAGGTGTTCTTTAAAGGTATTACAAAGTTTTGTAATGGGGTCATGAATTTGGTTCAAATGAACATATTGGAAGGATATGCGATTTTACAATATTCAATGATCGTTGTCGTGGTTGAAATCGAGTCTAAAGTGATGAAATTGTAAATAATAAACTCTTTATGTTGTATAGCACCCTCTCAAGACTGATATTACTTTAGCTTTAAAACAATGTTTCTTGACTACAATCGACCGATTTGCTATTCCCATTTGGAAATTATATATCGGAACTGCATATTCTGAGATTTTCATGGTCGCAGCTACCATGGAATGGCCTATTTGAAATTTACCGGGAGCACCGGTAAATTTTGATTATTCAATCTGCTCGAAAGCGGAAGTGTTTTAGGGGCTAAATTTTTTAGTGCTTATAATACATCCACAGGGGCATCCAAATATATCAAAAATTTAAAGAATTACTATCCATCCAATTTCAAAATTTCCCAAAACTTTGCATTACCTTTAACTGAAGCCCATGTTATAATTTGTTTAGTCTGCCAGAAATTTGTTTTTGGTATACTTCAGCTTTTATATCATGGTATTGAAATTATTTTATTTTTTTGTCTGTAAAGTAGCACTGTTTCGTTTACAGAGTATATTTATGTAGTAGCTGCGCTATATGAATTGATCTAACTTATTATTATTATTATTTCCATAGATCTTTGGAATTATCGGAGGAAGAAACACAGAAGGCCGTTAACTCTGTGTAAAAGTATATTTAGTTAAAGATAAAGGCCAGTTCTGGTCATGCGATTGCATTGTGAAAGAAATGTTGTGGTATCGATCAGAAAAGGTTGATCATCTAGCATATAAGTATTGGTGTGTACTGCAAGGTTCTGGAATCATCAAAATGATAAGAAATTTGGCCCAGTCTTGGTAAAGTTACAAGCACTGTACACAGAAAGATGTATATGGGACTATGCGAACACGTGCGCGATATCTATTTGGTCCCAATAGATATAATAATTTACCAAATATATCAATTAGTAGGCGGTTTCCGACTTTCCCGGCAAGATTTGTATCATCACGTATTAGTCAAAACATATTCTTTCACATGATTGGTAATGAGAGCTTCCATTTCATTTTTTTGAGAGAGGGGCGTTTCCAAAACTGGTCTATACCTTTAATGCCCCTCTCACTCCAAACAGAAAATACCATCTCATCTAGGACATACTCATTACATGTGTGACAACCAATAATACCATCTCATCTAGGACATACTCATTACATGTGTGACAACCAATATCTGCTTTCAGATTTAATCTTATCATGGATAAGCCAGTAGAATCACTCTCTGGCTGTATGCATTAAAATAAGCCTGTTCAAGTCACATGTGCATTCAATCAAAAACAACATTTTTTGTTGTTGTAATCAATGATTGAATTTTATATTATTGAGGTATACTCTGGTACAGGTATATGTTTAGGAACACAACGTCACAAGAGTCCGTTTTCCTTAGCCCTCATTTACAGTTTAGCATGATAGCTAAACCGCTATTCACCTCGTACGTTGCTGCAGTATGTAACAGCCCAGGAGCAACCTTTGACGAAGAAGTCTTGGATTGGGTCGAGGAGAGTTGTCGACTCAAGCCGCTCAGAAAATGTGAGTTCTTGCCAGGTAACTGGTTGATTTTTTTTTTGGTGATAAAGCCACAAATTTCACATGTCATTTGTCATGTAGAATTATGAAAACCTTCATTAAACTAAGAAATGAAATAGTTACCCATTATGAGAGCTTGATACTTGACACTTACAATATGACTAAGTTTACTAACATGCCTCACAAATAGAATTTTTGTGGACAAGATTTCAATTCTTGTGCCTTTTTTGCACTGTCCATTTTGAAACAAACACTGTTTCATGATATTCAACTTCGTAAATACCCGTTTTGGATTTCGAGAAGAAATACTGTACAAGCCTTTGCTTATCCACAGATGTGAGGCACAATTTCAGGGAATAATTTTCAGCAAAAAAATTGCATAGCAAAACTGCTATACAAAATAATTTTTGCATTGCAGTTGGATAAATTTGTATAGCAATTTTTTATGCCTCCGCTACAACGTAGCCGGAGGCATTATGTTTTCTGGTTGTCCGTCCGTCCGTACGTACGTACGTGCGTCGTGCGTGCGTCGTCGTACGTCCCGTTCTCGTGATCGCGTTATCTCAAGAACCAATTGATGGATTACCGCCAAACTCGGGTCATGTATGTATCTTGCAGAGCTAATGAAGTGATTAGATTTTGGGGTCACGAGGTCCAAGGTCAAAGGTCACAAGGCTCATTATGTATGCAAAAATAGCTCGTGATCGCGTTATCTCAAGAACCGATTGATGGATTACCGCCAAACTTGGGTCATGGATGTATCTTGCAGAGCTAATGAACTGATTAGATTTTGGGGTCACGAGGTCAAAGGTCAAAGGTCACAGGGCTCATTGTGTATGCAAAAATAGCTTGTGATCGCGTTATCTCAAGAACCGATTGATGGATTACCGCCAAACTTGGGTCATGTATGTATCTTGCAGAGCTAATGAACTGATTAGATTTTGGGGTCACGAGGTCAAAGGTCAAAGGTCACAGGGCTCATTATGTATGCAAAAATAGCTCGTGATCGCGTTATCTCAAGAACCGATTGATGGATTACCGCCAAACTTGGGTCATGTATGTATCTTGCAGAGCTAATGAACTGATTAGACTTTGGGGTCACGAGGTCAAAGGTCACAGGGCTCGTTATGTATGCAAAATAGCTTGTGATCACATTATCTCAAGAACCGATTGATGGATTACCGCCAAACTTGGGTCATGTATGTATCTTGCAGAGCCAATGAACTGATTAGATTTGGGGTCACGAGGTCAAAGGTCACAGGGCTCATTATGTATCCTAAAATAGCTCGTGATCGCGTTATCATTAGAACCAACAGATGGATTACAATCAAACTTGAATTTTAAAAATTGCTTCCATTTTGGTTTGTAAAATTGCTCTATGGCGGAGGCATCATCGACTGCGCGCAGTTGAATTCCATCTAGTTTCTCATGCATTGTAAGCAAAGAGCACATTTTCAGCCCACTACAATAAGATGAATGTAGATCTACATGTAAACATGGTGGGTGTACTCACATTTCTAGACCTTAAATCCAGCCCTTAACAGTAACTACACGAATCAAGGACATGTTTGACACTGTCACTGACAAAAATATCCAACAGTCACAGTGTCAGTAAACAAACAACTCCCAGGTACGTCCGCACATGCAACGCATGTAATTAGATCCCACGTGCAGTGTCATTGCATTGTACAATAAACATGGGTGTGTATGTGTATAAGCTTCACGGTTTTATAGAGAGTGACTGCAGACACACACACACAGCTTCACACACAGCTGTGCTTGGGATCGGAGCACACTAGTGTATAGCTCTAGCTATAGTATACATACATGTACAGCGCAGGCCATAGCCTGACTGAGTGTGTAGCGGTCTGTGTGAGTACGTAGTACATGCTGTGTTTACAGCTAGCTAGCCTAGTAATTCTTGCATCGCAGCAATTGCGATTCATAAAAAAAGATGTGTAGCAAATGGTTGAAAATGCGTCGCAAATTGCGATGCGATACCGGGAAAATTATTCCCTGAATTTCAAAAAAAAAATTGGCTGTTAAAATCACCATGCCTTGCTGTCAAGTTCACAATACTTTTCTTGCCTTATCTGTGCTTTGGCGTGTACCATTATGTTACATTGTAGATTTATATTTGAAGTGAAATTAAACACAGACACAACTCTAAAGAAAGCAGAAAAATCAGAGAAGCATACTAAGGAAATTTTGAATGAAATCGGACAATTAGAAAATTATGAATTTTGAGAGTAGTAAGAGAACACACTTGGGAGAAAAACAGAAATTAATTATTTTTCGTACATGACAAACAGGAGAGTTGTCCGCGACTACGTCACAATTCACTGACCAACTTGCCACTTATAGATGCACATAGATTAAGTGATCTCATATTACAAACTTGTTAACTTGCTTATCGTTGGTCCTGTTTCTTTCAACCTATCGCCGTTCTGTTTCTCTTATTTTTCTGCTTTCATACAATTGCACTCGTTAAAAAGGTTGGATTGCCCTCTAACTTCTCTCCACTATCTTCTGTCATTGCAGTGGTGTATAAGATCGTGAGGCAAATTAGCACCCGGACGTCAGTCCTACTACATCCCGTCCAGCTACCGCAAGAGGTCCGAGAGATCATCAAGAAAGAGATTGAGAATCCTGCCTCCGAGCATTCATGATAGTGACTACCCGCTTAGCTTAGCTTAGCGCTAGATAGACTCATTCAAGCTACCTTTCATGCCAGCCAGGCTCTTCCTGTTTTAGAAGTGTCCAGTATCGCCATAAAGAGAGTTGCGTTGATCCCATCGCCAGAGTGAGCTGGACTTAAAATGCTGCAGCTAGAACGGATACAGACAATGCTCATGTGATAAATGATTTTCCGCATTATCTTGCACATGGAATGGACCCTACCTTTTTTATATCTGTGGGATAAACCTCAAAAGACTGGTGCCATACCCTTTTGTCGGGGAGTGTTTGTACTTGCATGCGGTTACTTCAGTGGAAATGGTACTCTTGAGATAGGATCATGAAGGAGAGTACAACATTATTTTCTAAGCTATGCCTTTTGCATGTACATAGCAGGGAATTTTCTGCCTAGAGATTCTCATCTCTTGTTTTATCATCATTTTCTTTGGGAAAATAAAATCATTTATTACAACACTGGAGAAGAAAAGAATTATGAAAGAAATGTAATTTATGGAAACATATGTACATTTTACCTCTACATATCTTTTAATTGTTTTTTTTTGTTTTATCATCTTTTTCTTGGATGGAAATGATTAACTACACCATTGGAAAAATGAAATTCTGAAAAGAAAAACAGTTCCTGATGAAACTGGATGAGCGACCACGAGATGGCCTCTCCCGTTGCCATCATTTTCTTTGGTGTAAAATCATGTTACATCCATGGAGAATAAAAAAATTATGAACATACAAACATTTCTGGACGAAACTGTGGATGAATATTCCTCTCTCTAGACGGCCTCTCCTACAACTCATCGTCTTTGAAACTGCATCACCTTTCAAAAGCATGGCCTTGCATGGAAGCCCCACCATAAAGTCATCATCATCAACTTGAAGCTATAATCTGGAAAATGAATAACCACAGGTGAAGCACCGTGGGATCTTTCTCAGCAGTAGATATAATCATTTTAACCGTTTCCATTCGCTCAATCAGCGAGGACTTGATCTATTTTCATCCCCAAAAGAGCATCGTGTTCTTAGACAGTTGTCATAAATAGGCATTCAAGAGTAATTGCTTTTACTCAAAATGCTGTCTTAGATGAATTGTGCGTGAAATGCCTTACATGAGTATAGACACGATGTTTAAGGCAATTTTTTTCTGGAAGAAGAACAAAGATCTTGTTCGTAGTGTCCAACAAGCAAACTTTTGGTTTGGATTTGCCGCCCAAAGCACGGAAGGGGTTAAAGATGTTTTGATACCCTCAGGTATACTTCCCCTAATCCGTCATATAACCTCTTGACTACTGAATTCTCTAATCCCCATAGACTTAACACATGAACCACCGGTTCCAGGAGGCAATGGGTTAAGGTCATCCACTGGAAATGGTATTCTTGCAGCATGCATGAAGCCCTGGGGTCTCAAAGACTCTGACCTGTGTCCATGTGGTCCAATTCAGACTGTTGAGCAGGTTCTGAATGAGTGTGCTGTAGCAGGACCCCCATGTCCCCTCGCTGATATTGACGACCCACAACTGTTGTCGTATTTAAACAATTATGTCAATTTCGAATAGCTATGGTTGATGTATAAAATAGTAATGGTATGAAAAACCACTGTAGACAAATTATACAGGACATATTCTGTCTGTTAGGAACAGAAGGGCATTAACTACCTGTTGATTGATATGAGTTAACGCCTGTCTGGCTTTCAAAGACATGATTTATTCTTTTAAAGTGGGTCTTTAAGAGCTAAATTTGTAAACTTTTTTGAAATGCTCTCGATTAGGCTGAAGGTCGATTAAATCTTGAGCGTCAACCACTCTAGGTATCATACGAATACTTTTCCATCAAATTACAATCAGTGCGTATCTGTGAATGGAAGCTCACATTGTTCAACATATGTACACAGGCCCTATTCCTGACATGGTATTGTGGACTGTATAATTATTGAGGTTCTTTGAATGCATGTCGAACTTATCAAGGATAAACATGAAAATCGCTTTTAATCCATGTCTTCCTGGGGGAAAACATTAACTACAATTCTTATGTCCACTTTTATCGCTTGCTTTTCCAAATAAAAAATTGTTGAACCCCTATAACCGATGCTTGGAAAAAATGTGCATTTCGTACATGGCATTGTTTTTGATGTCGCCTACATTCTGCGAAAATTGTGTGTAGCGTACAGGCAGAACCTCCCATAAAAGCTCATTGTGTTGCCAACGGGAGAAGTACAATTTAGTAATGATTTTTGTCAACCTCAAATGGGCTAGGGGGCAGAACCTCATTCCCCCTCCCCAACCTTGTCATTTCTGAACATGCCTTACTATTACTATTATTTATTATTATTATTGATGTTATTAACAGTGTAAAAGGCTGTCTACAAATGTAAAATGGCACTTCCACTTAATAGAAACAAGAGAAACCAGTTCAGAATTTCCCCACGGCATTTTTCGCGAAAAATGGTTATCATTCCTCGGGATGACTACAGTGCTTCTACTTAAACCAAAGAACATAGCCTGACTCCAACCCTGACAGATATCGAGTTCTTTTTAATGCTGCAGTTGGTGTCTTGGATGTTGGTAGGATTTTTATTATTACTATGTACAGGTACATGCAAAATCTATGATGAACAGAGAGAGCTATATTTCCAAGTACTATATATTTTGGAGAAATCAAGGAGAGGAGATATATATATTTGTTCATTTACATGTGTTTGTGTGCACATGTATGCTGTATAACGATGGGTGAGGTTGTTTTCATGTACAGAAATAGAAATGTTCTGTTTTAATTGTGCAAGCATGTGTATTCACTGATCTGTCATGAAGTAATATCGTCTGTTAAGGGCATGAAGGGCATACAGCATTTTACACGGAGTTCATGCTTTCTGCCTCTCTGCAGGGTATGTGTTACCCTGTATCGTCTGTCGAGAGACAGGAGATCTTGAACACTATTTAAAATTGTGTATTGAAATTGTGTATTCACTGATCTTTCTTGAAGTAATATCGTCTGTAAAGAGCTTGAAGGGCATTCAGCATTTTAAACAGAGTTCATGATTTCTACCTCTCTGCAGGGTATGTGCAGCCCCCTATCGTCTGTCGAGAGACAGGAGATCTTGAAGACTATTTAAAATTGTGTTACTTAACGTCCTTCAGGTTCTCTGGAGACGATATCATCTGTTTAGCGCCAGGAGGGCTTTAACTCATATATGTTAACACAGAAATTAACGCCCTTCTGGCTCCGAACAGACGCTATAATTTTTTTCGGGGTAGCTGCAGAAATATACCCAAATCATATGCCAACGGTACCGTTGTTTCTGAAATTTTAGGGCAGGTTGTCCGAGTGTATATTCAAAAGGTAATTGTTCAGGCAATGGTTGTCATAAAGCTTATGTACAAAAAAAATTGGCATGAAACGTGTTAAATATAGTCTCGCATTATTTTCCTTCTATCAAAAGTAACATGTGCTAGATCATTTTATATATTGCATCTGTGATTTATGGTGAATCGTAGTGCAAATATCTTGAAGGAATGCTAGATCACGGTTGTACACTGCCTTACGCTAGGTCTCATCCACTCTTGACAATTTTACTGTTTCATTTGAAAATAAACACAACTCTTATAGGTTTTACATGTGTGTAGTGCATGTTGACGCTATTTGAATTTACATCCCGGGCCAGGTACCTAAATTAATTACTACCTCTCATTTGTTTAATATTCCACTGGATGAGGAAAAAAAAACTTCACAGCTTTTTAAAGCATTGCTATTATCTCGCTATGCATCATCTAAAATTAAAGAAATCCAAGAAAAGGTATTGAGGGTTTACCAAAACTATACATGACCTTTAAACTATAGTTTATACTCGATATTTTTTTATTTATTTATTTATTTATTTATTTTATTTTTATTTTTTGGGGTAGTCTGAGAGGTATTTGTTTGTTTTGGGGTGTAATTTTTCTGGGGGTAGTGTAAGGGATAGGGTGAGGGGTAGTTGTTGGGTGCCGTCTGGGTACAGCTTTTGTTCTGTGTATTTTCCTTGTTTATTTGTTTAAAGAGAAGCAATAAATTCTGATCTGTTGAGAGCCAGAATGGCATTAACTCTGTGTTAAAATATATGAGTTAATGTCTTTCTGGCTCCAAACGGACAATCAGATCATATTTAAAGGGAGAGAACTGTTTCGTACTTGCCTGTCTTGAAGCATACATTATATTCGCTGCATGCTTTTGGTCTGGTCTGAGCAAGATATTTTTCTGTTCATCTTTTGTTCCGTGCCAAACATTTGTCCATCCTGTTCAATAGCTCATATTTTTTAGTTTTTACCCTTTGTTTATATCATTTGATTGGTTTTGTTTTCATGTTTGCGCTTGTAACATAAAACAATTTCACGTGTGTACATTGTATCTTTTTGAAGTGAATTCAAATGTGCAGAGATTTATTCTCGTTGAGCATTCCGTGGCATTCGCAGGTTCTTTGTGCTTGTACACTACCAATAACATTAAAGAAAGTCGTGAGGGAGGTTTTGTGTGCAATCATAGTTCACTCACATCAGACTCGGATGAATCAGTAGATCATTTTCGTAACGTAATCAAATTTAATGCATACGTG
This sequence comes from Mesocentrotus franciscanus, assembly GCA_037976565.1. Lineage (NCBI taxonomy): Eukaryota > Metazoa > Echinodermata > Echinoidea > Camarodonta > Strongylocentrotidae > Mesocentrotus > Mesocentrotus franciscanus. The sequence goes on along the minus strand of CP137686.1, from coordinate 18,664,567 downwards.
GTGATTTGTCATTCCCATTCAAGCAAAATATGGAATTGATGTAACGTCCCTGATAGAAAATCAAATAAGACCATCTTTCAAACATGAGTGTTTATATCCTATGCAAAATACAATGTCCTCGAGCATTAATTATGAGGTGATTTTGAACTGATTAGAGTGTCACAAACTGAACTTGTCCCATGAGTATTGTATGTGTTAAATTTAAGATATTCTTTAGGATTGAAAATCTGATGAAGCAAACATTATTTAGTTCATCTGGGGCCAGAAGAGCATTAAATATGTTTACAATTATATGAGTGAATGCTGTGCTTGCTCCAAACAACTGATGTATGCACACAAAAGCATAGATCTATTGCACATCTCCATTTAGCTCCATGCAGTTTTGACAAAGAGGTTTTACATATGAAGTCCCAGCTAATTGAGAGATTTTTAGATATTGAAGTGCAATGATGAGCAGTTAATTTGAGGAATCAATAAGCATAAGTAAATGTGCAGTTGTATTATAATCAATAAGCCATTTTCGTAATGTAACCAAATTTATGCAAATGCCTTTATGAAGCGCGTGATAAGACTTATTTAATTACCTGTTACAAAAATATGTATTTCAATAGTCAGAATTCAAATTGCATACATTAGTTGTTGCTACATGTCGGTAGGACAAACATTATAGCTTGTCATACCCAACAACACGTAATACATGCAATTGGCATTCTGACTATTGAAATACAATTATTCGTAACAGGTGAATGAAATAATTTGTATCAAGGCACTTAAGTATAAATTTGGTTATATTTAAAAAATGGCCTATTATGGTTTCATTTAAAATTTCCAAGCCTTAACCAATTTTGTGCTTTTTCTTTATAAACATTTGAGTCCCCCAAAACTAATTACCATCATAAAAGAATATCTCTCATTTTAAATGTCTTTTTGTTATGCAATAGAGAGCTATTTGATTGTTTTCAACACCTGCAAGGGAAGCACATAGTTGTCTTGCTTGATTAGCTACTCTGAACCTTCTTCAAAGACAAGCACTTATGCCTGGATTACCTTTGGCCTGCGATTAGTCTACGGAGCCTGTATCCTGCCCGTATCCCCTTTTCCTGCGGCCTCCGTACAGAGGCAAGAGGCGGCCGTGAGATTTTCGTGCGGATTCACGGGCTCGCTGGCTCCGGGGCTCCGCGGCCTCGATTTTGTTTCGCAGAAATTTATACAAATTTGAAAAATCGTAAGCCTGTAGTCCGTAGACATGTCGTAGGTGTCATTGCACAATCCCGCACGGACATCGCGTGGATCGTGCAGCAAACGCACGATTTTTCGGTGAACATGGAGGCCAAAATGCTTCAAAACAGCACGCGGCTGCACGATCACCGCACCTTTTCCGCGCAACCTTTGCACGGAAGCTGCACGGGCTCCGTACGATTTCCATGCAGAGGCTGCGGAGACTGCACGGCTACTGCATTGAAATTGCACGATTTCCGTACAATCTCCGAGCAGCCTCTGTACGGACTTGCCCCGGCCTGCCCGCAAGGGCCAATACAAGAAATGGCACGATGCTCGTAGATAATGTAAACACAAACATCGTAGCCCGTAGCCTCCTACGATACCCCCCAAATCGCACAAAAAATCGTAGACTAATTTATTGTACGGCGCCCGGGGCAAATGTAATCCAGGCATTACATGTAGCCGTAAAGGGGGTGTTTCACAAAGACTAAGATCGACTTAAGTTGGACTTGAACTATGGGAGGCCATTTATGCCACTGGTTGCTCTCACCATTCCTGGCATTGGTCTCTCAAGGGACATAAATTAAGTTTACAAAGTATGTTACTTTTTTTCAACAATGAACTATCAAAAAATGTAAATTCTGTAGATTTGTGATGTCCCATGAGAGACCAATAGCGAGAGCAGCCAGTGGCATGAATGGCCTGCCATAGTTCACGTCCAACTTGAGTCGATCTTAGTGTTTGTGAAACATCCCCAGCTGTAATACCTCTATGCCCTTCTCAATTAAGAGACCACAAGTCAAAAAGTGTAGCACTCATCCACATCTCAATACACTCTACCATAATCCTCCTATAATTGCTCTTGCAGAAACAATATTAATCATGCAGGTTAAACCAAATCATATGAGGCAATCCCGCTTTCTCATTCCATTGGGACTGCCAAACCTTAGGTACATTTTTTAGCTGTACATTTTATCAACATGTACCGTCGTCCAGAGGTCTCTTTTTCTTTGTGGTCTTAACTGAACATTGTCTTTTGATTGTCTGATGAACTCTGTGCCAAAAGAAACGACATTACAATTAATTCTCACATTGAATAGTGTTATATACATATTCTGTCCTCCTTCAGTGTGCCAGCTTGCATGAATATTTGTCCTTATCTGTGTTCATGTGTTTGGTTGTTTCGGGGGTGGGGCTGTGTCTGTCTTCTAGGGATTTTATTTCATGAAAATAGCAATATATTTTTTTCTCTCGTTTCATCATTCTTCCCAAGGTTTTTAGTGAGGAGAAGAAATGCCTGCTAGATCATGATGTGAGATGTGTTATCATTATATTATTAGTGTTTTATGTTGAAATATACCTGTAATTTTCTTGTGAGCACATTTGAAAGGCCATTTCAATTATTATAATAAAAAAAGAAAATATTTGACTGTAAATATGACCAGTGTACTTGTGTATTTATTTTACTGATGAAGAGTAACTAGAAAAGAAACACTGTACAGTATGTGTACAGGGAGGGGCTGATGTTAAGGTGTAAAGGTACAATTTTGCCAGCAGGGGGGAGGGTGCACTAGATGTTTAAAGAGAATTAATAGTACTAATAATAGGAATTTGTATAGCGCCATCTATCTACAACTTCTATTCCAAGGCACACAGAAAAATGAATATGAATTAGGAGTCCGAATAAGTGCCAATTTGTCACGGTTTAGCATTGCTAAAACCTTGGACTTCAAACAATGTAAATGAAATTGTAGTACACAACTCCAAACGTAATTTATTCCACAGAAAGGGCGCTGCGGACTGGAAAGCCCCTTCGCCGCAGGTTACTCTTGATCTTGTGATGATCTGAAGAAGATTTTGATGTGATGTGATCTTAGACTATACGAGAAGATGTCGAAAGGTATGGTTAGATCTTGAAGCTAGATAGCTACTAGCTAGGTGCGAATCTCTCCATGTCAGGAGATGGACCACAATGTCTGTTTGGAGCCAGAAGGGCGTTAACTCATCTACTTTTCACAGTTAATACCCTTCTGGGTCTGAACAGATGCGCTTGCGCATTAGCAACCGGTGGAATAGGAGTGAAAGAAGGCATTGATATCTGAAACTACCTGCATGGATATGATATAATGCACACATTTTCCGACTTTTTAATTAAGAAACTGGTGGCTGCAGCCCCCCACCACAATTTTTAAATAAACAATATTCGGGGAACCTCATATTTGGGCAGCAATGTGGTTCATTTTCAAAATTTTGCTCCCTGATATTCGAGCAAGCGACATAGCCTCGCCTTACCTCACTCTGGCAAAATTGTGTCATGCATGAGTGGATCTTGAATTTTTTCCGATAGAGGGCGTATATTGGTTATTTGTTTGATAGCAGAGTTCATCTATATAGCCGTGTTTGAAATATAGAGAAATATATAGAGAAATATAAAACGGCTAAATCACACAGGCGTCATCACAACCTTTGCAAATGGCTGGCAGAATACGGTAGGGGGAGACGTTTCACTTATACATGAAAGCTTATACCTCCCCCTCCCCTTTGACCCCGCTCATACATACGATGAAATAAGAAATTCTGACCATGCAATCAAACCTTTCGCAAATATTTCACGTACATGTAAGCCAAGTGGCAAATGTAGTACGTAGTCCGGAAGAATAAGGGACAGAAAGAAAGAAAAAAAATCATTCCCACATTTTCCAGTGCCTATGTTTGGGTATTTTCTTTTGGGTATGCCCAAGGAGATAGTGCTGGTATCTCTTTGGAATGCCCAACTTATATGCATACATGTACATATACATTGCAGTGAGATACGATAGCACGGTTGCACAACGATGTATGTATATATTAGTGGGGACGGGACATGTGCTCCTGGTAAAACCAAATATGGCATACCATAAAGAAAATTCCCAAATATAGGCACTTGAAAATGTGGGAATATGATTACTTTCTTTCTTTCTGTCCCTTATTCTTCCGGACTACCGCCCCGGCAGAGATTCTTGGCTCCGCCACTGGACAGGTAGGCCTATACAATAGCGATATAAGAAGATAAAAGTTGCATCATTTTGTTAACGAATGTCACTTGTATATACAGCATATCGATGGATCTTGAACCGACGATGACTTTGCACATTTTCATGGTCGTTCGGCATGATGAGAGCTATAGCCAGTTATATAAACATGCCTGCAGTCCCCTCGACCTTTAGTACACAAGTCCAAAAATATGCCCCCTCCCTTTGGCGGATGACAGCTAGCCAATTATAAGCATGTCCAATCAGGATTCAGCCTTGGGGGGGGGGGCACAGCCGTGCCATGTCTACGCACTTTTGAAACCAACGTAGCAGACCTTTAGTACACAAGACACAAGTCCAAGAATGCAGCGCGTGCCTATTTTGAGGTGATGATCTGTTTTGATGATGAACTTTTTTTTAGGTGATAATCTTTTTGAGTTGATGAGGAGTATTTTACCCTTTCTTTTCCTGGATGCGCCGCATTACGGGCCTATATCAAGGTTCTAAGGGACCCTCTTTGCTTTTTTGTTGCGTTTTTTTCTCCAAATGGATATGCACGCAGACATACATACACCTGCCCTAAGTAATTATCAATGGGCTATACGGTTGCGAAAATGTTTGCTTTAAAACATTTCTGTAGGCTTTTTACCTAAACTATGCTCGAATGCAATATGGAAAACATCGCACCCTCCCCCACAGAAAAATTAAAAGCAGAGAAAGAAAGAAAAAGTTGCAAGCATGTTGTCTCTATTTTCTCTCAACCTAAAACTAATCACGCTTTAAATCAGGCGCTTCTTAAAGGTTTGGGTCTAAGGATGTTGAAATCGTAGAAAATTCCCATGAGGCTTGACCCCCCTACACACACACACACACACACACGCACACGCACGCACGCGCACACACACTCACGCATACATACACTTCTGCGGTTCGGAATATGTAGACTATCCGCATGTGTATACGAAAATATATAGGGCCTATACATAGAGATAGTAAGTACATGTATGGGCCTATAAGGCCTTCACAGGAATACAACGTCAACTAGGTCGGTCTGTTTATAATCGGTTTATTCCAACGAATATCGTGTTATTTACCCTCGACCAACACAGCCATCTATTGCTGATTGTGTGATGATTACATACGACTCATTAGCAGTTAGTTGTTTTATTGCGCTCTTAATTTAGCAAAGTCACAAAGCAGATCTATTCATGACCAGATCACGTGACTATCAGGGGACGGATTCAGGGTCTGTAAAAGCGGAGCGGGGGAGGAGGGGGCGGGTCCAATCCTCGAAAAATCTGACAAGAAAAACAAAATGAAAGAAAAGTCATCAGGTTTTGAGAGTGGTGATTTTACCCAAAAAAATTATCCGACAAGAAAAAGAGGGTGTCCCTGCGCCCCCCTCTTTCTCTCCCTCTCTCTCACCTATGCTCTCTACATTTCGTGTTCACGTGTTTTTAAGGGGTTTTTAAAGGGTCACTGAACGCCTCAGAATGCAAACAGATCGGCAGCACCCCCGGTCTGTCAGCTTCTGGATACGCCATCCTATAGCAAATTGCATCATGCACAAATCGGAAAAGTTTGGCCGGTACAAACTTGTGCAAGAAAGGGTATCAGCTGCCTACCTGCCAAATGTGAACGTCAGCCGGATCAGCATGAGAACTAGGTATAATATGACGAAATATAATATACACGGAGGTCACGTTATGAAATCCTATACCTTATGAGATAAAAACATGAAACTGTAATTGAACTTATATTACCAGAACTCAACGCATCTAACCCTTGTAAAACGTTCATGTGTATGAATTAAAACAGAAATATTATGAGAAACAGAACGGCGACAGTTTGAAATATATCGGACCAGTAAAAAGAAAGTTATTAGGGCCTTTGTTGAATACTTTTTGATGTAAGCTTTAATATTTCACATTTTCAAGAATCATAAATTGGGACAAATCAATTCGTCACATAGTTTTTTTTTTAAATGGGGGGGGGGGCACAACCGTTGAAACCCAAGTAGCTGACCTTTAGTACACTAAGACACAAGTCCAATAATGAGCACGATCAACACAGCCATCTATTGCTGATTGTGTGATGATTACATATACGACTAATTAGTAGTTAGTTGTTTTATTGCGCTCTGAATTTAGCAAAGCCACGAGGCAGATCATGACCAGATCACGTACCTCTTAGGGGACGGATTCTGGATTTTGTAAAAGCAGAGCAGGGAGGGGCGGGTCCAATCCTCGAAAGATTTGCCAAGAAGCAAATATGAAAAAATAGTTAATCAGGTTTTGAGAGTGGCGATATAATATAAGTATAATTTATCCTCTTTCGAGGGACTTTATTTGTTCATATCATAAAATAACAGCTATTTACAACAATGTTTATTTACAGAATTCATGCAATTGTAACATACATGTATAATATATAGTACAAAACATGAAACTAAAATATTGAAAATATTTTTAAAACTTCGTTTGTATCGAATTTCTTTTGATTACATTTCATATCGAGATAGGTGCGAATTTCTACCTTTAATTCAAATATACAGCATGTATCCTATGCTTTTCACTTCCAAAAATTCTCTAATATAGTTTCTATAGATAATAAACTGAGCAAAGTTTAAAATAAGAATGAAAGATTAATTTCCCTTTTCTCTATTTCATAACCTATTAAAAAATGTTTTCGTTCAAAAAAATTCTTAAATTCTACAAAGTATTAATTAATGTGGATATAATCTTCCAAAAAAGGGGAACCTTCTTACAAGCCAGGAGAAGGTGGTTAGTTGTATCTGGGATCTTACAGATATCACATAGATTATTGTTTTTAATCCTCCATTTACATAAACTGTCTTTACTGGGTAATATTCTATGAATAAATTTAAAATTAAACTGCTTAATTCTGCTGTCATTTATAAAGTAAAATTTATAATGAAGCAGCGTCTTCCAGTTAAATTCATTAGGTAAATCAAAATAAGCGTTCCAAAAATAAATGCACGGCAGATCCCGTTTATTTTTTTCTAACATCAAATTATAATAGTGTTTGGCTCTCATGCCCGCTACATCACATGTTACCATTTCTATAGTACTAGATTCCACTGCAGACGGTGAACTATTAGTGTATCCTATTACGTAACTTCTGCAACCAAAAATTCGGAAATGCACTTTTAACTTTGCCAATTTGAAGGCGGAAAGTAATTCATTTTCTTGAAAATTAATACAAATGGACTCAACTTCTTTCCAGATACTGTTTACTAAGACTTGTTTAACTTTAAGAATATTTTTTCTTATCCAGTTTGGAAAATGCAATAACTCATTCCTATTTTTGATATTGCTATTATACCAAATCATTTCATTTTTAATATCTGTTACTTTAAACATATCAATATATTTCAATTCAGCCCAGGAACAAAACATGTCAACATAAAAGTCAGGCAATTGTTTTTTTCTACAAATACGATACATATCGCTCTTTTGCAATTAAAATGCAAACAAAGAGGCAAATCCTCAATTTTCTGGATCCAATATTTAAACAAAATTTTCCAAGCACTTTGTTCACCTCTTAAGTACTTATAAATCCATGATAGACGGAGTGACCGGCATTTCGACTCTAAGTCGATCATTCCCAACCCCCTTCTAATTCAGTATTATGACAGATGTTTCGTTTAACCTTTTCTTTTTTAGAATTCCATAAAAAAAGTGTAAGCCAGTTTATTTATACGTTTAATTATTTCAGAAGGGATCGGAACTGCCGTGGCAGTATGTACTATCTGAGACATAACTAAATGTTTAATCACAACAAATTTTCCGTATAATGTAAGTTTTCTCATTTTCCATAAATCCAAGATATTCTTTATTTTCTCTACTTTACTTTCCCAGTTTAAATTTTGAACGTCAAAAGAATTTTTACCTACATATATACCAAGACATTTTATAGGGTCTTCGGTAAAATATAAATCTTCAACTTCGTCGTCATTTATATTAAGTTTCATAAGATTTGATTTGGTCCAGTTAATTTTTGGTCCCGCATGTTCTCCAAACATTTCGGCTTCTTTCATTATTTCTTTAACAAATTGAACAGAATTAGTAATAATCGTCGTATCGTCTGCGTACTGAACGATACGTATATCGTTAAAATCAGATTTGTCTTCATTGACGTATGGGACTTGGATTCCCTCTATTTTGGCGTTTTGTTTAATTTTAATAGCTAAAGCCTCGGTCACAAATGCCATTACGAACTGCTACGAACGCCGTACGAACGATTTTCAGACAATGGAAATTCGGGAAGACAATGGAAAAACAGGGAGATTCGTACGAAATTATCGTTCGTACGGACCGTTGTGACCCTAGCAATAAACCTCTGCAATGATTATAAATAAAAGGGGAGAAAGTGGGCAGCCTTGCCTAACGCCCCTTTCTATTGCGAATTTCTCGGATATCAAGCCAAACTTTAAAACACGACCATGAGCACCATTATATAAAGTTTGAATAAAAGTCATGACTTATAGTATCGAACGCTTTTTTGAAATCCAAGAACATCATCACAACAGGTTTGTTTGCAAAAAGACAATAATCAATGGTATCCTGAATAAGTCTGGTACATTCAGATGCAGAGCGGTTTTAGAAAACCAGCCTGATCCTGTGATACAAGTTTGTAGATTACTTTCTGTAATCTAATTGAAAGAATGCGAGCTGCAAGTTTATAATCAATGTTTAACAGCGAAATAGGTCGCCAATTATCTAGAACATTTTTGTTACCTTTCTTATATAATAAAGTAAGCATAGCTTGACTTTGTGTGCAAGACAACTGTTTGTTGTCGTAACCCTCATTCAGACTGTCAATTACCATTTGTTTGATATCCACCCAGAAGCATTTATAAAATTCAACACTGAGTCCATCGCTTCCATGTGATTTGTTCATCTTCATTGACTTTAATGCTTCCCAGCATTCATTCTTTGTAATTTTTCCCTCACATAAATTTGCATCTTCTTCATTTAAAACATTTAAGTTGATATCAGATATGTATTCTTTAAACCCAGCCCCGGTATTATTTCCCTTATAGAGTTTACAATAAAATTCTCGTATACCTGTCAAAATCTTCTGTTCATCTTTGATAATTTTTCCGTTAGTCTCAAGAAAATCTATTACTTTCTTTTTCCCTTTGGCTTTTTCAAGCTGAAGAAAATATTTTGTTGACTTTTCACCAAATTCAAGCCACCTTGCCCGAGATCTCACAAATGCACCTTTGCACTGATATTCATTATCAATTTAAATGAATATCAATTTAATATAAGTATAATACAAAATTTATACAATGAAACAAGACAAATATAATAGTAATGGCACGAGAAAAGAGGAAGTAACTAGAAGCAGAGCTTGTTGAAGTATTAGTTCCTCAGAGGGTGTTTTACAATACGTCTTGAAAACAAAATCAATTAGTTAACAAATATGTTATAATCAAGAAATTATGGATTTGGGGAAGGAGATTTTTTTTTAAAGAGGAAAAAATGGGGGGGGGGATAGAATAAGGCAAAGGGAAAGAAAGATAGAAAAGGGAAAAGAATGATTGCAAAAGCTCTAGAAAGATAGGCTATTCATTATTAAAGTTCCTCTAGAAATACATTACATTATGAGTGGAATGTTGATTCATAGGGTCATTGAGTCATTGTTGTCTGGGCGAGACTATAAAGGGCAAACTTTTCCTTAATTCCTGTAGGCCAATTCAGAAACCCGCATCAGGGCTTTTCGTCGTCGTCAAGTAGAATTATGAGAATCATGAAAATTTCAAGCAAATTCGTTTCATGGAGAAACAAAAATCTCGTGGTACTGTAAAGGGCAGTAGGGCACATCGAATGTCTTCACGAAGTAATCTCATTTATGAGGCTTGAACCGACTCGTGTCTTGTCGCCCCTGTCTCTGCCATTTTTTATGACTTCCTGCATATGTTTCGATGTCTGCCCATATGGTCTGCCCATATGACAAAATTGTCGGGGTTATTCTTTTTACGGGGATGGAGGGGCACAAGTTTGTTACCTAATTAAGCAAGCAAGCACACAAATCAAAGTAGGTTGTTCCATTGCCTTCCGAGAGCAACATGCCAGTATCAAAATATTCAGATCGCCGCTTTATCTGTTTCCTTTATTTTATTTTAATTTTTTTCTCTTTGCCTGATAAAATATGTTTTAGTGAATACGTTCGATGTTACCTTGATTCATTTCATGTTCATATCTGTTTCAACTTTATATGATATTCTTTTTACTTTACAAATTAAGCATCTTCGTGGATAGATGTGATCCTTTAGCGATGCATGGAGACCACATCCTGGCTACTGATGACGATCGAGAGCAGAAAGTAACCGGTTTCGAATTTTCTTCGTCTTTTTCTTTTTGTTCTTCTTTGTTCTTATTCTTGTTCTTGATCCTCTTCTTGTTCTTGTTCTTGTTGCTCTTCTTCTTCTTCTTCTTCTTCTTCTTCTTCTTCTTCTTCTTCTTCTTTATCTTGTTCTCGTTTTTCTCATTCTACTCCTCCTCCTCCTCCTCCTCCTCCTCCTCCTCCTCCTCCTCCGCCTCCTCCTCCTCCTCCTCCTCCTCCTCCTCCTCCTCCTCCTCCTCCTCCTCCTCCTCCTCCTCCTCCTCCTCCTCCTCCGCCTCCTCCTCCTCCTCCTCCTCCTCTCTTTTTCTTCCACTTCTTCTTCTTTAGAATTGTTTTTTTTTTCAACATGGAGGCTTTCGGCTATAGGGCGGAGGGTTTATGTCGCTAATTCAGATCAATATTTAGATAAACTGTAAATCGGCGGGTGTAAGCTGGTCTAGTGGTCGATTCTCTAGTCTACCTATACGACGATTCGGGGTTCGATCTCGAGTCACCTCTCCCGGTGGTGACATTAAAGGTCAGTCGATCACTAGACATATAATAATTTATACGATTTGACTGATAAACGTCTGTTATCACCTACATGATGCGATATCACATTAGTTTTTCTGCAAGGGCGACCACTATATGGGCACATTGAGTGATTTCAAGTACGGTGTTCGATGTTGGTGTTGGTGTTGGTGTTGAGAGCGTGAAAAGGCTGCTAAACCGAGCTCCAACACCGAGAGTCATTTTAGAAGGACGATACCGATCACGTTATCGATAGCTCAACACCAGCCTTGTTTGTTTTGTTTTCTGTTTTTGTTTTGTGTTTGTTGTTGTTGGTTTTGTTTTTAACGGGGGTAGGGGATATAACAAACTTTATTCATTCGATATAACTAAGTTGATTGTAGTCTGTATTTTGTTCCAATATGTTATAAATTATAATATGTAATAGGGATACTAGTACTGCAGAACAAAATATAGAGGGGGTTATAACAATATTAATTCATTCAATATAATTGAGATTACTGTATTTTGTACTCTGTAATTGGTTTCAATATGTTATATATTACAATTTGTATGAATTAATATTATTTATTGAGTGAATACAATAAAGAATATTACAAAACAAAAATATGTTATATATTACAATTTGTATGAATTAATATTATTTATTGAGTGAATACAATAAAGAATATTACAAAACAAAAAAACACGAGTGACGTCCTACTCTACAGGCGAAAAGTCTTGCGATAAAAGCATAATCTATTCAGAAATTCCAATGAATTACATCATATCGAATATCAAATGTAAATTCATATTGAAAAATGAATAGAGAACATATCATTTCTCTTGAAAAACATATATATACAGCTCCCATGATATACAGTTGTTTTGACTGGAAAATAGATTTTACCTTGGCTTGATCGTGAGATTCGTGACAGATGCACGCATAGTTACCTGCGGTATACTGCAACACCATAACACCAACACCAAACTTGAAATCATGAATTTCCCAATCCCTAGGCCTAGGGGCTGGTGTTGGTGAATAGGAAAATTACACGTAAATCGTCAACACCAACTGCGATACTCGGTTCAGCAGACAACATTCAACACCAGCCCTCAACACAGACTACCGGAAATGCGTCATATTTTCCGAGGTCAACCTCAACACCAGCATGATTTCAAGTTCGGTGTTGGTGTTCTTACAACACCAACACCAGCTTTCAACACCGAACTTGAAATCACTCACTGATGTCGAGAAGGGGGTGGGGGGGGGGGGCTGACGCCTTTTGGCCGAATATCAATTTTACAGTTTAAATGTTGATAAATTTTGCGAGCGAGCGAAAAGGGGGGCATTTTGATATGGTAGAACTGTTATTTCGTCGGACAACTCTCCATGCCTTCTGATCATGGAATTTCATGTTTTCCTTCTTCCTTGTGATTGAGATAATCTACTCCCCTGAAAACAAGATATTGAATGCAGAATGATATTCTACTTCAAATTTTATGAAGTCGGATATTGAACACAAATGAATACGAAGAAAATGAAAAAAATTGTGAAATTCCATGATCAGAAGGCACTGTGGAGAGTAATGTTGTCCACAAATGATGTCATCAAATTAAATATCGCCCTCTGGTGACAAGTTATTTCAAAAAGCTTTAACTTCCTTATACCTTGCCTGATTTTGTTCAATTTTTCACTAATCTTATTCAAATCCTTTAAACTTTACAATAAAGGTAACTTAGGATGAAGGTTTTGGTTCCCTTTAACGTACAAACGTGGTGACTCTCCTCTACACGGGGCCTCCATTTAACGTCCTATCCGAGGGACAGAATGTTTTCCACTTAACATAGCCTGCGTCTATGAACCAGGGGAGCGGCACGTTAACACACAACGCAGCTAGCTTCAGTCATCCGCTTGGGTTGGATTCTAACCAACGATATTTCATGGTTCGACAGGCAGACGCTTTACCGACTGAGCCAACTCGCCGCCTCAAATTCTTGAAAAGTTTTAACCTAATCGGGTTCTTTTAAAGGAAATTTTAAATTTAACTTTTCAGAAACCAACTTCTCATTGATTCAAATTTTTCTGTTTTTTCCATGAATTTGTGTATCAATTATATCAGTATGTTAGTTACGAATGCATGTCCCACTTTGGTTAGTTAACGCGTTCAGTTTTACCCTTTTCTGTGAATGGAACATGCAACCCAGTCCTGTTTAAAGAGAAAGACCAGTTCTGGTCATGCGATTGCATTGAAAAAGAATCGTTGTGGAATCGATCAGAAAAGGTTGATCATCTAGCATATAAGTATTGGTATGTACTGCAAGGTTCTGGAATCATCAAAATGATAAGAAATTTGGCCCAGTCTTGGTACGTTACAAGCACTGTACACAAAAAGATGTATATGGGACTACGCGACCACGTGCGCGATATCTATTTGGTCCCAATAGATATAATAATTGACCAAATATGATTAGTAGGTGGTTTCCCGACTTTCCCGGCAAAATTTGTATTATCAAGTATTAGTCAAAACATATTCTTTCACATGATTGGTAATGAGAGCTTCCATTTCATTTTTTTGAGAGAGGGGCGTTTCCAAAACTGGTCTTTACCTTTAATATGGTCGAACGCACAACAAGCTTTGGGTTAACCCGATTTAACGACCCAAGTGCACAAAATTAACACGTTATCGTGAACAAAACAGGGGTCAACAAATTCACATGTACATGTAATTAAGACGATATATGCATTAGTATTTTGTTGAAAAAGTCCACATTTATTATGAGGATACCAAAGAATGTGTATACATGCATGTATATACTTATTTTCTTCTGTGTTTTGTTCTGTGTCGGTTGTGGCCTAATTATTATATATTCATGATTGTTAATGCATTTTGTGGTTACCAAACAGGGCCTCATATGGAAGACAACCACTATCAGTGAAAATGTGCTACCCTGTATAAATGTCAGAAATAAATAAATAAATAAATAAACCAAGCAATGAATATTGGAATTTTAAGTACTCTCGGGGCCTGCGGCCCTAGCTAGCTCCTCCAACTGAACTGTAATTAGGAGTTATAGATCAATGGTGCGCTGACTAGCTAACAAACAGTAGGACAGGCACGACAGGCCTATTATGTAATTCGCAAAAATAAATAGGACTTTTGTCGTCCGACGAACCGAGGTCGCCAGCCCGGTAGCCAGCTCCCTTGGATAACACGCCGCAGTGGTACAACCTCGAACCAGGAATTCACAACTCCCTGTTCGAATTAACGTATAAGTCGCTCATCTTATAGTTATTTCTGCTGGTATACGATTAACGTCAAGCGTGACACATCACTAAATTATGTGTTATGCGCAATTTTATAGCACGTATACACTTACGATATCATGCAAATTATACATGATGTAATCTTAACCAGGTGACGGGAAATTCACTATTGACAGAGAATTTGACGATGATATATAAATTGGACTTTGTTATATACAGTCAGACGGGATCTACATACACTGAAACATGGTCGGTCATTGATGACTTTGCTTATACATGTATCTGTTTATTCTCGAGAATGAATGTCAGTCAAGAATGCTATTAGACACGTTGGCAAGCCGCATGTCAAAACTTGACTCACAGAATCAAATGGTGTTAGACCTGGGGAGCTGAACTGTTAGGAAGGAGATCACCTCAAAGCGAAACGATAACGGAGCCACCTAATTAACCGACATTCTAAGGAACTAAACTAATTCGGACAGAGGTCGAACCAAGAATCATATCCTCAAGCGAGGTTTTTATCCTTCAAACTGTCTCCACTTATGATATCAACTTTTATATATTTTTTTTTTGCTCAACAAAGACTATAAGGTAAAGTATGAAACAATACTTGACTCTTTTGAATCAAATTGTTTAGGCCTAATGATGTCTTTGCTGTAATATGTTTTTATTTATTTAAATCTAATAATTATAGGATAAGTTTCACTTATCAGGTATTCGCCTTCCTCTTGGCGTTATGTATTGTAAAACACGATATGTGAATACCACATTTTGTCAGAAATGAATAAATGTGAATTTCAATTTAAAAAAAGAATAATTAAGTGGTCATCACTGATCTCATAGTTTGGGATTCAAATGCAATTTAAAATAGTTGGTTTTGCTAGTATGCATGTTGAACAGCATAAAACTTAGCAGGAATTTTGTGTGTGTCTATATATTCGTCATTCAATATTCGGTGTATAATCGTCCTTCGCATAAAAAAATAATCTAACCTGCATGGAGAATATCGTATTTGCAATTAAATATTGCTCCATCCTAAATGTACTACCATTGGCCCAGACTTGAATGTTCTTGTTCAATAATATTTTGATTATTACAACAGTTACTCAATGCAAATACTTGGCAAAGCGGTTAATGGTTCATTCATAATTAACAGTCTAATTTTTTGTGAGTTTTATTTATGACGCATTGAGCGGGCTAATCTTGAATTGTTACTTGACTAGACAGACCATTATAATAGTTTTTTGTTTGATTTTTTTTAATTTCATTTCTGCATTTTCAACATAAAAAGTATTATACAAACTAGGTACATGTATTATTAACAAAATTCAAAATACATACATAATTATATCATAATATAAATTAATTAAATAAATATACAATTAAAAAATCATTTCAAAATAGAAAAACGCAGGAGACCGCCATTATTACCATTTTGGAATACAAAAACATAACCGCATAGACTTCCCAGAAATCATCTATTACATGTGCCATATATATTCGGGGCGTTGTGGCGTGCGCCTGTAATCCAGCCAACAATTGAAGTTACAAACTGATTCAGCCGAGGACGCAGGTTCGAAACTTAGTCACGTCTTTCGGATAGTACGTGACGTTTGAAGGTCGGTCCCCAGACGTAAATAATCATATCTGATTGATACACGTCTGTAAAAAAAAAAAATACACACACACAGCGTTCAGATTACGTAATATGTCATTGTAATGGTCGCCTATATGACTTTGCGAGCGTGTTTGTAGACTGTGAATGCGTTTAGACATCGATCGATCTCTGTGTACTACATGTATTATGCTTATCCTGTTGTGTAATATGGTCTTCCCCGTGTATTCTGGTAACCTAAACACTACTTGACTTCTAATGCATTGGATCAGATACTCGTTTTCTATCAATTCCGTTTTATTTATTTAGTTATAGTTTTTATTTTGACCGGGTAGCATTATCAGTTACAAAATTGTTTTACACAATGGCCCTGCTGGCCTTAAATCGGTGTACAATCATATGATTTAAGATTGAAATCATAGAAAAATAAAGTTTTCTATATGCATGTACATGTACAAAGTAATGATTTTGAAGGCATTTCGAGGATGATCTGTCAATATTGAAGGAGGATTCAAAAGACTTTCGTTGTAAAATAGAAATAGAAAAAGAGAAAAGCAAATAAACAACAACAACAACAACAAAACTAGAAGTTAACCTAACCATAATGTTTGAAGCTAACATCGTTACGAAAATGAGAGATGTGGAGCTAGGGAAAACTATGATTTCACTGCAAAAGTAGAATCATATTTCAGGATTTTATCATACTTCAGAGTTTTGTTGTTGGCATGTATATCATATATACACTCTTGATTAATTGTTCAAATTGTTCATATAAACCGTCGGTAAAATTAAGTAATAAAATATATATCAAATTAAAGGAAAATTAATACTTTACCAACATCCATTAAGATCAAGACTAGTTTTAAACTTTCACACTTGGATGGGCACATTCATTTAACTGTTAGTAGGTCTGATTAAGAAAATTGCAAAAATAAATGGGAGCAATTAAGTAGCAGTTCAAATGTTCATGAACATGTGCATCTATAAGATATTCTTGTTCACCAAAGAAAACAAGGGATGGGAAACAATGAAGAGGATTGAAGTTTGAACTCTGGATGCCAACTGTAGTCTAAGAACTGCATGGCTTTTTTTTCTTCATTCTTTTAATTGGACTTGCAAGATGGAAATGCTCATCAATATTTGAATGACGAGATGCCCTATTTTGGCAATTATGATTTTTGCTTTGATTTATTTATTGAAGAATATTCGGAATATTTATCTGACGGCTCATATGATATATAGTGCAAATTCACTGTCCCTAAGTTGATATTGCTCAATAGATTGTATTTCTCTGTGGTAGAAACTGATGCTGCTATTACCAAATATCAATGTGGGTATACTGGAAAACAGAATTAAGAGACTTTTTTTTATAGTTAAAGAGGAAGACCAGTTCTGGTCATGCGATTGCATTGTGAAAGAAACGTTGTGGAATCGATCAGAAAAGGTTGATCATCTAGCATATAAGTATTGGTGTGTACTGCAAGGTTCTGGAATCATCAAAATGATAAGAAATTTGGCCCAGTCTTGGTAACTTTACAAGCACTGTACACAGAAATATATATATGGGACTACGCGACCACGTGCGCGGTATCTATTTGGTCCCAATAGATATATAATAATTTACCAAATATATCAATTCGTAGGCGGTTTCCCGACTTTCCCGGCAAAATTTGTATCATCACGTATTAGTCAAAACATATTCTTTCACATGATTGGTAATGAGAGCTTCCATTTCTTTTTTTTGAGAGAGGGGCGTTTCCAAAACTGGTCTATACCTTTAACCCGTTAACTTCTGAATACAATAATTCAATACAGGTGCCACCCGGTTCCAATAGACAATGAGTTAAGTGGCTATGGTCATTCATGCATAAACGGTATGATTCCAATTCCATATCATATCAAAGAGGATTAATTTATGTTTATTTTAATATATGAAAGGTAAGTTTATATTCGATATTTATTTGAAAATCTTAATTAAAAATAGTGCCCTTTTTTCCCCCTTTCTTTTTTGCCAAGTGTATATTTTATGTTTTTGTGAGTGATTATTGTAGAGTTAATTTTAGTTTTCACATCTCCATTGCTCATAGAATCGAGAGAAAGACATGCCTGACACACAGTTAGAAGAAGAAGGAGGAGAAAGAGTCGACGATGTGATTACGTCAGACGGGGTGGACGTGACTGCGTTTTCGGGTGAGTTCACACTACACATGCAATTTTCCAATGTGTGTACGTTACCTTCCTAACGAGTTAAAAGTATTAAGGTATCATTATCATCGTTAGGAAGAAAAAAAATGGAAATTGAGGTTGTTTGTTTGTTTGTTGGTATTTATGCATGTTTGTAAACCACTGACCAGTGAGGAGAACCTCTTTAATCCTCGGGCACGAGTATTTCTTACTTCCTTTGTCTCTGTTCGTTTTATTTATTTTTAAAACTTTGCAACGAAATTAAATAAAATACAATTAAATGACTTTGATTTTTTGTGCTTTGTTATTAATTAAGTAACATTATTTAATATATATATATATATATATATACATATATACTGCTTATAAGTATCGGCTTGCATGGTGATGTAGATATACAGTAGGCTTGCAGTTGCACCATGCAGGGAGGTGGGATTGGGGAGTCCTGAAAAGGACTCTCGGTAATCTTTCTTGGCCGTGTGTGTGTAGTCCTGAAAAGGACTGTTGTTAGTCTTGAAAAAGACTGTTGGTTATTTTTCTTAGCTTATAGTTCTAAGAGGATGGAGAGGATGGGTGGTGGGAGTGGCTCGACGTTTCGAACAGGTTGACTATCCGTCGTCAGGAGTGGGGAATAGGTTGGTTGGTTGGTTGGTTGGTTGTTGGGTTTGTTGGCGCTATCCATCGATTTCGATGATTTTCGCCAGGCTTGGTGTGAGAGTGCGTCTTGTCTTGCTCTCTCTTCTGCAGCTCTACGTTTCTGTGATTCTGATACTTGCCCAGTTTGTGAGATACAGACTTTCCTTGACCTTTGTTATTGGCGTAGTGCAAGGTTATGGAGGATTAATCTCTGTGCTTGTTACTCATTATTTGTTAGTTATTTAATATTGAACTGGTTGGAACTAATATTTTTGAAATTTTGGTGTCAATTTATAGGGTTAATGATAAATAATGTGCCTTATATTTTAATAGTATGCGCATTTAATCGGCTGCTATATTTTATTTGATTCAGACTTTGTATGTACATCATCCCCTCTCGCTTTATAACCTTTATGCCTTTAGGGCATAACAAATATTAGAATAAGAACGACACAAACATGCTATAATTTCCAGGGTTACCAGTTGGATTTAACTGGTCTAACTGGACCAGTTAAACCATTTGGCAGAATTTCCAACAAGTTGAAACCTCCAGTTGAAAAACTTAATTAGTAATTAAAGGTGTAAGTAGCACTTGTACTAATTAATTTTTTAATTTTTTTAATTAATGGCAACAACCCAGTACCACTAAATCGTCTGCAATTTCCAGTGTAAAGGCATTGGTAATAAGTAGACTTGGTAAATTCATTGTGACGTGTGTGTGTCATTGGGTTTTTACAGACGTGTATCGATCAGATATGATTATTTACGTCTGGGGACCGACCTTTAACGTCACCATCCGAAAGACGTGACTCAGTTTCGAACCTGCGTCCTCGGCTGAATCAGTTTGTAACTTCCACTGTTAGCTGGATTACAGGCGCACACCACAACGACTAGTTTTGAAAATACTTGTATTTTATTGAATCTATTTTAGTTCATAGTTAATGTTTTCCCTAATTCATGTTTAATTGAATGTAATTTATACGAAGTAGTGAAATGTCCTAAATAATTGGCAATTTATATTTTGTAGTATTTTCGAAATGAATTGCATATAACTAAATCATCAGTAATTAAGAAATATGCTGTAAATTCAGATAAATTGTATAAATACATAGAATTGCACGCACCCCATATTCATTATGCAAATTAACTGGTGTAAACTGGTTCAACTGGAAATATGCCCACGGACCAGTTATCAACTGGTGCAACTGGAAATATGCCCACAGACCAGTTATCAACTGGTGTAACTGGAAATATGCCCACAGACCAGTTTTCAACTGGTGCAAGTGGAAATATGCCCAGAGACCAGTTATCAACTGGTGCAACTGGAAATATGCCCACAGACCAGTTATCAACTGGTGTAACTGGAAAGATGCCCACAGACCAGTTATCAACTGGTGCAACTGGAAATATGCCCACAGACCAGTTATCAACTGGTGCAACTGGAAAAATGCCATGCACAGACCAGTTATCAACTGGTGTAACTGGAAATATGGAAATATGTGCATCGTGGACCAGTTAGAATCAACTGGAACCAGTTGAATTTAACTGGAACCAGTTGAATTTAACTGGTTCCAGTTGAAGTTAACTGGAACCAGTTGGAAATTTCAACTGGTGGTAACTGGTTTTTCCTTCTGCCCCCTTGCAAAAAAACAGGTTTAAACAAAAAATAAGACTGGCTGATTCGGCGCTAAATATTTTCTCACGAAATGGCAAAAAAAAAATCGCCGGCTGGCTGATTCGCCGCTAAATTTTTTCTCATGTTTCGCCCCTTTGCCGCCGACTGGATCCGCCCTTGGGTAAAAATTGCATTTAATGCTTGAGCGGCCTACCACGGAGCTCAGTTAAAGCTAAATCTATAGTATAACGCACCAAATAATAATACGATTGCAGGCCCTCAGGAAGAACATTATTCATACTGACATACTGATGAGGCTACATTGGGTAAACAAGACATAGTATTATCATTATTATTATATCATTTCTTGTTACTATTACTATTATTGCCTATAGAAATCATGTACGGATTACAATTAAGCGCAAATCTATATCCAAGAAATTTTCCCAGTGTTGATTTTCTCAAAAAACTTTGAGATTAATAGCGTCTGATTTATCTCTACAGACGATGGAGTCCAAAACACAGCGGTCGCCTTGGCAACCATGGGAGATACGACGACCAACGTTGGGATGATCGTGCCCGATGATGACCACGATCTTTATGAGAGGGCCCCTATGAAGTATGGAGAGAAAGACGGGTTTAAATACAAGGAAAGCATGAAACTGCTTATACCTATTCGTCTTAAGCCTACGTGAGTTTCTGAATTATTCTTTGTTAAAGATGCATAGTAGTGGGCACTCGTAGGGAATTCGACACCATTCGGGTGCTGCTTACCCAATAACACGTGTTGTCAATCACCAGGATTTAGCCTTCAGTAATATGTAAAGCTCTGCATTTGTCACCAATCGCCCCACATGGAAAAGTCATTATGTTACATTTCCCTCACCTGAAGACTCTCAGAGCTAGAGACTAGGGGGCATTTCTTGATGGGATCACGGATTCGCTGTGTGCGAGACTTGACACCCATTAAAGGGACTTGGTAACATTGTTCAGATGAGAGAATGATGCTAAGGTAGTGACTTCAATGCTAGATGTACAAATAAATGATTATCTGAAAGTTTGAGTGAAAACAGACCATTATTAATGATAAAAATTGGGAAAAACTGATCGATTCCTTAATTCTCCCAACTATATTATTACAATTTAATTACATTTTAGGTGAATGTAAATCGCCACAAAGCAATGAATTGGTTCGATATACTATTCCAGACATTTAAGTGTTGAAAGATTTTAGAAAGCCTGTCTTATGTCTTATTTTCATGGAAAAACGGTTGGAAAAATTCAAAAATTGGTTGAGAGAATTTACTGTTAGAGGGTGTCGCACAGTGACGCCTTCAAAGACAAAGAAAACCATAAATATCTTTGTGGTTTGAGAACTTTTCCAGGATTTTTTGCATGTTAGAGGGTTAGTACAGTACGTAGAAGGAATATAATAAGTAACATTTCATACAAAAATAACGCAGTTTTTTCATCAACCTTCAACAATGTTACCGAGTCACTTTAATGGTATTTCCACCAAGTCTAGTGTCAGTAAAGTATGTCCTACTACATATAGAAACTGTCCACCATCTCTTAAACCCCAAAACCCAAATCAAAATTCAATACATGGTCTGGTCAGTATTCTAGTAATTCAGTTAAATCCGACCCGAGGTCTACATTTGCGTTTATCAAAAGGAGAGTTAAACCCATTCTCATTCCCTTCTACGCTAGAGCGGTCTATAAACTCGAGTTGGACAAAAACCTAAACCCAGCGACGGGTTTAAATTTTTAGTAGAATACAGTTTCAGTGTCTTGACACCTTGGTTGTTCACAATGAAATCCTGAGGAGATGTGAAGTGTGTAGACTGATCCTTAACTACAGTCAACCCGCTATAGTGACCACATGTAAAGAAAGGCCACCTTTCTATAAAGACCTTAATGTTTTGTGTCTCTTGAAACGGCTTACTTCGAATCATCGGGTCATCGCGTCGGGTCGGATGGTCGCGTTACCCGATCTTTTATGAAAACATGCCCTTTTATTTATGAAATGTCGGGGGTAAAGTTTTTTTCTGAAATAAACCCCTCTCATTTACAAATGGTCTGATCCAATTTACCCGACACTTTATGAAAACCCAACGGCAAATCTACGAAAGGGCGCGTCCTCAACGCGCATCTTCTTCATTATGATCATCCGCTTTCGTTTCACGAAAGGTCGTGTCACGCGACCACCCGACCGGACGCGATGACCCGTTGATTCGTAGTGAGCGTTTGAAACAGTGTTTCACGTTGAAAAAAGTCTTCGACAATCTGCAATAAAGACTACCTGACTACAAAGACCGCTTTCATGTCTCTCTATGACCTTCCTTTTCCGCCGGTTTGAGTGTAATTTTTTTTTTTTAAATAATAATAATTGTTTCATCTTCGCACAGAAATGAAGAATTTTCGCCGATGGATCACTGCGGTCTTATATCGTTCATTTGGCTCTCCTGGATGTCGTCTTTATTTATCAAGGCTTATAAGAGAACCCTAGAATACTCGGATCTGTGGACGATGTCGGACTACGAACGAGGCGATTACAACGGTGACAGGTATGATGACGGGCAGGAGGACGATGATGATGATAATGAGGGTGATGATGGCGATGATGATGGTGATGATTATGATGATGAGAGTGATGGTAGAAAAGGGTTCCTGTTACTACACAACGCTGCTCCGATTCTTTGAAGCTAGTTATGACCTTATGGATGACCGCAAAAGGGCACAATTTGTAAGGGACAGTGGGAAATACAAGTAAAATAATAAGGGGTGCTTATTACAAGAGGAAAAAGAGAACTTATACGAAGTTAAAAGGGGCTCTTTTCCTACGTAAAAAGGGGCACTCAATCTTGGGGTACTTGAAAAAGTGGTGGGCACTGTGCTCCTCCACCCCCTGATGATACTGATGATGGTGATGATGTCGATGATGATGGTATTGATGATGAAGGAGATGATGATGACGCCATGATACTGACGAAGGTGATGATGATGATGATGGTGATGGTGATGATGATGATGATGGAGATGAAGGTGATGATGATGATGATGATGATTAATGTGATGACGGAGATAATGATGATGGTGAGGTGAGGTTGGTGTTGATCCTGATCTCGATGATGATGCTAATGATGATAGTTATTCATGCTCTTAATAGGCGATATGAACAAAGACAAAGCTAGGTATAAACGAAACTCATTTATCACGCTCCGTGTAAGGAGAAATAATTAAAAATTATCGTTATGAATTACACTTCCACAATAAAAAAGAAATTTATGAAGGATAATAGGACATCTCCCATGAAACTGTCATCTCATACAACTACATACAACTTGGAAAGTTATCTCGGACAACTTCCCCCTTGGACAGTTATCTCCAAGACAACACCTACGATAACTACCACACCGAATCCAATAACCAGTACACGATCTGGCGCGACTTGTCGGGGGTAATTGGTTTAATCATCAAGGAGATAAGTGTCCTAGGGGGATAGTTGTCCTAGGAGTCGAATTTAGTGAATAATTGTTCTTGGAATAGTTGTCTTAAAGATGAGTTGTCCAATGAAAAGTTTTTAGAGGGCAATTGTTCCAGGGGCAGTTGTCCTAGAGGGTGGTTTTCTAGGGGTAACACTCCATGGGATAGTTGTCCTGCATCAGTTAAACAGAAATTTTGCTTCGGTTAAAGAGAATTCCTCTTTTTCTTCTAGATTTGAGAAACTGTGGGCGGAAGAAGTGGCTCTGAAAGGGAGTGAGGAGGAAGCATCTATGGGAAAAGTAGCCTTTCGGTTTGTTCGGACTAGGCAGATCATATCCGCTACTGTCTTGGTGATTTCAATGATGTCTTCCTTCATTACGTCGGTGAGTATATTGAGAGACTGTAGTATGACTGTTAAGGTCTGTTTCAGACAATTATACCATTTCGATCACTCGGAAAACTTTCTAAGATAACGCAATTTTTCTTTATAAAGCCATACCATATCGATAAGTTCCAAGCATAATGGTTTACGTTCTTCGTAAAACAACATGGCAGCGGCTATACAATTCTTCTTTAAACCATGGATATACATGTATGTATATCCCTGTTATAATGATAAGGTGCCTTAGCAACAAAAGTCCCATCACAAACTTGTAATGAGCTGAGTAAAAATCTTGTTATTTTGTTTGACTGTGAACAAGTCCGAATCAATCGTACACGTACACAATTATGATAATTATAATAATTAAATTGCGATTTAAAAAAAATTATTTAGATCACTCTGAACACTTTAAGATAACGCAATTTTTCTTGTTGTGCATTTAAGGTTTGGCACTTGAGAAAAGCATGGAAAGTTATGAAAACTAACAGAGAAAAAATGCAAATGGCAATATGGCATGGCTCAAACAAAATATCCCGATATGAATGGTTAAAGAAAGAAAGAAAGGGGAAATACTTTGGCCACATTAAAAGACATCAGAGCCTCTCGAAAGATTTGTTGGAAGGAAAAGTAGAAGGTACCAGACCAAAAGAAAAACCAAGAACTTACTGGGAGGGGCCATTAAGACATGAAGTGGAAATACACTGCAATAGTGTACTAGAATGTCAGAGAACATTATGTTTCCATTTGTGGGAATATGTGGCAATCGACCTCCGAGGTGGGAGAAAATACCTTGATAGATATACTAGGGTTTCAATGGGGGCACGAACAGAATGTGCACCCCCCCCCCCCATTCCGCTTATGGTAATTCTCATGTGTCTTCCATCCAGGCGGTCGTTGTGCAGAGACTTCTGATATACACTGAACAGGAGGAGGTCGATCTCTGGTACGGCATCGTACTCGTCGTCTGTATCTTCATCCTCCAGATCATACGAATATCGGGCGATGTCTTCTTCTGGTCGTTCAGTTGTCGTACGGCTACTCGGCTACGGAGTGGTATACTCACTGTGGCGTTTCGCAGGCTGGCAAACCTCAGAAGCCTCAAGCAACATAGTGTTGGCGAGGTAAGAGAGTGGCGTACTACAAGGATCGGAGCACGTGCCCCCCTACCGATTAGGGGAGAAAGAAAAAGGATGAGGAAGATAGGGGAAGGAATAAGGGGGAGGGGATGAAGGGTAGAGAGAGAGAGAGAGAGAGAAAGAAGAACAACGTGAAAAGAAGAGAGTATGACCCCATTCCAAATCTCCTCTTACTCGATGACATTCATTTTTATTTTAACATTGATATTTAGCAGCTAATCTACCCCGAAATTCTGAACTCCCCTTCTTGACACCATTGCCCGTCAATGACTAGACCCGCCACGTTACGCCACTAGTTAGAGAGTTAATAATAATACACTATCGCTCCTACAACATCGTTGTTCCTAAACGCTAGGACCAACGGTGCTTAGGACAACTACCCCTCAGAAACCTACCCTGGACGCGCCGGACAACTAATAATCCGCTAGATAGTTGACTTTGATAGTGATAATGTTAAAAAGGTAGTTTTCCGGGGTAATAGTCTAGAGGTAGAAGTTCTTTAGAAGTTCGGATACACCATCAAATAAATAAAGATTGATATATAGTTAACTACGGTAGGGAATAATCATATTCACGTCTACAATATTATACATCATATTATTCACTTTGTTTATTACTTGTATCAAAAAGACATCGCGATGATTTTGAAATTTCATGTTTTCATTTAATGTTTATCTTGACAGATTATGAACGTGTGTGCAAACGATAGTCAGCGTCTCTTTGATGTCTGCGTGATAGGAAATTTTCTCGTCTCATCCGCCGCCCTGCTTATATCAACCCTGTTCGCAGCGCAGATCATCGTCGGCACGGGAGCGTTGATCGGAACTCTTGCGACGTTCATCATCTTCGTACCACTCCAGGTATAGGTCCATTCCATCGTCGTCAATACTAGTGGCAGATCCAGTGGGGGAGGATCCTCTCGAAGAAAATTAAAATATGATCGCAACTACATTTCACTTTTTTCTTTTCTTCTTGTTTTTCTTAACTTTTCAAAAGGTGACATACAATGCCTTCTCTCTCTCCTCTTTTAGCTTAAGAAAAATGTCCTACATGCAAAAAGACTAAAGAACAAAATTGCGATAAGCTCTGAATATCTCCTATTTGCAGTCAGAAAATTTCAATGCGGGGGTAGGCTCCACACCATAGCTACGCATGTGGAAATATTTTACTTGAGAATTCGAATTTAGAATACCTCAGTTGCGCACTTTTTCTTTTCCTTCTGTTTTTTTTATTTTTTTTATTTTTTTTTTAGGGGTGAGAGGGGGGTAAGCCTATATATTCGATAACACAATTGTTATCAACTCAAAGGGCCATTTTAATACCATATTGTATGTCCCAATAGGTGCGAAAGGTGACGTACAAGGCTATTGAATCTGCCTTAAGTTGAATTCTCGAAAATAATTGCGATCGTGTTTTCATTATCATATACAAAATAATATTCCCCCTTTTTTGTCTTTATTTTTTTATTTACTTCATTCTGCAGGTCATGGCCGGGAAGACCATCTCTAAGATCAGGATGAAATGTATCAAGGTGATTGATGTCCGTGTCCAAAAGATGAACGAACTTCTCACCTTCATCAAACTCATTAAGATGTATGCATGGGAGAAACCATTCTCAAAGGCAATAGGAGGTATGTTGTGATTTTTTTTTCTTGTGGAAATTTCTTGAAAAAGGGTGAATTAAATAGCGTGAATAGGCATACTCCCTAGGGAGTGGAGATAGTGCACACTTGAGTTGGGGCTTGAAATCAAGTGACCAGGGGTAGTATTTTACGTCATGGGCTATACGTATAGATCATTATTATTGTTATTATTGTTATTATTGATATAATTATTGATATAATTATTGTTATTATTATTGTTATTATTGTTATTATTGTTTTTGTCATTATCATTATCAATATAACTGTCATTATCATCATTATTATTATTATTAGTAGTAGTATTATTATCATCATCATCATCATCATAACCATCATCATCACCACCACCACCACCATCACCATCACCATCACCATCACCATCACCATCACCATCACCATCACCATCGTCAGAATTATTACTATTTATTCAAATTTGATAAATGTATTCGAGGTGGAGTTGTAATTTAAATTGTTTTAGGGTATGAAATGCTTGTCAGGAGCATCAAAAATACATATACCTCATAAAACAAAGCCTTCACCCAGTTGTGGGTGCTTAGATGATTGAAACACATTTTCGGAGTTTGCAAAATTGGAGGTCACTTGAAATATGTGAAACGTTGGAGTTTGTTGAATTGCACTTGTATGTTAGGATAACAAATTATATATACTCTTGGATTATACTTTCGTTTTCTAATTTTTCTTTCAAATTGTGCTTTCTCTCTCCTGTCTTGCAGGTATACGCAGCCGAGAAAGGTCGTATTTAGCCAAGGCAGGGATCTTGCAAAGTTTCAGTCTTTCCATTGTTTCCATCATTCCAAGTCTTGCTTCCGTCCTTTCCATTATCATCCACGTTGCAATGGGCAACTCGCTCTCTGCCGCTCAGGTAATCAATTTTAGGCTATTCTTCGTCGTCCCCAGAGCAGAAAAGGAGCTCTTTAATACTCTGTTTGTTGACTATTTTCTTCTCTCTCTCTCTCTCTCTCTTACCCCTTTTCTGCACTGGTTAAGAATTGTAAAAATAATTGGGTCTTATCTACCCAGGGTAGCAATATTAGGGTTTAATAATATTGGTCTTCCTGCGACCACCTGCTAATACTATTATTACCCTCGTACTGCCAGGTATCCATTTACACCTGGGTGGAGAGTGGCAAATATGGACTGATATCTTGCCAATTAAGAACGTTAGTGTCGGGCTGGGATTCGAACCCTCAACCTTTCATTTGAGAGTCAAGTGAATGTACCACTATACCACGACACAGCTCCACTGGTAGTGTAACAAAAGTAATTGAGACATGGCGACGCGTCCCTTTATACCATCTAAAATAAATTCAAGATCTGACAAATTAAAAGTCTAGGTAATTCATTTATGTTTTTTATTTGCTTCTCTGATCTCTAATATATTTTATGTAGGCCTTCACACTGATAGCCCTATTGAACGTGTGTCGAGCTGTGTTTGGACCGACTCCCTTTGCGGTTCGTATGCTGGCGGAATCTATCGTGGCACTGAGACGATTAAAGGTTTGTACCAGCCAGATGGCTATGTCAATGCCATCATTACTATTACATTTAATGTTATGGCATTATTACTATTATCATTGTTGTTATAATTATCATTATTATTATTATTGTTGTTGTTGTTGTTATTATCATTATTATTATTGTTATCATTCTTTTTAATATCATTATCATTATTATTTTTATTGTTAGTTTATTATTATTGTCATTTTTTATTATTCTTGATGTGGTTCTTATTATTGTTGTAATTACCAATACCATACCAAATAACTTGCACTAATCTTGCTGGGTAGTCTAAAAAGGATTAGAGTCCATCAGTTCGAATTCAATTGTGGATAATTGTTGATGTTTTCACAGTGTACGAAATTATGACTTCGAAGTATTGCTTATCCATATCTAAAATTAATCTCTCCAATAATCTCTTCTATTCAATTACAGTCGATCATTATCATGGAGAGCGCGAAACCGAACGAGAAGCTTGACGAGAGTAGTAAGAACGCGATTGAGATCAGTGGAGGTGAATTCGGATGGGATGTTATCTACAACAAAGAAGATGAGAAGGAGGAAATCACCATGGAAACCGCCTCTGAGGATGAGAACAAGAATGGGGAGATCATCAGGAATGGACAAGATAAAACAGGTGTGTTTTCAAAATCAAAAGGGTTTGAGGTACTTCATAAATTACAGGGATACGATTTGCTTAGCGATTATAATACATTGCGAGTAATAAACCATAAATAAATTAAACGTCAGCCCAGTAGACCGAATAATCTTCCACTGTTAATATATGTTAATAAAACGTTTCACAAAAGACATACACTTACAAAATATACACATTTACACTTGACGCATTTCATGTTATGCCTCGAAAAAAAAGAAGATTTCCTTCATTATGTGGCTGTTATAATTAATTTATTTCTGATTATACATGTAATAGGTTTGGTCGCCCATATAGGTTCCTTTCCTGAGGCCGCCATCACATTCAAGCTCTAGCTTAAGATGGCGGTCTCCTGCATTTTTCAATTTTGAAATGATTTGTTACTCTGTGTTTTTTGTTTAAAGGTATAATTATTAATTACTTTCTATTATGTTGAAAATGCAGAAATAAAATTGAACAATCAAACAATCAGTATGTTAGTGCTTCCTAGTTTCGAGTAGCAAGGTAGAATTATCTTTAATGAATAAAACTAATTTTCATTATATGAAATGTAAACTGTAAATGAATATAACCCACTTTAACACACTTTTGTGTTCTTTGTTGGTGTTTGTTCTGAGCTTTTTGATAAAACATGCGGTCGGGTTTTCAAATTAATTTTTATTTCAACAAAATAATTTTCTTTTAGCTGTGATAATAAAGAATGGGTCTACCAATGCCGCCAAGTCAAATGGAGTAACGAAACCGACATCCAACGGCGAACCTAAGGGTCGTAAGACGGCGGCTGTGGAAAATGTCTCGAGCAAGATTGTTCCCGTTCTGTTTGACATCAACTTTGATCTACCGAAAGTAAGTACATTGCACAAGATCGCAACGACTTTCGAGAAATCAACTCAAGGACAATATCAATAACCTAATTACGTAATACGTAATTGTGATGTTCGCGCAATTCAGTGGGTGATGAAGTTGGATAGGCAGGTTGTTTTTTCCGAAATTCTTTCCAGTCGTTTCAATGGTAGTGAAAGACTAATTTAAACATTATATTTCCGTGGGTGACGTTTAGCTACTCTTAAGTTCCCGGTTTCACAAATCCCAATTGCGAAGACTGGAATCGCATATCAGCCTTTTAGGATTTCACACAGAATTTATACATTGTCCAATCAAAGTTCAAGTTCACTTTATTTCCACAATTTGAATATGATCATAAGCAAAATAGGAACACGGAAATGATTGCAAAGTGAAATAAATATATAAAAAGAAGCAATACAAATCCAAATGTTAGGGATGAACAGAGGTCAAGTGACTTATCAAAGGCCAATTAATCCACAGCAATGTCAATAATCATCAGTTCCCATCCTGCCCATTAAGGATGATGCTAGATCTTTACTAGGAAAACGTAATGCATCATTAATAATAGTAATAACAATTATTATAATAATGCAATAACATAATGATGTTAATATTAATAATAATAATAATAATAATAATAATGATAATAATCATGATTATAATAATAATAATACGGATAATAATGGTAATAATAACAATAATAACAATAATAATATTAACAATAATGGTAATAATAATAATAATCATAATAATCATAATACATGTAGTAATAACGATGATAAGATTGAATCCTTTCGTGTTGCCTAAGTTTTCTTATTTGCTCTTCCAACTAACCAGGAGCAGCTTGTCGGTGTATGCGGATTGGTTGGGAGCGGGAAGTCTTCCCTGATCAACGCCATCTTGGGCC
Organism: Mesocentrotus franciscanus; assembly: GCA_037976565.1. NCBI lineage: Eukaryota > Metazoa > Echinodermata > Echinoidea > Camarodonta > Strongylocentrotidae > Mesocentrotus > Mesocentrotus franciscanus. Next base: position 18,633,580 of record CP137686.1, on the reverse strand, counting down.
AGATGGAGAAGGTCAACGGCACCTGCAAGGTCAGAGGAAAGTTCGCTTACGTTGCGCAGGAGGCCTGGATCTTCAATGCTACAGTACGGGAGAACATCCTCTTTGGAACACCAATGGACGAGGAGCGATACGCCATGGTCCTGGAGGCCTGTAGTCTGAAGCAAGACCTGGAAATGTTAACCAATGGGGATCAGACAGAGGTATGAACCGAATGAATGCATGGGTTACCTACTTTGATATCATTTATTAAAACTATTTGTTTGATTTTGCTTTTACTTAGGGCAACAGTATTCGTGGCTTCATATGTTAGAGATCATGAATCTAGGCGTGGATATCGTATAATTCGTTAGCTCCTATAGTCACAACGTGCTAGGAGAAGCTAGACGGCACCAATTGTCTTGTTATTTCCCTATTATGCACCATAAGGGTTGGGGATAGGTAGTCTTTGGGTAAACCTTACCTTATCCTAACCATACGTGGCTCCTTAGATATAACCCAAACCCCAATTCAGACTGACATAGGTGGCAGCGGTGGGATAAGAACCGATTCCATTGATATTACATTAGCGTATGACCAGACTACCAGCCATGGATTTTGTTTTTCAATCTCGCGAGGGTAAAATAGGTAAAAATGAATAGTCCATGACCGATATTGATAGAGAAGAACATTTCTTCATAATTTCTAGATCGGTGAGCGAGGGATCAATTTGAGTGGTGGTCAGTGGTTTAGTTTTTTAATCTCGCGAGAGTAAAATAGGTACAAAAATGAATATTCCATGACCGATATTGATAGAGAAGAACATTTATTCATAATTTCTAGATCGGTGAGCGAGGGATCAATTTGAGTGGTGGTCAGAAGCAGAGGGTGAGTCTAGCCCGTGCCGTGTATGCTGACAATGATGTGTATTTCCTAGATGATCCATTGAGCGCAGTAGACTCACACGTCGGTGAACACATCTTTAACAAGTGCATCAAGGGTGTCTTGAGCAAGAAAACAATTCTCTTCGTCACACACCAGCTTCAGGTAAATATTTATGGTGCATGTGGGCCGTTGGAGGGGGGGGGGTTTACTCGCCCCAATCGAATGACAAAAAACGGAGGGAAGAGAAGAGATGGAGAGAGGAAAATGATGAAAGGGATAGAGTAAAAGGGACGTGAAAAAGAAGGTGATATAGGTACCGATCCCTCATTTATACCAACAATCGGGGCCTGGGAATTCGTATTCATCTGCCCAGGGATACCACTGCCCCCCCCCCCACCTCTTGATACCAGCGCTCCCTTAATGGCTGGACACACGATCATGGCAAATATTTGGCGTCCTGTAAAATCAGTCCACAATGCTAAAGTGGCAGTAAGTAATCAAATATGAAATATCTATTGCAATGTTTCACAAATTGATGTTTTCACATAATTAGACTACTTTAAGTTTCACGTCCAGTTTATACAGGCTTTCCAGAAACTGACATAGGAAGGAAGCAATAGCATAGCAAAAAGAAAACTTTTCGTTCAACACATAGAATTTTTTTTCTTCTTCACAGTACTTACAAGATTGTGACTCGATAGCGGTAATGGTGGAAGGTCGGATCGCAGAGAGGGGAACTCACAGTGAATTGATGACGTCAGAAGGAGAATATGCTCGTCTCATCACCACACATTACACCAAACCCGAAGACGACGAAGAAGGAGAGGGAATCACTGACACTAACCCACAATCACCAAAGCTTAAAAGGTATACAGAACATGATCGTAAAGACTTTCGAGAATCAACCTCAGTCGATTTCAACCGCCTTGTCTATTCCCTTTGAAATATGTGAGCATACAATGACGTATTATGTACATAATCCAAACATGATTTTTTTTTAGGCACTACAATAAGGTATTGGAATTGCCCTTGAGTTGATTTCTTTAAAGCCCCACTGTACTACTTGTAGCTACTTGCTCCCTCTATATAGAAAACAATGTCTAAGCGGTGCCTGTTGGTCCCCCATGATCCTCTTTTTCTTATGTTAATTGAGAGCTGAGTTGATGAGATAACCACCTGTCAGTGACCACGCTGGGAGGTCTAATCCCTCCTGGCCAAACTAGTGCAGACGGGCTTTAAGGTCTTTGCGATCGTGTTAACAGTCAAATCTGTCTCCGTGACCTTCTCCCTATAATGGCCACCTGTCTATAGTGATCATCTATACTGTATTGCTCTCTGGAAGAAAAAAAATTGTTAGATAACCTGCCTAGAAAGGCCACCAGCTCCTATTTTAGTGGGCCCTCTTCCTGTTTCCCTTCGGTGGCCATATATTTCAATTTTTTAATTTCAATAATAAAAACGTTTACATAAAATGTTTACATGGATGTACCAAACAAATCTTGGTAATACACTGTAGAAATTCCAAAGGTACTGTTTATTTCAGAGATGCAAGAAATTTCGTTTTTACCGATGTAACACCTACCGTTTTGTCTCGTGTTTGATAATAAAGACAACTGAGCAGACAGAAGTCATACTCACCAAGTGCGGCCAGTGAAGACGAGTTTACCGACCCTGCCGACCAAGATGAAGGTAGGACCCCAATTTTCAATTTCAAAGATTTCCTTCCAGTCTTTATTTCACATTTTACAGAGTATACTATAATATGTGTATTGCATATAATTCAAGAGCAGATCAATATATATGGTCACGAAATGCAGTAACCTTGTTAACGGACACCCAGTATATCTTCGTTCGAAATAGCTACCTGTACCTAATTATATATGAAAACCCGCTTAACCCCATCCCCTCCTACAAATGTGTAGAACAGGTGTCACATGCATATTCACCTGTTCTACTTATTTTTCATAATAACAGTGAAGGGATGTTCCTTTGTCTACCACAGCAATTGTTGAGGGTAGAATGAGGAACTGTATATTTTGTCCTCTTTCTTTGTCCGTCATGTTCATAGTGAATCCTCATTACCAAGTCTCTCGGAGAGGACTTCAAGCCGTTGGTCCCCTGGTTGCTTACTTGCAAGCATACACATGCTTTCTTAGCAGTCAGGTCAAACAAATAAACAATCTTTGTTGTGTTTTTGTTTTATCCATGCAGGTCAGTTAACAACATCTGAACGCCGGTCTGGCGGATCGCTGTCATGGAAGACCTACCATGGTTACATCCAAGCAATGGGAGGATACTTCTACGCTTTCACAGTCCTCTTGGGATTCATCTTGGTTGTCGCGCTGTTAACATTCAACAACTGGTGGCTCAGTTACTGGATTGAAGTCAGTGGCAATAGACCGGTAGGTAGAAAGCTAGCTGGGCAGCGTTTCACGAAACGTCCTAAGAACAAGTTCGCCGTCATTTCAATGTAATGGGTCCATATCCCACCGCTGCCACCATGTCAGTAATGAAACGTGTAATAAGCGTTTCAACTTGTTCTTAGGACGGTTTCGTGAAACGATGCCCAAAGCTAAATGCAAATATGATGCAAACCAAATTGTAATTTTAAAGTTGCTATTCTAATTTAAGCAGGGACGTTGCTAGATTTTTGGTAAGTGCGAGTGTCGGACCAAATTAGAACAAGAAACTTAATTGTACTGTCAGTGAAACGGCAGTCAAGATGACTTTTCAGTAAATTTGGTCCTACAGCATTGGCAGGTACCCATATTCAACTGGATGGAGTGTGACAAAATAATGTGGATTAACGTCTTACCAAAAGACGTTAGAGTCGGGCTGGGATTCGAACCCTCTATCCCAATTAGATTACGAGTCACTTGAATGAAACATTATACCACGACACCTCCTTTTATCATTATTATCGTAGTATAATGAAACATTGGACGAGGAGCCCCCAACTCTAGTGAATGACCCGCAGCTATGGATTTACATGCTGGTCTACGGTGGTTCCCTGATTCTCATCTTCATTGTCGCTGCGCTCAAGAGTATCACCTACATGAAGGTAGGTACAATTTTCTACAACACGATCGCACTTTTTTCTTTTTAATTACGTTGATGGCTATAATGTCAAAAGGAAAATCAACTCAATGGCAATTCAGCACCCTATTGTATGTCCCATAGAAATCATGTTCGGATTACGTAATACGTCTCTGAAATGTTCGGACATGTTACAAGGTGACGTACAGCTAACAAGGCCATTGAAGTTGCCTCCGGTTGATTTCTTCGAAAGTATTTTGTTTTTTATTCATATCTAATAGTCAGAGAGTATTATTTAACCACGTATAACACTCCACAAATGTTTCTTGTTTTGCCCATAAAGCCCCCATCACACCAAAGTAGTTCTCACTACGTTCTCGAAAATGTTGCCAAATGGGCTCAAACTGTGTGCAAACGGAGCTGAACGTAATAGCAACTGTTTACGATCTGTTTATAAACTTCATGGACAGGCTCGGACTGGACTAATGTCTATAATACGATCCTAGTTCGTTCATTAACAGTCCACAATACGTCCAACTCGTCTGTACCCGTCCACAGTCAGTTCATATCAAGTTCAGTTCGGGTAAATTTGACATTTCCAAGCAGTCCAAACCATTCTTACTAGTTCGCAACTTGTTCTAACTAGTTTATAACCCAACCACCCCGTTCAGAGACAGTTCAACTTGTCCTCATCTCGTTCTTAGTGCTTTCGAACGAGCTCCTATCGTGCGTGTGCAATCCCGTCCTGGTTCGAGGGCTATACAAACCCAAAGCGTTCTTGCTAATTGATGCTCGACCACATCACGTTGTGACACGTTCCTAGTAGGATCGCAGTACGGCAATTCCGTTCGCAGTACGTCTATCTCGTTTTAAGTCCGTTGTCACTCCGTCTAATTGCAGGACGGTGAACATTTTGAACAGGCTCAAAGTTCTAGAGCACCCTTCCCGTCCAAGCCAGTCTGAGCCCGTCCATGAAGTTCTTAAACAGATCGTAAACAGTTGCTACTACGTTCACTCCGTTCGCACACAGTTTGAGCCCGTTTGGCAACATTTTACAGAACGTAGTGAGAACTAGTTTGGTGTGATGGGGGCTTCACTTGAATGTCTTGATCTGCAAAGCTTGAAGCGTTGAAGTTGAACGGGAATGAGGAATGGCGAGAACGCGCTGGGTCTTTATAGTTCCCGAGCCAGGACGGGATTGCACACGCTCTAGGAGCGCGTTCGAACGCACTAAGAACGAGATGAGGACGAGTTGAACTGTCTCTGAACGGGGTGGTCGGGTTAAAAACTAGTTAGAACAAGTGGCGAACTAGTTGGAATGGGTTTGGACGTATTAGGAACGAGGTAAAACTAGTTAATAATGGGTTTAAACTTACTACGGACTGGCTTGGACTGCCCCGAAATGGCAAATTTACCCGATCTAGACTTGATATGAACTGACTGTGGACGGGGTACAGACGAGAAGGACGTAGTGAGCTGTTTATGAACGAACTAGGAACGTATTATAGACATTATTTACACATTCTGCCCCGACCACAACCCGTTTTACGATTTTCTAGGACGGTTCCATAACGTAGTGAGATTTAGTTTGGTGTGATGGGGGCTTTAGCTACCATTTGTGCACATTTGTAACGATTCTACTACTGACCTGAACCACGTAATATACCTCTCTACACATTTTAATATCTGTGAAATCATCCATTGAAATGCATGAAATGCATTCACTTGGAACGTGTTTACTTTGTAGATATAAGTATATTTCATTCCAGGATTTCGGTATATTTCAAGATAATGCTAAAACCAAAAATTATGTTGAGTAAATTGAGTTAACACCAACACCAATTTTAAAGATTCTGTTAACACAGTGGATTATATAAACACCAAATAAACTATCAAATTCTCAATCCTCTACTCTTTTTTTCTTCTTCAGTTTACCCTGAAATCATCATCCACTTTACACAACAATCTATTCAGATCAGTGATTCGAAGTCCAATGAGTTTCTTTGATACTACACCTATTGGTCGAGTTCTCAACATGTTCTCCAAAGATCTGGATGAGCGTAAGTAAACCAGCTGTTCCAGATCCTAGAAGCGCCCCGATATTTTGTTTTGACCGATTATAAAGAAACGGGTACCATCAGGCCGGGCGTCAAGACCCCCATTAGGTCATTTAGGAGTTTTGAAGGGACGTATGGGTAATTAAAAAAATGGAATCTCATTACATTCTGTGTAACTTCCAATAAAGGGGTGACGTTATTGTAATGTAGTTTTGTATTTATTTATTCACGGTAAAAAACTGACAATCAGTCAAAATAGGGTGCTTTTCAGTGAGTCCATGGACATTGTTAAAAAAGAAGTAAAATTGACACAATTACATTGACAAACAAATATAGAACAAATTTAAACATCTACAAACAAATATTTGAAAAAAGATAAAGAGAATCAAATTATACTCATAAAATTGTCGAGACTTACAATGCAATGTGTATCATTTTGAACACTTATTCTTCGGTGGGTCAACCCAGTGACTGATCTTTGGGGTCACCACTTTTACCAATTGGCTGAAATTTGAATTAACAAGTCCACAGATCAGTGGGATGGGAGGAGGTCCAATCATATTTTTGCGTGTTCATTTCCCCCCTCTCCATTTCTTTTTCTATCTCAATTTTTTTCATTTCCCCTCTCTTTTTCATCATTCGATTTGGGGACAAGGGGGACGTACCCCTCCCCCTCGTAGATATACCAGTACTATAATCAGATAGTGAAAGGGATTAATATTTATATTTTCTTATTTCTTATTTCATAGTCGATGTGATGCTCCCAATCAACATGGAATTGAGTATAAACTATATGTTAACGATTGCCGCTTCGTTGATCACCATCACGGTGATCTTCCCCTACTTCCTCTGCGCCTTCATTCCCATCATCATCATCTTCTATTTCATCATGGTCTTCTATCGAAGAGGCGTCAACGACATGAAGCAGTTGGAAAACGTGAGCCGATCGCCGTGGTTCTCACACATCGGGTCGACGGCGATGGGTTTGACCACCATCCATGCGTACGATAAGACCAATGATGTTATAAAGAGGTAAGGTGGAGTCGTGAAGATGTATTTGTGATAATGATGATGGTGGTGGTGATGATGATTCATGCCTATCATAAGACCAATGATGTTATCAAGAAGTAAGGTAGAGTCGCGATGATGTATTTTTGATAATGATGATGGTGGTGATGATGATGATAACAATGGGGAGGATCATTATAATGATAAAGATGGGGGAGGAGGAGAAGAAGAAGGAGGAGGAGAATAATGATGATGATGAGGAGGAGGAGGATGATTATAATGATGAAGATGGGAGATGAGGAAAGAAAGGAGGAGGTTAATGGTGATAGCCGGTATTAATACCCTTAATTCATGCACATGCTCGTCTTTCTCTTAAATGAGGGCCCTTATTTTGTAGTTTTTACTCCGTCTAAATTCCTTATTAATCTTTGACTTACGACCGAGCTTCAATCCAGAGCTAGGTTTGAATTTAAGTAGTCTGAAGGAGGTGAATTGTTCTAAGAACAATTCGCCTCCTTCAGGCAATATTTAACGCCCCACATCCCTAACAACATCCTTACTTCATCATCAGGTTCGTCGATCTCTTGAACGTGAACGCATATCCTTTGATGTTGTTTCGAATGGCTACTCGATGGGCTGGAGCTCGTCTTGAGCTCCTCGTCGTCCTCGTCATCACAATCACCAATCTGATGGTTGTCCTCTATCATGGGAAGATATCGCCCTCTGTCGCTGGTCTAGCTGTCTCTTATGCAATGCAGGTAGGTGTTGCCACAATATTAATGATGGTGAAGATAATAAGGATGATCATCACTAGCGTGTCCGGAGGAGGGGGTGGGGGCTTTAGGGGCTGAAGCCCTCCCCCTTCGAGCGCGAACCTCCAAAGAAAAGAAAGAAAGAAAGAAAGGAAAAATGAATGCTCCTTAGAGACCAACGATTTTAGGACAAGAAGCAGTGGATAACAATTCGTAATTTGTAATTCGTGGCTCGGCAGTCTTGATTGTACTTGAAACAGAGCATCCAATATACCTGAGATCATTAGGTACCCTGTCAGAATAAATAGATAAATAAAGAAGTAAATAACTGAATGGAGCTCTATACCCAAGATCGCATGTCTTTGTTCACCACTAGGTGATTCTTTTGGGGAATGCCGACCAGCTAGGTGCAATTAAGCTCCTATTAAAATGTCTTCTATTTTCTATAAATAATAATAATAAATATCATAATTTGTCTTGTTTACCCAGGGTAGCCTAATCAGTAATAATACTGTTCTCCCTGAGGCAGGGGCGGATCCAGCCAGCAGCAAGGGAGGGGCCGAAAAAGGGGCCCACTTCGTACGAAAATTTGAAAACCGTGCCGGTCGATTTTTTGCTCAGTTGGGGGGAGGGGGAGGGAGGGGTAGTGAGCACATTTTTTTTTTTTTGCCTCCGAAAATGGATTAAAAAACCACCCCACTTGAGCGCCAGGGGGGGCCCATCTTCTTTTTGTTACAAAAAGGGTGTTTTTACCTGTTTTTTTTCTAGGGAGGGCCCGGGCCCCGGCCCCCTGGATCCGCCACTGCCCTGAGGGCCCTGTAATCATATTGCTGGATGCTTATAATAGGCTTGAATGTGAAATTCCCTCATGCAAGTTGTAGTGCCCTTTTATATGGCAAGTAATTGCCTGGCTATCAACTTCTTCTTCCTCTTTGACACCATGTGTCATTGTTTTCTTCATCTCCAGTTGACGGGTATCTTCCAGATCACAATGAGTATGATGGCTGATACAGAAGCACGATTGTTTTCTGCTGAAAGGATGATGGAATACATAAAGGTAGGTCCTGTATATTTAACCTCCTTTACACCCACCTCTCTATATAACGTGGAACCTGCCCGCCCCCCTCCCAACATGGTGGATAGCGAGCACAATACCGAATGCCCCCTACGAATCGTGTCCTTTATATACAAACAAAATATCCCTCCAAACCAAGTAAAAGGAACTCCAAAATAACCCCATTTTATGGGGAGGGGGGGGGGGCTTGCTTGTTAGAGAATTTTAGAAAACAATAATGTCCAATCCGCGTTCTAAGAGCCATGTCCGCTCCTGATCGTTAGTGCTTTCCCTTGGTATACAAAAAATGTCTCGAGCACCCAACTTTTCTAGCAAAACGCTCAAGCACGAACCCCAAACTGATTAGCACTTAAATTTAAGTGCCCCAACTTTAAAGATCATTCTGCCAGTGCCTGCCATAGTTACATTTTTGAATTATACAAATTGATTTTTAAAAAAATTGGGGAATACGTTATGTGGTGCCAGTAATAAAATTGATTTTCCACCAGCATTCAAAGCCAAGTATATCCGTGTGCTGCCCTCAAACTGTGAAATAACGTACCGTTAGATATTAGGAAACCACGAAATTTAATTTTTTTTTCAAATCAAAACTTAAAGCACATCTATCTTTTCATTTAAATGCGAGTAATAGCTTTAGGCATTATCAGAAGTTCTTGCAGCACAGTAGAAGATACCGGCATACTTAAATTTTTGCCTCCCCCCTTAAGCTACGGTTTGGGTACGCCACTGATTAATGTTCATATTTTTCTATATTCTCTTATTCAACAGAATCTGAAACCGGAGGCACCCGAGAGTATCCCGTCCAATATACCCGCATCAGGCTGGCCCAGTAAAGGAGAGATTAAAATAAGAGATTACCGCATGAGATACCGAGAAAAACTTCCACTGGTTCTTAAAGATGTCCAGTGTACCGTCAGAGCAGGAGAAAAGGTTGGCATCGTGGGAAGAACAGGCTCAGGTGAGATACGGCTTTGTGAATATGGCTCAGTGGTAGAATAGTGGATGCGTAACTTGGTAGGTCACGGGTTCGAAACTAAGGTGATGCAATAAAAGGTCAGTGGTAGGACAACTAGTGGTCGCGTAACCGGAAGATCACGGGTTTGAAACACATTTGATTCAATAAATGTAGCTCGGTGGTAGAGCAGCGGCTTTGTGATGGGTTCGAAACCAAGTCGATGCAATAATAGCCTAGTGGTAGAACAGTTGTCGCGTAACCGCGAGGTCCCGGGTTCGAATATAAGGTGATGCGCGATTGAGTGCCATTTGAAGCATGAATCCTAATGTAATAGTCACCCGGATAGGACTTCACGTCCTGCCCAATCATAGCAAGCAATAGATCCACTGGTTACTTATCTGCAAGCATAGTATGGCGACCTCGACAGCACATCATGGACATAGAGCAAGCGTACTCACCTAGATCGGAAGTTTTCAACCATAGTCTCTTAATGGTACGCGCGGTATATAACTATTATCATTCTGGCATCACTTGTGCCGGGGAGGGGGCTTGGCTTAATCACTGTAGCCCTCGGGTGTCTCTCTTCCCAATATAATTTACTAGGAAGTGTAGGTGGATTAATAACACCGATTGTATTATCTTACTATTCCTATATCTAACAGGGAAGTCGTCTTTGAGCGTTGCCTTGTTTCGCCTGGTGGAGGCTGATAAGGGATCTATAACGATCGATGATGTCGACATATCAGGACTTGGTCTCTTTGATTTGAGATCTAAGATGTCCATCATTCCTCAAGATCCTGTCCTCTTCATCGGTAGCGTTAGGTACGGATAACCACCACTCGTGATTTGATGATGTTTTTTAATTGAAAGAAAGAAGAAAATGTGGCGCCATATGATGATTTGGATCATTATCATCATTCTTCTCAATAATCATCATTCTTCTCAATAATCATCATTATCACCATCATCATAATCATCGTCATCATCATTATAATCATCATAATCATCATCATCATCATCATCATCATCATCATCATCATCATCATTACCATCAATTTCTAAGTATAGGCCTATTAGTCATTCTAAACACACTGCTTGCAAAAGTAAATCGCCAACACTTTGAATTTATGGTTGTATATATATATGGTTCACATTGCGCCTGTTGGTAATAGAGTTGACACAAATGACTTTAGAACGTTTATTTTTGCCCGATACGTTTGACAAGATCAGTATGTATTTAATTTTAATTGTATCTTATTCAATTGATTTTAAATCCGCTCTTCTTTTGCTGTTGTAATTGTGTATGTGATATTTTTTTGTTAATGTATGCACGGACTTGACTTGCAGAAGAACAGCCATTGGCTGAAGCAAGTGATCCGTGTTGAAATAAAATAAAATGAAATGAAATGAAATGAAAGTTGTTTTTTTCACTGAGTCGTCACCTCTCCGTCTTTTCATTTCATTCTCGCATTTGACCCCATTCTTATGTTATGTATTTACTATCTGCTTCTTCCTTTTTTTTCTCGCCGTTCCTGTAGATATAATTTGGATCCATTCGGTGAAAACAGCGATGCAGATCTGTGGCAAGTACTAGAAAAGGCCTACATGAAAGAAAAGGTTCGTTACTTCTTTCATATCAAATCGCTCTTTGTTAAATAGTACATTTATTGATTGTTTTAGATAGTTTATCGCAAATATACTTCAAATTATGTAGCTTTCATCGTCAATATCATGCGTATAGTATATTATTAAATTATTTTTTTGAGACCATAAAACGTATATTCCTGCCAAGTTTAAATAACTGATTGCATTTATGGACCCAACATTATACCTGATCCTAAACTTAAACCTAAGCTCAGACACAATCATCATCCAAGCCCTAACCTCTACTTATTTAGTCGTGCTCGGACGATCGTCGCCAAACAAACTATCAACTCGCTTTCTCCAATGACGTTTCAGTGGCTATTTATATTCAACTCATAGCAGTGATTAAAATGTATGTCTGATATTTCTAGTTAACCCTACATTATTTTGCCCGGCAACAATTATTGTCCCGTATTCTACTTTGTCAAAAAGGTAAAGGGCTAGAGTTAAGGATGCGGTTGCGTATTGGGTTAGGGTTGCTCGGGGTAATTGTCGAAACAAATTTTACAGGACAAACATTTTCGGGTAGCCCTCTCCAATATTGGTATTACTCTAAATTTTTAACTTACGACTATCATTATAAGATATATGTGTGTTGTGCGATTGCAAAGACTATCGAGAAACAAAATTACATCACTTTTTGAAAGCTGCGATCAATGACTTAACCGAACATAATTTCTAAGGGATATACAATATAGGGTATTGAAAGTAACCCTTGAGTTGATTTTTCGAAAGTCTGTGCGATCATGTTGTGTATATAATGAATTTATATAACCTACTTATTCCTTTGAATTGTAATCTTCAGATTGGTGCTCTAGATGGCGGTCTTGAAGCTCTCGTTACAGAAGGAGGAGATAACTTCTCTGTTGGTGAGAGACAGTTGATGTGTATGGCAAGGGCACTACTTAGAAATAGCAAGGTGAGAAACTGATACTACACTCTCCCTTCTCTCTCTCTCTCTCTCTCTCTCTCTCTCTCTCTCTCTCTCTCTCTCTCTCTTCTAGCACAACACTCAAGCACGAACCCCAAACTGATTAGCACATGACTTACATTTAATTGGCTGCATATGTAAATGACCTTTCCTATAAGATTTTGCCACAGTTTTGGGGATTTAAAATAAAGACTTTTTACTGGGACGCAGCACTTTTTTCTGGTTTATACTGTATCAACAATTCAATGAGATATGATGGAGCAAACTGATGGAAAAAGAAGGTACAATGACTTGACTATTCTCTTTCAGATCTTATTCTTGGACGAGGCAACAGCAGCGATCGACACAGAAACAGATAGCTTGATACAGCAGACAATACGAACAGCCTTTGATGACTGTACCACGCTCACCATAGCACATCGACTCAATACAGTACTAGACTCAGATAAGATTCTAGTTATGGATGATGGAAAGGTATGATAATTATGTATTCTTATGAGTCTGCATGTCTGTTTTATGTCTGTCTGTCTTTCTTTCTTTCTTTCTTTCTGTCTTTTTTCTATCATTTATTCTTTCTGTTTTCTGTCTGTCTTTCTTTCTTTCTTTCTTTCTTTCTTTCTTTCATTATTTCTGTCTTTTTTTTCTTTCTGTTCTCTGTCCATTTTTTCTTCTCGTTTTGTGTAGGTTTCCCCGTTTAATGCTTTTTAAAATGTATCACAATAAAGTATTATAGTAATGTCAATAATGGGCATGGCCATGCGTGAAATTCTAGAAAAATTAATTTAGGGGCTTTCGGGGCTGGGGGCTTGGGGATTCTTTCGTTCATTTTCTATACGTGTGTCATTTAAATTTATTTCTAATCGAGATGCTTTGTGGGGGTGAGGGAGGGGGGGCTTAAAGATCTTTTTGGGGAGGGGCACTTGATCCCCCTAGAACCGCTACTGGGCGTGGCTAGCAATTTTCAACTGTTTTGTGTGTTCTTTGGTCAACAAACTTGTCAGCAAATTTGGTCTCCCACTCCACACTTTCCAAATATCGGAGATATAACTCCCTACTTGTAGTTACAAAGTAGGAAAATATCTTCGCCATAACTTATGCATATTATCAAGACCACCTTACATTCAATATCTCGGTCACACCGCCAAACCAACTCCAACACTGATTTCAAACCGAACAACTCTTGAACATATTTAAGTTTTGGTTTGGTCTGTTGCCGGTATGACTGGGTAATCACCGCAAAAGTCTTTATGTTTATGGCTACTTTCTCCTCTACAGGTGGCGGAGTTCGATTCACCCTCAACTCTCCGGGCTAACCCTTCATCCATCTTCAGCGGAATGCTGGCAGCAGCGGAATCTCAGGGAAACTCTGACAAAGCTGACTAGCATAGCGTATTGAGAGACATAGTTGTGACACGCGCATACACGCCTTCCTGAGCGCGGAATTGCTCCCTCCCACGGACGAACGGAATAGCCCCAATCTGTCACGGGGCTGAAACTAGGCTCTTGCTTGAACATCAAGTTCCAGTTTTTACCATTTTACTCTTAAATTTGGTGACACTGTTTTTGCCATGGTAATATACAAATAAGACATAAAACATTATAAATAGCCCACCTCACTGCCCGAATAAGTGGTGGTAATTTTAAAAATCAATCGGTCGAGGGCCCCGTTTAGCCACCACCTCGTACACGGTACACCTATGTATTTTCTAGAATAGATTTCACATGGAGTAAGAAATAAATGATTTAGAGAATGACCAATTTACCGTAGAAATTAAGGTTCACTGCTTTGTCAGGATATTTTCTCAGTGCAATCGGAATATGTTTATTCTTAGTGAATCTTAGCTCTGTTTTATATAAATATATTATTTGGAAATATATATTGAAACATATATTTACAGGAATATATACATAGAGCAGCCTTGAACATAGCTACAGTTAAGCCTTTCATCTTTCACTCATCAGCGTCAAACGTAAAAATGAACTTTAGATTCAAAATGCAATAATCACTTTCAAAACTTGTTATCGGGAACTGAAGGGAGCAAAGCGCGATAAAGTTTCTGTTTATATTGTAAGATTTCAATTTTCTGTTCATTCTCGCTTGTCATCGATGATGGGTGCAAGACAATAGTTTAGAATATATTTGCTCCAAACTATTTGATGTTGTAGTACTTAAAAGATGACGCCGCGACGATCACAAAGACTTTCAAGAAATCAACTCAAGAGGCATTATCAATACCTTATTGTATATCCCATAGTAATCATGTTCGGATCATTACATTATACATCTTTATATTAAAAATGTTTGCACATTCCATGTGATGGAAAATATTATTGAAACTAATTTGGGTTGATTTTCAAAAAGCGTTTGCGATCGTCACAGACAGTGATTTTTAAAAATCTTGTTCTTGATATGTACACTAGACTTTGTAATCAAATGAAATTAAAGCTATCATGTGGGGTCTAAGTTGTAATACTTTATTTCTACCTTAGCCTCAATCTATAATTAACTGAAATGTTATCAGCAGTTTGAATTCATATTTCCCCATTTTTCATGTAGTTCTGTATACCTTCACGAGGCACTTGTAGCAGCCCTTATTTGAAACACCCGGCAGGACCCCCGGTAGGACCCGGCTTCCAGGTCCATGATATTCACTAGCATAGAATACTGTCGTCCATGTAAAAAAAAATCATCCTCTTAGACACTACATTTTGAGAAATTAAAAAAAAATGACATTATTACATTTGTTTAATTTCATGTTTTATGTAAGCTATAGTGTTTGTGTTAGTTACTCTTATCATTTCACAAACTATTCAAAACTTGTAAGTGTATATCAATCATACGAGCCGTGTATTTTATATTTATAGATGATCTATAAAGTTAGGGCCTATATACCTTGCATGATAAAGATTACTCCCCCATTTTTCATTGCTTTATTGAATTTATTATGTCATTGAGACATCTTACTTGATGAACGGGAGTTAACACATCTAAAGCATTACTTTTAATTGACGAATTCCCATTTGATAATTGTTTGAATGATCTAACATTAACCTATTGTTACTAAGCTCTTCAATGTTCCTTTGTTATTGTTTTTATTTATTAATTTCATCTTTGCCAACACAGATGTTTGAATTATATTTCTTCAATATAATTAAGTGCATTATGACTTTTCGTATCTTTCAGAATGTACTCGAAGTAACACATTCCGATAATATTCTCTTAATTAATGTATCTTTATGCTGTTTTCGTTTTTATCATAATGTCTACATGCATTTTTTTCTTCAAATGAAAGATTCAAATTTGATTGAAATATAACTTTATATTTTATATGAACGGTATTTCCGATCTAAATTTACGGCTGTCCATTGTCTTGTTCGTGTTTGTTATATAGTTTTAACATTAATCTTACTCTGTTGGTTTCATTCTCTTCTAAACCAAATCCTCTTAGTATCATTATCAACATTATAAAATTAAGTCTGAATCACTATTGGGATTTTTCTCAGATCAGAAAATGTGCGAAAAACAAATAAAAATTCAGAAATGAAACATCTGTATTTCATTCTGAGATTACATATTTGAAGAAGTAGCAGACTATTTTGATTCCAATAAAATGTGATCCAATGCGACCACAATTAGACATACTTCAGTTAGAATAAGAACATTTTCATAGACGATATACTATAAGATTGGATATATTTTCTAAGAATGGATATTGAATTCTCAGAATACATTTACACACGCCCTCATACGAACATAAATCGAGACCGTTGGACTTGATTAATGGTACCGACTCTTTTGCAGTTTTAGACCGAATCGAGTCTTGGTCGAATCATTATGTGTATGTGCATCTTGCTGTACAGGGTGATGGACGTTGTAGAGCTAGACAGATCGAGTGATGTCAATGAATAAACATTCTCTGCAAATAGTTTTGCTAAATTTAATGAATAGTAACAAATATTAGCGAAGGAATTAAGGATATTACATGTATGAACGAAGCATATGCATAAGAAAGCACAAATATCACTGACAATTCTTTTCACGTTTATGTCGTTTAATGTCTTTTCTTAAAATGTAATGGTAAAGGACACAGACTGACCGGAATTAGCATTGTCATCATGTTGGTTTACAAAGGAGGACAATAATGGTTGAAAAGCAATCTAAGTAATATACTTATTTAATGGTACATGCATACATGTGGAAATGCTAACAAATTTATGAAAAGTAAAGCCCATACGCACTTCTCAGACAGCATGTCTATCCATTTTTTCTTTAATCGATAAACTCAACGAAGATCAAACATTACATCTAAAGGCCGAGTCACATTAGGCAAAAGACTGTTTGCCGACTCATGAATTTGAATTTCGTCACAAACGACATAAGATACTAAGCCGTATCTGATTCACCTACATTTTTTTGTTAATTATGTTTGTTTTTTAATGTTATAAGGGCCATATTCCTGATAGCAATGCTATGAAATTAATACATTGATGACCCAAATATTATACACAAACTCGTTTAAATTTTGGGTGCCAGTGGCGTATCCAGCCGAAGGTGAAGCCACCCTCCCGTTTAAAGGCTCAGGGGGGAAATGAAGTGGGTCGACGTAAAAGTAAAGGCACTTTCCATTTTATTCGAGGAAGATTCCGCCCTTATTTATCAAAGTGTGGATACGCCACTGGTACATTTCCAAATTCATTTGATCGGCACCAGGTAGGTTTTTTTTTTTTTTTTTTTTTTTTGGGGGGTCATTACACGCGATGCTTGGAGGGCTTTTCCCTGGCAGCTTTCAGTATAGAGAGTGACGTGAATCCGAAAAAGAGAGTAGATATAAACCAGGCAATCCGGGCAAATCCTTCCACACCAATTTTTCTGAAAAGGAGAAAAAAATTGAGGGTATGTTACAAATAAAATTAAAAGACATGGGACATAAAGAGAGGGGGCAGAGAGAGAGAAAGATGGAGAGAGAGAGAATAAGAGAGAGAATGAGAGAGAGAGAGAGAGAGAGAGAGGGAGGGAGTGCCGAGATTGGAAAGTAGGAACATACATGGAGAAAGGGAAACAGAGAGAGAGAGAGAGAGAGAGAGAGAAGGAGAGAGAGACAGACAGACAAACAGACAAAAAGAGAGAGGGGCAGAGCGATATTCATTACAGACCTATATCATGCAATCGTTCCAAGATGTAAACAAAAGTATTACCCAACGTTCACAAGATATCACATTTCATTTAATTCCATGTATATTTATTCATTATTTCAATTCAATTTTCAGTTTTATTTATTTATCATCCAACAATGTAAAAACACAAATAAAAGTAATAAATACATAAATTGGCAAAATAATTGATGAAAAGATACCTTCAAAAAAGCACAAGGCTTGTAAAACAGAAGGTACCTTAACATATCATATTATTTATTAAAAAAAGAATAAAATTTGTTGACGCCAATGGTGGATCCAGGAAGCATTAGAGGCACGTCCCCATTCCCCCGAAATGCTGCTATAGGCCTGCTTTTATGCACAGTTGCCAAATATTTTATCATATGCTGCAAAATATGATAACCAGGGACCACTTTCACAAAGCCTTTTTTCTATGACAAATGACAAAAATCAGTGACAAATCTGCTGATAACCAATCAGATGCAATGATTTCACTAGCTTATAACAAAAACTGTCATTTGTCACTGATGACAAGTTTTGTGAAATGGGGCCCAGGGCAGCGTTTCATGAAACCGTCATAAGTGCAAGTTCACTGACATCCCGTTGAAACGCATGTGTTAAATTAAACACGCGTTTCAATGGGATTTAGGTAAAGTTGTACTTTTGATGGTTTCATTAAAAGACGCCCAGTTTTTATCCCCCTCTTGTCAGATAATTTGGACCTCGTGCCCCTGGGCCAAAATCCTGGATCCGCCAATTTGTAGTATATATATAGGGCCTAAAATAAAAACTTGTTGTATTGCCCTTTGAGACCGACCCAAAAATCTGAAAATCTACGGTCGGCATTTTAAAAAAGTTTTTTTTTTTTAACCGTTTTTTAAGAATTTTTTTTATTAATGAATAAAACAAATATGTATTTTATTTGTTTAAATGGGATATAAATGCATAAAATCATTATTCCCAAATTCTCACTCGTCTTCTGCCCTAGTTTCAAAATCCTACTAGCGTAAACATGCAAGTAGACCCCGGCCTCGTGTACGTGTATATACCATGCACTGCACCAGCTAGAAACCAGGGAGATTTGGGCGACGGTCGCTGTTTAGAGTTTTCTACGGAAAGGCCGGCTCACAACACTTTTATATTCATGACACATTTTGAAGGCACTAAAAAACATTGAAAATTTATGTAAAGACGAGATGAAAGGACATATACATCGAGACAAATTTGAAATTTTTCATCAATTTGGAATCCGTTGATAGCCTGACAGTCTCAAATCGAGCTCTCAAAGAGTGGATATTAACATGCTTTTCAATATTGGTGGTCATTCAGTGCTGTCCGCCCGTGAATTAAATGCCGCGCATGCGCAGTGTTGAAAACCAACTTCGTCAGCTGGGAAGCACAGAGTGTTGTCTCAACACAACATTGCAAACCATGGATTATTATGAGGTGAAAAAGATATGAATGGAATGATGACGCTGAAACACATGTATTGAAGCATTAAAAACTGAGAAATATCAGTCAAAAGAGGGCGGGGAAAAAAAGAAGAAGGAAAAAGAAAAAAATAAAAACTGAAAATATCGGCCCACAGAGGGCGACAAAAAAAAAGTTAAAAAAAAAAAAACTTTTCCGACCGACCGACCCATGTTTTGGAACCTAAAGGGCAATACAACAAGTTTTTTATTAGGCCTAGTTGACCTGCAAGCTCGCGATGGTATATAATTGCCAATAGATTACACGTGAAATAAGATAAAAGATGTAACTAAATAACTGCATAATTATATAGCTAGAATATTCATGATTTTTTTAAATATCAACCTGTGTCTTTAAACGATTTACGAAGAAGCAGCTAGGCCTCTGCAATTTAATGAAATTTAATAAAACTTCAAAGTTATGTAAGTATCGTAACATTATGTTGCACTTACCCAGCTAAGATAAAAGCATAGGTAGCCTCCATAGCATGGACTATAAGTATAGCATACCACCTGAACAAAAGAAAATACAAACTATAATGCTTCGTCTTTAGTGTTGTCCGTGAATTTGTATGGAGTTTGGGAGAAAAAATTAAATAACAAAGTATGATCAGATGAACTCAAGATTATATATATATATCATGAGTGTCCGATATCCAGGGATAACTCATAAAGTATCATGACTCGGTCTTTTTCATTTGTTTCTGAATTAGAAGAGTCAAAACCAACGAGACCGTCACCAGACCGAAAATAGACCGAACATGGCATAGCACCCAATGGCCAAAAATGGGTCAGTCTGTAAATGGTTTTGAGTCGGTTTAGATGATGTGACTAAGGTATAATATAATGTGCTCCTGTCTCCCATCATAAGATATCATGTTTTTATTTACATCTACATAGCATATCTAACGCGAAATGAAATTAAATTCTTTTGTCATATATATGTATCATATGGACAATATAACTTAAAGTGCGTTATATATCAATGTGACATATATGGACAGCTCTGGATCTTGTGTCTACAGTCTCTATACATATGTATTTTTGTGTACAGTTGCACGAAATGTTACATATTCAAATGACTTCGTACTGAGTGTGTACGTTTACATTTATATTTCTTATATTTCATTTTGATAACATTACTTTCTAAACGTAAAGGAAGGCAACAAATCCGGAAAATGGGGGGTTGTCTTATCAGGGATTACTTCGTTTCAGGTGGAATCCACACTCCCCCAGGCGTAATCCACTCTCAAAAGAGTACGTCACTTCAAGTTTATGATTAAGACGATCCCTTTTCGACATGTATATACCATGTCATTATCATACATCTAAAGTTATAAGATTTTAAATGTATATATTTTGATGTATATGGAATAAATAAACATCAAATCAAATCAAATCAAATCGAATCAAATCAAATCACATCAACTGAGTAATTAAACTATTACATTGGAGTGGATTTCCAGATAATTTGGAGTGGATTAAACTCCAAAAGGATTAAGTGATCCCTACTAAACATGAATCTTAACATGCTTAAAAAAGGTAGATTTTCACGCCTCCTATTCCTCTTATACTAGTAATAGCTGTATTAAAGCCCCACTGCACTACTTATAGCTACTTAATTGCGCCCTCTATATAGCAAACAATGCCTGATCGGTGACCGCTGGTCCCCCATGATCCCCTTTTTCTTATGTTAATTGAGAGCTGATTTGATGAGATAACCACCTGTCAGTGACCACGCTGGGTGGTCTAATCCCTCCTGGCCAAACTAGTGCAGACGGGCTTTAAGATATTTGATACGTCAACGCAGTGACAGTAGGTAACAGCACATATACTTACGCTATTTTAACGACTCCTGGTATATCATAAGCGAGGTAGGTGAGGACTTTAGCGAATGGACCTAATGCATCATATGGTATCTTCTCGGGTATGTACAAACAAATCTGAAGGTAGAGATTCACAATGAGATAGTTAAGGCATTATTCATTCATGAGTTTGAATTCCACGAAGATAAGACACGATAAAAATAACCATTTTAACAATTCGCAATGCGAAACGAACATAAAAGAGTGACATGACAAATAACCTATATGCTTGTGGATTGCGTAAAAGAAATACACATAGTTCTCTTCGAAGGTTCTCCCCATTTTTATTAAAATTGATTTTCAAGGAAAGAACTTAAAGGTAATTAATATAAATGATACCCAATCAAGAACAAAATACAGCGGTTAGGAAAAACAAAATAGTCATCATCAGCAGCAGCAGCAATAGCAGCAACAACAAAAACATCAACAACATTTAATTATCGAAAATAATATCGCTAGTGATGTTCGTTTGTCTCGCAATGTATGGTCTAAAAGATCACGACGTTTCGTGCGCCGAAACCATACATTGCGAGACAAACGAATATCACTAGCGATATTATTTTCGATACTACATCCGCAATGAGTAATATATTTAACTAGTTCGCCTAGAAGAACATTGTTAATTTGTGTATTCAATTACGTTGAACATATCTCATGCTATGATTGAATCATACACTGTCACAATAAAGGGCCTAATTTCCATTGCTCTGCATGGAAGAAAAAAAGATGAACCTTATGAGCCTTAATGGATTAAACTTACCGGCAGGACTGAGAGACCTACAATCACCACTAACATCACGATCAGGCGAGGCAAACGAAAATAATTGGTTCCAATAATTTGAGCCATTTTTGCATAGATGTTAAAGGTTACGAAGAAGAAACTAGAAGCCTTTCACGATAAAATGAAATATCCAGTTGATGCCAGATGTAAAAATTAGATTCAAGCGGCATGCGAGGAAAACTAGCAGGGCGCTCTAACAACCCAAAATTGAGAATATTTACATTAGGAGCGCTAGAGTCGGTCTAACGTTGAAGCATTTTGCATTGTTATTATAATCCATCAGATTACGGGGTCATACTCCGTCTTTCTCTCCTTATCAATGAGTTCACAAGATTACTCCTGATCAGAATTATAAATGGTTCTTAATCCGAATAGGATACATACATATAGCTGCATCGACATTGATATAGGCCTACACAAGTAACCTTCGAAAACGGAAAAAAAATATCGTGATGAAATGCAATGCAACGCAAAGAATTGAAAATTATTACTGTGTTTGACAGTATAGCCTGCGATGAGCAGTTTAATGCATAATAATTTGATATGGTTGTACGTTTAGAAACATTTTTTTTAAAGTGTGCACAGGGATAGAGAGGAGAGAAGGAGTTAAAGTAAACACGGACTTTGACATGACAATCTTAACATCGAAGCACTGTTTTATCTTCCTTGCAATTTTGTTGAACGATGGTGAATAAGAGAACAGCTTTGAGATCAGCAGGGCGTGGGCAGAACATTTCTCTATTTATGTCTCTCCTTTGCTCTATCTCTCTCTCCCATTTTCCTTCTCTGTCACTTTCTTCTCTCTCTCCCATCTTTCGCTCTTTCTCTCTCTCTCCCTCCATATCTATATATATCTCTCACACTCTATCTATCTAGGACTAGGCGTTGTGGCGTGCGCCTGTAATCCAGCTAACAGTGGAAGTTACAAACTGATTCAGCCGAGGACGCACTGGTTCGAAACTGAGTCACGTCTTTCGGATGGTGACGTTAAAGGTCGGTCCCCAGACGTAAATAATCATATCTGATTGATACACGTCTGTAAAAACCCAATACACACACACACTATCTCCGTTCCCCTCTCTATCACCCTCTTTATCTTTTTCTTCACCTTTCTTTTCATTTCTTTCATATGTCGATGGGGGTATACCCAGCGCCCCCGTAGCTACGTCTGTTAAGGTCTTACGGTGTCACACGGTGCTTAATTAAGCTCCTGAAAATTAGTCGCTCCGTGTGGAACACAGCGCGTGGGCATTGCATCTAGCTAGCCGTATGCTGCTCGCTCGAGCCGGGGCTCGAGCAAACTAGCTAGCTGCAGCAATTTTTCGCCAAATTCATATAACTAATCAATATATTCGGGGGGGGGGCACCAAAAAAGGGCACTTTCTGGAAAAACGGGCACCTTTAAAGGGTAACCTCAAAGCGAAATTATACAATTTTGTATACATTGGTATATATCCCCTACAGTGAGATTACATAATCAGTGATTAATTTAATATTTGTTTTTCTCGATCTTTACATGGTCCAAGATACTGTTTAAGCATAGGCGTAGCCAGGGGGCACAAGGGGGCCATGGCCCCTTATTCAGCCCCTAAAAAAATGCAGTACCTCATGCTTCATGTAGGAATTGTATACATCCCCCTAAAAAGAAAGGTCCTATCGGGTAGTGTATTTCATACTGAAGAAAATGACACCAAGATTATTGATTTGGGTTGAGTAGTTTACGCTTCTTTTAGAGGAATGATGTCATTTTCGAAAATTGTCTCGTTTTAGGGCAAACACTAGTCCAGCCTCTGTACCGTTTCCGTGTCGCGCACGCAATCAGCTGATAAAATAACACACCCTCAACGTTGAAAGTAACCATAGCCATTCCTCTCTTTCTGAGGTCTCGACGCAATGTTCCCGGAACCACCGGTAGGTGGCGCACCACACGACTAGGGCTTTAACGGAACACTCTCAATTACTTTCGTAGTAAAATACCAGGTAATGACCTAAAATGCCCCAGATATGTATGTTGTAGCCAACATTTTGACATTGTATCGCATGGAACGCCTTAGAATGGTTTCAAGAGGGTTCAAACGCTGAAAAACATACGAAACAGTATATATCTGAGCCAAAAAGTGAATTTTATTATTTTATTTAGTAGACCTGTGACGTCACACAGAACGTCATCTTCGGCATCATAGGTCTTGGAAGCAACGTCTTCGGAAGCATTCGGATGCTCGGAAATGTCACCCAAACAAAGTTGAAAGTTCGGTTATCCTATACTTTAGTGTGTTTTATTATTTTGGGTTTCTAACTTCAGTTAACAGCTCTACATGCATATAATACATACGTTGTGTCATACGGCCGTGCACATGGGCGCGCACAGGCGGATTTTAAAGTGACACACTGGTTATTGAATCTAAGGGTTTTATTATTAATGAACAGAGGGCAGTATTGTTTAAGGGTGATGAAAAGAGGGAAGGCATAGTCATGTAGCCTGGATGATTAGGGGCTAGAGTGGTGGGGGTGGTGGGGGGGGGTCCGGGAAGGGGCGTTAAGGGGATAAAAAGGAGTGTTTATTACCTACTTCGTTTTAAGGGTTTAATTAATAAGGAACAGTGGGCAAGATTGGGGGTTGGGCGTAGTGATGTAGTCTGGATGATTAGGGGCTCAGGAGGGGGTCGGGGTAAGGGGATATAAAGGAGTGTATATTACCTACTTGTTTTAAGGGTTTTATTATTAATGAACAGAGGGCAGTATTGTTTAAGGGTGATGAAAAGAGGGAAGGCATAGTCATGTAGCCTGGAAGATTAGGGGCTAGGGGTGGGGAGGAGTCCAGGAAGGGGGGTTAAGGGGATACAAAAGGAGTGTTTATTACCTACTTCGTTTTAAGGGGTTTAATTAATAAGGAACAGTGGGCAAGATTGGGGGGTTGGGCGTAGTGATGTAGTCTGGATAACGTTCGTGGGGACGGAAATTTGTGGATAGCGCGATCAATGGAGAGAGCGCGCTGTGTGTGGGATCGGTGCGTGGGTTGGAGAATAAAAACAATGAACGGACTGAATCTGGACTAGGCAAACACTAAAAATAGTCATGTATGACATGTAATTGTACGCATGTATATATGAATACGTGAATAAAAAAAATTCATAAAATAGTGTGTGGCAAAAATAGTCAACTGTGACTAATTGCCAAACAAAATCAAATCAAGAAGAAGAAGACCAACAAAATTGCGGTCATTGAGCCGTGAAACAATGCCCGCGCGAATGCATTATGATTTGTATCCTGCTCAATGAGCGCTTACTGAGCGCAGTAACCCAAATTCCATGGTTTCCCGGTTCGTAGCACTCGAATTTCGAAAATGACATTGTTTAGCCAAAGAAGCGTAGTAGCAAAACTACTCAACCAAAATGGATGATCTTGAGTCATTTGCTTCTGCATGAAATACAGTAATCGATAAGGCTAAAAAGAAATCATTTCTGACCAGGTAAAATATCGAACATCGACCGTGCCGCTTTTTGGGGCCACCCTGTATAAACCTAATTTTTTTCTTCAAAAACGGACAAATTATTGCATTAGGGGACATTATCATTTTGTGTTTATTCACCCACATAGAAATCCCTGTTATCCCTTGTGCACAGAAGGATCATTTGGAGCAAGATTTAGAACCTAATTTTAAACACAACCGTTAACTTGTGTAAAACTTCGAATAGATTTCACAACCAAACCAGGCTCACACAAAAAAAAATGAAATTAATATATTGGCTGGGTGAACCTATGCAGAAAAATAAAGCACCTGGTTCTGATGGAATCCCAGTAGAATTATATCAGGTGTATTGGGCCGACCTAAATCACATTCTTGTGGACTAAGTGTAATGCTAACGAAACAGTATGTCAAGTACTCAAAAGAAAGGACTCATTAAGCCAAGTAAAAAAGTAACGAGTTTCTCGTCCGGACTTTTTCAAAAAAGGAGGAGGCAGTGCTTTACTATTTACTATTTTGCAATTGTTTGCTATTTTTTTCCAAGATGGCCGCCATGCTAAAAATGGCTTGCCAAGGTATATGTGCTATTTAAGTACTATACTGATGCAATGTATAACAAAACAAATGATTTGTATCATTTTTATTCCACTTGCTAAGCAAGTTTCAAAATTCAGAAACAGTGAAAAATGTACATGTGTTCAGCTTGAATTAGCTAAAGAAGCTATTTATACAAAATGTTCATCACAGCCTTTTTTTTCTTCTTCTTCTTCTTCTGAATAGTAAATAGTAAAGAAAAGGAGACGGCGGCCAAAAAGGAGGCGGGCGGGGACGAGGAACTCGTAAGTTTTGTTACTTGGCCTTACATGATTATATTTATTAATATATAAGAAAGGAGACCGTTTAAGTCTGAAAAAACTGGAGGCCTATATCACTCCTAACCTGTGATTATAAAATCATAGCAGCTGTTTTAGCACGTAAAGGTTACAAAAATTAATTATAACAAATTATTGACCCGAACCAAACTGGGTATGTTAAAGGTCGTTTAGCGGCTCACAATGTTCGATTAACAAAAAGACATTATTGCATATATCATGTTGAAGAAAAAGGTAACTGGAGCAATTATGATGGTAGCTTTCACAAAAGCATTTGATGTTATTGATATGCTTTTTGTAAATAACTGTTTAGAAAAAATTGAACTTTGGTCCGTCTATTCGAAAGTGGGTCGAGGTTCTTTACACGAACATTCCAAAATTAATCATTGTAAATGGATGGATATCAGAAACGTTCCCAGTGAAGAGAGGGATACGACAAGGGTGCCCTCTCTCAGCATTATTGTTCATTTTGGCAGCTGAATTCATTGCTGAATGTTAGCATTCGTTCGCCATTGCTGCTCTCACTTTGAATTTTTCCATTGTTCGCTTTTCAGTTCGCTCTTTCATGAATCACAATAATTCTGTTACAGTTGATTCCACTTGGTTGATTCAGTTATTCGGATGATTTAGCAGAGAGGGACAGAAGTGAACAAGTTCTCGTGATTACCGACGTTGTATTATTATTCCTATTTGTTCATCGTCTCTACAATGCTTTTTGAATATTTTGACGACAATAAACGGCACTGTGGTACGATATGTATGTAGTGTTACCTGCGCGCAGATAAATGATCATCAGTTCCGGGTTCATTAGTCGAAAGAAAACTGAATTTGAACCCCGGACATACTCTCTCTCTCTCTCGTCATTGCCTTCCTTTTCCCTCTATTACTTCAATCTTACCACGAAGTATGTAATGTGCATGTGTAGGCCTCGATCATAGTGAAAAATAATCACTAATATCGCTAAAAAAAAATTTTCCCAATATTTTCCCCTCCACAGGGATTTTATTGATTAATTTTCCATTTGCAACAAATTAACAAATATATATTCAAGGTAAGTTACATTATAATCTGAGAAAATCGACTACTCAAGATAAAAAATATTTGTTGAACTGTTGAGTTAACAGAAGACAAACATATGGAAAAACAATACAAAAGACACATAATTATAATCGTTTGATTATTGGGCTATACAATTACATTGTTGTGACCATTGCTAATGATTTGGAAAATATATCTCAATCGCTGAAATGATGTTTGTTCTTCCCCTTCCCCTTC
Source organism: Mesocentrotus franciscanus (assembly GCA_037976565.1). Taxonomy (NCBI): domain Eukaryota; kingdom Metazoa; phylum Echinodermata; class Echinoidea; order Camarodonta; family Strongylocentrotidae; genus Mesocentrotus; species Mesocentrotus franciscanus. The sequence goes on along the minus strand of CP137686.1, from coordinate 18,606,379 downwards.
TTCTTCTTCCTCTTCTTCTTCTTTTTCCTAGTAGTAGTAGTAGTAGTAGCAGCAGTATAATAATCATTATTGTTATCATTATTAGGATTAGAATTATTGTTTTTGTTCTTTTTATTATTGTTATTATTGTAATGATCATCATTGATATTGTTATTATTATTATTATCATTATTCTCAGGATTTAATTATGATTATGATATATCGAGCATTTATAGTGTTTGTCTCTTTTCCTCTGTTCGACCTCTATAAATTGATTTTAAATTTGACAGTATCTGCAGCTGAATTTTCTATTCTACTGCTACGAACTCTCCATTTATAATAACTAATAATCTGTTACGTCTTTCCTTACTTTCATAGTCACAGTTGATATATACTACGCCTTATTATACAACATGTAAAAGGGGACAAAAATCCGTTAATTCTGTGAAGAGCAAAAGAAACAAGGTCATTAAAAAAGTTGTCTTTGTTTTTTGGGGGCATGTGTCCCTGTGCAACTCTCCCCAAAAAAAAATCCGGGATCCGTCACTGTTGCAGTATATTATACATCCGCAGTAGGATGTGAGTGAGACCGTGTGGTATACTGAAATACAAAATAAAACTTTAAACGGATTGTAAATTAATAGCTAAAATTTGTTTTTAATTTCTTTTACCTTTTCAATACTAACAACATTTTTGTCTAACTTATCGTGACCTCAAATGGATCCTAGTACATTACAATCAAACTGGAAGCTCAAATACTTTGATTTAAATGCTTACATTTGTTTTTATGTTGTTCAATTAAAAATATTTGGTATTTATAACATTCATTTTTTTCATGATGTGTAACCAATTATTAACCATGGTAACGACCATGGTGGTCATATCCACCACCAACTTTATGACTAATAAAGAGCAGAATAATAATATAGCTGAGGGGCTAGATAGCATATCATTTGATATGGCTCATATTCAGCTTGTTTTATATTCTGTCTTGATTAGCTTAATTTCTTCTTTGGTTCACAGATGTCAACTTCTTTAATATTCAGTTTCCAAGGCAACGGCCATTTATTTACATGACTGTGGTTCATATTACCCATTTCTTTTCATTATAATCAAACGGTCAGCTAAAATTCTTAAATGATTACCATTTGTTTCATGCTGTTAAAAAACAATCATAGTATTTTCTACAATTCAAATATTTTTTGATTTGTTATCATAGTAACGGCCTAGTGGGCACGCCCAAAGAGATTACGATAGCCGAGGGTCCTAGCAAACAGAAAATTACCATTTAGAATTATGCAATCATTTATTTAACAATATCTTTATTAGTTTCAGGTATTATTTTATAAAAATATTAGTTTTTCCTCACTGTTTCCATAGTAACAGCAATTTTTAAACATAACTGACACCTGTAATAACTTGCAGTTGTAATCAAGTGAGATGCTTTAAATACACATATCGACATGTTTTCAATTTGTTAACTTTCTAAATTACAAATATATGACCTTTTCTAAAATTATATTGTTCTTGCTCCATTACCATGGTAATAACCCTAGTTGTCACACCCATCACCATTGTTAGGGCAAACAAGCACACTCTGATAGCTAAAGGTCCTTACAGAAATACTTAATTTAAGATTGTGTCTAAGGGGGTGGGGCCTTTTCAATTATTGGCCCATGGACTAACATTGCTAATACCTGTGAGAATTGCCATATATACGGTACATGTACAGAGAGTTTTCCACTCAAAATGCGCATCCTGTAAAAAGACATCAAATCATTTGGTAAAGCCTAAAATGACTAATTCATCATATTATTTGATCATTTTATTTCTTACTGTGGCGTGACAACATATATATATGTTTAATCAAGAAAAAGTAATTCAATGGACAGCTTTATGGTGTTTTAACAACTTTGAAATATAATTAGTTTTAGTAACCCCATATTCTGAGTAAGTCACACTTTTATGTTTCATTGCGGCCTACATTATGTGCGTACCAATAAACAGGTTTATTAATTCGTACTCATAATGAAAATTATATTAATTAAAAGATCTTTATCAGATAAGACATATTCGGTCTAAAAACGAAAAATCATAAATTGGACATTCTTTCAAATTTTGAGCCAAAAAATACGCGTGGCATCCATCCCTATGTTATTCTTTAGTATTTTCGCAAGAGCTTTATAGCACGGATACCATGCATTACCCCCAAAATGCCGTCCAAAGTGTTTTAAAAAATCACGTCTTGGTTGGTCTACTATACTTTATATGGCAATTCCCACATATTAGCAGTATACGTCCATGGGCCAAAAAACTGAAAAGACACACACCACCTGAGACACAATCTTAAATGATTTTTTCCCCCTGGTAGTTAGACCCTTTCCTATGACAAATTGCAAGAGACTTGAAAGATACAGAATATTCCGTCTTCTTCGAAGCAATCGAAATCGGGGTGAGAGGTCATATAGATAAATGTAGACTCAATGCTATTGGTGATAATATGTGTAAACGTGACGTCAGAACTAGGGGCATGATTAATGACAACACCTTTATAATAGTAGAATAAGAACATAGAGGAAAATTTCACACTCACTGTGATTATTGCAATACTGCACTGTGAAAATTCGTGTATTGCTAAACTTTAATTTGAAAAAAAGAAATTGTTACATCAACCATTATAGACGTTAATATACTCTAATATATTCTGCTTTTAAGTCTATTTTATAGTCTATTCTTTATTTTATCTTGCATTATACCTTAACATTTTTAAATTCTACTTAATGTTCTATTTTTCTATTTGATATTCTACTTAATTCTGTACTTTATTTTTCTTTATATTTTACTTTATTTCAAATATCTATTTTCTAATGTTTCTTCTTTTCTCTTGATATATATTACTACAGTCAAGAAGATTACTCTAAACTAATTTCTAAAAGGTAATAGGAGAACAGCAATTCCCCGTTTCGATAGAGAATACTATGATACATACGTCGAATTACAGTTTGATCATATAGGGTTACATAATCAATTTAGAGAATTAAGCAAAATGATAGTTTATTTACAGTTTGTGATTGACAGACGATGGCTGAATTGCTCACAATATTTACAGAAGGTGCAGCAGTCGGCGAAAGTTTGTAGATCAATCGACAACTGATCGTCATCCGTTCAAAAAACCCAAAACACCTTTCCACTACCAGTTTCGTCGGCTAAAGGCTTTCGATGTAGCAGTGTAAACCTTTATAGCCAACCAAACCGCTCCGGAGACCAATAATAATAATATGGATATTTATATAGCGCCAGTGTCCGCCAGGTTCTGACGCTCATGGCGCTTTACACATATTATCCTGGTCATAGCCGAGCTGCCAAAGTAACTAGCGCTCAAGCATATCATGTACCCATTTACACCTGGGTGGAGAGTGGCAAATGTAGATTAACGTCTTGCCAAAGGACATTAGTGCCGCGGCGGGACTTGAACCCCGTACCTTGTGATCTGCAGTCGGGTGACTTATCCACTAGACCACAACACCTCTACGACCACTCCCGACCAGTGGCTGTCGGGAGTCACCGACAGGTCGTAACTCTAGTGTAACTTAGTTAGTCATTACCAAGACTCAATAGGTTGGCTGGTTGGTTTTATTTACGATCATAAAATATGAAATACAAACATTTCAAATTGAATTGTCAGTCATTTTTCTATTTTATAATTTACGTTTATTACCAAAAGTCATAATCTTAGTCTGTTGTGGATGTAAATACGTACGATTAAGTCTGAGTCATTCTGTAATTAAATCTAGATCGAATTGTAAATTTGCCTGAATATTAATCATATCATTATCGCAATTTAAAAGAGCAGTGTCATCTGCATATAAACATATTTTTGTTTTATTATGTAAAGGTAAATTACCAATATCATTGACATATAAACAAAATATCAGGGGTCCGAGTATGGACCCCTGAGGGACTCCCGTCTTGACATTTAAAAATGAACTTGGTCATCCTAAAATTGAGACACATTGTTGCCTTTCGTTCAAATATATTTTAAACCATTGTAACTCAGAGTCTTTTATACCATAATAATACATTTTATCGAGGATTGAATCAATTGGAATGACATCAAACGCTTTTTGTAGGTCTAAAAACAGACCTCCAGTGATTTTACCAGAGTTCATATTATCTAAAAGAAAATCGACTTTTTCTGACAAACAGGTTGATGTCGAATGAAGAGGTCTGAACCCAGACTGGCGGTCACATAATAGATCATTGCTATTTAAATAAGCATAAAGCTGTTGATGTACTGCCTTTTCTAATATTTTAGAGACTGTTGGTAAAAGCGAAATAGGTCTAAAATGTTGTGGTTCAAAAGTACCACCTTTTTGGATTGGGGTTATCTTTGCTTTTTTAAATTCTTGTGGAATTTGACCTGTTTCGAGTGATTTATTAAATAATTTTGAAAGAGGCTTAGCCATATAAGAAGCAGACTTCTTCAATAATTTCAGATGCAGTTCATCAACGCCACATGCTTTTTTAACATCAAGATGCTGCAAAACTCTTCTTTTATTTCTTCGGAAAAAAAACCTCTTATCTGTCAAAAACAATGCATTCATGCTATTTACATTATTTACCAAAATTTGAGTACCCTGTGCTAGATTCTGTGCAAATTCATTAAAAGCTTTATTCAAGATTTCAGCAATAATATTTTTGTCTGTAATGAACTCATCATTTTGAATTATTTTTATTTCACTAATATCCTTTTTACTTGGCAATAAGTTTTTTAGTATGCGCCAGTTTTGACCAACATCGTTTTCGCTTTTTTCCAATTCCTTCAGATAAAACTGTTTCTTTAGTCTTTTGTTCAGATTATTTGCCTTGTTACGAAGATTTTTAATGAAAATAATCCCGCTGTCTGGCTAACTGTATGTAGTCGTCATTAATCCACGGTACTCCTGTTTGTTTCCGGCGAACCGTGACTGTGACATACCGGGCGTGTTTATCACTTACTTCCTGAAACACGGCTTTAAAGTTCTGCCAAAGATGTTCAACATCCTTGTCAGATTCAGATTCAGACCAGACTATTTTATTCAAATTTTCCTTAAAATTTTGTTCGTCAAAAGTTCTAAATGATCGGAACCTGCTTATTTGAGGTTTTAGTAATGAAATGTTTCCATTTATTACCAAGTAAACCAAAGAGTGATCACTGATTCCAATTGTTAGAACTCCTGATTTAAAACAAGTCATTGCATCAGAAACCAGTATTAAATCAATTAGTGTTTTACTATTGGGAGAAATACGGGTATACTCATTGATCATTTGACGCATACTGAAATTAATACGCAATTCATTTACTCTATCCGATAAATGGTTGCTTGTCATCATATTACAATTAAAGTCACCCAAAATAATAATGTTATTTGTGACAGAAAATACATTATCAATATTTTGTTCAAGTATATTTAAGAAAAGAGTTGCATCACTGGATGGTTTTCTATATACAGGTAATACTCCCACAAAATAGGAACTGATTTGGTGCCTTTTTATTTCTAACCACATCAGTTCAATCTCGTCACATTCCAAATCTTCTCTTCTTAAGTAAGATATATTTTTCTTTATGTAGCAACCCACTCCTCCTCCAACTGACCCTCTATGTTTACCCACAAACTTATATCCAGGCACACAACTGATTTCATTCATACATATGTCATCGTTTAACCATGTTTCGGACAAACTGAACAAATCATATTTATTACTTTTCAAAAAATACTGAACATCGATCACCTTATTTCTTAAGCTTCTAATATTAACATGGGCAATTTTCATCCCTTTTCCATATGGAAATTCACAATTCCAAATATACAATATTTGAAATTATATTTGGTGAGATGTAAGCCACATAAAGGTTAGCATCGGAGTTGGAACAAAAAATCATCATTATCCAAATTATTTTTCAAATAGCATAAACTTTAAAAATTACTTAAATGAAGAATAGCAACGAGTACAGACATACTTAAAGCTGTCCGTAACAAAGCGTGAGACTTATTATTCTTACTCAATTATGCATATTAATTATGCTTAATACTTAATGAATTGCAAAGGGACCGAGGAAGGGTATGATTTCATTACATAGTAGTGACAACTATCAAAGCTCAATCAGGTGGTAGAAAAAGTGTGTGTGTGTTTTTTTTTTTTAAACTAATTTATGCCAGTATAATTATTGTCATCATATTCATTTTAGCATTTGTACTAACATAATTGGAACTTCAATTTTCAAACAATTTTGCTCCATGCAAGTTTAAGCATTACTCTTCAAGAATATAACTATTAAACAATCGCAAGAATGAACTTAATTTATATGAAATTTGTTTCACCTGACAAAGAATGGCCCATATAATCATTTTTCCGAAATCAGTTTCATAAATGTATGAGCACAATAATAATGCAAACCAGGGCCCTGTCTTATAAACAGTTGAAATCAATCGCAGCTATATATGTACATTAAAGATAGGAGACTGCAAACTTGCGACTGATTCGGATCAATCGCAACTCTTCATAAGACGGGGCCGAGAACTCTATTTTTCAAAGTCTCCTTCAAAACTTTTCCAAGCTTTCTCCATTGTCTGCGCTGATAGCTCAATCTTTAAATAATCCTGCTCTCTCTTTTGCGGGTGGCGGTCTTTAAACCATCTAGGTCGGTGAACGATTCTGATGCCTAACTTGGCCAAGAGTATACCGCAATATACATCGTCAAACGGTATCCTCGCTGGGGTTTCTCTGAATATCAGATACAGTTTTTCGACTACGTGATGTGACAGAACATACCCATGCCCGAATGGAAATGGAGGATACGTCTTACCTGGGTAGAATTCCTCTGGTATGTACCATTTACTCTCTACGTTACGAAATGGACTTAACCCCTCCCCCTTAGATCCCAGCACGAATTGAGAGTGATCCTTCGGAGGTAAAGCGTCGAGGTCGTTGACCAGGGTCACGATATCAACCATGACATCGTCATCCATTGACATCAAGAATTTACTGTTGTTGCAAAATTGTAAGGCCCATTTAAACCCCATGACGAGTTTGACGGTAAGATTGTAATAACTATCGTGGTAGCCCACCTTCAAGATATCTCTATGGCTTCGGGCCTCTTCCTCAATGTTTTCCCTCTCGCCTTGTGCTTCGGAATCTCCCAGGATAAAAAGCAACCTCGTGGACACATTAAATTTCGCGGCCCCACTGATGTACGTCTGTCTGGCGGCATTTCTGAGTTCAGTATGACCTGGTGCTGATTTGATTAAGACAAGTAATGTGATATTATCTTTTCCAGCATTGCACTTATCGACAGGATTGATTAAAAAGTCATATATATTCAGCTCAGCTCCTGGTGCCCAGGGCACATTTTTCATCCATCCACGCAATGGAACCGGATTGGGTTTTTGTTCGGGTGGTATTTGTGCCGTGGCATTATATCCACGCGTTATATTATATCCAGCGTTGACATTTCTGTTTGCCACATTTGAAAAACCAGCTCTTGGTGGTAATCTTTCTTTGGTGACTACTTTTAATCGAGAAGACGTGGAGTATTTATTGTAGATGATAGTATAAGCAGTAATGGATAACACACAAATAATAAGCAGCAGTGCCTTCCAATATCTCATCGTGTTAACTGGTTAATTCCACTGATAAGAAGAGCTAGTAGGGTCCATTTAACTGCGTTGAACGTGTTGGTCTATCACTGTTGTTAAATTCGTTACATTTGGTAGTTGATCACAATGAACAAAGGTGGTGAAAATTTGAAATACTGACGATATTGCCAATTAGTCAATCAAATTATACAAAGTGTCCTCATAAAAGTTAAAACCTTTTTACAGACGAAGCGAAGATACGATCCACCTCTATTACATTCGGTTACTGCTGCCACGCGATGAGTTGAATTGCTCACCGCTAAGTCAGCGAACGTAGAACGTAGTAGATATGTGAAATTATTGACCCGAAACAAAAAATGTAACAATAACGCCCATTGGTAGAGCCTGTTTCTCCTCAAAGCGCAATATAATTATGGAGGTAGACCGGTTTCCTATAGTGTTATGCATTCATGTGACTCACTTCTAATCTTACTGTTATTTTTGTATTCACTGTTTCTTGATTTTTTCTTTGCCGAATAATTCATAGTGATGATAATAATAATAATATTAATAATAATAGTAATAATCATAATAATAGCAATAATAATAGTAATAATGATAATATTAATGATAATGATAATAATAATGGTAGTAGTTCGAGTAATAATAATAATATTAATAATAGTAATAATAATATTAATAATAGTAATAATAATATAAATAATAGTAATAATAATATAAATAATAGTAATAATAATATTAATAATAGTAATAATAATATAAATAATAGTAATAATAATAGTAATAATAATATAATATATAATAAGAGTTATAATAACAATGGTAGTAGTACTAGTAATAAGAATGATAGCAATTATAATATTAATAATAGTAATAATAAAAATGATAATGATAATTTAATGATAACGATAGTTGTTTCTTTGAAACGGTTTCCTTTTTAATGAATTTACAAACTCATATTTGTCTTCAAGGACACCGTAATCATGATTTTCCCAAGATTATTTGCAGCCATGATTTCTGACAACGAAGTTGGTTTGTTCGACTTTGTTAGGAACAAATCTTCCCAAATTTCCCTGTCTGTTACAAGTTAACATCGCACAGAGAGTAAGTACTATGAAGTTGAAAATCTAAACTACATAAATATGTTAAAAGGAAGGATTTTCGATAAATCTTAGTTGAGATGTTTTTCGATGAAATTTTGATGTAGAAAATATTGATTACACAAAGTGGTTATAAATATGTTCGCTACACTTCATGTATTATTTAGCGACAATTGTTAATTTCAGAAACAAATACTAAAACTGTATTTGGCTTAAGATACATTTGAAAGGCAAATTTATTTTCTATCAAATATGAAAATTTAGGAAAGGTTACAGAAGTAGAGCCTTATAGAGGTTTTTAAAGGTACTATGTCCCATTTCAGGTCAAAAAATGAAAAAATCAAAAAATTCCAACGGCATTTGAAAGACAATACTAATTTAGAACTTCCCTAAAAAAGAGGGGGCTTGAAAATGTCTTTAAGTGGGAAAATAACGACTATTAGTTGTCGAATCGACTTAGGAGCTATAGAGCCAGTAAGTAATAGTCTGATTTTCAGACCATTGTACCGAATGGTCGTACGTTTTATGCTGCGCAAAGATTCAATCAGTTTAATTTTGGCCATTACAAGAAGTGGGTTATTGATGTAGACAAATGCTCATGTACCCTTTACAGCTCATTTTATGTATGTTATTACCAAAGATGAAAAAAGCCAGTCAGTCACTCAATAGTGTCTGACAGTGAAGTCTAGCAAGTAAACAGGTTTCCTTGCATAATTTGAATATTAGGACACTGCTAACGTTTAAATTTCACAGATAGGACATACATGGCATATTCATAATTCCTGCAAAATTCTACAGAATTTGATGTTGGCTGCAAAAGGGACATAGTATCTTTAAGGTGAAAAGCTGTTTGACGTTTCAAGCAGCAGTGTGCATGTATCTATATCAGATTTACTTTGGTCAGAGTTCATAATTATTGATTTAAATGTATCTAGTTAAATTAGTGGTTATGTATGCCCTTTTTTAGCTATAAAAAGGATGTAGCAGTCAAGGCATGTAATTTGGTGGTGCAGAAAAGGAGAAAAAAATTATTATGCAAATTGAAATTGTCAGAAAACGAAAGACATATACACATATTTCAAATAACAGGTATGCATTAGGAAGCATGTTTTATTAAGTATTTAGTTTGGCTCAAATCACACAAAAGAGCAATATTTAAGCATAAGTTAAAGATGTTAAAAAACTACATAAAAATATGGATATTCATGAGCAACCATATCTTGTAAAATCAATGAAGGTTGAGTTGAGTTCTAGTTTGAAGAGATTAGACATGAATTTATATAAGACAGTAGTAGCACAATGACGCATGATTGTTTATTACAACGAAGTTTTTAAGCTTTTCCTTGTGACATTAATAGTCAAGTAATGTCATTTACTGATGTTTCAGGTTACAAGTGGACCTAAGGAAGCTTTATATTCCTAAACAAAGAAAGTACTTAAAGAGAAGTTTGAGTTCTTGGAAGAGGTGAAAATAATTTGTGAGCGTTATCATTGTTAGTATGAAAGTGTGGAAGAACATCAGAGAAAAAATGTTCCCTGAAAAGCATGGCTCTTAATATGCCTTAATATTCTAAATATGGCATGTAACAGCATAAAAATCGGGACGGATTTTTATGCCACATGTTCGTGTAGTCCCAGATACATCTTTCTGTGTACAGTGCTTGTAACTTTACCAAGACTGGGCCAAATTTCTTATCATTTTGATGATTCCAGAACCTTGCAGTACACGCCAATACTTATATGCTAGATGATCAACCTTTTCTGATCGATTCCACACCGTTTATTTCACAATACAATCGCATGACCAGAACTCAACTTTATCTTTAATAATTTCGTAAACAGCTATATTGATAATAGCAGTTGATTATTCGGTTTACATATTTTGGCATAATTGTTCAACTAGTTATTCAAAGTATTCAGACAGGCAACTGTAATTTACCGAGGTCATAATTTTGTTTATTGTCAAACAAGAAGATATGTAACTTTGAAAATTATTGTACTAAATAATATCTATTTCCTTTCTGTTTTCATTACAGATTGAGTGATTTGGAAGGGAGTTCCACAATAATCCTCTATACAATATGTGGTATTAGCTTGGTTTTTTAATCCTTGCTGCAACTTCAATGATCCAGATAGTAATAATAATAATAACAATTATAATTATAACAATAATAATAATAATAATAGCAATAATAATATTAATAATGATAATAATAATGAAAGTAGTGATAATGGTAGTAGTGGTAATAGTAGTAATGATAATAATAATAATAGTAATAATAATAATGATAACTAGACTTGAATTCGTCACCTTGACGAATTAGGTGATACGTATGCTAATGTTTACATTATGAAGGATGCATTTTCACGATTTCATATTATCTTATAAAATGCTCCTTCCATTGTTATTTTAAAAACAAAATTGACCAACCGGGAATCAAACCTGTGTCGCCGGAATGGGAAGCAAGTGCTTTGACCAGTAAACCAAATAAATCCACGTAGACATTACACGTAAACGGAAAATGGGATTCTCGAATCCCATCTTGTAGTTAAATATCACAATGATCCCAACATCTGATTAAAAAATAAATGTTACTTTTCATGTAGAGAATTTTCTCAGCTACAGTATATCCAAAGCTGGCAGAAAATTGAGCCACAAAATTCGAAATATTGCTCAAACAAGACAGGAATGTAGAATGAAGATTTCAGAAAAATTCGCCTCCAATAGAGAATACACGCAAATTAAGAAAATTCTGACATGTCGCCTTTAATTGAAATTTTTACTATGATGACGTCATCAAAATCAAAAATAATTAATATTGATCTTGTAGTAAATTGTCTCAGCTACAACATATCAAAAGTTGAAAGAAAATCAATCAATATTTACAGAGATACACTCAATTTTCCATAAATATACTGACGTCATAATATGCAAACATATATAATAAACATACATGTTGTTTCTTGGTTAGTAATCATATAATTAATATATCTATTGCTAAAACGTGCATGTAATTGTAACATGATCAGACAAATAATCTATTGGTCAATAATTGCCGAAGGAAAATACAAATCACAAATTGATGTGCATTGTCATAATTTGATTAACAAATCATGATAAATGTATTTTTCTGTGACACGTGTAGGTATACTAATGAATATTTATGAGATAAAAAGATCTGTTGGTTTCTATTGGTTTCTATTGGACCGTTTCTATTGGTCCTATTGGTTTCTATTGGTCCTATTGGTTTCTATTGGTCTAATTGGTTTCTATTGGTCCAATTGGTTTCTATTGAGCATTGGTCCTATTGGTTTCTATAGGTCCAATTGGTTGAAACCAATTGAACACCAATTGAATTTTCAATTGGTTTCAATTGGACCAATTGGCCCCATTAGACTTTAATGGGATTTCAATTGGTTTCAATTGGTTTCAATTGGCCCCATTAGACTTTAATGGGATTTCAATTGGTTTCAATTGGTCCAATTGGCCCCATTAGACTTTTAAAAAAGATTTCAATTCGTTTCAATTGGCCCCATTAGACTTAATTGGGATTTCAATTGGACTAATTGGCCCCATTAGACTTTAAAAGGGATTTCAATTGGACCAATTGAAGTCCAAAATAGGGCCAATTGGACCAATTGAAACCAACTGAAGTCCTATTAAAGTCCCATTGAGACCAATTAAAACCAATTGAAAATTCAATTGGTGTTCAATTGGTTTCAATTGGATTTTCGTCTTGGGAATGATTGAGGCATACACATAAACAATACATATTCCGTGGTAAGAATGAAGTAAGCAAGGGAAAATGAAGGCAATGACAAACGAGAGAGAGAGAGAGAGAGAGAGCGACAGAATTAAGTTTTCTTTAATATTAGACCCAGTACTGAGGAGCTTTTTATCTGCCATGTTTTTGTTATTTGACGGCTTGTGACGCTACATAGAAATCTCGTCTTTTGTCACCATTGTAGAGACGATGAACAGCTACTAACGCAAAGTCGTTAGCCATGAGAATTTCAATTTCTATCTCGTTCTGCTAAATAATCCGAACAATGGAATCAACCAAGAGGAATCAACTGTTAAACGAGTTTATCATGAGTTCTGAAATTTCAATTTGTTACTGTACGTCATAGTGGTATTAAAGAGCAGCAATGGCGAATGATTGTCGCTAACATTCAGAAATTCTTGCTTAGATTGCTTAAATTACCATGAGACATCAAGCTACATAGAACTATGATCGACAAACATGATATTGCTTTGAAAACAGTCTGAAAACATTGGAGGTGGAATGAATAAGATATAATGTGGTCATATAAACAAGTGCATTATGTCCATGTTAATCCCCTAGTTCCAAAATCATGATTGTATTCTCTACTTATTTCTCCTATATAATTTATTTCAATTTAAAATAGAAATTCTAATGTTTCGTCTTTTGGCTTGATAATAATATATAAGCACATTCTCATAACGGAAGACTGAAAAGTGCTTTGTAATGTAACACAATCATATCATCTATAAATGCGAGCGAGCATCGGGGGAAATTGCTCTTAGTCGCTTTAAATTAGGGGCACGTTTAATGATGAGGGTGAAGGGGGACCCTTATTGAAAGGGATAAAGACACTTATTAGAAAAGAAAAGGAGCACATGTCAAAGTACAAAGGGGAATTATTAGAGGTAAAAATGGTGCACTTCTCACATCTGAAAAGAGGCACTCACCAGAGATGAGAAAAGGCACGTAGGAGAATGGGAAATGGGCATTTTTCGACGGAAAAGGGGCACCCATCAGATTTTGATAGGGGCATGTATATCAGAGGTGAAAGGGGGGCATTTATGAAAAGGGGATAGGTCCCTTATTAGAAAGGAAAAGGGGCACGTATCATTGCTAAAAGGGATATTATCAGAAGTGAAAAGTGGCACTTATCGCACATGAAAAGGGGCACTGACCAGATATGAAGAGGGGCACTTATAATAAAGGAAAATGTTCAGTTGTTGAAAGAAAGGGGGCACCGATCAGTTTTTAATAGGGGCATGTATCAGAGGTGAAAGGGGCTAGTAGAATAGGGGGAAGTGGCTCTTATTAAGAAAGAAAAAGAGGCACTTGTTAAAATAAACGAGGCACTTATCAGAGATGAAAAGGGTTAATTATGAGAAGGGGGAGGGGCACGTGTCAAACTAAAAGAGGCAGTTATTAGAGGTGAAAAGGGGGCACTCATCAGAAATGAAAAGAGCACTTATCAGGAGGGGAAGGTGCACTTGTCAAAGTAAAACGAGCATCTCTCAGATTTGAATAGGGGCAATTATCGGAGGTGAAGGGGGAACTTATCTGAAGTAAAAAGGAGTAACTTCTCGAACCTCAAAAAGCTCATTCACCAGAAATGAAAAGGGACACTTTTTATAGGTGAAAAGAGGCATTTGTGAGAAGGGGAACGTTTTTTTTTTAAATTGGGGGCGCTTATCATAAGGAAATGGGGCACTTATTAGAAAGGAGAAGGGGCACATGTGAAAATAAAAGGTGTGTTTATGCGATTTAAAAAGGGGTACTTATTAAAAAGGGAAGGGGCACTTCTTACAAAGGAAAAGGAAACTTGTCAATTTAAAGGGGCACCTCTCAGATTTGAATAGGGCAATTATCAGAGGTGAAGGGGGCACTTATCAAAAGTTAAAAGGGGCACTTCTCGTACCTGAAAAGGTGCACTTACTAGAGATTAAAAAGGGCACTTATGAGAATGGAAATGGACACTTATTGCAAAGGAAAATGGGAACTTGTCGAAGGAAAAGGGGCACGTGTCAAAATAAAAAGGGCACTTATCAGAGGTGAAACGGGGAGGGGGCGCTTCTACAAAGTAAAAGTAAAAGGGGCATTTGTCACAGTAAAAGGGGCACTTTTCCTATGTAAAAAAGGGCACTTTTGGGGTACTTGAAAAAGTGGGGGCACTGTGCCCCTGCCCCGGAGCGCCGCCTCTGCTTTCATAATCATAATGACATAATGACTCATAATTAGGGTTCACTTCGTTTTAGAGTTGATTCCACTACAAATTATAGTGGGGTCCACACAAAGTAGTAGTTTAAAGTACTCTTTTGATAGTGAATTAATATTTTAAAAATGGTTTCCACTTTAAAAAAAAGAGAAAATGTTTTCTGAATGTTTTCAAGACAATACCATTTTTGTCGATCATACTTTTATCTAGCTTTACGTCCC
>CP137686.1:18176466-18586466 GCA_037976565.1 Mesocentrotus franciscanus | reverse complement strand
TAATAATGTTTGCAGTATGTCAGATGATATCAAATTAGAGTTTACAGGGAAATCCATCCTTGATGGCAAGTAGCTGTGAAGAAAAGCAGAAAAATCTGCAGAACAGATTCAATTCAATTCAAATTTATTGGTGATGCACAAAAATAAAGGTACAATTCGCATAAAAATCATTCTCTGGCTGTTTCCGTAAATATACAAAATGTCAAATAAACATAACATAGAATCACAAGTGAGAAGAACACATAATTTTTAAATCCTAAAACAAACAAAGCAAAGAATGAATACATTCTTTGTCTGCTCTGTTGACATAAAAATAAGATTGTGAATGAGAGGCAAATCCAACCTTGATAGCGGCAAGCTGCTCTGAAGAAAAGCCGAACAATCAAATAGGGTGCTTAGAAAATCTTTTTGTAAACACACTTTTGACAAAGTTACTGACTCGTACGTATGGAACAGGCCGGGGGAGGGGGTTGGGAGAGAGAATTACAAATCTAAATAAACAAAGTGTCAATATATTAAACTAAATATAATTGATGCCATGCAAGCTGATTCACTCTTTACCATAGTTTTACAGGGTTTATTGCCGTTTGGTCTACAACCAGTTTGCTACTACCCAATCGGTCTATTCCCATATGTTTGAGATTAAACCATATGAAAATTAGACCAAATGACTATTAGCCTAAATGGTCATTAGATGAAATGATTATCAGACCATGTGGATAGTAGATGGGCTGGCTGTAGACCATATTATTTATCTTGTTTCAAATGTATTACGTGTCACATAAAAGTTATACAAATAATGTGTAATGTACTTGTTAAGTGTTAATTGATTTGTACCTCATTTATTCGTACATATCAATTAACAGATGCTAATAATATAAGGGAATCCATGTATTTATCTTAATTTTGTGCCCTCTTTGTATAGAAAATTACCTCTATCATAAATAATATTCAATGTTTTGCATCCAGTACCTGTTTCCCTCTCAAAACATACACAATCTTTTCACGGAACCTGATCTTGCCATGACCCAAAGTGTTACAATTTATTAATGGTCACCTTTGACGCTCTTTTGTTTACGTTCGGTATTATGATTTCAATTTGTTACCGTCACACTTTCAATACAATACGTTACTTCCTCGAACTATTGTTGTAATCTACAACATTTAACTCGATTTATATACTTAATTATTAATTAAGTACTCAGCTTCTCCTTTTCTACTTCCCTTTCAAGCCTAATTGGGGATAGATACATTTTTCCTGTTCTAATGTAATTTTCCTATTATTATTATGAAGAAATATTTGTGTTTATGTTTTACGGCATTTGTAATTGATTAAGTTCATGCACTTGTTATTGTAAAATCATTTGTAATTCAGCTCTCAAGCTGCGATGATGATTATTGAATAAATACCATTATTATTATTATTATTATATGGTAATAGACTAGTGGGGTAGTAGACGAACTGGTTGTAGACCAAACGGCAATTCACAAGTTTTCAGGTGTAATACATGATCCAGCCAACTCCTGCAGCCAATGAATTACATGAGCAGGTGCTATACATGGGGTTATCAGATTCAAACCACCTCTTACCGTTTAAATCCAGCTTTCTCCAGAGATTCTCTCTTCCTCCCATATATGCAGGCATCTCATCAAGGTTGCTAAGATACTGCAAAATTTCAGAAGAATGTGTGTGTGTGTGTGATTGGGTTTTTACAGACGTGTATCAATCAGATATGATTATTTACGTCTGGGCCGGGACCGACCTTTAACGTCACCATCCGAAAGACGTGACTCAGTTTCGAACCTGCGTCCTCGGCTGAATCAGTTTGTAACTTCCACTGTTAGCTGGATTACAGGCGCACGCCACAATGCCTAGTTGTGGATGGCCAGAACAATGTCTGTATAAGTGATGCCATCGTCTGTTATCATTTCACTCATGTCAATAGTGTTTGTAAGAAATACTTTCAATTCACTTGTAAAATTGAGATTCTTTCAAACTAATTATTTTGTAGCTTTCTTTGTGCCAACATCTCATGAAGGTTGCTTAGATACTGCAAATTTCTGAAAAAACAAAGCTCCTGTTTAGTTTTCATAATGGAGCACTTTAAAGTTTTACAGAGCTAATTTGCATATTTAACTGAGAGAGGATGTTTCATTTCCAGAATTTATACATTACACTATCAATGCACTGTCCCAAACCCTCATGATATGAGTTAGAGTTGCCTTTTTAAAAGAAGACAGATTCTTACTTGCATGTAGTCTTTGACGGTGGTGACATCAATCTCATCTGTTATCTTATCTCTCTCATGCTGGCAAGTGTCCGCTATCATCTGATCGTAAAACTTACGATGACCCATCTCCCTGCATGCATCGGCAGATGCCTGATTAATAACAACAACAACAACAAAAATGAGCTTTAATGTGGTAGAGGTGTCGTGGTCTAGTCGAAAAAGTCAACACAGTGTAGATTACAAGGTACAGGATTAAATTGCAACCGAAAGTAACAACATCCTTTAAAGAGATTCAGTAACATTGCCTCAGATTCTGAAACAAAATCCTGGATTTAGCTCATGCTGCAATCGTGATTATAAACCTTTAGGTCAGTCAGGAATCCCATGACTTTTACAAGCCGATCGCCTGTCTGATTATCAAGATATTTATGATTGGAAATCGAAATTCCTTTTTTCTGTTTTCCTAACAGTTTTTATAACACTACAGTCTATTGAGGAAAATGAGTATGGTAAAACCGGTCACTCAAAGATTTTTTACTTTTTTGAGGCACTTCATGATCATTTTGAAGCGCAATTTCTTTAGGGCTTCAATATCAAACCATATATCACAGACACTGATAAAACAATGGGCCTTGCACCTCAGATTTAACATTGTTAAACGATGCCTTTAACATTAACTTACATTTGTCACACTCCACTCAAGTGTAGTAAGTGGGTGCCTGGTAGGATTATTCCTGGACATGCACTGCACTGTGAACTGATAATACATGTAGTTGCCAGTGCTAAAGCTGGAGTGATAACTTCCAAAGCTCTTTGGAAGTGTAGTTTTATATCCAAATGTGATGGGTGCCTTATGATTCATGAAAAGAATATGAAAGAATTTATTGATTGAAAATATAAAATATCTCAAAACTTTTGATTTTCATGTCAAATATTATGCAGAGAAATCTCACTTCATCTGAATGTAAAATGTCCGCACAGAACAGGTCATAGGTCATCGACTTACATCTGATGCTGGCTTGATGATTTTCTTTCCACTGAAATACTTGAGACCATGGCCCTCAGTGTGTGTGAAGATCTTAAATAGAATCACTGGTGGAAACTCTGAACCTGCAAATCTTGAACCATTAAATCAGAATGTTTCTAGTTAAGAATTATAAAGTACTTTGAAAATATTTTTTTTTACAAGATTATTCATGATCTCAAAGTGAGATTCTCAACTTTGGCTGGAGGGGGGAGGGGGGACACACCAATATACATACATTTGCACTCTGTGTTCTAGGTCTGTATAAACAAAAATATGGAAGATTTGGTTTGGCTGGTGAGGGGGGGGGAGACACTTGATTACTTTAAATGGTGAGTATATTTTCTCCAATCAACCCTAAAAAAGATTGCAAGTAAGGGTTTTATTTTTATTTTATTTCAAAGGCAAACAAAATGATGCAAAAGAAAGATGACTCAGCCTTTACTTCAAATCAACGGACAGGTTCTTACCTGAAACGAACCCTGGCTTTCATGCTTTTATCCTTTAGCAGATGCGCTTCATTGGGAGCAACTTTCCTGAGAATTTCATAGGTCATTGAGTGTTCCTTTAAAAATGAGAAATATCAAGAAATGTAGTTTAAATGAATTTTTTTGACTCTGAAAAAAAACACAAAAGGAAATATATTTTCCATTTGTGCAATGCTTTAGTGTTATCACGTCTATGTTGTGTTCAACTTCCATTCTCCTCCTCCTCGCCCTGCACTCCATACTATCATCTTATGAGCTCATTCTCTTCTATCTTGCTCTACTCTTCTCACATTTTCTCTGTCACTCTTACTCCATCCCACACCTCATCATTCTTCCTTCTATCGAGTCTTTCCTTAAAGGCATCGTTTAACAATGTTAAACCTGAGATGCATGGCCCTACATGGTATCAGTATCTGTGATATGGTGTAATATTAAAGCCCTAAAAGAATTGCACTTCAAAATGATCATGAAGTGCCTCAAAAAAGTAAAAATCTTTGAGTGACCAGTTTTACCATACTCATTTTCCCCAATAGACTGTAGTGTTATAAAAACCGTTAGGAAAACGAAATATGAAATTTCGATTTCCAATCATAAATATCTTGATAATCAGACAGGCGTGGGATTCCTGACTGACCTAAAGGTTTATAATTATGATTGCAGCATGAGCTAAATCCAGGATTTTGTTTCAGAATCTGAGGCAATGTTACCGAGTCACTTTAATCTCCTTCAGATCCGCACATGGTATGTTGTCTCCTTCAACACACCCTATAAGTATTAATAATTCATTTAAGAACTCTATCCACAATGACTGTACCATTGTCAAATGAATACTATCTGTTTGGAGTGAGAAAGGCATTAACTCAACAAAGACATGGGGCAACAAATACATTAATTGAGTTAATGCCCTTCTGGCTCCAAGCAGCGTATATAATATACTCACTGCTGCACATACTGCATGCTTGAGAAGTTTAAACATCTGTTTATCTCTGTATGAACACCAGCATCTTTCTATTGACCTTGCTGCTAGTAGCTGTGTTAACCTTTCAAATGTCACAAAATAGAAACACAAGGTATATTAATTAAAGCAATTACAGTTTTCGTTTGAACATAGTGACCACATACATGTAGCTATCGCAGAGTTTTTATAAAGTATTATTGAGCAATTACCGGTATTTTTCACCCATCATTATGTATCTCTTTGTATTATTACATGGTCTAAGAAAGAGAAGCCCCTGAATGTGTAAACATAAATCTTCTCCAAACTTACTGTTTATCTTGTTCTGGAACCACCACCTGTTTTTTGGCCTGTCTCTCTGCTGATCCTGCTACACTGCCGCTATGTTGACTTGGTAAGGTCACATTGATTGTTGATCGGCTTGAACTCCTCAGAGGATCCATTCTGGAGAAGAAAACCATCAATATGAAAGATTAATATTTAGGGAGGCCTGTTTAAAATGGTTACCCGTATTTAGATCTTATTCATTGCTGGTCTCTCAAATACAAAAACCAACCCACACAAACCTGTAAAGTTAGTTGTGAGGCTATCGTGTGTTGGAAGCCGAGGGCAAGGCCCATTCCTCGAAACTCATATGTCTATGTTTGTAGACATCCCATTGAAATGCGTGTTAAGTCTATACCATGCAATTCTATGGGAAATCCAATTAATCCATTAACTTACTAGACTACTTAGACGTTAGATGTTAGATTTGGGTATTATTGGCCTCCCTAGTCTAAACTCTAAAGTCTTTTTTGTCTTCAAAGTCCAAGTCCAAAATTAAGTTAATCCTTAGTTATATCTGGCTATGATTTTACTGACATTATTTTATAGACTCTATAATATAAATGGCAAATAATTCTTGTTAATGCTTCTTCATATAATTATAAAGAACAATCTTTTGACAAGGGCAAATATGACTATGAATATGAGTATGAGTATGACTATGAATGACTGAGACAGCTTTGCCTGTTTGACTTTTTGATGAGTTTGATAAATTAACTCTTGATAACTTAATATAATAAAGTCTGGGTTACCTTGACACAGTTACGCTACTCCGGACATGGGAAATATTATCATCCAGAGATAAGCTATAGAGAGGGGTAATAACCCAGGACGAACAAATCAAAGTTCGACTTGACTGACAGTTCCTCGCTGACCATACACGTCCAACTGTGGAGAGGCGGTGTGCATGCTGAGAACGCTGCATGCGTCGGGAAAGTTCACC
Organism: Mesocentrotus franciscanus; assembly: GCA_037976565.1. Taxonomy (NCBI): domain Eukaryota; kingdom Metazoa; phylum Echinodermata; class Echinoidea; order Camarodonta; family Strongylocentrotidae; genus Mesocentrotus; species Mesocentrotus franciscanus. Next base: position 18,580,501 of record CP137686.1, on the reverse strand, counting down.
GCGGCTTCACCTCTAATTCTCGCTAGATCGGGAGCATAGCACTAGCACTGGCTGTTGTGTACGTATGCAGGGTCGCTATCTTAATTGTTGATATGTCAGGCTTTCCATATACTTATTTTAAAATATTGAATTTTATTGTAATTCTGTTTTAAATAACTTTTTATATAAAAATAAAATGTTATTATTGATAATTATTTTTAATTATTGAAATAACTTCTCTGCTTTTAATAAAAAACTAATGTATTTTGATGAATGATTAGACCTTTATTGTATTACACATGCGCAGTTAATGCATTCCATCTCTAGACAACTTTCGCCGTTTCTTAGGACGCCGTAAATTCTTTTTCACATAGAAACGGTGAGTGTGCTATGTTTGTAGGTGTATTTTTAGTTTCATACTATTGTATCATATTATTTTCAATGAAAAACAGTGATGATGATTGATATAGAATGAATACTTTGACGAGAAATATGGATTAAAAACGTATGTGTAGTCCCACTCTATTTATTTGGTGTATAGATCTAACCTATTCATAATGAGTAAAAATAAAATTCATGGAGTCTCTTTCGTCGAGTCTGAATCTGGTTTACTCTGGTTTAGAGAACTGCACTTGGTACAGGATTCATGTTGGAGATATGCATGTACATATAGCGTCTACATGTCTCCAAACTATGATTTATGAGGGAAAAAAGTTTTTGAGTTGTCATTGACATCATTAGCCTAGACTATTTCATTATTTGGTCCACGTCCATGAGCATGACCTTGTCAAAAAGTTGTTGAATTCAGACATTGACATGTCAGTGAGACTAAAGAACACATGTGCAATATTAGAAATTTTTTAAAGAATTTCAGGAGGTGTGAGTGCTACCATTAGGAATGATCTCAAATTGAGTCAGACTAGTCTAGATCTCTAGAGACTAACTTTGATTTCAAATCACAATGCGCAACAGCCAACATTCGGCAAACTCCAAAAGGAACGGGCTAAGCTCGGACATTTACATCGTGTTAGTTGCATAAGTTCTTTCACTTCTTTGGGAAAGTAAGTGAAAATCAATAAAGGACTAAAATGTTGTAACGTAAAATCTGGTTTCTATGTTTGAAAGGAAATTGTATTAAAAAAAGAACTCAACTAGACTCTAGACCATGATAACAGAAAACAGTGATGTTATTTTTTTTTTAAATTTTCCAAACAGATATCTATTGCAGACCAAGAGAATTTGAATTCCTGGAGATAAGCAGTGCTGTGCTTAGGGAGAAAGAGAGGTGCAGTCATGAGGCTCAAGACTTCTCTTCCAAAGGAGCCAAAACATATCCTTTCACTGAGAATATATCTTATTAAGAGAAATTGTTATTAAAAACTGCATGAAATAAACAAACAGTGTCTTGATACCTGTCACTAAACAAATACTTTCCTCCACAAATTTCATTAATGACCTCCTTTTTTCACATTTACATTCTAAAAACAAATCATGAAAAATACACCATATTCAACAAAGAATATACATGTATGATTTTTTTTTGCCAGAAAATTGTGAATTCAAATTGCCTACATGTATGTGTTACCAATTTCAAGATTTTAATTTTAAATGTTTTAAAGTCACAAATAGCATACAGTAATGCAAGAAGGATGGATTCAAGTTTGTCAGTGATTTTGATTTTTTCTTTCTTGTATGTTTTGTGTAATTCATCACTTTCTACATGTAGATCAAAGGATATGTAGAAAATTCATAAAAATGTGAAAATTTACAACGATGGGTTAAAAGAATGAGTTATTCCTCTCAAAGGCTCAGGAGGTTTTGTGGTATAGTGGTTTACTCACTTGACTCTCAATCCAAGGGTTCAGGGTTTGAATCTTAGCCAGGAACTGATGTCCTTTGGCAAGAAATTAATCCACATTTGCCCCTATCCACCCAGGTATAAATGGGTACCTGGCAATTGCTGGGGTATTATTAATAGTTGCAGGGCTTGCAGGAGAGCAGTATCAATACTGATGTGGCTATCTTGGGTAAATAACCCCAATTTTTATTATCATGATTATTATTATTAATGCTAGTATTTCTCCTTGACTACGTTGTACATTCCGAGCTGGTAAGCTGTGTGGCCTGGACAACATCAGAGGAGCTTTATTCATGCAGCGATGACCATCAAATCTTACGCTGGAACCTCCTGTCTGATGAGACTAGCAGTCTAGCCAAACTACCCAATGACATCTATGCTACAGACATTCATTTCTTTCCCAGGGGACTGGGGGGAAAGGCTAAGCAGTCACAATCAGATGTTTTTGTGTTGACATCTACGGATGGTAAGTTGTACAATTCCATGTTCAGTGCAAAAGAATGATAACAAAATGTTGATGGAAAGGTAATACAAAGTGTCTGTCAATGTAAAATTGGTGGAAATGTTTTTTTTTTTTCTTCCTTCTTTCTTTCTTTTGTTATTTAGATGGTCTCAGACCAAATCAATAATCATCATCATGCTTGGGGCGATCAGGCTTTCTCAGCCATGGGTCCGAAACTCCGGAATGAACTCCCTCTACAATAGGCCAGTTTCGGCGATTACGTAATGCGCGGTTACTGTAACTAGGTTCGTCAAGCTTTGCCGTATCGCCATTTTGAATCAGTGCGTTTTGTATGGGACTGTCGGTTTTTTCCGTTAAATTTCATTAATATTTTTTCTATCGACGCCGCATCTGTATATTCGAATTTCTGTTTTTGACGAAAATGTCTTCCAACTTGCCGTTCAACAAGTTGAATATCAAGCAGCTGCAAGATTTTCTTAGAAAAAGAGGAGTTTCGTGCACGGGATACAACAAGGAAAGACTCGTTAGATTAGCGTCCGCTGTAACGGACATTAGCCTCCCCGTCGACCTGGACTTATCGGCCCGTCTCACTCGGTAGACGCTACTGTGCGTGGGAAACTCCAACGTGCAGGTTTTTCGTTCAGTGAACCAGCAGACCTCCCCGGTTACACTTCTAAGTTTGACGATATTCCGGACTTTGGGATCTATGACATATTCAATTATTTAGTAGAAAATAGAGCGGACTATGATCGTCGAAAACTAAAGGCTTTTAAGAGTTTTGAGGACTATCGACTATTTGCCGATGGAAATGTGGAAAAGCTTGAAGCCTTGAGTACAATCTCCTCTCGGCAGATAGCGACTTGTGTGTTTTTAGAGCACAGGTCAAACCGACGCAAAAAGACAGAACAAACCAACTTGAACAAAAAGAAAATATATATACTATAAATATCAAACAAACAAAAAAGTAAGAGAAAATGTAATGACAAATTTATGTTTAAAATGTTTTTTTTTAATAATAAACTACTTGCTAATTAGTTCTTGAATGGCGAAGGTCCATAATTATAATTACTATTATTTTATGATAATCAAACTTCCTAATCTTATTTTAAATAATTATTAATCCCCATCCTGATTCTTCTTCCTTGCGTATGCATGCCCCCCCCCACCCCCCCCCCATTTAGGGTACGCGTACGTATGCATGTTCCCTCCATTTGAAAGCACCCCTATCTCATGCAGTGTTTTTATCATTATTTATCACTCTTCCTTTCCACATTCTTCTTCCTTGTCTCATCATTCAGATTTTTTTTTCTTCATTTTCCCCCTATTAATTATCTATTTATCATTATTCATCATTCTTATTCTCTGTCATCGGACGACATTATTTTATAAATATTATTTTTATGAAGACCTATTATAGTGTCATCATTATTTCTCGTTACTAGTGTTAATATTATTGATTCTGTGTTCACTGTGCATGCTTTTCGTTATCCGTTTCTCGGCCGCCTTGAAATGGTTCGTATCGAGGCGTTTCACAAACATTTTTTGATCCATAAAATAATTTGGTTTCATTATGAAATGGTCTATTGAATCAGGATTGAATCGTGCCTACACGCACACGCACACGTGGTACGCGCGCACGTTCTTCTGCAAGCAGAGGTGACTGTGTGTGCGAACGGGTGGGAAATAGTTCATCTCTGCTTCATTTTGATTTCTACGTCCAAATTTGTACTCAGTTTCAAGCTAAGGTAATGCAAAATTGAATAGAAATTACCAATATCGGCGAACTGATATGTTGGTTCTTCGCCTTCTGTTTCATCACTGGCTTTCAAGCCAATTAATGTCGCATGTATCATCGACCTCCGTTCATTTTTTTGAGGGGGTATCGTGTGTTGCCTGTACCGGGGACTTGGCCGAACAGGTTTGGCTGTAAGATGTGAATTGCTATTGCACGTTCCGTAACAGCAATTATGCTTTCCCATTATTCTTGCCTAAAACTCAGCGATTTTAAAGATCAAATGTATGAAGAAAAAATCACATCTCAAAGATATGTATTACTCAAGTTTGAAACTGCCTCCTTTTTCTTCTCTCTCTCAAAATAGCGAAAGCAGACAATACAATCACACCTCGAACATAGCAAACACAGTATTGTACGCACACACAGTGTAGGCTGCTATGCACCGCGACTTCTTTGTTTGACTAACCCTCCGATTACGTAATGCGATTTAAAGGTCTGTGAATACATTACGAAACTGGCCTATTATGTCAACTGTCGTCAACAGAAACATTCAAATCACAACTGAAAACTTGTTTGTTCTTTTCGTTGTAATTATTGCAATATTCTAATTTACTATGTCTAGGAGAATTTTGTTTTTGTTTTTTCTTATGTTTGTTACATGTATTTTTCTCTAAGCGCCATGAGCACCGAAAGGTGGACCTATGCGCTGTACAAGTAGCCACTATTATTATTATTATTATCATTCATTACATAAGCAGTAATGGGCAATGATACAATGATGATGTAATAATCTTTATTAAGATAAGATTCACTTACTGAAATACATGAACAATATAATATAATTATTAGGGCATCTTCCAGCAATATTGTTCACAGTTCTCTTCTGTTGGAAATTGATAATAAGTAATATAGAAGAGTTTCTCTCCCCCCCCCCCACCCTCTCTCTCTCTCTCTCTCTCTCTCTCCCTCTGTCCTTTCCTCTGCCCTTTTCTCTCTCTCAACAGGTAAATTTCACTTGATATCCAAGTCTGGTAGAGTTGAGAAGTCCGTGGATGCTCATAGAGGAGCCGTGCTGTCAGGGAGGTGGAGCTATGATGGTACTGCCATGGCAACGGCCGGTGAAGACGGACAGGTCAAGATATGGTCTCGGAGTGGAATGCTGCGCTCAACTCTAGCAGCGACGGGTCAGTAATGGGCTCTGAAGATGTAGGGGGGGGGGTGGGGGGTAAATGATAATGATTTGCCATTCTTGTATAGGGCATATATCATCTTATGATATAACGTTTCTATGCACTTCCACAGGACTTTAGATAAAGCTGTGTTACAATCAGAGATGTCGAGTTAATGTGCTTAGCTGCCTTTACATTTTACAATGGAATTGTGATCATATTTTAGAAGAGATTGCATTATCATTAGATATGCTAGCCCGTAAACATTTCCTGACATAGGTTCCAAATGATTATAATAATGGTCAAAGGGACATTGCAAGGTATTGCAGGCCTTTCTTCAAAACTTATAACACGTCTATTTTCCTCAGATTTTTCTTAAACTTGTATTCAAAGAAATTCGGTGTCAAGGTAGACTTTCCATTTCATAATTCTCCATATATACCTGTATTGTTTACCTCCCTTCTAAAGTCAACTAAATGTATTTGAAAATGTAATCTTCATCATTATCAACAGGTTCAGCTGTATATTCAATATGCTGGTCACCTGATTCTGATCAGGTACTCATAACCAACGGTAAACAGCTCATTATCAAGTCACTACAGGCCAATGCTAAACCTCTTCAGGTAAGTTAAAACTCTTTTGTTTTCAGATGAATAGAGAGATGATTAGTAAAGAGACATATTGTAGCTTTTAGTCACTTATAATCTTTTTTCCCATGCTTTGTCCCTTTTGGTGTCCATTTAAATTCTTTGCTTGTAACTTTCTATTCATTTTTGCATTCTACTCTAATGAGTGCAAGACCAAAAGCATAATTTCTATGTTATTTTATAATATTTATGATATTTGTGATTCAGAAGTATGAGGTGTTTTTGTAAATATTTGCATAAAAAAATTATCGTTGCAAATCTGTACTAATCTGTGATTCTATTATCTTTTGATATCTCTTCCTTCTTTTTTTTTCTCCAGTGGAAAGCCCATGATGGTGTGATCCTGAAGGTAGACTGGAACCCTGTCAACAATCTAATCCTGTCTGGCGGAGAAGACTGCAAGTACCGTGTCTGGGATTCCTACGGCCGTCAGCTCTATAGCTCTCAGCCTCATGACTATCCTATTGTGTCTGTAGCATGGGCTCCAGATGGAGAGCTCTTTGCTGTTGGTTCTTTCAATACTCTCAGGCTGTGCGACAAGAGTGGGGTCAGTAGCTCGCTCAAATGGCAAACATTGGGCCTCTTGAAGAATTTTATTAATTTTATCTAAAAATCAGAAAGATGTAAATTTTTTGTTTAAGTAGTTGGGCTAGCTAGGTTTAGGATGTTGAGAGAGCTATCATCGAGTGGAATTTATTTTTAAATGTTTGCATTTGAGCTAATGAGTAATCATGGATAGCAATATCAAAATATTTATTGCATATACATGTATGTTTTGTTTTATAGAAATGAAAAAATGAGACAACATTGAACAAGTTTCATATCGATATTCTACTTGTAATACTGTATGGGCATGAAAACACAACACCTCCAACACCTCCGACACCACAGTACAATGTGAGAATGTATTTATATCTTTTTCTGAACGTGAATGTAAAGAAACAGTTACAACATGTTATTTGTCTTTGTTTTTTTTCTTTACTGTTGCAGTGGTCTTATGCCTTGGAGAAGCCCAACACTGGTAGTATCTTTCACATAGCATGGAGTGGTGACGGTACGCAGGTAGCAGGGGCTTGTGGGAATGGTCATGTGATCTTCTCACATGTCATTGAGAGGTCAGTTTTACCAGTTTTAGATGTACAGCGTGTTAAAAAAAATATATATTTCTAAACTTTGAACATTTTTTTGTTTTTTTCAATTTGCATCAGGTATGGCTTAGTAGGGTCTATGACACATGATTCAGCAACGGTTTCTGCAAGGTCAATTTCCTACACCAGGCTAACTTAAACCCTGGACCTAAAACTATACCTTTTTAAAAGCCTTACCCTAGTAACCTTAAACCCAGTCACAGCCCTAACTTTTACCCTAATCCTTATATTTGGTGAAATGAAGAGTAGAACAAATTTTGCACAAGCAATTGTTAGATGACTGTTGAGGATTGACAAATTTTGTTTGTGGAGCACTTTGATGTCAAATGTTACCTGTAATCAAATATTTGATAATCAATTTTTGTTGTTGATTACTCTAAAGCAGACCAAAAAGTGGACCTGTCTGTTTTGCTCAAAGGAAGGACATGAGTATATGACTGTATATTCATTTTACTTTCCCATTCAGGCGGTTGGAATGGAAGAACTTTGAGGTGGTTGTGACATCGACTAAATCTATCAACGTTCGTAACGTGACAAATGATGCCAAGGAGAAGCTGGAATTCAGAGATCGTATCATCAAGACGGCCCTGTCGTACGAGCATCTTGTGGTTGCAACGGCTTCACAGTGCTATGTTTACAGGTAGGTTATTAAAAGATAAAGTGAGGATTGGTCATGTGATGTCATCGTGAATGAAATTGTCTGGAAGCAATGGAAAATTGTCAATTCTTTAGGACAAAGAATGGTTGTATACTGTGGGCGTAATGGCATGATCAAAATGAAAAGAAGTTGGCCCAGTCTTGCTGAAAATCACATGCTCTGTACATAGAAATAGGTATGTAGGACTACACAAACATGTGGCGTGAAAGTTTGGTCCAAACTTTCAGTTATATATCTCATCATATTTCAAATATGAGGGCATTTGAAGAGCAACCCTTTACAAGGGACATTTGCTATGATATTCTTCCATTCTAACATAAATTAATTTTCACCTTACCCAAAACAGAACTCGATCCACCTTATCTTTAACCCTTTCCATGCTGCGGGCCACAATTCCTTCCCAAGAATTTAGATACTCTAGCTACCAACATTTTGTCCTAGAAATATCTTTCTTGAAACAGAAACAGGTACAGACAATATGAGAGTTGTTCTCATGAAACGATATACAGAATTAAAATTCCAAATTTGCAAATTTGAATCTTAATAAATTATTCATGATTCTTCATTTGTATACCTCGTATCACGCTACTAGCTGTGATTTGTTCATTAGGGGAGTTGAATATCTTTGATGTAGCTGTTGTTAATTCTTGGAAAATAATAGATAACATAATGGATGAATCACTAAGTTCAGTTCCCAAGGGTTATCAGAAATAGATTGATTGGGAATTTGATCTCATTCTCATAATTTCTCTGATTTGAGTTTTCTTTCTGTGAATCACAAATAGATCTGATAATCTAAAGTTTTGTTTTTGAGGTGTTTGATGTATATCATTGTTTTTATATGAAATTAAAATTCAATGTTTCCCTCAAACCAGATCAACTTTTTTGTTCCTTCCACCCCCAGCACCAAGAATTGGAATACTCCAATGATCTTTGATCTCAAGGAGGGCACCGTCACACTCATTGTACTAGCCGAGAAGTAAGTCACCTCACCCTGTCGACAAATGTTTAGAAAAACAACTTTCGTTTGTCATTTACCTTGACTTTAACAGCACTATACAGTATAGGCCTAGTTATTGTGATCCCATATTTTATGTATTGTTTTTTTATATTAGAAATTGAAAATAAATCTTTAAACTTTGAACTCTCAACTCTGAGATGTAAGTCACTTGTAGAAGTATCATCTGTTAAGAAATTAGAGAATTCACTTTTAGGGTGATTCCTTGAAATGTACCTCATATGGCACAAGCATTTTATCCATGTATTTCATCAAAAATGAGAATTCTTTTGATATGTCCATTGACTAATGGTCTTTCAGGTATCACTGCCGTTAGTCTCGTAGCTGATTCAGATTTTTTTTTCTGACGAGAAGAGTAGAATACCCTGCAATTTTAATAGAGTAATCATATAAATTTCTGGGCCCTAAATCTGGACAACGTTACATTAAATGTCTAAATCTTAATCCTATGCCATTTTCTTTCATAATCTAGTCATAGTCAGGAGATAAGGTGTGTAAATAGCCTTATATGACACATATTGCTCAAATTTTGTCTTAAAAATCATACAGATTCTATGTTTGAAGCCATGGGGAATACAAATTCCTTTAAATGAAACAAAACACAATCAACTATCACACCAATAGCCTTATCCTGACTGAAGTTTAAATATTCATGATCTTTTGATTTGTCCCCAGGCACTTTGGAATCGTAGACGCTGCAGGACTTCATCTATATACGTATGAGGTAAGGTGTAAATGTCAACTATGTAAAAAATAAATCTCTTTTTAGCTTTGAATTACCATTGATAATAACAATTAATTCCGATAACATCGATTTATGAAGAAGTGGTTTGTGCTTAGGTAGTACCTAAAAGAAGAAATATTTGCCTTTCATAAATACCAAAACCATAGGTCCAAAATGATATTGTAAAATCTTTGTTAAGGTTGAAAATTACTTTGTAAAGACCCCTCCCTAGGACGCTAAAGGTTCGTCCAACACTTTGACATAAAAGTAATTTAATTAACTTTTTTGCCTCTTTGGGTTTAATTTAATGTAAGAAAAATCATCTATAAAAATCATCAATGTGTTTAGTTTGCGAAATAAAGCTCCTTTTCAATTAAAGATTGATAAGAATTGTATACTGCACTACAAATATTTAAAACCATATATCTCCTGTTTGGAGCCAGAAGGGCATTGATTCTTTATTTAAGTATATGAGTTAACGCCCTTCTGGTTCCACACAGATAATACATCATTACAGCAGTAATACAGCAGTTATTTGGAAGGAATCCTCTGTTATTGTCAGCTCCCATTTGATCTTGCTTCCTGTCACCTTTTCAACTGATTTTTTAATGACATATTTTCTAAACTAATTAGTATCTTTGAATTGTAACCCAACATTTCTATGATTAATTCCTCTCTAATCCTGAAGGGTCGACTCATCTCCTCTCCCAAGTTTGCCGGGATGCGACCAGACACCTTGAGCTCGTTGACGCTGTCCATTTGCGCAGACACCGTAGCCATCAGGGATAAGACCGATGAGAAGTTAGTCCATCTCTTTGAGGCTAACACAGGCAAGCCATTGGAAAGCAAACCACTATCTCATAAGGTAAATAATGACAGGACATTGCTGCTAAAGATCTCCCATTTCAAGGGTAACATTTGAACCATTGACCCTTCATAGATTCTGTGCAAAATTAATATTGTCATCTTCCATAGGGTTAGGGTCCTAGGTATACCTCACATGGGTCAAGTGTGTCAAATGTAGATAAATGTCTTTCTAAAGGACGTTAATGTTTCTGCAGGGATTGGAACTCTAAATCTTCTGGTTAATAGTGCAAGGACTTATCCAGTATCCACTAGACCACAACATGTTCAAGGGATGATTATTCTGTTTTTGATTTCATTTCAGCTGGAGGTAATGGAGGTAGCCTTAGACCAGCAAGGTCCGCCTGCTGACCGTCACCTGGCTATAGTGGACAAGAACAGAGACCTCTACCTCGCTACCGTCCGCAACTTTGGCAAGCCCGCCAAGATCGTCAAGCTAGGTAAGAACTTCAGCTGGGCTACATTACCTGTTAAATGTATGTGGTTCTGAAGACATATTGTCTTTCTGCCTCAAGAATTTTTATTTTCTTTTACTTGCTCAATAGGACATTTTTTCTTTTCTTACAATACACATCAGTTTAGATGTGTGCAATATGTTACAGCAATATCCAGGAGGGTTTATGATTGGTAAGGATAATGCAGTGGACTAAATCTGCCAACTTAATCTTTGACTACATTTGCAAGGCTATTATTAATACTCATCTATATTTTCTAACATACTGATGTGCTGTCACTCTTGTTTAGGTAACATGGTAACTAGCTTTGCATGGAATGATACAACTAACGTCTTGGTGGCCCTCCAGGATGGTAAATTCACCATGTGGTACTACCCCAATGCTGTGTATGTGGATAAAGATCAACTGCCATTCCATGTGAAGGATGTTAGGTAAGGAATAATGTAGGAAAGTAGTGTACATGTAACATTTATAATGATTACTTGTTGTAAACCTCTCTGCCGACTTTTTCTCTTCCTCTGTCATGGTTGTTTGCTATAGTTATGCGCTAAAGCAGAAGTAATGGCAATTTTTCAACGCTTCTCCCCCTTTTTCTCTTTCTCTCTCCCTTTTTCTCTTTCTCTCTGTTTGTCTTGGCTTTTTGCTATGTGTGCTAAAGTGGGAGTATTTAATCTTTCCTCTCTGTCCTCTCTTTCCCCTGCTCTTTCTCTCTCTCTGTCTGTCTGTCTGTCTCTCTCTCTCTCTCTATATATATATATATCTTTGTCTGTCTATCTTGTGTTTTTGTTATATAGTAATGGTAAATATCAAGCATTCAGCACTTGTAAAAATATGATACTCATATCAAAATATATCAAAAACGTCTTCTGATTTCCTCTCTTTCTATCTCTCAGTTTTCTCCATCACTCATTTGTGGGCAGGTCCAAGCTATTTGGATTGTGACATACGGGACATTCAGAGACTTTAAACAAGAAATAACAACATATGAAATTATTTATATGGCTATCTTTTGGTATGAGTCTGTGGCTATTATGGGCTAGTTCATTTGTGGAAAGTTTTAGCTCTGACCAATTCTTTAATTAATTTTTAATGAATTAAATGTGCTGCGTGACGTACGGGACGCTGCAGTCCCAAATACCAAAAGATAGCCATATAAATAATTTCATATGTTGTTATTTCTTGTTTAAAGTCTCTGAATGTCCCGTACGTCACAATCCAAATAGCTTGGACCTGCCCTTGTTCTCTTTCTATCCCACAAAAAATTAATTTCTTTATTTCAATCCAAGTTTACCAATGTTATGGCAGTGAACACTATTTCAAGAAAGTAAATAATATAAATAAATTATAATTACTTAATGATAAAGTAAATAGTAAATATGAAATAAGTTTCCCCCCTGTCTGTAATTTTCAGTGACTTTGGTAAGAATCCAACGATAGTTGATTTCATTGGTACTCGCGTGACCATCAGGAGGGCGGATGGGGCCCTGATAGGTACCACGGTGTCCCCCTACCCCGCCATGATGCATGAACTGGTAGGAAGCAAGAGATGGGAGGATGCAGTCAGGCTATGCAGATTTGTGAAGGTACGGTGAAGATGCAACACTTGGTGATGACAGTGAGGATAATGGTGGTGATGACGAGGGTGGTGATGATGATGATAATGATGATGATGATGATGCACCACTTAATGATGGTGATGAGAAGGAGGAGGAGGATGGATGGAAATGATATTAATGATGGAGATGAAGGTGGTGATGATGACAATTGTGATGGTGGTGATGATGGTGATCATGATGGTGATCATGATGATGATAGTGATGATGATGGTGGTGATGGTGGGGATGATGATGATAATTATGATGGTGGTGGTAGCCTGGTAGGGATGATGATGGTGATGATGATAATTGTGATAATAGTGATTATGGTGATGATAATAATGATGATTGTGATGGTCATAATGATGGAGATGATGATGATGATGATGATGATAATACTGACTTTCTGTCTGATCATTTTGTACCTCATCATTACATAATCCAGACAATATATTATTCATTACTTATCTTGTCTTCTCTCCCTTTCTACCAGGATAATGCCCTATGGAGTTGCCTGGCAACCATGGCTGCCTATGACAAAGAGCTTGGTACTGCCGAGATTGCGTATGCTGCCCTAGATGCTGTAAGTATGAAAGATAATAATAATAATAATAATAATAATAATCTTTCACAGTCCACTCCAAATTTTATTAAGTTAAACCGAAAATGGAAATTCTTTTTGCCCAATTGATCGTGAGCCCGGCAGCCACTGAGCAGCACCAGATCGACATTGCTCTATCCCCTTATTGTTGAACGCCAAACAAGGTAGCAGCAACTCCCATCTTTTAACGTCTTTTGGTATGACGCGGCCGGGGTTCGAACCCACGACCTCCCGGTTGTGAGGCGGACGCTCTACTGACTGAGCCAACACACCGGATTGTCTTTCCTACTTATTGCATAAAGCACATGTATGCAAGTCAGTAAATATCCTTATTACTGAGGCATCATCATATTATTGCAAAATGTGAACCAGAATTGTAATTATTCAATTCCATGTGTATACAAGGTAAAATATTGGTGGATGAATACTCATGCTACCTTGACATAAGCAAATTATTTTTGTTTAACCGAAAACAACCCGGTTTTGACCCATGTATTACATGGAAATGAAAGTACCCATGATATTTCAGAGTACTGATACACCCTGTAGATCTAATCTATGGCTATCTTGACCTTTGACCTTTGCTCTCTCTGTATGTCAGGTTGACAAGGTACAGTACATCCAGCACATCAAGGAGTTGCCTTTGAAGGATGTTCGCAATGCAGAGATGGCATTGTTCTGTGGTAATCCTCAGGATGCAGAAGGCATCCTGCTCCAGGCGAGCCTGACCTTCAGAGCCATCCTCATGAACATTGAACTCTATAACTGGGATAGGTAAGCAGGAAAAAAAAACAGATTGAAGTTCATGCTGTAGGAATTAAATAAGCTGTGGTAGGCTGCAAAACCGTTGAAGAAAACATGAGAAATAAACGGAAGATTTGCTTGGAGAGTAAAATAAAATCTTGAACATTGAACTCTATAACTGGGACAGGTAAGCTGAGAAAATAATTAATAAACAGATTGAAGTACATGTAGAAAATAATTCAGCTGTGGAAGGTTCCAAAATGAGAAATTAAAAGAAGAATTGCTTGGAGAATAAACTAAAATCATGAATATTGAACTTTAGAACTGGGACAGACATTATTTTTTATTTTTTAAATTATTTTAACTAAAGCCATTTTTAAAAAACTAAAGCACATCTTGGCTCTGGAAGGTCAAGGAGTGCTCTTCAAAATAAGGAAGAAACATAAGAATTGCTTGAAGGAACTCTCACTTCTGTTCTTAAAAAGAAAAAAAAACAAACATTGAACTCTACAACTGGGAAAGGTTTTTTTTTTTTAAAGGTGCTGAGGGCAATTCAGCTCCTCATAGCTTAAAAAGAGCTCTGCAAAATAGGGAAGAAACGTGTGATTTTTGATCAAATTGTGGAGTGCTGATTATGCGATTCCTTTGTGAAAGAAACATTACTGTCTGGAAGGAATTGGAAATCTTTGATTATGTAGTACATAAGATTTGTGTATAGTTTTAGGCCTTGGAGAAAAAAAAAAAATAATAATTAATCCACCATCACTGCAGAAATGGGACTACCGGTACACACATTTGGCATAAAATGTTGGTCCAAACTTTTCAGCTATTTTCAACATGAGGACATTTGATAAGCCCTTTTCAAGGGACATATCTACTGTGATATTCTTCCAAACTGACTTAACAAGATTGAGAATACTAATTCAATATTTGATGACCTTAACCAGAGTCCATGCAAACTCTAAATTCCTATTTTCTTGTCTTTCTATGCTCAGAGCTCTTGAGTTGGCAGTCAAGTACAAGACTCATGTGGACACGGTTCTTGCATATCGTCAGCAGTTTCTAGACAGCTTTGAGAAGAAGGAAACAAATAAGCGATTCCTGCAGTACTCACAAGGGGTAAGTCTTAGAATCTCATTGTGAGCAAAATAGAACAGTATTTACCATTGACTATTTGACTCACTCACTCTGAGTGGTTTTCCAAAACACTTCCAAACACTTCTAAAACAAAAAATCTTCCTCAACAGAATACCTAAAAAGTATTACCGGTATTTTTGCTATCTCGAAATTAAATAACTATATTTATGCCAAAATTAACTTGAGACACAGCCTAATGAACATATTGCATATATATAATTCTTGTATCATATCTTGTGCTTTATTAAAGTTTAAGGTCTGTATTCTTGAAAGCCACCTGACTGTAGGGAAGGTTCACACCCTGCTTTATGGATCATTCATACATGAGGCTGGAAAACATGATTTTATATTATTTTTTTCCACTTGAAAATATCTGGCAAATGGGGATGAAAATAGAGCTGCACACAACTAACCTTACAATATAAGTGGTAATAAACAAGATCTCAAGATTGTCTCTAAAGCGCTAATCGGTCAAGCCCCTAGTTTTCGGAGTAGAGTGGTTTAAGCACTTGATTTGAAATTCAAAGGTTGTGGTTTGATCCCCGACAAGGCACTAATGTCCTTTGACAAAGCATCAATCTACATTTGCCACTCAATACCCAAGAGAGAAATGGGGACCTGGTAGGATGATGAAAGCCTTTGTGTTAGTAATTGCCTATGCCCTCACGGTGATCATATGGTAGGAATATATCCGAGGGAGTGGAGATGGTGCACATTGTGCGTGAATGAATCCGATGACCGGGGTAATAATATCTGTAAAGCACTTAGAGACGGTATTCCGTATTAAGCGCTGTATAAATCCAGATTATTATTATTATTATTATTATATTGCAGAACTGTTCAAACTCAAGTCTCACAAACATACTCATAACCTGCGCAGCTCCCAAGATTCTCTATTTTTGCAAACCCCATCACATAAAACAACTATCGTTTGGAGATAAAGCATTTTTTTGCATAGGCCCAAAATTGTGTGATAACTCACCATTGGAAATTAGGGAATTACCATTGTTAATTACCTTTAAATAAAAACTAAAAGCACATCTTTTCACATAACTTTTTGGTTTAGACTTTGAACACATCAGGAGCCCTTAATTGCAGCGCAGTAGAATGTATTTGCATATTATCTGCGCTTTATAAATGTATATTCTTGTTATTAATTAAGGTCCTACATATACTCAGTCTTTCAATTTGATTTATTTATTCACATCTTTTTTGTTCTTTTAGGTGGATGTAAACTGGGAGAGCATCCAGGCAAAGATTGAGATGGAATATCAGAAAGAGAGAGGAGGAAAATAGTCTTCTTCAAAGGAACTTAGAGAGGTTGCTTATTATCCTCATTAGAGAAGGAACTTTATTCTCAAAGCCTTGCGACACACAATGGTAGATCACCCCCCCCCAAAAAAAAAAAACGAAAAATAATTGAAAAAAAGAACCTGCAGCAAAATATACAGGGATGCCAGTTTTCAGGCCATGGCCCGATTTCAGGTGCTGACACCTTCCCATTATTAGGGCTCCCTCAGGCTTTATATCGTATGGGACACCAGCCTGTCAGAGACTCTTTTCAGACTCATTTAATGAAATCAACTGGTATCCGTCAATATAAACCATTTAACATGTAAATGAAAGCCAAGCCGTGGTGAGAGAAGAAATATAGCTGAGCACATGAAAGGCCCATGGACACATACCCTTGGATTTCCTCGTCATTGAAATGTTGGAGTCCCGTGGTGGCCAGCCAATGGAAACATAGAAAGTTGAACTTTCAGACAGGTTCCACAACACACATTTCTTGAGAGACATAAAATACATGGCCACTATAGACCGGTGGCCTTTATAGAGAGGCGGCTGCTACATGTGTAAAATAAGTTTGACCATATTTCTTCATTTTTTTTGTCATTTGTATTATTTCACTCAATATTACAATCTTAAAGGAGTGTTTGTTTAGAGGTGGCTCAAGCATAAAGCAGCAAGGTATTTTGAGATGCATTTTTCAATGTGAATGTACAATGCACGTGTAGACCGTTTTCTGCAGTCCGGTAAACAATAAACATGGTACACAAAGTTCTCAAGGAATGACATGAACCATGCATACCCATCTCATCTTTAATTCTTCGCTTGTGCAAAAATATCCATTCTAAGAAAATATTTTTCAACAAAACATATCTCGTCTAGTGTGCACGAGAGAAATTTACCTACTGTGTAAGTGCAACAATGTATTCATGTAAGATTTTAGGTAAGCTGTGTTTCGATAGAAGTAGGTAAACATCAACTACGATATTAGTGTTGCTGATTTGAAGAGCAAGAGCCGATTCGATCTGTCAGTCAGAAATGGCCATCTTGAAGAATTCCAATGTTTGTTTATTTCTAGGGTTTAGCCGAGAATATAGTATCATTTTTATGTTGATTCAAAATCAGGTCATGTATGATTGTACCGAGAAAAAGCTCATCAATTGTTCTTTTCCATCATATCACAACTTAAATGTTGTGAAGTCAGATCTGTATACTGTATTCAGTATCAACTTTAAACAATTTATTTAAATTAAATTTACCTTTTAGAAATATGTTTTACGAGCATGAAGTTATGCTTTGTGATCTTAAATATTTTTTATGTATATTTGTAATATATGTATTATATGTGTGTATATGACAAAGATAATAAATATTTCAGTCGCAGCTAGAATTTCAAGATGGTTTTGCTAATCTCCAAAGACGATAATGTTAGTGCCGAGGATGATGATGATAATGCTGATTACAATGATGGTGAAGGTGATGATTATGATGATGATGGTGGTGGTGACGATGACCATGATTATGAGGATGATTGATGATGGTGTTCAGGCTGGGGATGATGGTGATGATAATTGCGATTGTGATGGTGGTGATATTGATAATTGCGATGGTGAGGATGATGAAAGTGACGACGCCTTTGATGATGCCTTTGGTCATCTAACTGCTACTGTATCTTCAGACTTCATCCATTGGTCAGACTCTATCTCCCTCTTTCATGCAGGGACTGGGTTACAGAAAGTTACATAAAAAGTTGAAGAACTGTACCAAAATACAGCCTTTGGGTTAGGTAGACAAATCAGGCTCCTAAAAGACTATCTTTGATGGACCCTCTCTTTTCTCCCTTCTTCTCTCTCTCTCTCCCTCTGTCAGTTTCCTCTCCCAGCCTGTTCTCACTCCCTTCCCTCTCTCAATCTCTCTCTCCCTCCGTCTTTTTTTCTTCTCCTCCTCTCTCTAACAAACGCTTCATAAATAAAAGCAAGCCAGACAAGTATGTTGATATTTCATAGTATCTGATCGATGTCGTTTAATGTGGTAGTTAATTCTCAAAACCTTCCGTCCTCTCTTTCTTTCTCCTTTTTTACTCTCTATTCCCCCCTCTCTCTCTCTCTCACTCTAACAAACGCTTCGTCAATAAAAACAAGCAAGAAAAGTTTCTCTGATATTTCATAGTATCTGATCGATGTCGTTTAATGTGGTAGTTACTTCTCACAACCACAGTTCTTTACGGTGAAGACACACAGCAAAAGACAAAACACACACAAGCACTTCTGATTTTTTTCCATTCTTTCAGTTTGACTATTCATGATTTGGCAAAGCAGTTTACGAGTTGGAAAAAAAGAGGGAAAATACACAAAAACAAACAGCAGGCAACGTAAGATTTAGATTTGGCGCAATTTGAGAAATGTCTCCCCGAAAGGTTTCTGCCATTGTTTAACAAAGTCAGCAGGCATGCAATTTTTTGTTTGTTTCTCCTCGTGTAATTCCGCATGTGAAATTGTTTTGAACATATTTCACAAATATTTACATTTCATGGAAAAAAAGCGCAGAGATGCAATTAGAAAGCAAGCGATTGTGTGTTTACACATCTTGAAACGAGCTGTGATTTGCAATGTTTTATCATCAGACGATGGTGATTACAGAAAGTGATACAATTTTGGAGTCACATACTCCAATAGTGCTTCTTAAATTTTCAGACGAGTACCTCCAATACTTCAAACTGGGTAAATAGAAGAGGATCTCTGTTCCTCATAGTCTACACATTGAGAATAATTTGGAATAATCTATTTTTTTTTGTTTACAAAAATGTCACGCTACTTACAATTAAAAATGGATACTCCCAACCAAAAGTTCCTACACATTGCAACTTTAAATATTGGAATTCCAGATAATAAACTGAGTTGAATTTAATTACTAAATTTCATCTAGTGTTCTTTTCAAATTGGCAACATGGTTTAAATTCATGATAACCATTTCTATCTAAATACCTTGTGCCCTTTGTACCTTTAAAATGTCTAGACCAATCCTCTCATTTCAATCAGACATGAGAGAGAGAGGCATTCTAGTATCCAAATTATGAGATTTCAACCAAATCACACTAACATTCAACTAGGATTACATAATCTTAAGAATCATATTAAGTACAAGCATATCAATATACAATTAACACCATAATTCTTATAATTAAAAACTTCAAAAGGAAAAAAAAATGTCATATCTCACATAAAAATATATCCTCCAAAATTTAAATCCAATTCACGACTTTTGAATTTGATGATACAAAAATTAATCTCGCTATACAGATCAGGGTGTAAAAAATAAGAATATTGAATTACATCAGATTGATTAAGTACATGATTCAAATGATTCTTAGAGTTTGAAAAATAAAGTATTTCAAAAGTATTTCAAAAAGTGACCGCAGTGTTAACTACTGGTGATACTACATGTACACGTTCAGATTCCTAACATACTATGGGTAGTGTACTACACAATCCACAAAGCTACTAATAGTGCTGTATTAAAAATTTTAAAAAGGACTCTTCAAGACTCAGAAACAGCCTAATTTTCACCATTGCTGTAATTTTTCAAGATACTTGATCAATTCTGAAAAAGCTCCTAACTTGTGACTTGTGTATGTATGATCAAAACAGTTGTTTCAAACTTTAAAAAAAACTTAATATGCCTACTTGTAAATTCCATTAATTCACTCACTGGACCTACAAAAATGATCAATCAATGCTCACTTATCTTATTGTAGTGTTTTTGCTTTTATGGGAATTACAAAAATTCATCAGCATTTTACAAAAAATCCTCACCTGAAACCAGGAGTGCCATTCAATTTCATGTCCATTTATCACAATTTACAATTGAGAATAAGGCCAATTCTGTGTATAGTTTATGAATGTTTGTATCAATATTCATTACGCTGTAACCTGTAATTTACCATCACATCTCATAATTGTTTAGTTTCCATGACAACCATTGCATAGTACTGTTCTTCCTCCTAGGTGTTCCTCCGTTTCCTCGGCAAATTTCAGATGTCAATCAATGATTTCAACAAATTTGGCACAAAGTTGATCAATAACCCTTTACCATTATGATTACTTTTAATAAAAAGTACAATTACAATCATTTTTTCTTATTTCTCTTGAAGTCACATTGATGTCTTAAAGGTTTAATGTAGACATTTCATTTCATTAGTTAACATAAATCTTGCTTGAAAAATTATTGACACAAAATTCAACTACATTATGCCTTAGAATCCTACCGACTATTGAGTTCAAACAAATCTGTTTTCATTGCAAAAAGGGTTCTTTCATGTTTATAAGCAAAAGCAGCAGCATTAGCAGCAGCAGAAACTACAGGGTGTTTACAAAAAAATGTGCCACACTTGTGTCAACACCACATGGACATCACAACAGACACAAGATAGAGAATCAACCACAGCTAAGACGATAAAAGGATCTTGTCGATCGCGCAAATGGTTTTCCTCTCATTAAAAACATTCAAATTGATGATAAAATCACACTAGGGTATTGGATAAAGGCTTACAAAGCCACTCCATTAGCTTTCCAGCAAGTTTTTTTTAATAATATCTCCATTTCCAAGAAGAATTTAGAAGAAGCCCTATTTACCGCATGCTTGCGCTGATTTTTTTTTTGCATCCTAAATTTTTCTTTTTGAAGTCTGGTCTTGGACCCATGCGCTAGCATACAATACTGAGGTTCACTCCCTCCTCCTCTCATATAAAATGATGTACTACAAGAAAGTTGGTCTTGAAAATGGAAAATGTCCATTCCTCTCCCCCACTGTCTCTCAAGCCAACAATTATCCTACTTCGCTTCAAGTCAGCTTGGGACACAATAGGGGAGAGGATCGATCAGACTCTTCGATACTCCTACTTTCCTAAAACATCGCTAAAATTTGGTTCTTTAGTGGAATAGTATTTTCCTGTATTCACAATTGATTTGAGTCTCTCTGAGACTTGAACATAATGAATCAAAAACTTTTCAGATTTCATATACAATGTAAACATCACACATTAAATGACTTCATATCTAGTATTCATAAAACTTCTTTAAAAGATACAACTTACGATAAGAATAACTACCATCATGATACATGTAACAATGTTTCTTATTATCATACAATAGATTTACCATTCAATAGACTACATCACAGGATAATAAGAGTCTGTGTTCTCTCTACAGAATGGAAAAAAAATAAAGACTAGTGCTTTTCACAAGGTTTGACCCTCTTCGACCTTTGACCTCGTGCCAGTGGTCACTTCCTGTAACAAGGTGATAAATGGGGTCCAGTGTGCACCATCTCCACTAATATACATATAAGACAGCCATCTTGGGGAGAAGACAATAACATTATAATCTCGGTCCATTTTATTCCATTGCATTGCATTGCATTCCCCCACGCAACATACAAAAAACACTGCATTATGGGTAATTCAATTTTCTCTCTTCTTCCTTTTTCTTTTCAAAGAAAATTACAAGCCATGATTGGGAGAAGTCCTTCAAATGTTCAACATCTTTAAAAAGACAGGATTATACAACAAAACATCTTCAAGTTAACTTTCATGTATCAAATACATTCATCTTCAATGTCTCCTTATCTTGCTCCCTCTACTGTCCCTTACAATTCTTTCTAAATAGTGCAAAGTGTTTATATGGATCATGGTTTATCATCTTCCCTGCTACCCCCAAGACGCTATATTAACGTGACACCCTACAGGCCGTTCACCTACAATACCTATTGAATGTACACATACACATGTCAGAATTCAACAAAAATTAAAATGTATGAGCTATATTTAAATTTCATATAGGAAAAAAAATCACATTCTTTTCTATACACACAAGGGGAAAATGTCAAAATGAAAACTTACACACACAAAAATCAAACATACTTTACATTTCCAATAAGGACAGGAAATGATGTGATTACCAAAAGAAAAGGAAACTAAAAAGAGCATACTCAATCTCATAAAATGTACAATATGCTTGGAGAAACAAAAAAAAAATCAGAGAAAACACAACTTCAACGACAACAAAATCATCTTAAAAATCACTCAAGTTTTGTTGTTCACTAAAAGAATATAAAAAAGTCAACCATGTTTTCTTATAAACAGTACTTAAAATATAGAATCACAAATCTATCATTTGGACAAAACATCCATTAAACAACTAACATTTCAGACACTCATAATTTCAGTTTGAACATTTTTTGACATTTTTTATGGGTTTTCCTATTTTTTTGTCAAACTTTTTTTTTTTTCATCATCAACTTTGAAATTCTGAGTACTTTGGTATGAGTTGTTTCTGATATACATACATTGTACAAGCATTGCGTACTAGACTCCCAAAGCTACATAATATGCTAATATACCTCTCTATTGCCATACAGACCTTTCATATCCTACCCTACATATCCAAAGTTTTTGTCCATGTATCAACCATCGTGCCAAATTTAACAATAGGTAGGCACATGAATCTATGAATACATTCCGCTCTGCACCGAGACTAGAGCAATATTGTTTCCGCGAAAAAACCTTTGCGTAGAACAGTGCATGAAAAATGACATACATATCAAATATGTATGTACATTTTTTTTTACTCATTATAAAAAGCAAGAAAAGGATCAACACTGGATCGGACTGAGTAAAAAAAAAAGAAGCGTCACTGATTGGTGTGGACCTTTCCCGGATTAATCGTTGAAAAGGGCGAAAAAATTAACAAAAAAATAATACGCTTACAAACAGTCATTCAGAGACTTCATATATATAATGTATACTATCCATCCCTTCACTTATACTCATGATAAATTAAATATAAGATGCACTTAGGCCCTACATCATTCAATTAACTTAATAATTGCATTCAAACATGAGACACTCCAAATTAAAGATTATTTTAAACCTTATATGAGGAACTTACATGCCTGGCTATCTTCTTCCATTTCAAATCAGTTGGTAGAGGAATTTTGAGGGGGCAAATATAATTTCATCTATAAATAAATGAAAAACCATAACTAGGAAATGCTTCATTGTGAATCAAAGCTTGTTCTCATCCTGAAAAAAATGAAAATGGGGGGATAAATCAAGACTTCCTGGAATATTAAGGGAACTGTGAAGAGAAAATTCAAATGGGAAAAAAAATCAGATCAAACAGGCTTTGTCTACTTTGGGGCAAAGGGGATATGCCTCCGTTGGGATCAAAATGGAACTAAAAGCAAAAAAGGAAAATGGTTATGAAAAGCTTATTTTGTTTGAAAAGCTTCTTTTGTTTGACATCCTCTTTCATTTTTTTTCAAAGCAAAGCAAAAGTCATTCAAAAAGCTTAGAACTACTGTGTAAATGTTCAAGCATAAGCTGCTAGCTTTTAGCAAAGCTTTTTTAAAAACAATTTGATTAGATGTAAGGCCTTTTTTCTGTTGATTTATCATGCACATTCACAGCAATTTAGCTTACAACAAAGCTTCAATAATTCTTATCTTAATTACCCTTCTAGGTACTGTACCTTTACAGTAAGTGATTTTCTAAGCAATATGCTATAAATTCTTTGCAATAGGAAGATCAAAGTCCTAACAATTGGGAGATTCTATGTACTTTTTTCTTTCTTTATTGGTTTCATCTAGGATACCATAAGGCAAAGAATTTGCTCTAGTGCAGCAAGTGCGTTATTTCAGGTAATTCAGCAATTAAAAAAAAGTACATTTTTGACAATTTTCACTGGTTTATTTTGGCAAGATCCTTGAAGTTTTAGTGAATGTTAAGTACAAATTACAAAGTGAATCAAATATAGCAGTAATTTTCTGTGCATCATGTTAAGTAAAGTGCAAGCAAAAACATACATATTACTTCTATTACAATAAGTATGCAATGATTGATTAAACACCGATATTTTTTTTCAATAACAGAAAGTCTCTTCAAGAACATTATCTCGTTTGTTATATATTTACAACAAGTACGGTAATGAGTTGTATCTTTCTAGAATTGTTAATCCGTGATTGTCTTCACAGAAAAGATTCAAAGGGCTAAAAAATCAGCGATACACAATTATGTACAATTTCTTTTTTATTTACAACATGATTTAAAATTGATTTCAGTGATTAGTCTTTAATTTTATTGTCCTTTGAAGGAGTGCAATGATATTACTCAATATCAAATTATGAGATGTAATTAGTCAAGGATTATACTCACTTGGCAACTATAGAACATGGCAAATTATTTCATTGGCAGAACTTTTTCAAACACCTCCATTTAAAGAATCTGTATTTTCTTATTTTGTAGAGGGGACTTTATAACTATGCAAGTGAAACACTGCAGTGTTTACTTTCACATTACAAGTGCTTAGTTGCTTACAGATTTGAAAGTAAGCAATTAGTTATTGAACAGCCCACACAAAACCGCATCTATCACATCCCTTATACCAGTACTCCTACATCTAACATTTCTAAGCGATATTTCTTCCAACGAAGCTTGGGTAAAGGAGCAAGCTTGATCATTTGACATGCACATTTCATCACCGACTGCCATCCCTCGATGATACAGACAAGTAGGGTTTATATGGTTGGACATGCCTTGGTCTAAGGATCTCTACATGAAAACAGACAGCTATAGATGCATGTTTTTCAATTCAAAGCTTAGATTCAGCATTTATGAAAGCATGTTCTCAACCAGCCATTTTGAGTATACCAACATCATCACATGGATGCTACATTTGATTGCAAAACGGATTGATATACTTCAGCATGAGTGCAGTTGCTTTTTGTTTTACATTTTCGAAACTTGGATGAATGCAAACATATAAATGAACAAGCAAGCTACAACTTCATATACAACCCCCAAGGTGCGCACACATACAGCCTTTAAACCATCATATCGAGGTTACATGCCCCTTAATACGACAAGCCTTCTACACATTTGGCAGCCATGATGATGATATACGAGCAAATTTGTGTGTAAATGAGATGTAACATAATGCCAGGCAAAAGAAAACATATAGCATGGAAAACAACAGGTGGGACTGTCGAAAGAAAAGTGGGTGACAGGTAGTTGGGGATGTGTATAGAGGATAGTTCTGTAACATAAAAAGAAGCAGAAGGGGGAAGTTTACAAGTCTAAGTTATTGATGTTTTATACATCTTTCAATTACCAAAAAAACTGTGAGGGTTATGTAAAGTGCAGTATTAAAAATAGGAGGAATTCTTTATGTGGTGTTCAATATTGTGGCAAAAATCTTTTCATCTGAATAAAAATTAAAAATACATGAAAGGGAAAGTCTATCAAATATCTTGGTTGTTTTTCACATGGCACCAAATCCATTTACAATTTTGATTATAGGATATACTCTTGAATTCAATAATTCATCTGTAATTGTAATGAACTACATTGTATTCTAGGGAGACAGAGAAAGGCATAAACAGGAATCAGGGGAAACGTAGAAAGATGATTTTTTTTTTAAAAATTGAAATGGAGATAGGGGTAGTTTAGAATTTTAAAAAGAACAAAGATGTGGGTTTCCAGAATTCGGAATGGTCAGGTAGAACATTAGGAAGAAGTAAATAAATGAAGAGAATTGTGATTGTCTATTGTTGATCATGCTCAACAGCTATTTACACCCATTTTCAGAGCCTACTTCATCTACGTTCTTTTTGATCTGTGTTTTTATTTTTAAGGCAAGACTTGTGCCGGGTAACCATTGCTTATAGCGATGGGCATGACAGTGGATGCGGATGTTGGTGATGGTGGTGGTGGTGGTGGAGGTAAGGGTTGGATGCAGCATTGGCTGCGGCAGCTGCAGCAGCCGCCGCAGCCGAAGCCGCTGAGAAAGGGAGAGGTTGCGGCTGAAGTGGTGGTTGTGGCGGCAAGACATTGGCGGCAGCGGTAGCAGCAGCAGGAGCACTAGCATTTGTTGTAGCAGCGGCGGCTGTGCTGTTGTTGGTGCCAGAGGGAGTGCTGGAGGCCATGTAGAGGGGGCCAGGAGGGGCTGCCGTGCTACCAGCCATGTAGGCGTTTGCTGATGAGGAGGAGGAGGAGCAAGCAGAAGATGCAGAGGAAGAGGTTGCCATGGTAACGTGCGTAGTAGTAGCAGTAGGAGGATGAGCAGGAGCGTGATAGTACTTGCAGGTGGCCCGGAGGCATTTCCCCCGTACCGCATCACGGCATAACGTGACCTTCCGTCCACTAGCTCTACATAATCTGTGAGAAATGGAGGAACGAACAGCTAATTATCACCACAATCTAACAATGAAGCCAGTTATGGACACGGGTATCCTCGAAGGAAGGGGGGAAAAGGGAATCTCAACTAAATGGTACAGAATGGGTGCAAGACAATGATTTTTTTCATCAGCTCTTATGATGGCATAGCTATCAAGCAAAATGAAATGATGTATTCACTACCAACACAAGGGATGATATTAAAGATCTCAGATGGGATATACAGTGTAACCAGGAAGGAAAAAAAAGATTGAACAAACATTTTCTGGTTGTGCCAGGATGAAGAGAAGATGACGACTTGTTTTCAGATGGTTATGATAACAAGCCAGGAATCATTCTCATATATTCTCATGCCATTTTCTCTTTTGTATCTATGACCAAGAATTTAGCATTTGCAGATTATGAATGAAATAAATATCAATTCTAATACTATCGGGAAAAGAAAGAAGACATGCCAGGATTTATCTGAAAATTCTTCTAGGAATACTCGTGCTTCAGTGCTGTGAATTGAAGAATTGTGGATAAAAAGATCAAGGTATCAAATGATTATTCATACATATTCTAGTGGTTTTGTGTCTCGGATGGATAAATAATGAACCTGTGAGATAACTACACATACAGAGAGAAGTCATTTTCTAAATACAATGACACAAAGGCTCTCTTAAACTTTGATGCAGAAATATGCCATGATGCACATGTCCAAATTCAAATGATGTATTTGAACAATCACATTTTGTTTCTTTGAATATCCAAACTTTTCTTTAAAAGTACCATAAAACAGGTGAATAAGGACAAAAGTTAGATAAATATCTCATGAAATTTTTTTTCTTCAAGGAATGAGACAGATTCTTCATATTTTCTTTATGCATACACAAATGATTGAAAAGGATATGCATTATGTAATGCTAAAATTTCAGTCAAAATAATTACCAATGTTTGTCTGTAGTAATCTGTTTTACAGTAATTTTTCCAGTCAAATCGGATGCAGGATATTTCTTGGACATATCCCAGTTAAGGAACCTTTGTGAATACATAGCTGTAAAACTTAAATATTATCAGTACTCCTCAGGGATTACATGAAATTTGAAGACATTATGATTAGATTATTATGAATATAATAATGATTAGGAATAGATCGCTTGTTTGGTTAGTGCAAAACTCAACAAAATACAGTCAGTCACACAGACAGCAGTTAATATGACAGCATTGAGTAAGTACACAACAAAAACAATACAAGGTACAACAACTCCTTAACCTGCACATAGTCATGACTGAAAATCAAAAGAAAAAAATACAAATGAATCGAAAGGAATGACAAATGTTTCTTGATTAAAAAAACACAGTCAGAACAGCTGCAGTGAAGGAAGAGAAAGAAAAAATCTAAAAGAATATATTTGGCAAATACAAATAGTGATGTCCCAGGGATCCAATATAGAGCTTAATTAATCATTACATTACAAATCTCTTTCCCGCACAGCTACACAAATGCATGGTGTTAATACACTGCCGCTTGAACTCCCGCTTGCATCTACTCATATGAAGGGATCATAGCAGCAATTTAAGATACATGGGGTCGACAATCAAAATCATTCTACATTTTAAAAAATACTTCATTGATATAACAATATACAGTCAAAGCCTCAATCGAGATGATGAAATTGTCCTTTATACTTTATATTTGAACAAATAAGGCGTAATTGAGAAAGGTATCAGATACTGATAACGTGGTCTTGTTACAAACAAATTCCAGCGAATTCTAGTCATGGTTTTCTTAAAAACGTCCATATTTGGCACAGTCATAATACAATGGAGGACTTAGAAGGAAAAAAAAGGCATTTATCCTTTAGAACAAAAAATGTCTCTTGTGTCCAACATCTTACATTCTAACTTTCAAAATTCTATGACAAAGAACATATTAAATACTGGGCAAAATGACATTACATTTACAAAGGTTCTGTAAGCTTACCTACAAAGACAAACTTTCAGTAACAAAAACATTATACTTTCCATATATTTCAGATTAATATTTCCAATCTATTTCAGATCTAAGTTATATCTACTCAGCAATGGTGTGATCAACCAACTCTTTACTTATGTTCTTTCCACTCTATGTCTTCGCTTGACTATCGAAGCAAAAATCGTGTATGGTTTAATAGCTCTGACTAATGTGGCAATGTTAAACATAAGCCATCTTCCCTGATTAACAAGGAGAAATCGTTCCATGGAAATCTTGCAGATAAGATTCTGAAAGAGATGACTTTGTCCAATGCAAGCTTTGAGAAATTATGAAATTTAATAAAGTTGTTTCATCATTATTCATTCTGAAAGGTATCAAACCCATAGCCAATGGACATTTATACCAAGTCCTAAGTAATCATGAAGTATATTTGTGTTTGTGGTTTTTCACTCACTGAAAAAAAGGGTAATTTTTGGCAAGATTTTGTTGCATTGTTTTATGATGGATAAGTTTCCCAGTTAAAACAACCCATCAAACACAAATATGTCCAACTTCATGATCTTCAAATGTATTATCCAGAATAACTTTTGAACAGATAAAGGTTGGTTCATCTGTATTAATCTTTTCCATAGCTGGGTACAGTTGACATAAACATTTCAGGAATTTAAAATAAAGGCTTTTAAAACAGAAGGTATACAAGCAGCATTTTCTTGACCAAGATACAGCATTTACAGAGAGAGTCCATTAACGAAGAGGGTGAGAATCTGGTTAAATATCTACCATTTAAAACTAAATTGGCAACAATCTGACGGTGGCAAATTTTTGAAAAAACTCTAAAATGCATACATTTAATTTTTTTACTTTTTCTACAATACTTTCATGCAGAATTGTCAACAATAGCATCTGCAATAGCTTGTAGTCATGCAAAGCTAGCTTATCATTTTTTTTTGCATTTTATGTAAACCTCAAATTCATTTGAACAGCAACGGAAATCAATGTCATTTTGACGCCAGACTTTTCATGGCATGCTTGTGGTTGCTTGCGCGACTGCTGTTTCCAATGATGCTAATTGCAGGCAAAAAGAAATGGCTTCAAATCAGAATGTAAAAAAATTGTATTTTAACAATACGCTTTAATTTTGAACAGAAATTGGTCCATCAAGTTTGAAAGTGACAGGAACGATGCCTTTTGTAGTTCATAGATTTAAAAGAAATCCTCTAACTTTCTTGAATCTCTTCCACAAGATACTGAAATTCATATATCTACATCTACAACAGCAAATATGATGCCACACTTTATTTCAATTTGCTGCATTTGCTTTTTATAGATTAAAGGAGGGAGCTATAAATTGGGCTGCATGGCATATGCAAAGTTTTAACAAAAAATTCTTTTAGCACTTTTTTTCTTCTAGAGCCACTACCAGCTGAGGCCAAATTTGATAGCGCTACAGTTTTTAAAATACTGACATCAATATTCATTGAAATACTTGAAATACTTGAAATACTTTGCATAAATACCAACACAGAATTCTGAATGACATCTTCAAGTAGTCTTGAACAAAGTATGAAATGTTTTATCACACACTTTAAAACTTTCTTCCTCGTAATACCAACATTTGGCTGCATCGTTATTCAGGTTATTTGTTGAATGTGACATGGGGTTTAAAATCTCCTCTTCAACAACCCAATCTACAATCTACAAGAAGAGAACTCACTGAAATAGAAGTAGATAATAAGAATAATACCTTGTTTCATTCATACATATATAATAATTTAGACCAACCGGGTCATCACATTGTAATTGTAAGATAGGTATGAAAGATTCATCACAGAATGACCACATTTTAGGACTCCATTGTAAAACAAACAGAAAACCCCACAAATCTCACGGCTATGTATTCGTTGTGTCAAAGAGGTGGTATATGACTTCCAGACGATGCAGATGGGGGCACTGTTTGACTATTTCCCCAAACGGTTTTCCATCTGCAAGCCTGATAAGTGACTTTGAGATTGTCTCAGACGGGAGAGTAAGCTCTCCAACTCTTCTCTTTCTCGTTGTCTCTGGAAGCGCTGACGTCATTTGGTTTGGTTTCATTTTTTTCAAAGAAATGCCTGTTTCATCTCAGAGAGGGTACGGTCCCTCCTGGTTACCTTGGTAAGTTAAGTTTCAGATGATGGTGCCAGATATCATTGTTTTTGTGAAAGCACCACATGAAATGGAGAGAAACTTTGGTTGTAATAACTTCCAATCTCAATGACTGTATTTGTGCTCGTTCATTCCTTTGGAATTTATTCTTCACTGTATGATGGATGTCCTGTGGAATCACCGCTCAGGATAACAAGAACAGCACTGAGTGTCCATTCAACATTTTCCATACGTTTCAACAGGTGGGTTTCACAGAGTCCTACTTTCGTCATAATCTATGTCCAATGCATGGCTTCAAGCTCTTGTAACAGTTGCCTGAGAAACAACTGAAATTCTGTCCCTTGAAATCAAAATAACAAAATAACCAATGGAACTAAAATATCATCATCACTTGGATATGATATGTAAGTGATGAAATGATACAGATGGTGTTCTGCAGACAACATGATCCACATTCTGTCCGGTTCCGCTTGTCTCCTCGATGCAGTTTTCAAGAGTTTGGTGGAGTGGCACAATCAAAGTGACCACTCCTTATTTGGCACGGTAATAACGAGATGACAATCAGAACGGACGGCAAATTCAGTTTCTCACTTAGAATGACTAAAATCTAAAAAAATTCTTTCTTCACTGCCAGTTTTGTCCTCTTTTGTTTCTGCTCACTCTTCCTTCCAGTGTCCATTCTACGTTGGCACTTGATCGTCACAATTGCACTTATAAATGTATTTTTTCATAAACTTGTTTTCCATTGGTAACATGAAAAAATCAGAAGCTGCTGTATAAAGTGCATCACTTTCAATTCAAACCCATTCTTCTCCATGGTAACAAACAAAAAATATAGAATAAGACAAAGATAAATACATCCAGAAACCGCAGCTTTCCTAATCATTGACAAGGCTAAAACTTTGTAACACTCGTCTCGATTTCAATATAACCCTTTCCTATATCTTTCATACATTATCTCTTTACATCATATGCCATCCTGGCATCTAAGTCTAATTCTTATTTGTTATACTTCTTCTCAAAGAAAAAAAATAACATTGACATTAACGTTTTTGGAATGAAATACTTTGCACTCATCTTAACAACATCATCCCATGATGGAATTCACTCCCATCAAATTCCTAACAAACTTTGGACTACAAGAAATCATTCCTTCTTGTCATGACATTGACATCAAGGAACTACTGGGATCTACATCTTTTTGGCTGGTGACATCTTTGGAGCAATTCTGTTGTCAAATACTGGAGATTCCCTGTGGGGGGAGGCTTGACAGCTGCACTGCGGGTGATACCATGGCTGCTAGCGCAGATGATGCGGGCGGCGGATGGTAGAATTTGCACCGTTGCCGTGCATCTGTTCTGAACTGCGTAGCGACATAAGGTGACTTTGCCGTCTATGATTTCAACATAATCTATTGGGACCAGACGGATTTTTAACGTAAACAGGAAGGGTAGGAAGGGAGAGAAGTAACAAGTCATAGAGATTAATCAGAACAAAATAAACTCAAAAGACAATAAACAAAGATGTCAGTTTTACAAGAATGACAACTGTTCGAAACATAATCTGAAAACGGAAAGAAGACAAGTGACACGTCATATCATTTACAAAAGATAGTACTTCTTACTTCTTACTTCATAACTCCAACTTCAAAGGACAAAAAACAAACACCAGACAAAATAAAAATACATGCTGAAAAGGGGAAAGATGAAATGGATTTGAGAGTATTCTAGTAAATTATATTTAAATACAGAGTTACATTTTTTTTTAAATAGTTGGCTACAAGAGAAAGGCATAATCATGGAAACTTCCCCAAGGAAGATATAGATTGGTTCATAAAGCTAAAAGTTATAAACTATATAGGAATCAAACTGCATAGGAATTGATATCCATTAAACGTTGCAATTAGAGTCAAGTCTTTTGAAAAGGATATGACATTTAAGCTATGATGTCATGTAACCTGAATTTGGAAGGTTTCTGATTTATGCTTCTTGCTAAATATTATCATATTGAAAACTGTAGGATTTGTACATGTATAAAGAGAGATGAAAAGAGACTAAAGAGACACTCCACAGTGCTAAAATAAACATAACAAAAAACACAAAGTAACAAAAGGTTGTGTGTAAGAAACAGGTGCGACGGATTTAGTTATAAACATAAAAAGAGAAAATCAACAGTAAAATGTTTAACCATTGTTGGAATATTAAACTTGTCAGGTATGTGTTTGGGGTTAAAACCTGTGGCATATAAGATGTAAAGTGCTTAGAAACATAGTATTAAGCGCTGTAAAAATGTGACTATTATTACCATTATTAGATGTAGGAATTAATGAATTTTAAAAATGACTTTTTGTCTGTGAGAGGATAGATTTAATGGGAGCTTCCTTTGTATTCTTATGATTAATCTACTGAATAAAAGCATATCTTCCCTTAATGTGTTGGGTGATCTAACCAAATGCTACAGTCTCCATAAATATCCCTATTAAATGTTTGCCAAGAGAATGTTGCACTCTGAATATACCGCACCCAATCCTTTCTAGTGGCAGAAATAGAATCATCGATCAGTTTGAACAGAACAATCTCCTTAACCATGGGAATCCCCAAATAAAGTAAGACGATTTGAAATAACCACTTTGCTATCACGTACCAAACGTAACATTAGCTTTGCATCAGGTAAAGCTGCCAACAAAAGAGGGATAAATGTTGCCCTTAGTGTGACTGTGTGTTAATGCGATCATGCACTGGTACTAGTATAATCATGACAAAACTGGAAGTGGTTGATCGAATGACCTACCTTCAGTGACGTGCGCATACTTGCAACTTGGTCTCTTGCAGCTGCCTGACTTGAAGTCTCTACAGACTGGAATGGTCTCATTAGACTGCTGCTTGATGGAAGGAGGGAGGGAACGAATGATTCAGGATGGCAGAATAAGAGACAGATCGAGGTAAGGTTGAGTGAAACAGGAAGAGATGGGACACAAACATGATAGAGTAGAAAGAAGAAAAGGAAAGAAAAGTTTAGAGAAATAGGAAAGGAATGAAAGAGATGAAGATGAAAAGGCAAAACATTGTTTTTTAAAATGTTTATGAATATTACTCCTAAATAAAAGACTGCTCAGTTATTGCATTCACAGCAAACGCATAAATAAAAAGTTGTGCCTTGGTGCACAGAATGTCTTTTTCCTAAAACAGTCTGAGAATATTCAATGGGTTCCTTGATAGAAGAATGAATAAATACAAAATTCTTTTGAAATCTAACTATGTTTGATTTTCTTTCATATAAACAAAGGCTTAAACAATTTTCTTCACAAGAAAAGCTGAAAATAGTACCCAGTGAATTTCATAGCAATGTTTGGGCTCTAATAATCTGCACAGCATTAGGAAGCATAGTTTTTTCACCAAACTTTATGCAAATAAACAATCAAATCAACGATCGAAACAAGAATAAATAATAAAATGAGGCCCATATTTCCAAGTTTAATACTATTTACTACATATCATTTTTCTAACACACATTTTTCATTGCATCAGCAGATGAATCATTGCATTTGAAAGCTTTCTGCAAGTTAATTTAAAGAAATAATAATAAAACATAAAAATCCTTTGGATGCAGCCACAGCTAATTTTGGAGTAAACTGAGAGTCATGGAGTGTCTATAGCAAATCATAGGTAAGGAAACTGTTTCTTTAATCATTTATTTTTCCTTGAAGATATATATTTTTGCTTTAATACAGGGCAAACAGATAGAGAAGGAATAATGACAGTTACAACTGATGCAACATATACTCAACTGGATGTCTGGTGGGATGTACTTGCGTAGGCATCATGGGGGCGAAGAGCGGGATACTTTGTCCGGGGCCTTGCTGGGCCATGGAAGGCATGACAGGGACTGTACATCACCAAGGGGAGCACAGAGCAGTAATGGGAACCATACAGAGTGAACGTAGCAGCAGGCGGTACCAATGGCAGTAGCAGTGGTTAGATGGATCAAATAGTGGTGGCAGCGGTGGGATGGTACCAATAGTGGTGGCAGCAGTGGGATGGTACCAATAGTGGTGGCAGCGGTGGGATGGTACCAATAGTGGTGGTAGCGGTGGGATGGTACCAATAGTGGTGGCAGCGGTGGGATGTAACCAGGAGCGCCCAAGATAGTTGCAGTGATGGAGTTGCAGCAGCAGTTTTGAGGTAGCATTCACAAAACAGCCAATCGCAGTAGCAACAGCCAGTAGTCCACAATTTTGAGGGCAAACAATGCAGCAGAGATTTTTTTGTTGAATTGGTTGGTTCATGACAGCCATTTTGTAGCATTCACCACAGCAATTTTATAGGGGTCGGGAACAACAGGGCAAAACAGACCAACATACATGGGAGGGAAAGTGAAAAAGGGGAAGAATTGAAGTGAAAAAATTAGAGAAAATTTATAACAATTAAATAAGAGGATTCAAATCAAATTCAGAAAAGGGGAAGGAAATCAACAGGTTCCAAAACAAAAAAGGAGATAGGGAAATAAACCATGAAAAGAATGGAATATAGGAATAGAAACAAAATTTGATGTGTCGGCCGTTTTCCAGTGCAATTATTTTTTAGAATAATTTTTTTTTCAGTGCATGGAGCAAGTATTGTTTAATTTTGGTTATGGACATGATGGTCGACCGAAAGTTATTTATCAAAGCCAGTCATTATGAATTTTGCAATTTTCCCCAGAAAACAAGAACAACATCCCATTGGAATGTTTTGCAAATTGGCAGCATATGCATTTTATTATATGCAAATTCGAATGTGCATATATATTGCAAAGCAAGAGCATGTGTTACAGATATAAAACGTACCTCAAATATACATGGTAATACATGTATATAATTAACAGTGTAATGTGATTGAGTTACAATAAAGAATAGTTTGGAATGAGAACAAAGATAAATGAGGCATGTAATAAAGAGTTTAAATTTTACAAGAAAAAAATCAAATGGCCATCATCAAAATAGAAAGGGGGAGGGTCAAATGGGGAAGTAAAGAAAACATATGAAACAACAGAGTCAGCAACAATTGTATAACATTTATTTGCTTTCTATTATGTATGCATATTTAAAGGAGTCTGTTTTCTAGAACATCCATGTGTATATATAAAATTGTTACAAAAGCAACACAGATGATAATAATAGGTGTTATAATTTCTTCTCAGGCCAAAATTCATTTGTTCTCACAAGAGACAGATGTACTTTAAATTTAGCATCCATCAGATATATTCATCACCAATAATATCAAATCATGAATAAGAAAAATTGGTTAAAAAATGAATATTTTTTTTAGAATTCCTTTTCCATTTTCATATCCTGATTCTAGACTTTCTAAAGATATAAAAAGACACAAGTCCATCATATTTGTGGTGACTTTCAAAGGATATCTATAGTAGATTATGCAATCGGAATGCAGTTATGGTATATTCAAAATAGTCACCAAAAGATATCATTTTCTATTTCTCTCATGAACTGGTGCGATGTCAATATTGCATTCGCTAGTTCCTGATTTGGAAAGGCTACAGGCATTTCTTCAGTTTATTTGTTTCAGGTGTCTGCATATGGGTTAGCACTGCCTTATAAAGCTAAAGTCATTTTCATCTTTGGGTTGGTGCACTTTTTTCTGTCGGCATGTCTTCTCCTTGAATTGAGGCAAGGTATTCATGAGTCATTGCACAGAGGATCTACGACCGAAGAAAATATCAAGTACAGCTGACAAGAAAAGCTTGGCATTATGCAGCTTCTTGCAGTGGATGTTGTCTGGCGTAGATGACACTGCATGTAGCATGCTCAGTTAGTGTATCTAATGGCCATAACAACAAAATTCAATACTGCCTTTTAACTTTCATTTCAATTTCATATCTCATACAAATGCGCATTTATGACAACTATTTCAAACCTCCTGAGGAGCACCTATCAACTGTTAGGAGGAACTTTAGGCAATAAAAGCATTTAATTTGCTGATTCAAGCAAAAACATTTTCCCATGTAACTATTTATCAGCCATATTCATTATGATTTCATGTTGCTTGAAGACTATGAAAACATGCAATGACACACAGTACAGGAAAGTGCCTTTGAATTCTTAATTCTGCAGTGGGGTGGAATATCTTTTACGTTTTTTATCTGTAAATCTAAAACTTCATTACTTCTTTTGGCCACTACTGAAGAGTCATTCAATACTTTAAACAATCTTTACTCCTTTAATGGTTTCATCCTACAATAAATCATTTCCTGAATATAAGCATTGTTGGCTCTTATGAAATAAATTCAAAAGAATGTAAAGAGCTGAGCCGAGGACATGAATCATGCACAGTGCATATTTGAACCCATACCCTGCTAGACCAGGTGTGGCCTGACCACATGGCTACTTACATGGCGTTGGCACTACTGGTGTGGGTTGATGAGAAGCCATCATGGCAGGGCCCAGCTGAGGGTGGTGATAGGGGAACTGGGAAGGCGAGAAGAAGTTCATCATATGACCCGCTCCTTGGTGACCAAGGCTTCCCGCCGTGATCTTCTTTGGAGGAGGGGGAGCCAGCCCCGATAAAGTCTGCTGGATGGTGGAGAACAAAGCAGAAAAAGGGGGACCGGGGGCAGGGGGCAAGGTGCCAAAACAAATGGAAGGAGGGTAAAAAGGTGGGTGTGGCCATTCACGTTTTGGTTTGGTTTGGTTTTCAAGGTGGTATTTACATTCATGAAAAAGGGTATGGAGATTTTCATAGATGGCGGATTAGGTGAGAGTTATTCAAGAAAAGGGAAAAGGAGACATAAGTGGTTCAAGAAGTATGAAATATGAAGAATTAAATAATGAAGTGAGTTTGATAGATAATAAAGAAAAGGAGGGAAAAGAAGTGGTCATGGGGAGGGAAGGGTGTGGTCAATTATTTGTAGATGAAGTGGTGTTGGTGAGGAGGTGGTGGGCAATAAGTTAAGGATGATCATCAAATCATGAAAGCAGAGTAAGGGATAACACAATAGGTGGGGTAAAACATTGGAAGGATTATATGGGAAGGGTAACACAGAGGAGGGACCATAGGGGATAAGGAAGGGAAAGAAAAAAATATGATAATACAATAAGAGAATTGTAAATCTACATAGCATGTCAATTAAAAACCTTAATCTATCCCCTATGAAATCTTGTTTAAATCGGAATCATGAACACACTAGTGCTAAATATTATTTAGTTGCTTATAATTTCAGAGATTGCAGACAAAGATAATACTAGTGCACCTAGTTCAATAATAGATTTAGGAATTATTTTGCTGTGACATTTTGCTTACTTTTTAATTGCCATTTACCCCTCATCGAGATAAACAAGGGAAATGATACGTAAAGAAAACAGATTTCTGTCATCGTGCTGCAAAGATTTTTAAATTATCTATTCCAGCGAAAAAAGTTCTTGGTATCACAGGTGGGTATGTTTTTATCATAAAAGCAGATTTCTACCATGCAAATACTTGGGAATAAAACAAATAAAAGCAATATATTGCGTGAATAAGGCAATTAAGAGAGTTAGCGATCATAAATAACAAACATACAAAGACTATGACTGTACTGATACTAAGCTGATGAAGGATTTGAAATGATTAAAAATACATGGTTCACATTCTTATTTTTAAATCTAGGCAAGTCTACTGCATTCTACAATTATTTCAGTTACATGTATGCCCTTGACTAATGTTCTCAATACACAGAATCAATAACTTTTTTTTTCTTCTAAAAATGACTTGAATACAGGAGAATGCATTTCAATCTGATGGCATGCATTTTTATCTATAACATTTACGAAGAATAAGTTCAGTCCAATTGTTTTCTTCATTTTCAGGTACGAAGCAAGATGAGTGAAAATCTTGCCTTTCTTTGAAAGTGATTTTTTTCTTGCCCCTTTCTAATTGCTCCAATTACGCAGCATGATAAGTTTCTTTTATTTCAATCTTAAGCAGCATTCCCAATTTTTAGACAATTTGGAATCTCTAAAAAAAGCGTGAAGATTTGAGGAAAAACATTTCCCAGGCAAACTGTTTTGTTTGAAGCGTGCAATATGTCAGATGGAAGAAAAAAAAAATCATATAACGCACCAATCACCGTGTGGTATAGGACAACCATGCTAGATAATGATATACTGAACTAATAAAAAGAGATTGAACACATACAGGCAGTATATTCAGTCCATTTTGGATTGATTTCTCGCCGATGGTTCTTTAGGTGATCCAAAACTTGACTAAATGACAGAAAACAATTGGGCCATGCCTTCAAAATTGTTTGTAAAATGCATAAGCAAACAAACGAACACAGTAGTGAAAAAGAAGGTACCAGTAATGCGTCGTCAGAGGGGTCCCGCTGACGCTTCAGGCTCGGTGTATCGGGCGTGGTCGGAAGCTTATTAGTATGCGCAGCACATGATGGTTTTGGGCCAATGGGAGAGTGTGTAGCAATGGCCATGGGTACAGGCAGTCAATAACATAAACAGCAAGCACAGCAGCATTGCATTGTGGGTGGAAAAAAACAAAAGAAGCAAGAAGGGTGGAAATCAGTAAAAAATGTCGTCTCATGCAAGAAATACATTTCCTCCTCATAGCTCTTCAAATTTTGTTCTTTCTGTTTTTCTTTTTATCTTTTTGTCTGTGAGAGATGACTCCAGACGGCTAGCTAAAGAGGAATGGAAATAATCATTCTGTGAGGGGGAGTTGCGCACACTACAAAGCTGTGCGCTTCATTCATTGCCGCCTTGGCACTCATACCTACAAATCTAAATGTCAAGGATGATGGCTAGATAGATGGAAGAAAAGAAACGGGGTAAGAAGAAAGAAGATAAGAGATGGATAGATCAAGTATAACAGTAGAAAAGAAGAAGAAGAATCAGGTATTGACACAGAGGATATTCAAAATGTCAAGAACTTTGCCAAGACGGAGATGAGGAATTCAGTCAAGAAGAGAAACAAGACCACGTTCAGATCACACAAGAGAGAGAGAGATAAAGAGAGAGAGAGAGATAAAGAGAGAGAGAGAGAGAGAGAGAGAGAGAGAGAGAGAGAGAGAGAGAGGAACAGAGTGACTCGAAAAAAGGAAAAGTTTGAACTACAGGTAGGCCATCGAGTGTATGTGTCACATGACCATGCATTACAGGGTGCTCCATAACAAATGAGATTCGATGCAATGGTTGTGTTGTTTATGAGATGAGAATATAGGTATGAGCTAAACCACATTGACTACACACAAATGTCACAACTTTGATTAACTGCTGCAGCAAAATGTTCAATTCATAATGCTCTGAAAGCCCGCCCTTCTTCCACTTCATCAGATCCAGCTGATACTATTGTTATGCCACAACTAATTCTTGTTTTGTTACTGATTTTCATTTCTCCAACCCCATACATCCTCCTCCCTCATCCTTTTCTGTCTCTTCTTTCTCATCTCTCCCTCCCTCTATCCCTCCTCTATATCTATCTCTCTCTCTCTCTCCCTCCCTCCCTCCCTCCCCCTCTTTGTCTCTCTCTCTCCCTCCCCCTTTCTCTCTCTCTCCCTCCCTTTGCCCCTCTCCCCCTCCCCCTCTCTCTCTCCATCTTAATCATTAACAATTCTTCACTTTAATGGGAGAAGCATTAGGCTAAATACGCCAGTCTAAATGAATTTGGAGTATAAGTTATGCATATATTTGTGATACTGAGTGCACGATTGACAGGTCCTTTCTCCTCATCTCTCTCACACACAAGACATATCGTCTGTTTGGAGCTAGAAGGGCGCTATTAAGCTCATATACTTTAGCACAGAGATAACGCCCTTTTGGCTCTGGACAGATGATACCAGAAAGATACAATGTCATATTTCAAATATTGAGCAGGAAAATTTAAGTTATGAATGTGACCTAGTCTTGGTAACACAAGAACAAAGCTGATGCTATTTCCTTACTCTGAGAATCCAATTTGTCTAAGCTCTAAAGAGCTATCTTGCAAAAAAATTATTGCAATTTTCTGTATCAATATCTAATCTATAATATGGCATTCCCATAAACAAAAAGCCGATCACTTGCACTTCTGTATAAAAATAACTGAAAAGATGACATGTCAAACAATGGGATATAGAAAATCAAACAGCCTTAATCCCTAGATGTTGTTCTACTGGCATATATTGTAAAACTGGTAAATGTTGTGATTTTTAATTTCAATAATAGCTTGCAGAAAAGTAGCATCAATCTTATGCAAATTTGATTGAATGCAATAGTATAGCATACAAGTGCTTTCGCAGCCCATTAACAGCCCACAAAATATTTGTTGGTGATGCTT
Source organism: Mesocentrotus franciscanus (assembly GCA_037976565.1). NCBI lineage: Eukaryota > Metazoa > Echinodermata > Echinoidea > Camarodonta > Strongylocentrotidae > Mesocentrotus > Mesocentrotus franciscanus. The sequence continues at coordinate 18,539,791 of CP137686.1, read as the reverse complement.
AACCCCAAACTCTGTTACTTATTAAACAAGGATTACAGCTTTTACAGTACTCTATCGAACCAGCTCAAAATTGCGAAGAGGATTTTGCTTGCTTTGCAGCGATGCGTAGTATGAAAAATATAGAATGAAAGAAATCCTGCAGTAATTTGACTCACTTTGCTCCCATTAATGTTAGTTGTTGGTAAGATATTACAAGATGATCTGTAGTACCCAGATGCCAGCTAAGGCCTAGATGTTAAATGACCGCTTTATTTAAAGGTGTTTTTTTATTTGTGTTGATGGGAGGTAGGGAAATAAGATGATCTGTAAAGATATATATCTAAGCATTATGGATGGATATTGTGTTAATAAGAGTTACAAATAGAATACCTACTATTAAAAAATAACATATCAGGATCAAATATTTACTATGAGAATAAAATATGAGGAACAAAATAAATTGTATGCATCATTTTGTGAGTCTAATTCTCCCTTGAGATGCCTATTCATTGAGTAAAATGCTACATTGTACCACACTGCAGATATAGAATATAGTTGAAATAAAGTAAAGTGAAAATAAATGAATATATGTTAATGATGAAACTACACTATTCTTTGTTTAGTTTTTCCACGAAACCTTTCTATATCATACAACAAAACAAATATTGTGGGGGGATCTATTAGGCCTAGCTTGCATCTGTGTTGTTCTTATTGTTTCTTATTAACTACTCAAATAACTACAGTCACGTGAAGAGAACACAATGTCAATACAAAGGGTTACAGCCTACTCCAGGATTCATTTTGGCATACATTAATTCAAAAAAGTTTCCTTATATACGTATTTGTTGTTGATACTATAGTACTTAAATAAGCAGTCATGATGTACCTATTGGTATTTTTTCCTTCTAAAAGCATATAAAAACAACCTCTTCAATCTTTACTTTGCCAGTTTCAGGTAGAGGTCAGGAGGTGTTAAAGAACCTCAAGACACTCCTATAAATATGTTCAGAATGTATCAAATGCTTGAGCACTTGATAAGTATCACTAGATCAAAATCTGTATTTTCAAGCTATATATAACTTTGCAAGCATTGCGTTTTTACTGACTATTATTACTGTGTGACACAAATCTATTTATAGGAATTGAAATGTTTTGTTTGCTGAAATTATCAACTAGTGGTGTTTTCTCAAATATCTTTAATACTTAAAATGCCCAGCTTTTACACAATGAACATTTCACAAATAGCAATAATTACCAGCCTCCCAAAGTATATGAGGAAAAGGTATTTAATATATGTGTTCATCAGCAATTAGCTAAAAAGCACTCAACACCGATTTTCTTTGATTCTGGTCAGTGGCATCTCCAAAGCTTTTTCAATGTTTTCAGGAGACCGATTTTACTTTATTTAATCCAGCGATGCTATAGGACTATGCCTGTTCATTGATCGTAGATGTCTTCTTCAGTGGTTATATATTATCCTTGTCATTTCAAATTAAATAAGTGTGAAAGGACAAAAAAGGGATTTTATAGTTGTAGTTATCGTTATAGGTGATATGGACTGGCCCTTCTGAGTCTATTGATCTAGGGTTCTTTTTGCTATCAAATATATCATTGCTCATTGAACTTGAGCGATGGTATGTACACAACTCATCATGTCCTATATATGCTTTTCAATCATAATTATGAGCACACACCTATAAACGACAGAATTACATCAATCTCTCTTCCGTAGCTCTATTTGAAAGTCAATTCACAGAGTAGAAATTTGAGTAGTGGATAAAATGCAGAAGTAATAAAGCTGGGTGCCTTTATTTCAACATCACTTTTGTAACCTAATTTTACACTTTTTCCAACAGGATTGCTTTCCAATTTTCATGCAATGACAGGAGTCAACAACGTCAGACTTTCAGGAATTACGAAGATTTGTTGACAGTCGGGATGAAGCTCCGTGCGAGTTCCTCTGTAAAGCAGCTATTGATCATGCAGCCCCTCAATGATGTCAGTTAATGGAATGATCCAGTCTAGTTTCATGCATTGGGAGGCCGACAGTGGCACTTATGTCCGACTGTACCATTGTTACTAGAGGGGTGAGTTAAACCTGTTTTTAGAGTGAACTTATTTGTTTAGGGAAAGGGCGCAATGAGACTAGAGATTTGAGACTAATCTTACAAATGCAAGCCAACAAATACCTACAAATATGTGAAGCGAGGCATTCCTTTTTAGTTTCCATATTTGGCGTGATGTTTGGGAGAGATGATCACATGACTATGGATTTATTCAACTAATCACATGACGTCTTTGTTTTACTTTTAGTTTCTTTAGTGTGTTGTAACAGCCTGCCATCATGCACAAACAAGTAGACAAATGCTAGCCATTGAAGTTTTGATACATTTGTAACAAATATGAAGAGGATTATTTGGGGGTTGAAGACAGAGAACTGTAAGAACATGAACAACAAAAAAAGGACAAACATAAGGGATTTTTTGATGACGGGCTGCTTGAAAAAAATAATACTAAAACAAGAGCAGTAAAAGACGAGTAAATTATAGGAACGGTTGCAAGTGCATGTACATACATGTAGCATCAAATCATATTTTTTTCCAAAAACAAAATAGCTCTAACTTTATTTTTCAAAAAAAGTTTGTTGGAAGGAAGGTAAATGATATTTTGATTAAAGGGGAGGGCGCCCGCCTTTTGTAAAATAGGGATTGGAGACTTACCACGGCGGCCATGTTGTTGCCTTGCTGTTGTGCGGCTTTGATTTTGGCCTGGAGGTGTAGCGGTGGGTGGAAATATTTGCATTTTTCACGCGAGCAGCGCCCTTTGACGTGGTCCATGCAGACGGTTACTGTGTTGTCGGTGGTGTCTACAGTGATATGCTCGTCGGGGTGCGCGAATTTGCACTCTGTCTCACCCCGTGAGCAGCTGCCCCGCTGGTATTCCCTGCACACCTGGGGAGGGGGAATTAATGGACAGGACGTGTCTCTTTTTCTTGCTTTCCTTCAATCCCCTCCCATGGAATGCGAGGGGATTGAAGCAGGATTGCTTGGGAGGAGGAGGCTTCCATTCTCGCTACCAATCTTTGCCTTTCTTTTGTTTTGTACTAGTCCACATGTATGTACTTGTTGAGTGCACTGCAACCATCCCACTATACAAACCTACCTAGGTCCCCCGCTAATGCTTTCTAAGCCACTTGACAACACAAAGGTGCATGCATGATTATCACAAACATATCACTTTCAGGTACGTGTGAAAAAGCTTTGCTCAAAGCATTTGATACGTCAACTGCAAAATATAAATTCAGCCTTGGTATAATATGGCTATTTTGCAAGAAAATGCTTCTGCTTTTGCTCAAATTAAAGAAGCCTTTCAAGTGATATATACAACTGCCATTTAATTTTTTAATTTTTGCTGAACTTTCCTAAAATGTTCTAATGCATCTATTATGTTGTCAGATGGCTATCAGCATGAATACAAAAGAAGAGATAATTGCAGATGATGGTACTTACAACTTCGTTGCGTTCATGCACCAACTTGGTATGACACTGGATGCTGTCACCAAATAAACACTAGAGTGGTTTGAAGAGGAAGTTGTATTGGGTTTGTGGGTGGAATCAGACATTGACTGGTGTGTGGGATGGGGGTGGATAGGTAGAATACATCAACTCAATACACACAGAAACTTCAATGGCCATACTAATGTCCTGTCTGTCCATGATGCGAGGCTACCATATAGAATGCATGATGAATCCAGAAATAAAATGACAATATGCCTTACAATAAACTGGTAGTTCTTGTAGTTTCTCACTATGGTTAACAACAGAATAACAAAAGACTCATATATTTACATACTTTAAAACCTACAACAGGGAGCACTTGTGCAAGGGTAATTAAAGACATATGAAAAGAATATAACAGTTCGATAAGGACTGCTTCAACTATGTATAATTCTTTTAAAATTGAGTCGGCAGATTCCGGTGGCAGCGGTGGGATAAGTGGATTTTACATCTACATAGTATTCCTTGCCCATCAGGGCTACACTCAATTTCACATGATTTGATCTGTATATATGCCAAAATAACAACTTTTATCGAATTAAAGTTATTCAAGAAATTTCTCATCATATTGTGGTGGCAGCAGTGGGATATGTAAACGTTATAAACTGTGGTATTCCGGGCCTGTCAGTTCTCTGTCAGTCCTAATAATAATAATAATAAATTAAGAAAATACTGATAATCTCCAAAGCAATGAATATCATCTATTTAGAAAAAAGTATGTTCACATAGTCATTTCAAACGTCCAAATTACACTTGGGATGAAGCATATCAGTCACAATTAGCATGCTCCATACAGTAATAATCAAACCACTTGTTTCACTCAGGGCCGCATTCACACCCCATGATTGTCCACCACGAACACGCCTTAATCAAAGCACATCTACACATTTTAGCTCTATTAACTATCGAAAATGATGTTCTTTTCTTCATCAAATACAATCTAAAAACAGTTGCTATCTGAACTATGATTTAAAAAGAGTGAGAAAACTTTGCAAAGACTCAATAAGTGTTCTATTAGGTGACAGCATCCAGAAGCCAAAAGAAAAGGGCAGCATTTCACGTAACCATCATAAGTACACCGACATCCCATTGAAACATGTGTATTAAATTTAACACACGTTTCAATGGGATGTCGGTGAACTGTTACTTATGACGATTTCGTGAAACGATGTCCCAGTCTACGAGAAAAAACGTAACTACAATTTAAGTGAAGAGTGAGAAAAGCTTAGAAAGACCCTCTCAATTCTATTTGGTGAATGCAACCACAGACAAAGGAGGTGTATTTTAGAGAATGGTGTTCACAAAATTCTAGAAAAAAATGTGTTAACCTATAATATAACTCAAAATAGGAAGATTGTGCAAATAATATATTTCATTCAGTGATGAGATCCTTAAACCGAGGAGGTGTACTGGAGAGAATTGTGTGTTTGCCCACCTTTAAGAGAAAATGTGTTAACCTAAAATTATAATTGAAGTGGGAAGGATCTGCAAACAGTCTGTACATGCATGGTGATCATGTCTAGAATCCAACGAGATGTGTGAGAGAGTAATGTGTGCTCACACAATTCAAGAGAAAAAGTATCAACTTCAGATTTAAATGAAGTAGGAACAAGGTTGAAACACTCTTTATGTTCCATTAATGACGGTACCTTGAAGCGGAAAGTGAAGGTATGGAAGAAGGAACCATAACTTCCTCAATTATGATTAAAAAGAGCTTTGAGAAGGGCTTTAACTTCTCCTCATTGTCGGTATCTTGTGAAGTCCCCAAGCATCTCTAAAATAGAGTATGAATTATTCAGGAATGCTTTATCAAAGCTTTTGCCTCACTATCTCTCTCTCTCTCTTCATCTCTCTCTCTCTATATATATATTTATATATATCTCTCACAAAGAAGATTAGATGGAATGATATCATAAATTAAAATTCTAGATAGGGCATTGGTTTGGAGCTATTTCCTATCGAGTCTCATGTATTGGAAATATCTGTAATATGCAACTGAGATTTGAGAAAACCCATGGGTGATTACTCAACATATTTTGTTTCCTATTATAGATACATGTAACATGAGCCTATACAAATGTCACTAGCAAATGAGCATGAAATGATTACCCTTTTCAATTCAATCATTCTCTGACAGCCATGTCGATCAACTATTCTAAAATGCAAGGGACTACTTCCCGTCCCCTTTTTCAATACGTGGTCTAGTTATTAGATGGTCTGTCTGCATCAGGGCTTGTAACTGGAGCGAGTGCTGTCCATTATTAATGTTCTCTTATGAATGCTGTCCCCCTCTCTCTTCACAGACAATTAAAGATAATGGATGAAAGTACAGTGGCTCTTGAGGGACTGGAGTGCATCATCGTCATGGAAACCAAGTTCCACCTTTCTGAAGTATATAGTCTCTTTTTCTTTCCTTCAGTCTCACCACTCCACACTTCAAACAATTAGAGCAAGAACCTGGTGGGACTGTATCTCAGGATATTTGGTACCTTTTTTCTTTATCTTCTATTAAGATACTGTAATATCTTTATGTAAATTTGTTTCTATCCCCCCATTCTCCCATCCACACAGGACTCCTGCAAAAGCATAACTTAACCCTAAATCTTACTTTTTTAAATGTGTCTGCTATCAATAATTCTATCATCAATTCCTTCCTATTTAACCATTTTCAATTTTTTTTTAATTTTGTCTTCCAGTGTGATAGATTAAAACACCCTTTCTCTCCCTCTCTTTCAACTCACTCTCTCCTTCCTCTCTCTCTCTCTCTCTCTCTCTCTCTCTTTCCATCTCTCTATCTCCCTCTGTATCCAATTAATTATTGCTTTTCCTTGTACATGATTTAGGATTTTTGTCAAGTTGAAGTCCTATGAAAAAGACAATCGGTCACTTCAATTATAAAGAGCCCACTGCTACATAGCGACCAAATACTAAAGCTTCACTTCCATTTACCCCTACATCTCATAAAACATGCAATGCTTGATTACACTGAATCTGAATTATGGATCAAACTTCTCATGTTTCCTCTCAAATTTCTGACAGGACTTTAGCCGAGTAAATTTTGAGATTGCCACATGTTTACAAAGACAAATCTAAAAGACTATTTGATATCTTGTTGTTGAAATTTTGATCACGCATGTACACGTATATTGTACATACTCAATTGCATTTTAATATGAAAAATGCAATTTTGGCAGGCATTGCCTACAGTGATATTAATTCCTATGGTACCCTGAAAGAACAAATATAATATTAATGGAAGGACAAACCAATTCCTATCACTCAGTAGATTAAGAAATCATTTGTGGATTATGCCAACATAAAACAGTATCATAAAGCAAGTCGGTCTTGAATAACTTTGAGAGAGAAGGATAAATATAGATTACTCTCAAGAACTTCAAGAAAACATCTCTCATTAACCCTTTCTGTGTCATGGATGAAAAATACCTCCCCAAAATGATATAAATGTTTATTATGAATGTTTGGATAAAACACAGGGATCATTCTTCTTCAAATAGGAACCTGAACACATGTTATAGGTAATTAATTGGGAAGATAATTTTCACAGCTGAATCTCACAATGATACAGAGATTAACCATGCCACAGCAAATTTTACTCTTGAAAATTTCTTTTTGATAAATGTTTGTAAAAGCTGGAACCACAGAAAAGGTTAATGGTTGAAATGCAGAGAGAGGCCTGCTTAAAAAATTTAACTCTGAAAACAAAGATCTCACTCCTATTCGTGTGATAATAATGGAGAATGTAATACCATGAACTGTTAACCCGTTAGCTCCCATGCCATAACTGCTGTGTCAAGAATGAAAAGTATTGGACAGGATAGCGATTCAAGAATAATGAAGATGAAAAAAAAATAACCTTCTACATAAAGAGAAACAAAGAATGAATAAAACGAGAGGGATAAAGCTGAAAGTCATACCAGATGAGAGAAATCATAGATTAAAAAGTAAGAGGAGAAAGTAAATGATTCAAATAAGGAATAAAAACAACAACAGATTGAACATTCAGTGTGTGTATCATACAAGCATAGAGATCATTCCATAAATACATTGGATATTCACAAAAGAGTTAGCATCAGCAATTATTAAAGAAAAAGCATTTTTTAAACTATGATTTTAATACCGAATAGGGAGAAGTTTTAAAACCATGAAACAATTAAAAACACATCACAGTACACCCGATCATGAATTGGCATTTATGCAAATATCACTCAAGGACAACATGAATGGGATCTGTACCAAATGAGGCAATGATAACGACAACAAACTTTTCCGTTTCAAATTATTTCTCTTTGCAATGTCTAATTTTGAGGAAAAACCAGTTCATATTTTGAGTTTTGGCAATTAAAGCCGGTAGAAATGATATAAGAAATGTCTCTCTTTCTAAAGGAGAATTTGCAATAAAATATACAAAGCTACCATCACAAGCATAAAATATGTAATGGATTGCTAATTTGGTGCTAAACATATATCAAAGTATAAGAATCTAATATGAATAACTTGCAATAATTGTGGTATGGTGCATTTGCTCTTGGTTGCCTTTCTAAAATGAATTTCTTTATCATATCAATTTGAAATCTTTCTGCTAAGATTGCAGGAAACCTTCCATAAAATATGCAACGTGTGACAGGCAAAGAGAACATTGTAAAGGAAAAAATAAATTGATTCTTTTGTTTAATAATTATTTGCCCTCTTTATCCCCAAATGATTTTTTTTCTTCTTCTAAATTTTGTCATCTTGTGATGCCTGATCTAGAATGAGTGAAATGTGAAGTAAAATACCTCCAACTTGTCATTCTTCTTCATGGATGACATCATAGGCAGACCATGTCCAGAGTGACCGGTAGGTATCATCTGAGTTGGTAGCCCCATCATTTCTGGTGCTAGCCCCATTTGGGCTGCCTGGCTAGGTGTGAGTTGTCCTATATTGGGGCTAGGGAAGGGCATGAAGTACGACCCATAGGGGTTGGATGAGGAATGGGTGCCAACTGACATCGTCTGTCCGCCCTGTGGTGTCATAGATAGGGGAGGCAGAGGGGTGTGGTGAAAAGGGTGGGTAGATGGTGTGGTAGAAAGGGGTATGGAAGATACAGAGATTAGATGGATGTGGTAGTAAGGGATGGTAGGAATAGGAGGTAGAAAGGGTGAAAGAAAGGGCGGTTAGAAAGGGTGAAAGAAAGGGCGGGTAGGAAGGGCGGGTAAGAAGGGGTGGTAGAAAGGGGTATGGTAGAAAGGGGTATGGTATATATGAGTGGAGGATAGGGCGTGATAGGGCGTGAAACAAAAGTGGTCGATGGATGGTGGTAGATTGGGGAGGGGTAAAGACATTTGATGAAAGTAATGGGAAATTAGAGATATGAAAGACACAGGATGATGGTTGGAGAGAAAAAGGAGAAATAAAAATCAGTGTCATGAGAAGGAATAGATGGAATATAAAAATACAATGGGGGAGATAACAATAAAAACAACAGATATTGATAACAGAATACCAAGAAAATAGAAAACAATAATTACATGAAAAGAAATATGCAGGCCGTCGGGCAGGGAGATAGTTGGGGAAATGAAAACAAAAAGTATAGATGAAACGATTATCATACCCAAATATATTAAAAGTACATGTACATTGATTTCACAATTTTGGAGGGAAAAAAAAAGAACTTATGCAAAAAATTAAGGGAAGAGGCACATTTAAATAAAACCTTGTTAAAAGTTACTATTATCTTTTTCTCCCAGTAAGTCGGGGTCTGTCAATCATTAAAAGCAAAGGCATTCATCTCCTCCAACATGTAGAACCAGTAAGCCACACAAGTACCCAAAACACAATAGCGCCCTCTCTTGTCTAGCCTTGTCCATCTTATCATCGGAGATGCAGCCAAACCAATTGATCTATCCTTGCCCCGCGCTCATCACACTGACGTAGTCGCAATTGCACAATTTCGCTCATGTCTACAATGCAAACTCGACAAGTGCGCACAAAGGGCATTGAATAGGCAAGAACAAATGAAGAAAAAATATGGAGACTGCCCTCGGGGAATTGCAGACGAAACAATCATGGCCAATTTGCTTTCCCCAGCTTTGATTTGGTGGGATCTGTTAGACTCATTTCAGCTCTCGAATGGAAAAGAGAGTCTGTTTTTTCAATCTGGAATTGCATTCCCACCTCGTGTCAATTCGTCTCAGTTCTTTCACGCGGCACATCTCTATATCTAGCCTAGATTTCATGTAAGGTTGTCTCTCGTAGTTCCCCCTTACAGGTAAAATTCAATGTTATAGAGGATAAATTTAGAGAAAATGACTATTCAGGGTTATGAAATGAATACGAAGTTCTATTCTTAAAAGAGAACAAATGAAAAGTGGCGTTTCTTGGAAGGATTAATCCATAAACCAATATTTAAAGCCCTGTACGGTATTTACAAGTACCAAATCAAGCTTTGTAAACACCTGCAATGTATTACCGAGGCACTTGCAATTACATGTACTATGCAATGCCGTCTGTACTACCGTAGATCAACTGGATAACCTAAGTTGGGAATTGATTAAATACATTGCTACAAATTAACTAAAAGAAAGGAAAAGTTTTACTAAGAGTATTTCCCATGCTGTTGAAACATTAATAGGTTATTTAATTTATTTTGTTATTTAGGTATTATTTTTTATTTCTTTATGACATTATGTCAATTTTCCATAACCTGAATGAAATCAAAATAAAAACTGCTTTTAAGACTGAGGAGAGAATCTGCATCAATTTCTTTTCACTTGGCACAAGAAATCTTATGATATATATTCAAGTTCTTAGCAGTGCATCTTTATTCAAATAAATGTGGAAGAAAAGAAGTAACATCTGGATTAATATATTTACTTGATCTCTAGTTAAACTCTAAATAAAAACTGCAAGAGTCAATGAATTTGATGCTTACAGTATCTTACTGGGATAATAACATGTTTAACGGAGAAGACTATCTACCAAGAAGGAAGAAAATCACAGACGCTGTCCCCATCATCACCTCATGATTAGGTTACCATAGGTACCGCAGCATCAATGGGAGAAGAGAGGTTCTCACTCTATTGTCTTGCATCATCCAACAGTTACCTTTTCATTCAGAAACATTGATCGGGTAAATGGTCTCTGTAGACAGACCTTGTGCAAAACCTTGTCACTGTATTGCTAAAAGGTTAATAACAATTTAGGTCATCCAACTTCTGCTTCCCAAGTGTCTAGCCAATCGATGAGGAGGAGCGAACCACCAATAAAAATCATTGGGATGGCCCCTAAGAATGGGCACTTGAGAAAACATCACATGAGTTTTAAAGAGAAGGTTGAGTTCTAGGAAGAGGTGAAAAATAATTTGTGAGCATTATCATTGTATTATGCAAGTGTGGAAGAACATCAGAGAAAAAATGTTCCCTGAAAAGCACGGCTCTTCAAATGCCTTAAAATTCTAAATATGGCATGTAACATCATAAAAATCGGGATGGATTTTTATGCCACATGTTCGTGTGGTCCCATATACATCTTTCTGTGTACAGTGCTTGTAACTTTACCAAGACTGGGCCAAATTTCTTATCATTTTGATGATTCCGGAACCTTTTCTGATCGAATCCACAACGTTTCTTTCACAATTAATGCAATCGCATGACCAGAACTCAACTTTATCTTTAACTTGGTGGTGGTGATGGGGGTGGTTGTTGTTGTGGTCATGGTGATGGCGACGATGCCAATAATGTAATGAATGGTGCAGATGTTTTCTGTATGAAAATAAAATGTAACCGATGATGATTACAGTTTCCATGATGATTCAGTCATTGTGTTCTTGTTGATGATGATGATGACGATGATGATGATAATGAAGATGATGATGGTCATGCTATAAATGCAATCATAAGACACTTCCAATTGTTTGGACGAATCCACCGAATGACAGCCAAGAGCTATATATATATACACCACACACAAAATTCAGACATGACAACAATGCTGATGGCAACCACACATGGACTAACTATACAACCAGCCATGAACATTCGCAGACCAGTCTGAAGGCAAGCCATGATGGATGTAGCTGACAAGTCTGATTAATTCTCCAACTATGTCCCGTTTGACCAAACAGGACACCCTCTCTGTCTGGGACATGTTGACACAGACGCAAAGCGATAGATCTATTACTCAGCTCAGACACGATACCCTCCTAAGCAACCATGGACTGGCTTCGCTCCAGTCTTCACCAGAGCATCATCTACCTCCCTACCTATGCATAATGGTGTGGTCACACTTTTACTTGGGGCCATGCTGGGCCCATAACAACAAAGAAAGAGAAAATGGAAAATTGTGAACACCCACTGGATATTATGTAGCTGGCTGCCGTAATGGGCAGAATAGCCATGCACTCACCACTTCAGACCTTCATGAAAATTGGCCATATCCACCACATAATGTCCACATGGTGGCCGCATTTATACATATAAAACAATGTAAAGCTAGGTCATGCCAGCTAGGAATGTCCCTAGTCATGCCATGTAGTGCCATGTTGTGCCATGACAGTGCCCTAGCAGTAGACCGGGCTGATTTTACGGGGTGAGAATTTAACTTGGGTTCCATGAGGGGGTGGGGGAGGGGCGCATGGGCCAGTGATGCCCCCTAAATCTACCAGTGCTGCATGTACACAGCTCTTGCAGCCTGTGAGCTGCTGTGAGCGAAAATTCTACATTTTTACACCTACTAAGCCTAGCTGAAATTCTATCCTCACGATTGGCAGTGATCCATTTTCATGATATGGGGGAAAGGGGGGGGGGTCCAATTCTGAATTATTGGAAAGCCAGTGCCCCCTCCCTATTATATGAATTCAAATAATGACCATTAAAAATTGTGTTCACTACTTGGTACCCATTCAACACCTGGGTTGAGGGCAGCAATGCAGATAAAATGAAATGGTCAAGGACATTGGTACTATGTCGAGATCCTACCGAGGACCTTAGCATCTCATGTAGAGCATCTAAACCACTTCACTACAACACCTCTACCCAATGACCAAGATGACTTAAGAATGAAACCTTTTGGGGAGGTATGAAACAGAATTGTTTCCAACAGATGCCAACACAAATTTCATTCCCAACAGGATTACGTACATCATCGGATGCTACGAGCGTTAAATGTTGTAAACACCATCTTCAAATTCGTATAAAACGCATGAGCTAAACAACCTCAAAGAAATACCCTGCCTCCTACCCCTCATCTCGCAATTAACGTCAAGAGCAATTTACAGCTCTGTTCTTGAACAAAACATTCTCTGGCATCACCAAGAGAGTTCAGCGGATGATATATCACGTTACGAGACTCGAGGAAATATTTGTTGGGGGGCTTCACCACCATCCAATGTGAGAGATGCTACCAGCTGTTTTGAGATGGATGAAAAACCATCTTCCCTCCTAGTATCCTCCCCCATTACCGTTTGGTCTCTTGGAGACAGACAAAAGACAGGCCATTTATGGAATGAACATTCAACATATAATCATGTCATAAAATTATGTATGGTCTCTTCTTTGATGATGTGGGAGGGGGAGTAGAGGGGGAGTTCTCGTTGTACAGGTGCATGAGCTGAAACCAACATGAAATGGATGCTACAAGGAATCCCGGGAATCTTACCCCTTAGCTGTTTTCCCTCGGGGAGCGCCTTATGCTGTACATTGTCTGCATAACTCATGCCGACGATGCTAACCCCGAGAATGTTTGTCAATATTTTATGATGAGGATTAAATCATAACTCAGGTCTAGAAAGAACCAAGAAGTCTAGCTACCAGCAAAAGTTTTATTCCCATTTTATTCTTTCTTTCAAAACTGAACTCAAAGTTTTTTTTCTGGAAGTCAGTGCCTTATGCCGGCATAACTCGTGCCAATGCTAACGCAATTAACGATTGTCGATATTCTATGACGAGTATTAAAACATTACTCTCAGACAGGTCTAGCAAGAACTGAGAAGTCTAACTAACTACCAGCAAAACTTTTCCAATTTTATTCTTCTTGTCAAAATCCCACTCCTTAGTTGTTTTATCAAAGGAAGCGCCTTATGCCATATATTGTCTGCATAATTTGTGCAGATGCTAAACCCAAGGATGTTTGTCAATATTTCATGACGGAGACTAAATCATAAATGAGGTCTTGCAAGAGCTGAGAAGTCTAGCTACCCGCAAAATTATCCCATTTGTATTTCTTCTTTCAAAGTCATAAACTTTATCTAAAACTAACTTGGGTATTCCCAACATCTTGTCCAACCCCTTACGAAATCTTCAACAACTAAACCCCATTACTGTTAAAAGTCCGCTAGAGGTAATTTGGGATTTTTGAGCAAGCCTTGTGGTATGATGAAAGAAAGGTGAGCAGAGATGACTGGGGCTGACTAGTTAGCATCATTTAGCCTATCAAAATTTACAATGACCTTCTCAAACTTTCTTCTTAAATACAAGAAGATACCCAATCATTTGAACAAATTCAAAAATCATCTCTGTTCAGGACTGCAAACTAAGGATCAAGTTACATACAGCCTTTAAAATACTGACAAATGTTATTTTGTTGGTCCAAATCCAGATAAAGTTATTCCTTTCTACAATGCTCCATCCTGACAAAATGCAATCGTAGGCAGGTCCGTAAATTCCATATCCTGTTTCTCTGTGGCAAAAGTAAGGAAACCGTCTAGCCTAACATTATAAAACGTATGTTTGGAATGACAGAAATGAATATCTAGAATCCGCTTGCTGACCTCAAGAATAAATTAGACACTCCCTTTTGGAGGGGAAATGTATCCTTACTCGAGAAGGAGAGATCTTTCTTCACCATTTTCCGACAAAGAAGCAATCAATAAAGATCCAATTGGAATATCTCCCATCTGCAGGCATCATGGAGGAGATATGCACGAGATTAAGATGGAAACAATAATTTGCAGAATTCATGAAAGTTATCTTAGCAGGACGATATCCATCTTCAGATATGTATGTATATGTATCAAGACTTTGCAGTGTTCATCTTTACAAATATGGTTCAGTGGTTACAGAGCAGAGGTCTTTGAATAGGAAGATCCAAGGTTCTACACCCAGTTAGAGAGCTAGTGCCCTTGAGATGAAATTAATTCTCAATAATCTAGTCCCATTGATAGGATTTTAAGACATATGCCACATAGCTCATGATGTGCTTAAAGGAGAAACATGAAATGATGTAACAAACAAACAAATCATCATTACATATTCATAACAATAAAAACTCAATAAATTTCATAATCATTGTGACTGTAGATTATAAATCATACATTACATTACAAATAACTGGAAAAACAACTTTGCAAGGTGCCTATATTACGGTAAGCTGTTATTCCAATGAATTACCTACCCTTTACTATGAAAAAAAATAATGGACATAGGTAAATTAATCAATATAAACAAATAAATGAAAAAACATATAATTTCAATGAAGAAATGAGTAAATGGAAGGGTAGCATGTCCCTTCTAATTAAGCCCTTCTACATCCCCACCTGCTCAAAAAAAATGGTGAGTTTGTTAAAAGACAATTGCATGAGCAATTGATCTCCCACATAGCTAATAGCTTAGCTATGTACCGGTATGATAATAATTATAATCCAGCACTTTAATAAACCATGCATAACCTTCACACGAACTAAACAAAAGATCTAGAAGTGTAGGGCTGGTTGGCAAAGTTTCATGCAACAAGGGTCAGAATAAACATACATGCAAAACCTAATGCTTTTATTATACCCACAATGCAACTTGATAAAGACACTCAAAAGTTCCAACGCAGAAATTGATGCAGTGGGACTACAGGTGTTTTAGTTTTTTTTTAAAGTGTGATGGTTGAGGA
Source organism: Mesocentrotus franciscanus (assembly GCA_037976565.1). Lineage (NCBI taxonomy): Eukaryota > Metazoa > Echinodermata > Echinoidea > Camarodonta > Strongylocentrotidae > Mesocentrotus > Mesocentrotus franciscanus. The sequence continues at coordinate 18,524,381 of CP137686.1, read as the reverse complement.
AACTGCTCAAATAATAGTGGAACTTGATGTTTAAATAACACATACATTACATGAAGGATACAGATGAATGCCCAATACCAGCTTGTTCACTTCCCAAAGGAAAGGCTTAAAAAACTATAAATAACCTCCTTTGGCAAAGGAAGTGACGCGTTCAATGCAAATTTTATGCAATATTTATTCATCTATTAGATAATGATTTCAAGTTAGTGTTGAGAAAAAGAAGAATAAAACTCATTTAACTCCCAAAAAGCCAGAGAAAAAATTCCAATAATATTCCATAATCTTTGCTTTGTTGTGTATAAAAATAGAAGAAATAGAAAGCAGAAGATTTGCTAGAAAACAAAATGAATGCACAGGATTAAAAGTTGTTCAATTTGAATATTATTTGCAAATTATAAAAAATAATAACTTAATTCAAAGTTAAAATAATTTTGCATTACAATTTGCTATCACAAACAACAAAGTTTTGAATGAAAACTTTACATTTTGTCACAATCTATTTGATTTTTACAGATACCATGAATTTTGGCGACAATAGTCACAACTGACTAATTGCCATTGAATCAAAACAGAAGAAGAAGAAGAAGAAAGTAAGAGGTATAATAAACCTTTCACGTCTGACATTCATTCATTTTGCTTTGAAATTAGTCGAGTTAGGAACTGATATATTTCATATTTGGCAAAGAAAAACTAGCAAAGATTTGAAAACTGTTTATTTAATTTTTTCTTCATTGTTTTGTTTGTTTGTTTTTGTTTATGGTACGCACCATGGACACAGCAACGGGCAAGAAATAAGGACTGTACATAGCGTTGATGTCGGCAGCTGTTTGGCTCGTATGTACTTGTTGGGCTTGACCCTGGAGGTGAGGGGGAGACAAAATGACATTCATGTTGACCAAAAAAAAGCATATAAGAAGCATACTATAAAAGCGTGTTTGAATGCATCTAGGGTTGGTTAGGAGTGGGGTTAGGGGGTAATGGGGGTTTAAGGTGAGGGTTAAAGAGGTTGGGGGAGGAGAGAGGTAAATGGTACGGGGAGACAAAATGACATTCATGTTGACAAAAAAGCATATATGAAATAAAGCATACTAATAAAAGCGTGTTTGAATGAATGGCTGATAAGTGTTGGTTAGGAGTGAGGTTAAAGGGGGAGAGGGGAGGAGGTGGATGGAGGGGGTGTAGTAGGGGTAGAAAAATTTACATTCATGTTGACAAAAAATAAACCATATAAGATGCATACTATGGTAATCTTGTTTGAACACTTAGATGAGAAGGGTTAGTTAGGAGCAAGTGGGGTTAAAGAGGGGTGTGTAGGGGTGTGGGAGGTGTTTGGTAGGAGTGTTGACTTAGGGTGTGGTTGGTGGTGGTGGTACAGGTGGAGGTGGGAGATAATATAAGTAGGTGCATCATTGATGTTAACTGATTTAGAGGAAGAGGGTTGGGAGGGAGGGGGTTTTATGGAGAGGCTGGGTTGAGGATCAGTTTGTGAATTATGTTGGAGACAATTAAAAACTACTAAAATTGGTACACCAATGAATGTTGTGGATGGTGATCAGGGTTCTGGCCTTAAATAATGTATGTTTTGAAGTGCTAAGTGACAAGTAATTATGATTGAAAGTATTTTCAGACAAAAGCAAGGTATGGCATGAGAATTATTTTAGGGGTAAACATGACAGATGCAATGAACATTTTTTGATTTCACATTTCTAATTTCTACCAATTTAATCATAACATTCATCAAGCAACCGTGCACATCAAATTTATTTGCAAAACAGTACTTAATTATAATGCAGCACAAGAATTCTTTTCTACAGAAGCACATAAAGCTAGGTTACATTTGCATCACTTAAATATTGGCGTTGATGAGCAAAGCGTTAAGAAGATGAAAAAAAGATGCAGTCGTGAAATAGACACACATAATGAAAAAATGATTACTAGCTGGGATGATCTCCGAATGGAGAAGGTGCACATGATGTGTGCAGCAAATGGATCCATTGAGGGGGGTTATAATAATCATATGCTAAGTGCTTACAAACATAATATTAAGCACTACGAAATTGTAACCATTACCACGGTTGTCACAATTAACAAGATTAGGTTCATTGCATTTCACCTACAGATGCAAAAATATTTAAAGAGATCTATTCAATTATAGGTATGTTTAAATTCACAAAGGTTTTGCTTACAAAGATGCTGTTATAGATTGTCTCTTACAACCCTCTACCCAACCCTCCCGCCTTCCTCCCCCTATACACATTGAATGGATCAATTCTTTGCATGGGGTATGATGTTGAGGCTAACGTTCCAATGATATGTTTTTCATGTTTCTCTATGTTGACAGCTTATTAAAGGAACTCTTGATATCTGATGCAAAATATGTCCTTTTTACGAACCCTTCTGTAGCCTACAAATTGCTTGTTTACTGGGTATTCTAAAACAGTTCCTATCAACTTCATTTGTCAGTTTTTCATTTCTATCTCCAAACATTTGGAAGAAGCATGCATCCAGTATGTTGGATGCCGTATTGCTCAGTGTTGGAAATTATGCCACCATCACTATAGGCACTCAATGTTTCCTACAAAACAAAAGCCTATAAGATTGTGCATTTCATTGGTATCACATATTATACAACTGATTTTGTCTTTACATCTGCCTAATGGAGGAAGCGCCATGAGAACATCCATATAATGATAAAAAATTAATGAAACTATCACGAAACAGTAATCAATAAACAATGCATTTTGAGCCTAGATTTTTGCTACCGCGCTAGAAATTCTAGTCACGATGCAACTCAGGGCATGATGTCGGAGTGTAAAACGCTGAATATTTAAACGCGGTGCTAGGATACCCGGGAAGCGGGTCGCGCCGGACGAACGGAGATTCACGGCTGGAAAATGTATGTAGAGATAGGTCCTGCATAAGTAATGAAGGTTAAAGGGGGAAGGGGTGTTTTATTTAGCAACGATCACCATCATGAATTCTGGATGGAAGTGATCTAAGATTGTAACATGACACTGAGTAGGATATTAAAATTGGATGAGCACAAGGCAAACAGGGGAGATGTGTCCGTGATATACAACTCAAAGGAATACAGGACTTTTTTAATAGGTAGTAAACATATTTCTATCACAACTAGAGCAGCATTTAGAGCGAATTGCAATACCCCAATTTGTACAGATGTCAAGGTCTTCAAAAAGTCCAACAATTATGTCTGCTCATAATTTCAATCAATTTCTGTAAAATCTCTATGCTGTGTATTTTTAATACCCGGTATAAATATAGTATACAAAACAATTACAATAAATACCTTCCATGCATTCCTTCATCTTTAGAGTTGTTAGCTATGTTGATGGGTATTTTGTATGTAAACAAGAAAACTATCATACATTATCTTCTAGTAGAAGGTAACATTCAGTGCTTTAAGGAATAACAAATCATTTCTTTTGGAATAATATTTTAAAAGATGCTAAATGATTATGGACCATTATTTTTTGGTGAGAATACTCGAAATTCAGTTTAATGAGATTGGGTAGTACCAAAATAATTATGGGGTAAAATATAAATCTGTACACCCGTAATTATTAGGAACACAGTTCTATTTTGATAGGTGGAAAGGAAATAAGGAAATTGATGTAAAAATCATATAATACAACACTCAGAAATAACCAGTCCCAGCCCATTCATTTCCGTGTCCTGATAAGAAATCGCGTTCTTGTTATGAATGCATACAATGTAATCATACCCCTCCCACCCTCCATTTCAACCGACTCCCCATTATTCGGCAGAGTCAGACATCTTGCCAGAGTTAACTCAATTTCAAGAACCGCTGCAAAAATTGAGGCTCAATGCCTCGGGACATCGCTTCATAAGAAGGAAAAGGGAAAAATTATCTTAAGTAGACAGAATTGGCAAAAAAGAAAGAAAAAAATGGTGAAAAGGAGAGGGAAAATATGTCTGGTTTCTTTAAGTGGAGGAAATAGAGAAAATAACCCCTAAGGAGATGAAATCTAGTGCTTTATGGGTTGCCGTTCTCCGGCCTGCCTGAAAACTGGACACTACTTTGACATTTAAATTTCTGATCAAATTGCAGATGATTCTAAAAGAAAAATAGAAAATTATGGTCCTTGTTCAATCATCTAGAGGCTATATAGCAAATTACTATAATATTAATCGAGGGGTACTTTTCTTTCTTAACTTCATGAACAGTTTTAGTCTGCCTTCTTCTTAAGCATTAATAGAAAAAACAATAATTTTTGTTAATCAAAATGAATGAAAATGAACACAAAACTAACCTTCCTCATCCCTACCATATAATACAGAGATACTGAACTGATAGACTTTCTGTCCTAGCATACTGTTTATTGCACAGGTGAACTTGCCAACAGTGCGTAACCCTTATACCAACTTTCCACTTCGCAGACAGAGGACTCAATGCAAGAACCAACAGCGCAGCTAAGGAAGCTGCGTGTTACAGGACCATACTGCTACAGCTGACCCGAGATGGCGCTAGAGAGGATTTTGCGGTAGTCCTTCTAGTACAGTATGCCTTTAAAACTAGGAGCATCTTATCATAATTGATGATTTCTAAACCAATTCAGAGACCAAAACTGTAATGGTTAAATATCCCAATGCTTGTGTCCTGTTTGTATAGTATGAATGAATCCGGGATTCAAACAATCGTAGCTGAACCCCTTCCTGAGTCATACTGCAGATGATTGTAGTAGTAATGGTTTACTGAAAAAAATCATTTGCGAATTTCAGAGTTTCATACAGAGTAAAATGAACATAGTAAATCATATTTTAACATTTATTTATTTTAACATATACAACTGTAGGGTAATAACAATAATAATAATAATAATAATAATAGAGGTGTGATATTAAAATTAAAATTAAATTAATGCATGTAAATCAAGTGATGCAATGGATGGATGACTAAGAATTTTTTTTCTGTTACATGCTTGATTCCAGAATATGCCTAAAAAATGTCCCCCCTCCCCCAAAATAGTTATTATATCTAATTTCAAGAACTGATAATGAAATATCTTCTTTCACCAAGGTTAAGGTGGGGCTAGAAAAGGAATATCTTTTACATCTGTCCCTTTAGCTTTACATTAGTCATATGTTACATCCACATTTCAATTATTTTCTATTACAATTCCCCAGCGATGTTCTGAAGCACAATTATGATTTTTTGCAATGGCTAATGAAAATTTCTGGGAAAAGAATGACACATAATGTATGGCAGGGAAGAACTGAATCAATCCAAATTATAATGTGTTCCTGGTTGTGGTGATGATCTTTAAAGGCCATGAATAATAATTCCAATCGTCACGGTTACGAGTGGGATCCTCTACATCTATTGGAAATTATCAAAATCAGCTGTATTAGATTTAAAGGTACCACTTAACACTGTGTCAATATGACAAAGTAGCTAAATTGCTTATAGTTTGTCTACGTTTATGATAAATACATCCCTGAGACTTTTCAGAAATTAAAACTTATCAATAGTTATCGAGTGAACAATCATATCACTTTTCATAATGAATAATAAGAATTATGAATCATAATAATTACTAAGTCAGAATGAATAACTCTAATAGTATATATTTTATCATATGAGGGTTAGGACTAGTATTGAGAAAATCTACAATTATATGTCAGTTTTCACAGCTCTAATAATCTTGCCCTCCTGGACTTATTCTACAATAAATTATTTTTTTCTAAAGCTCTCCATTATTCAAGTATAACAATATGAATTCAATCTAAAAATAACAAATAAAAATAACAAAACAAATTGATGATGCATTGTTGATATCATTGATTTCGACATGTACTGGTTTCCCTTTTTCTTCTGCATATTTTGATTGCAATCTTTAACAAAGAAAGAGTGGAAAGAGCTATTAAAAGATAAAAGCTGTAGCCATTCGTTGTGCCTTAAAGATAAAGTTGAGTTCTGGTCATGCGATTGCATTGTGACAGAAACGGTGTGGAATCGATCAGAAAAGGTTGATCATCTAGCATATAAGTATTGGTGTGTACTGCAAGGTTCTGGAATCATCAAAATGATAAGAAATGTGGCCCAGTCTTGGTAAAGATACAAGCACGTACACAGAAGTATGTATATGGTACTACACGAACATGTGGCATAAAAATCCGTCCCGATTTTTATGCTGTTGCATGCCATATTTAGAATATTAAGGCATTTGAGGAGCCATGCTTTTCAGGGAACATGTTTTATCTGATGTTCTTCCACACTTGCATAATAACAATGAAAACGCTCACAAATTATTTTTCACCTCTTCCCAGAACTCAACCTTCTCTTTAAGTTAGTATAGTCATTATGTCATGTACTTACAGCACAAGAGGTCACGCATTTGAAATGAACATCATAAATCTCAAATTCAGCAGTTTTAGGACCAATTTATCAATAAGTCATTGCTCTGACAAAGTGGTTTATTAATTCATTACGCTGGTACTTAAAAAGGTTAATGGTCATTCTACTTGAACTGCTTAATATGTAATGTATTAGGTTTTATATTCACTTCTCAATATTCCCAAATAGCTAGGTAACTCATCTTTTCGAATTAGCATATCAATAGTACTAAAGGATAAGTAATGTTTTACATTCACTTCTCAATATTTCAAAATAGCTAGGTTACCAATTCAAGAAAAAATATTTCACATCAAATTAAAGGTGAAGTTAGAAGTCCTTGTGCTGCTGCGGAAAATTGACAGACTACTGATGTTGTTTCCCATTTCAATAAATAATAACATGACCAAATAAGTTCATCGACCATTATTTCATATAAATATAATAAGTAGTAAGTATGAGAATGGAGTAGGGGTTGCCTTAGGTGTTAATTATTCATAATGTATTCCGCTCTTATCAATGATGAAACAAGCAAGGACAATGCAATTTGCTGATTAAAAACATATATTATGGGTGCAATGAAGTAACAAGTGAGAAAGCAAATATCAAGGTATGTAACATTGAGCAGAGAATAGAGAAGCATTATATTGCAAGCAAACAGTCGCGTTAAACATATATTGCAGCATAATGCATTAGATAAATAAATTTAACATTACTTTTATGCATTTAGCAAAATTGACACATTTTGCAAGACAACATTGCTATTGCAAAATATTGCCAAACGTGATGGAAAAACCCACGAAATTCCCCTGCTATTCTTGGCTTCAGTCGTATCAATTAATAGCTGCATGAGCAGGCATTTTTCATGAATTTGAAGAAGAAAAAAAGGAGAAAAACTTCCTTTTCATTCTCGACTTCAATGAGAAATATGATACCATATCAAATTGAAAAGTGTTGAATGCATAACAAATCAATTTTCAAAGTATAAAAATATCATTGTTTGATATCAATTTCCAATCTATTCAATAAAAACCTTTAAAAAAATGTGTTTGATAAAAGACAAGTGGCAAAAAATAAATTACAGCAAAACAGCATAATATTTAGCAAAATGCTCATCAAGATACAACATGAAGGGGCATAATCAGTGTTGTGGTATATACAATAACATACATTAAAATAGCACAACTTTCAGAATAGATAAATGCAATGCAGACTAAGCTATATACATGAGTACACAGAAGATTCATATGCACAACAAAATTTTAAAAAAGCAAATATATATATACAAACTGAAAGCAAATAAAGATAAACTGGGGGGAAAATCACAATAATACCAGATAGACAAATCAACGTAATATCAAATGACATGAATGTCACATGACGCATCTCTTAACACCAAATCTTTTACAATCTGTCCAAAACCGGTAGTAAAAATATGCAAAACAAAAAAGACTTGGCATGAATGCCATTTCTTCATTCATTACAGATTGGGACCAAAATCAATAGCAATTGCAATTATTGCACCAATACTACCAGAAGTACTATGGAGAAAGAATGCACAATATAATTTTACCTCCATTGTAATATGAACTTCAGCACGTGCCAAAATTAGATTTTATGTCATTGTAAGTCAAGTGTAATTAATTACCTGGACAGATTGTAATTTATTTCCTTTCACCTGTATACACCAAAACCAATGCAACTTCATCAATGAGTGTGCTTTCAGTTTTAGTTCATAACTAGCAATTTGACAGCTGAAAGCCAGAACGGCGTTAACTCATATACTTTAATATGGCATTAATGCCCTTCCGGCTCTAAAGGGCCAAAAATATTCATTGTCAAGCAATATTGCTTTACAGCCCATTAGGATTTGCATAAATGGTTTTGCTTCTTGCCTCAGCCTTTGTGCAAATGTCAGCTACCTATACTTTAAACAAAATGCACATTAAGAATGTGTAGGCCATGCAAAGCTAGATGCAATTCGGTGTTAAAAAATCCCAGCTTTTAATAAACAGCAATGACGCTTTCTTTAATGAGAACTAAAGGTGCACACACATGCATTGTCAAAACCGAGTCTGGTCTGCATTGGTTTCCCGTACACCAGCAAAAATGGTTAAAAATCAAATCAAATCATCTTTCCTCCTCTCTCTCTCTCTCCTCTCTTTTTTTCTTCTAAAATTTCTTTTTTGATTTTTGATTTGTGTGTGATCTTACCTGCCCGCTGGCAGGTATGCTGTATGGCGATTGGGGCATAATTTGCAGGCCGTTGTACTGATATTGAGGGGGCGCATGCTGGTGGTATAAGGAAGCAGCAGAGACAGCAGCGGTAGTATCCTTTCCCGTGTATGGAGAGGAAGATGGGATCACAAGCTGGTTACTCTGGAGAAAGTCAAGTTGGAAGAGGAACAACAAAGGGGGCGGCATTCAATATCAAGATATATATATATTTATATATATACATACAGGTGATTTTTCTTTTTTTGTTTTGTTTGCCATACCATACATTCAAACTTTTACACAGCAACAAATATAAATGCTTTAAGAATATATTTGTTCTTTGTGATATAGCGATATGGCAGATTAAGCAATTGGGGAGAGAGATAAATAAGTGAGGCATTTTATCATTAAACAGCACATTATGAGAACATGAACAGCAAGAACATGAATTTTACGATCAACCAATGCACTTCTCTTGAAAATTATGATGTTAGCATAGTTATATCACCCCATATTTGCTCTCGGTTCAATAAACTGGAGTACAAATTCTAGAGAGTACAAATGCCTTTTTAAAAAAATTGTTTTCCTTTTGATGTTGCACATACTTGTTGCCTATATCAATTCAACAAACATTGTAATTTTATAGAGAGTGCAAAGGTAGAGATCAAGTATCACTGATATATCTTGAACATCTTAAAATGCATTACACCACTGGGGGCGTGAGGCAGTCCTCGTAATCACCAAACAATGTTTCTTGGTACAAAGGGGAACAGGTATTAAATTGAGCACTCATTGAGTCATTGTTGGTCATTGATGCATGTCTTTTTGTTTCTTATTCTATAGAGCCATACAGCCAGGTTGGAGCCACTTTTTATTTACTTGGGGTTTGTTTTGTTTTATTTTTTGTTCTTTCATTCACACCTTGAGTATTTTCTTAATAGTTGAGTTGGGTTGGGTTGGGTTGGGTGTAAAGAAAAATTGTAATTCATAATTTCTGGTTGAAATTTGTGTAAAGTTTGATTGTTTATGTTCGCCCATTGTTTCTTTTTTTGTCAGTGCAAATGTATGTTGATTTATGGTATGATTGATGTAACATGTACACAGGAAAAAAAGGAGATGTTGACACTTCTCAAAAGGAAATAAAAATAGATTTTATAATGAAAGCCCATGTAGATCATTTTATAATGAAAGCCCATGTAGATCTCAAGTCCTCTTTTCTGTAATACCCTTTTTATCATTCTTACTCCCTCTCTCCTCTCTCCTCCCTCTTTCTCTCTTCCTCCATCTTCTGTATTCCTCTCTCTTTCTCCGTTACCTTTTTTGACTTCTTTCATTTAACCTACTACACATTCACTTGCTTTCTGATATCCTTTCCTCCTGTATTATCATTGTTCTTCCCCTCTTCCATATCTAGCTCTCTCGCAACATGTTTTTCCTCTTCTATTTTCCTCTCATCAATTCCCTTTCTTTCAAGTCACTCCCTCTCTTTCTCTCTGTCTCTGTCTCCCTCTCCATCTTCCTTTCCCTCCGAAGTACCCACCCTCCCTCATATCCTCACCCCCTCTCTCTCCCTTTTTTTCTATTCCTCTCTCCTGGTCCTTTTCTCTATCCCCCCCTCTCTCTCTCTCTCTCTCTCTCCTTCTCCCTCTCTCTCTCTGTCTATCCCTCCCTCCTCTCTCTCTCTCTCTCATCTCTCTCCCTCCCTCCTCCATCTCATCTCTCTCCCTATATCCCAGCATTTCCTAATAATCCCCACATATATTCCCAAACATCTGTATTGCCTTTGTCATCCACCACTGCTAGCTGTACAAACCAAACACTCATACCTCCTGGATTATCATGATCAAGGTCGCCAGAAAGCCATTTCCATTTACCGTTCTATTCATTCCAACCTTGTATTTGACAAGTCATATTCCAATTTAAAGAGAGTGGTATATTACATCCATCACATTAAAGGCCCATCTACTGATGACGTTCACATTCTCATAACCTTAATTCACTGCCGACACACAGTACGCTATTGTCTGTTCAGACAATACGAAACTTGTATAAAGAAACGTTGTATCAAATCATATATCATTGCGTAGTGAAGGGAGCATACAGACTATTAGAAAACATTGTATAAAGAAATGTTGGGTAGAGAAAATAATTTTGAAGAGGTAAACAGCTCGCCGATCATCAGTGAGCTATCACAAAAAGTCCCGCCCAATTATACAATTTTTTGTACGCTACGATGTTCAATCTAGAGCGAGATCACGGTTCTTTATCAAGTTTGTTATACCACGTTTGTTATACGTTTCGTTATGTGACGTTTCTTTATGAGATGTTCTGACCAGGAAAAAGATAATTAATTATCTTGCATCTATACGAGAATCGTATAGCTATATAAAGAATTATGCTAGTGTGAATGCAGGGTTAGCTAGTTCAACAAAAATGCATGCATGTGAAAATTGATATAACAATCTAATAACAATCCTCCCTATTGCCATTAATGTGATTGTTGTAAATAAAATCATTGATTGAGCTATCCATCATTTGCGAACATGATTAAAATAGAAAATGTATGGACAACTACTCCTAAGGCAATTCTTCAAATTGGTTTGACAATTTTGGGGTTGTAATAGAACCGCTCTCATTTTATGGAACAATCCCTAGGCTTCTCCAGATAAGAAATAACTTTACATGCATATGATATCTTGTGTAATAACTTTTGATAATGTAAAGTCATATTATCTAGTGTACAGTTGATGTTCTGATGATATGTGTGCAATCAAACCAAGATAGAGACCTACCGGTACCCTTCTCTCTTTCGTCATTTTATTTCCGTACAGCAAAAGATTAAAAATGATCATGAAATTAATGTGTGAAATGGCATGTATGTCACTGTATCGTACTTACGGGCACTAAAACCTCTTTGATTTCGACGATCATGGATGCATTCCAGCATACAAACCATTCCCTTTTTTCTGCAATATACTCGAAATCGAAAACATTTTATACCTACAGTCTCTCCTGTTGCCTTTCACTCTGACGATCAGACCTTTAAAAGGTAATTGAGCGGCTGGCAGCCAAAATGCTATTCAACTTGACATTTTCTTTCATTAACTACCGGTCCTAGCACAGCCCTTTGATTGCATTGTCTGCGGATGACGAGGAAGCCCTGTCAAATATCTACAAATACACGTGTCCTAACCCTCCAAACTAATATATTTTACGTTTATTTCTCCTCCCCCGCCGCATCGTAAAATCTGTCTGGTGTATTGGCATTGCCCCCATTTTCTAAGAATGACATGAATTTTACTTTAAGGGGAGACATAAAAGCTTATCTTAAAGCCCGCGTACAGTTGTGGTAAACCCCTATAGACTAATTTATCAGTTTTTTCACTTTTTGCTGATGAAAAGCAGGATATTCCTAAATTCTCAGCTGCAGGAAAAAAAAATCTTCAAAAGTGGAGTGAATAACAATTGAAAGATTAGAAAATAATTTTGATCTTAATTCTAATATTGACTTTTTGCTTTCTCCTTTTTTCATATTTTAATGACGATCTTGTATGCATTGGATTCCATGGAATTTTTTCCCCTCAAATTTGTCGACATTTAAATGGTGAACATTGTTCCACTTGATTTCCTTAAAACTGTAACTATTGATATTAATGTTAAATTAAGACATTGGAATGGATATCATACCCCTATGTCAGTGCCCATAATTACTCCTTTTACTACCCCCCTCCCCTTGTGAATGTATCACTAATCTTATCCTTTCTATCATATTTCCATCTCTTCACTTCCAATCCTGTATCTCTCTTTCATTTACCTACGCCATTCTCCTCTTCCTCTACCTCTACTCTTCCTCTCCTCTTCCTCTCCTCTTCCTCTCCTCTTCCTCTCCTCATTCTTTCCTTATCTCTCCATCCATCTTCTTATTGAACTCTCTGTCATTCTCTCCGTCCATCTTCTTATTGAACTATGCCGTTCTCCTCTTCCTCTCCTCTTCCTCTCCTCTCCTCTCCCTCTCCTCACCTTCCCTCTCCTCTTTCTTTCCTTATCTCTCCTTCACCTCTGTCTCTTTCACTTTTTTGCACACCATATTCATCTATAGTCTGTTTTTGTTCAAATGATAATAATGATAACTTCTTTTCATTTTTTCCTCCTCCATATCTTTTAGTCATAATCTTTCAACTAACGTGCTGTTTCCCTGTATTTTTCTTTTCTCTGCTATAGTCAACTTAAATTTGATTTAGAAAAAATAAGATGAAAATTTAAAAATGAAGTGAATAAATGTTTTGAATAGCAGCTTATGATATAATTGACAATGCAAATGAAAGCAAATTTATATATATAATGAGTGATAATAAGATTCAAAGTGAATTAACAGTTAAGAAAGGGAGACGGTACAGATAACAAAAAAAAAGCCAGTCATATGTTTGTTCATCACAACTCAGATACATCATTCCCGGTAAATATTAGTATATTGCCCAATATATCCCATAGACTTGAAGCTCAAACAAACTGCCAATGTTCCGAGTAATACTTCTCAATTATACCGGCCAAACTTTTCTAAAGACGACGGGCTGAAAGGTTAGACAAATAGAATGTTCTCCCAGTTCTCAAACAAAGTCTTATCTCCTAAGCAAATGTTAAAATGTGAGAATGATACAAAGATCAAATCCTTAGCTATTGCTATGCTCTGAACAATAGGAGGGATATCAATAAAGGTCAAAGGTAGAATTTATCATCCGTTCACAGCCCCAACTTCGTTAACACTGTTAAAGTGCAATTTAATGCCCTTCTAGCTCCAAACACACAACAGGCCTATCTCATTGTTTGTTTCATCAAGCTGTTTGTCTAGCCCTTCAATATGAAAGAATGTGATTAATCATGTATTAAACTTGCATGAAATATATATATATCATGGCTTCCAAATAAGCTTCCTTCAATTAAAGAATTCCTTTGAATCTCCATTCAGATATATCTGGCTATAATATTTGGACGTAGAAAAAAAAATTGAGAAATATTGTTTTGTACCTTGAATATATACACAAGTATATTTGTTTCTTTAAAAAATATATATATATTTCTGTCATAATATTCCACCCCCCCCCCAAGCTTATTCAATAATCTTTAGGGAAACAGGGAGATGGAGAGAAAAAAAAACTAAAGAGAGGAAGACTGACAATACAGATGATAATATTTAACCATACAATGATATGAATGATGGTAATTATGATGATGATGATGATGATGATGATGATGATGATGATGATGATGATGATGATAATGATGATAATAATAATGATGCTGGTGATACTGATAGCCATTGTGAGGTGTCAATAATGATTATAATGAATATCATAATGATAAGGGTAATGATTATTATGATGGTGACAATAATAGTAAAAAACAATGGTGATGATGATGATGATGATGATGATGATAATGATGATAATAATAATGATGCTGGTGATACTGATAGCCATTGTGAGGTCTCAATAATGATTATTATGAATATCATAATGATAAGGTAATGATTATCATGATGGTGACAATAATAGTAAGAACAATGGTGATGACGGTGATGATGATGATGATGATGAAAATGATAATGATAATGATGATAATCCTGATGTGATAGTAATGATAATAACTATAGAAGTACAGAAAATGTATGGTTGACAAAGTAATTGAAAATTGTACAGCAACAAGTAGAATGTTTTAAAGGTCAGTAATGACATGTCCATATTCCACAGTTGATTGATCTCCAGAATTTGTGACAAACTTGAAGTTTTACAGCAAAATTCCCCTTTTCCCCCGTGTATGCAATGACTCTTCTTCTAAATGTACGTGTGTATATATATATATATATATCTAGTAAATTTTATCTATTTTGCTATTCAATGTGGTATTGTGTTTACCTTGTTAGGGGCCTCATGTACAAGCACACGTTGCTTCTTAGAGGTCCTGGCCTATTATTCATTGTGTATTTATGATTTGTAATGTTTTTTGTGATGCCAAATAAACTAAACTGAAATATTTGTGCAAGATACATGTATCTACTAATTAGCTTCTGGATTTGTGAAGTATGCTTTCAAGAAGTCAAATTGTTCATGTGACATTGTCTGCTATGTAGTTTTGTTGTGATAGCTCATACATGGGCATAATTCTGGCTCTTCCATTGATACCCAACGCTAACGGCGAATGGATCAGGGTTAGTGTGCGAGGAAAATGCAAGAAACGACAAACATATTTTCGCAAAATATATGCTCCAACCACTTTATAACTTTCAAAATGCATTTTCTTCTCTAACTTTGCAGCAAACTTCAAGGAGAATAGGGATTTGGGGGTAATTTCACTAACTTATTTGTGCTTGCAATTGCAGCATGCATACTATCAGATTGAACGATGCAATGAGGATAATGCATATCATATTGGAAAATGCATCAATGTATACATTGCTCAAGATACATAAGTGCATGGAAAATGCATCACATGAAAATATTGTTATAGATAGTGGGTGGTAAGCTAAAACACAAGGCAAGTATATCAGCTTGAGATTACACATATCCAGTGCCATGTATTGGTGTTTGTAATTGCAATTTTAAAACGAAATTTTGAAAGGCCATAAATTTGTTGAATAATGAATATCAACATCTTCTTATGATGGTTCTATCTAATTCATACATTATACAAAATACTGAAGTATAGTTAAAATCAATTTTAGTGATATTTTGTTGTTGATCTAATACTATGTAATACAATTTTACAAACCTACCAAATATTTATGTTTTAGGTATGATCAATTTATATTGGGAATGGCTAATTTGGGAACCAAATCCACAAACCTAACAAATCTTTGCTCAAGAGAACATTGCCTGTTTTGAAGGGATACTGTTCATTTATTGAAAGATTTGTACAAATCAGAGTTCAAGATACTGTGCAACCACAACATTTTCCAGCAAATAAGAGTACTTGTAAAATTGCAATTTATATCATTTCTAATCAATAAAGAGTAACAAAAAATATCTCTTTTTGTGCCAAATACATTCTGACAAATTCTTTAACATTTTCAAGATTTGCATTTATAGACAACAGTTCAAAAGTGACACCAAAATGAGCATGCTTAAAACACATAAATTCGTTCCAATTTTTTTCAAAGGTTTTGAGCACAAATCAGTGCTTGGTCCTAAATTTATCCACTGTGCACAGGCAAGATTAAAATATTACAAAATGGTTCTAAATTCAAAATTCATGGTTCTTGTCTCAAGCTAGGAGAAACTGCTTTTAAATGTAACAAAATGGACAGCTAGGAACATACGGATAACAAAGAAACAAACTGCTATTAAAGGGATAGCACAACTAAAACAAGCAAGGCATGACCGGATTTTTGTTTCTTTGGAGGTGGAGGAGGGAGGTGTTTGGTACTCACCCCTGGGCCTGCAGGAAGCCCTTGGCCTCCCGTCAGCAGCGTGGCCGAGTTCGGCGACTGTTGCAGCTGAAGGTTGGTCATCCCGACTACCTGCTGGAGCTGTTGGCTCTGAAGGTTCTGAAGCATCTTCTGGGTGGCGAGGGTGTTGCGTCCGTTGATCTCCAGCTGCGTCTTGAGGTGCGGGGGCGGGTGCAAGTACTTGCAGTTTTCCCTAGTGCAGCGACCCTGTGCAGGAGTGGAGGGAAAAAAACGGGAAAAGGTTCGGTAAACATGGATGTACGTGATCCACAAAGAAAGGAATTATCACATTATTTTCAGCATGGGGGTTCCAGTTCTCTCCATTGTCGCTGTGAATAGGCTAGAGCTTTTAGAAAAAATCTGCTAAATCCTAATTCTGTTGTGGTCCGACCTGCAGAGAAATAATGAAAAAGAGAATTCACAAAATGGGAAAGACTAAATTCAAATCATCAGCATAAAATACAGGATAATTATGCACCTGACTGCACCGCGAAACCAAAGGCAACAGTATACAAGTGTACTGTAAACATGGAGTTACTCCTCAATACAGGCCTGTACAGGAAGGCTAAAGAAAAAATAACCGACGATGGAAAAATATAGGGAACATGAAACTGAAAAAGACAATGAATAGACAAAGGTTGGCTAACGGAGTGGCACAATGCTTTATAGCTATATAGTATATGTCTTCCTTCCTACTAATGAAGACAGTGCTAAACAAATGCGAAAAGGTTGAAATATGACATTTTTACTTCCTCCATGACAAGTGTCTGATACCAGAATGGTACCTAAACCATTCTCTTACACTCCATGCCTTTAAACATACTGCATTATCTACATCGATATAATGTACCAGTCTTTATTGTTAAAAGCTGATGGAGGCCAGTGTGAAAATTCACCTATATTTCCATGGCGATTTATCGAATTAGAAACCATGGACCATGAATTTCCATTTTGAATTTGAGAGTTAACGTGACATCAAGCATTTGGTAAAGGGAATTTTTAAGATGCCCTTAAGTGTATTGCAATTTAAATCTAATTACAGTTAATATTTTTCAGGTACACTCCCAGCGCCTTGAGCATTTGGCGTAATGGATATGGCGCTTTTCAAATACTCATTATCATTATTACTATTTTATCAATAAGATGGAATCATGAAAACTCCCTTCATTTTCCAGCAATCATAGCTGGTCATGATCCGCCTCTGAGCCTAATGTTATCCATAACGTTTCTTTGCCGTTTGCTATGGTTATTTTCAGGTATTCCTCAATTTGGCGCGATGCTAGCTAGCTTTGTTTGCTCCCCTAATGCCAGCAGACTCCACATCCACCTCTCCTCCTGTTTGCCCCTATCAACGACCCAACATGTGAGTACACACACTACGTGTCAGACACACTTCCACAGATCATCTGCCGAGAGCCAGATAGGCGTTAGTCCTATGAAGATGCTGTTCGTTAACTCCCTTCTGACTCTCCAGAAACCAAATTACCACATGACAACCGTCTTGCCAGGCTTACGGTTCATTTAATGGCAAGTCAAAGTGTGACACACTAATAATGGAAGACGGTGAAATATTGTTCATCATTTGGATGTACAGGCAACCCACGGCTTCCAAAAAAACATCACTCGAAATCTACGGTGTGAAGATTTGACACGATTTAGTGAAGAAACTGAGGGGACCACAATTCACATATTTATTACATCATTAGCAGTAAATATTAAGTAATGAACCTTCAAGCGGAAGTGCTCAATGAACATCACTACAGCCTTACTTCTATGTTTGAGAATAGGTAAAGGATTGGAATTACAGATGTATAAAATTTGAAGCAAAGGAAAGATTTTGTATACACATTTTGCACAGTGAATTAGAATACTTAACCCACATGAGAGTGTCCTTTTCTTTTTTTCTGGAGGGGTAGTTTAAAAGATGTCCCCAAATGTTTGGTCCTACACATGTATTAAAGTACATGTCCTACAGGGGGTTGCAATGGGGGTTGCAATGGGGGTATTTCAGCAACTTCCAAGGTAGAATTGAACAACCTCCTCGGACACATGGCTTTTGAGCAACATAGTGTCTTCTCAAAATAAAATGCCATTATGTTTTTTTTTCTTCTGAAATGAAAGTTTACAGAAGACTAGAGTGGGTTTGCTGTAACAAGAACACTCACTAACAGATTCATTGAATCTAGCCCGCCCACCCAATAGTACTACCCAACTAGATCTAGTGTAAATCTATATATAAATAAAATGATCGCAGACAGATCAAGACTTCTTTAGAACTTTGGACTTTAAACAATTAGTAAAAACAAATAATAATCTTGTTAAATGTTAACGCAGGTGCATGCTTGTATAGCTCTTTTGGCCTTTAGAACTTTCATGTTTGAGTGGAGTACCGGTACGAGACCAAGAGCGTGAGCGAAAGCTGATTAAGCAAACAGCGAAAAGATGATAGAGAGAGAGAGAGAGAGAGAGAAAAAGAGATAGAGAGAGAGAGAAATAGAGAGAGAGAGAAAGAGAGAGAAGGAGAGAAAAAAGACAGAGCAAGAGAAATATGGGTAACGAGACGGTGCTAGCTACCTGTAGAAAGAATTATGACAGATAGAGAGATAGAGATTTGATTAGAGAGAAAGAGAGGAAGGAAAAAGGAAATATTATTACAGGAAGAAGAGAAAATGTAATACATATATAAAGGAGGTATGTAGATGTAGAGGTATATCTGCAGAGGGGCAGAAACATTGGGTATATAATGTGAAATAATGAAATGAAGATAGAAAGAGAAAGGTGAAGGTGAGAAAAAGACATCACAAGAGAAAAGAGAAAAAAAGTACACAAAAAGATTGAAAGAGTAGTACAAGGAGAGGATACAAAGGAAAACATGCGAGAGATCGAGAGACAGATTGGGATAGAACAACAACAAAGAAAACATGAGAAAGAGGGATAGAGGGGGATAGAATTATAGCTGAAACGAAAGAGGAATGGGAGAAGGTAGGGTGTCTAGGTTAGGAAAATTTATCTATAGAAACGAACGCTGCCAAAGCGTTTGCTATAGAATAAGAACACAAAGCGGCACGTACCGGAATCTAACCCGCCATAGTCGAGTAAACAAAAACTGAAGTCTAACATGAACGTGAAGAAAGAACTAAATTGGCAACGCATGGTGCTGCTCTCTCTCTCTCTCTCTCTCTCTCTCTCTCTCTCTCCCTCCCTCTCTCTCTCTCCCTCTCTCCCTCCCTCTCTCTCTCTCTCATGTACAGTAGAGAGCAGACATATTATGTCATGGGGATTTTTTTTTTGCATGGAGAATGCAAATGGATGTTAGCACAGTATTGACTTTGCCGAAGGGCTGTGAAGAATGATGAGGTAGTCTGACATGTTGCATCGTTTAAAGACAAAATAATGGTTCTAAATACTGCTCCATTGTGCTATCAGATTTCAATAAGCAAATGTTTTGGGGCATGTTGCTATTTCATTTTTATTTCATATTTCACAGTATTGACTTTGCCGAAGGGCTGTGAAGAATAATGAGGTAGTCTGAAATGTTGCATCTTTTAAAGACCAAATAATGGTTCATGCTAGTACTGCTCCATTGTGCTATCAGATTTCAATGAGCAAATGTTTTTGGGCATGTTGCTATTTCATTTTCATTCATATTGAAAGGGACTCCTTTATTAGCATTTTGAAATGGTCATGAAAGTAGGTTTAGAGTGCTCATCAACTTTTCTTAGAATGTAAGGAAAAGACATCCTGAAGATTGTAAGAAATATGATTAATGTTTAATAGAATGTAGTAAAAAGTAAAGTGCTTGCATTTGCAGTTCTCAATTTCAATAAGAATAAGAAGTGTTAATAAGAAGAACAGTTAATAAAACACTCAAATGATGCACTATGTTCTAAACACTTTTACTAACCATGGAAAAATAAGTTCCCCACCTGAAGTACAAGAAAATATTTTCTTTTGTTCTGTCAATATTCATGATTCCACATGATTGACTCAATACATATACATTAACAATAAAATGAGGAAATAAAAGCGCAGTCCTTTGTTTTTCAATTCATTCGTACGATGTCACAGACCCCTTTGGCAACCAATCAAGAAAAACATTGACAAACATGAGCTGGATTGATCTGTTTAACGTTTCACTTTTTGCTTCTTCCTCAAAGCAATTGCACAATAGAGCCCAGTGATATCAATATTTCTGAAAGGTTATCAGATAAACATGTAAATTGTACAGCATTAGTTAGTCACATTATCACTTCTCACCATAGAAGAGCTGCTCTTGAATATTACAATAAAGAAAAATGAACAAGAGCAGAGATCGATTTGGTTCTTACAAGCCCCACAGAGCTCTGGAAAAAGTTTCAGGGGGGATGAAAGCATGCCACCCCTATAGGAAATCCAAACCTCTTTTTTGTTTTAAAAACACACACCCAAAACCAGGGTTCCTCTGAGTAAAATGCAATCTTAGTAAAAATGCAAGTTTATAGTTTTAAAAGACACATCTAGACATCTATGTGCCTCCAACTTTGTAAGTTCTCGACACCTTGCTTCGTTTTGCGACACGACTGAAATGAGGCGCGCATACAGGGTGGGAAAATTAGATCTTGTAGCTTTTCATTTCTTTGTGTCGTTCTTTCTATACATGTTCACTCATATGTGGAAACGGCATTACGAACCAACCATGCATGTCTACATGTTCAATTCTACACACAAGTCGATTTCGCTATACATTCGGCTTTGAATGCAACTGTGATTGTAATGTTTCTTTTAACTGTATTTCAGCCATGCTATGAAATCTTTATAGAAACAATACATGCCTACTTGTTCAGTGTCAGGGTTCAGTGTCGGGGGTCGGGAGGGGGGATACTGTGAAGATAAAAACTGCATCAGATGCTTAAAGCCCCTCTGCATTAGTTTGGCCAGGAGGGATTAGAGGGATTAGCGTGGTCACTGATAGGGGGTTATCTGATCAACTCAGCTCTCAATTAACATAAGAAAAAGAGGATCATGGGGAACTATCAGGCACCGCTTAGGCATTGTTTTCTATATAGAGGGAGCAAGTAGCTACAAGTAGTACAGTGGGGCTTTAACTAAATCACAGCCCTCAAACAACAGGCCTATAAAATATCCTTCAATTCTTAATTTTTGTTGTCTCTTGGAGCAACAAGGGCGCTGACTTTGTGTAAAATAATACGAGTTAACACCCTTCCAGCTTCAAAGGACGATTTAATTGGTAAATAAGTTTTCCTGTTACAACCAGCACATCGTAAGGAATACCCACCATTTTATCTCCAAATCTATCTTACAGGTGCAGAAATGCTGCAACAATAATGTGTGCATACAGTCTGTTGAGAGCCAGAAGGGTGTTAACTCTGTGTCAGAGTATATGAGTAAATGCCCTTCTGGTTCCAGACAGATGATATCATGTTCATTTACTTTCAGACTCTTGTTTCAAGATTATTTTACCTCATGATATTCAAATTGAGTATTTACTTTCACACTCTCGTTTCAAGATTATTTTAGCTCATGATATTCAAATCGAGTATTTCCTTGTACAACTTTTTTTAAAGAAAATATTAAAGTCACCAAAAATGATTGCTAACAAAGAAGAAGGAACTGGGGGAACAAAAGGTCATGAAAATGTGATAGATCAGGATAATTTAAAGGTGATTTATTTATGATATTGAATATCAAGTCATTATATGCCGTGGTGAGAAATTCCATTTATTACTGATATTAGTATTATCCTCATAAAGGCAAAATTACAACCCTTTAGGAAAAACGTATACCGGTAAGATAAATGGTCAGGTTCAAAGAAAATCAGACATGAAAAGGGCACGATGAATTAATACCAGGTTATCCAGATCAAAGCCTCTTATGACATTTTTTTTCATCAACCCTCATTGCTATTTGAGGATATTTTTCACTCATTTTAACCACAAAATGGGAGAGAATGCTATTCTTACCTCAGACGCCATTAGCCAATATAGTCCTTTACAGATTTGTTTATTTAAGGTACACTGCTGAGTGCAAACACATGAGTGTATGCACGTATACTGCAACCTGAAATTGCCTGTCTATTTTTATATGTGATGATTATGTGTGTATGGTGATATGTTGACATATATATGTGTGTATGCCATTACCTGATATCTTTCATACACGTGCACGAACATACATAAAACTAAGGCATTGTATAGTAATGACTAGCGTACTAATGGTCACAGAAATATGGAAACAGTCAGCATTCCATTGAGTAAACATTTACACAAGGTTGGATGAAGTGCTGCACACTGTAATAAACTGAAAATACTTCTTGTTTCACTGACACTTCTTATATCATTACCACTAATTTACACTCCTACCAAGGGAATGTAGGCCTATACTTATTCATAGATTTATAATTATTTATAATATTTCAAAGAAAATCAATCATTAATTTGGCAGGGAAATGTTCATCAAATAATTTTTAAGAATTGATTTATTGATACTGAAATAACAGGAACTACCTACCAATAAGAGAATAGTCATATTGAGGCCATTTTTAATAAAAGAGAAAGGGGAGGGGAGGGGAGGGGAGAGAGAGGGAGAGAGAGGGAGGGAGAGAGGGAGAGAGAGGGAGGGGAGGGAGGGAGGGAGGGAGAGAGAGGGAGGGGAGGGAGGGAGAGAGAGGGAGGGAGGGAGAGGGAGGGAGAGAGAGAGGGAGGGAGGGAGGGAGAGAGAGAGAAAGGGGGGGATTGTCAAAATAAAGGGGCACTTTGCCATTATCTCAATCTCCCTCACATCCTTGGCAATTGCGAAAGGTCGAATACCCCCAAACTCCAAAATCTACCCACTCGCAATTTTAAACCCATTCCACAAACGACATCACTCACGACCAATTTTCTTCTTTCTCCCATCAGCTGACCTCCTCACCCTGCCTTCTCCTGCACTCTCCAAATTGGCAATCCACCTTCAACTCTCACGTTGCAATAACCGTCCGCAGACTGTCAACAGCCTATAGCGTTACTTCGCTATGGTTCTCACCGGCTTCGGTTTCGCAGTAGACAAAACAACCAAGACCAAACCCGTCTTCTAGGCAGACATTGATGTATCCTAATACCTCTTTAACCAAGGTAGCAATGAGGGAAAACTGAAAGTGAAAATTCGTCGTCATCAGTGCTTAATATCAGAGTCCAACTGTACGGTTAGTACATCCAACACATCTAACACTCTAAAATGAAAGTTGCTTCTCTCTTCGTAATGCACCTCCCCCGGATAAAGATGGTGGGATTATTGAGAGGTTAACCGACCGCCGCGAGAATAAATAATGATTTATGGGGACCCCGGCCAACAGATCACAGCAATAAAATGAGTAGCTATCACCTCTGATGAGACTAGGATAACAATGCTATCTAAAATGAAGTCATCTCCTGGCTGACTATATAATAACTCAGTGATTCTGAATCAGAAAATTGTTTATTTTCGTAATCCTTGGTATGTCATGAAATGTAACAGAACACAGTACATGGGTCATGGAATCGACTACCGGTACACAGAATTTCAGGTTATACAGCACGTACTTACTCCCGCAGCAACTGCTCTGCGGTATTTTCCTACACTGACTAAATTCCCTGACTAACTTCAACCATAGACCCAACACTATTCATAACCCTAACTCTAACCCTAATCCTAACCTAACCTAAAACCCAATTATGACCCTAACCCCAACCCTATTCAGAAAAAAGGGCATATGCTACGTGCATAATTGTGCACAGCTTCAGATAACTTTGAGTGATAACCATATGCCTGCCAATCAGGGCCTCCAAATTAAGTAGTGAATCCAAAACTGAATAAAGTTGATATGCAGATCAAACAGGAGGTGTGTACATGCCAACAATATATTAGTTTTGGTTGAAAGGCATACATTTTTTATCTATGAAAAAAAAAAAAGATTTTGAATAATCTCTTGGTATTCAAAATGCTTAGTATCACCATCAACTTTCACAGAACAATACAAAAATCTATCAGAGAATGAAATGTGACATGATGTTTGAAAATATTTTAGAGCTAGGATGTGAATTTTCTTTCATCAACGATTTGGGTCAATGTAGTTGATTTTAGACACGTCTCAGTTCACACCCCATTTCCAAGATTGAAAATGTCTGACGTTGCCTTTAACCATGCCAGGGGTCATACGGAGTAGCATAAGTGCAGAGAAAGTGGGTTAGCGTATTATGAAAGAAAAAAAAAAGAGAGAGACCTACCTAATGAGATAATCACCAATGTTTTTACTGCGATTAGAGAAACTTCAAAAACGGGGCACTAGCAGAGCCAACATGAGAGGAAATTCACATTTCTGCCGTAATGTCGCCCCCAATGTCTTGCCTCGTCTCGACGGCAAACGCGAAGAGGAAATGCCTGTTAGCTGCCCATTAAGAGAACCAACTTCTGCTCACCGAGTTGATTTAAAATGCTTTTTGATTTAGTATGTAAAGGTGAAAATGATAGGAAATGAGTGATTAACCTACAAAAGCCAATGACACTCATGGCTATCGTGATAAGTCACTCAGATGAAGGGCCAGAAGTCAGGATCAATGGTCCTCATTGTTTTACCTTTATCCATTAGATTATCCAGTTAAGATCAGGCAGAATCATTAGCTGTATAACTATAATCCAAGAAACTTTCATGACATTCAACTAGGGCGAGTTGAAAATGGAAGCCATTTTGCTGCAAGAAACTTTGGCGATTATCTCGAAAATTCAATGCTGTGTCAGTTTTCAATCAACCATTTCGCGATATGAAATTAGTGCCTATGCACTGCTTGCGAAATCTGCAATCATTTTATTAACTTGAAATTTCCATACTATTGCGATCATAGTCCTTATAATTTAGCATGACATAATCATAAGGGCAGAATGCAGAAGTGTGACCAAACAAAAATTCACTCATCATGATCAAATTTGACATTGACATATTTGGTGTCATGCTTTGCTGAAGTCTGCAAATTTTAATGAGATTCAAAACATTTGACTACCAGTGAAAGACTATCTCCCTCTCTGACGTCCTTAAAAAGTAAATAAGTCTAAAAATATGTATCCAAAAGGCAAAAGGAGCCCAAATAACACAAATAGCTATCAACTTACTAGATGAAATTTGCAATTTAAAGGTAAAGACCAGTTATGGAAACGCCACTCTCTCAAAAAATGAAATGGAAGCTCTCATTACCGATCATGTGAAAGAATATGTTTTGACTAATACGTGATGATACAAATTTTGCCGGGAAACCGCCTACTAATTAATATATTTGGTAAATTATTATATCTATTGGGACCAAATAGATATCGCGCACGTGGTCGCGTAGTCCCATATACATCTTTCTGTGTACAGTGCTTGTAACTTTACCAAGACTGGGCCAAATTTCTTATCATTTTGATGATTCTAGAACCTTGCAGTACACACCAATACTTATATGCTAGATGATCAACCTTTTCTGATCGATTCCACAACGTTTCTTTCACAATGCAATCGCATGACCAGAACTGGTCTTTCTCTTTAAAAGTTGAAGTTTCAGAACCTCAAAGACAATGTGGATTATTTGCCCTGCAGATCTGAATTTGGCATGAATTTGTAGGTCGCTCAGAAACACCAACACCCAATCTCCATCTAAAATGAAGCCATATTAATGAAATCAAACACCTTCAGTTCCCTACAGAATAGTATCACTTCTCTGCCAATCTCCCTGGGGCCATTCACCTGCAACCTGTTGGTTACAACAGCCAGAAAGGAACACCCTACTTGGCAGTGGTTGTATATTTTCTCTTCTCAGCTGGCAGTAGGGGCCTGGGTGACCCCAATAGGGTCACGTTTAGTCTAGACGTTTAATTAGCAGAGTAGTGACCTTGGGTACCAGACCTACGGCTGGGGTTGGGGCTTACAGACCCATCTAGGACTGGTCATGCTTCATTGCCTGCACTACCACATTTTCTCTCCTCTTTCAAACCTGGGAGGCAGGAGTCTTACATATGTAATGTTCCTAGTATAGTCAAAGAGATATCACAACATCTCTTTGGTATAGTAGTGTTCCTCCTCGCACTGAAGATTCCACTAATCTCTGTATTTCAAGCCAGGGAAGTGTGCATTAAAATGTCATATTTTTGGGCATAGTAATCTCCCATGCCCCAATGTATCTTTTTAATCTACATCTTTATCTGTATCTGGGTGAGGGTCTCTCTCTCTCTCTCTCCCCCTCTCTCTCTCTCTCTCTCACACACACGCACACACACACACTTTCTCTCTCTCTCTTCTTTTCTCCCCCTCCTCCTCTTCCTTGTTCTCCTCCTCTGCATCCTCCTTTTCTTCCTCATTTTCTTCTCATTTCTTCTCAGTTCCCGAAGTGAACGCGAAAGAAGACAACTCAAAGGCCAACGAGAGAAGATCTTCCTGACTCAAAGACCACAACAACTGCTTCCTCAGACATGGCTACATGCTAATAATTAGGGGAAACAAACCGCCAAACGGATTTTTTTACAGGCGGGATTAAGAACATGAAACCAGAGAGCAAAATGTCTTACAAACCACCATGATTTCGTCCATAAACTAATTATTCACATGCGAGACAAGTTACACATGCAGTCCCGCTTTAAATTAAAGGTAGCACTGCTCGATGTCTGGTGGTTTCTCAGGACACTAGCTAACTTCATGCTGAATCCTTATATATTGTGAGTGTGTTTCATATATACATTTAAACAGAGTTAACACCCTTCTGCCTCTGGCTCTACAACTAATGAATCCTCTGTTCAGAGCGAAATGGCATTAACTCTGTGTTAAAGTACATATACATATTAACAAGTTAATGCCCTTCTGGCTCCAAACAGATGATACACAATTGATAAATAGGTACAATTTGTCTGCACTTCATTGATATATTCAGTCAGGAAGATTGGTAAAAATATCTACAGGCCTATATCTGGTGGCGCTGACCTCACATTAGCTCTAGCAATGTTTGCTCATGGATTTATTTTTCCACAGATGGTGGATAATGGTTTGGGTTGAAAATGGGTCTGAAGATAAGGGTTATGGTTAAGTATAAAAGCTCGTCTAGGGGTTTCACTAAGATCTAAGTCGAACTTAACTTAAGTTGGACTTAAAAATTATGGAGAGCCAAAGCGAAAATTCAAGTATTTTAGACTTTTTATTAATTCCACATCAAGAACATGAAATCTCCTTGATAATAGAAAATATGAATGATTTGAATCAACATTTTATGCATTTTAAAATAACTTGTACAAAACATTTTCATAGATGCTAATGGCTTTCCATAATTATTAAGTCCAACTTAGAGATAAGTTCAACTTAGGATCTTTGTGAAACACCCCAGGACTCATGTTAGGAAGTGGAATGGTATTAGAAACTGAACACAGAGTAATCATTGCCGGAGCATACATGTATATCATACAATCCTCAATACAATACGCATTTGGCAATGATGAATGCAAACCCAAGCAAAAAATATTCCCACAGACATAATTCTCTAACAAATGATATCCATGAACAGACAACAATGAGTAGGGCTTACATACCTCAATTATTCCAATACCGCTCCCTCTGTACCACTCCTTCTAATGTTACATCTTTTTGAACCTCAACAACTCGTTTTTTATTCTTTTTTGTTCTTTGGTCCTGAAAAAACTTTGAGTCGACTATGATTATTTATTTCCTAGGGCTTTTCGTGATGTTCAACGCTTGAATCTTCTCACAACAAAAAAATACTCGCTTCTGAAACTGGTTACGAAGCCTCCCTAATCTACAATGTAAATAAGAATGTTCCATGTCCTGACTCAACATTCCCTCCAAATAGCTTGACGATCAGACATGGGAGCTAAATAGAATTAAGCCGATCACTCCCGTGAGACTTTAGTAACATGCTTTGTCTGCGCTAGACTGATTCTGCTGGTAATAGTAGGGTTAAGCGGATCAGTGAAAATTGAAATGGGATAGATTGGGCCTGGCATTGATTTGGTCTTTGTGAGAGTTTGTTTTCTAGTAAAACGGGGTTGGTGGGGTGGTGGGGGGAGGGCTATGTTGTAATATGATAGAGAGTTCTCACTAACAGGTGGCTGTCTCGTGAATGAAAGAGCCTGTTGCATTAATAACAAAACATTACCACTAAGAACCCAGCAGAAACAGACATGGCCGACAGTGATTTTGCTCACTAAATTCTCTGAAAATCCAAATGAAACGGAAGAGGTTCCATTGAATAGAGTGTTACTAGTCCAAAGGTTGTCATGCATTATATCTTGCAACACTATAGTTTGATTTAAAGACTCCTTGTGAATAATATTTTAACCTTTTACCTTCCAAATAACTGAAATTGATAGTTTTTCTTGCGCACAAAAATTGTTCCAAATAAACAAATAACATAGTAAAAGATACTGGACTTCCTTAGCTCATAGTTTTCAGCATTTTCCTTTGCACAAACAAATTCAGCTTGTATGAAAACTAGCAACAATCGCTTGAAGGAAATCGCTTCATCAAAATCAACATAATGACCGAAATAGCTTATTTTTCCCAGATCAAACAAGGAAGTACTTACATGAGACGATGAAAAAAGATATATGATATGAAAAAACATAAAGATCATATCATATCAATTTGCTTTGTTAAATCCAGTATAGTCACCTCATACCCAGTAATGATGTCAAACTAATAAACCTACTGAATATAACAGGCCTATACCCTTTTTATCTGAACATACTTGAATAGAATGATGACAGGCTGAATTATGTTAGATATCAATACACTGAAAAACCTTTCCTAACAGGTGAAAATCATCAACAATTGTTGCTGCAATGTATTCTGGGTCTCTTAATTAGTATTTGGGTGGAAAATGATTATGAGAAGTAACTTCTTTTTGTTAGTTATTCATGTCCCACTGGGCATGGTTATATTATCATATCCACACTATTTCCCCATAATGATTTTGCACCTCAAAAAGTGTGCAGGTTCAGTTGCCGCTGCATTAAATTAATTGTTCCAAAGCAGCCTGCTAATTAATTTCTTTTAACCTTGGGTAGAAGCTTCACGAGTCATGGTTTTCCCGCTACAGCCTTGCATGTTTTTTTGTAATCCTTTATATTATTAATCTGTATGCAAATTGGCAACACACTATTTGAATACTTTGAATACAAAGAGATATGCCATTATGATATTACATTCACACAATGCTCAACATTACAGAGGAAAACATCATATTTCCAACTATATGATAGGCCTTTCCTCATAATATACCAGTATATCCATGAACCACATGAAATCAGGGAAAAAAATACTTTAAAAATTTGGGGGGCTACTTATCAAGCTTGCTTGCATGAAAATAACACTCTTTATTTGTTTTGCATTGAACTCTATGCAAATTTTGGGGGGCTCTTTTAAGACTTTCGGGGGGTCTTTTTAGCATTTCGGGGGCTAATTCTGCCCGAGCCCCGTGTATTTTTTTCACTGCATGAAATTTAGATAGCAAAAACAAGATAAGATTTAATACTGGTTAGGGGAAACAATATCTTTGCAAGCTATTGCATCTCTTTTATTCACATGTGGAAGAAAATCAAACATGTCGCCATTACTAGTCGCCACGGAGATGAATAGTGAGAAACACGCTCTTGAAATGCTCTCATATTTTCGAACATAGCTAGGAATTTGGGCCAATGCCTGTACACTTTGACATCCATGACATCCACATTGTGTACAGATGTTCAATAAGTATTCATGCCATTCAACAAGATTGATTACTAACATATTTTAGAAAAATCTGGATGGTTCTAAAATCTTGTACTGCTTTATCACTCTTATTTCCTGCCTGACAAACCTTTCAGAATATCTTCAAGACATTTTATTTCAAAATTAAATTCTAAAAACCCATACTCAATATGACCTTTCATATCGTCTGATGAGAGTAAATGGGCGTTGTTTCATCTCCTCCAACATTACGCTCATGCCTTTTAAGGCTCGCAGAGGAAGGAACGTTCATTTTCTATAAAGATGGGTATGGATATACATGTTATATGGGATGTCAAGTTCAATACCAAAGTATTACAATGAGCTATGTAATTATAATAATAATAATAATGATAATGATACGTCTTCTTTACCCAGGATCGCCTCATCAGTATTAATACTGTTCTCCATGAGGGCCCTGCAATCATATTGAGCAAGAGAAAAACATATTCAAGACATTGCTTTTGCGCGATATGGCTTGGCTCTCGATATGTAGTCAGATTGGCTTAACCAAACTCCCCTTCTGACCTATTCCTCCCACGATGTAAGCATAGGTAAGCAGCACACGGCGTAGGCATACAAATACACCTTTATGCGACTAGTACTACCTAAGCTAGACAGAGCATTGAGGACTTTATTGCTTTATGACGAGACGAGTACGCCTCTGAATGATGTTACCTGCATGGGGCCGACTCTTCGTCTACGAGGTGTTCTTCTTCTTCCTCAGCTTAGCGCTCCTCTGTGGAGTCAGTCTTGTCAATCCCGCTAAAGCAAATGACGCAAATCACTCCGTGTCGAATCCTCAAAAGAGAAGCTTTGTCAGTTCGACAGTCGTCCACCGATTCTCATTTTGTGGACAGGAGCTCGAGCACCAGACAGGCAATGCTGAATAAAATGCAACGGGTAAAACTAAAAAAGACCATGCGCTTTGGCAGCGTTCGATCATGTACTCGATTTCATGCACAAAGAATGCAACGCTTACCAGACTATGTGCAAGGTGCCCACGTGAAGACTGCGTCCGTCAGAGATAAAAGAAGAAAAAAAATCGAATAGCACTTCCTCATAGGTGCTCGAGTCCATGTAAAAACCACACACACAGACGACAGTGAGCAAGCCAGACAGGGAGAGAGAGCGATAGATATTCAATAAAACTATGCTTGCATGGGTTTTGTCTTCTGTTACGACTCACTGGAACCTGAAGCTATGAGGCATGATGCATGTGAGAGATAGAAGAGACACAACGTGCTGCTGAATGTATTTGTTAACAATAAAAAGCAGAACCTTTACCGGTGCTTCTGTAGGTGTGCTTTCTGTAGGCTAATAAAAAGCTGATTGGTGAACTGGCTTGGTGACTGGCTGTACTACCAAGCTGATATCTAGCGGGTAGCGGTAGATACGGTGGTGGTGCCGGGTATGTGCAGACACACTGCACACATACTCCAGAGCATTCATGTATGCAATGCTATACTTGGGAACCAGTCACACATTTGGGTCTAGTCTACTCGCTGGAGACCTTACCTGGGTCTTCGTGAACAAAAAAAACACATTATACAGTCAAAACTGTCTTAGTGGTCACCTCTCTATCAGTGAAAAAAATACACGGGGCTCAGGAGGAATTCGCCCCGAAATTCCCAAAAGAGCCCCCGAAAATCAGAAAAGAGCCCCCGTAAATTTGCATAGAGTTCAATGCAAAACAAATTTTAGAGTGTTATTTTTATTCAGGCAAGCTTGAAAAGTAGCCCCCGAAAAATAAATATTAATTTTTTCCCTGCTAAGGCAACCTGTCTGTAGTGGCCATTAATTTCTTCTCCCTGGAGAGAGAAATGTGTATTGTAGAACGTGACTATACAGGCCACCTACCTACAGTGGCCACTTTTTGTTTTCCATGAGTGACCTTAATAGACAGGTGTGACTGCACTTCCATTCACACAAAAAGCGGGTTAGGGTTTAAAATTGCGCTTATATCCTCACTTGACTTCAACGTACAGCAGAAAATCTCACAGGCTTCATCTTAAAAACAGTCCTTACATTCAGTTACAGCAATATACTTCACCTTATGCCTCAGTCACACCTTTGCGTATTTTCCTTGCGTATTGTTGCGTATTTATGGCAAGCCGTTTTAGCATTTATTCCTATTTCTTGATATCAAGAAATTACTGCAATGGTAATTCTTGATATCAAGAATTAAATTTCTTGATATCATGAATTCATTTCTTGATATCAAGAAGACAGTTCTTGATATCAAGAAATAGGAATAAATGTTAAAACTGCTTGCCATAAATCGCAGCAATCGCAAAAATACACAAAGGTGTGACTCAGGCATAATATCCTACACTTTTCAACAAAACTATTTGTTCAAAGCCCCCTCGTTTATTACATCTCAGCTCCACTGAATACGACTGAAAAGAAGCCAAAAACATTACAACTACTCAAAATTCTCATTATCACCTTTATAAGCACATACATTTATTGCGACTCCTGTGTGAGTGCAAAACCAAAAGGTTACCCGGTACTAACCCCAGATAAAGTGATAGGATTTTTTAACATGTTCTGGATATCAGCAGACAATATAATCCAGTATATTACTGCTTGTTGTAATAGAAAGATTTTGAAAAATCGTATGCTGAAAGCCAGAAGGACATTAATTAGGCATTATATCTAAAGGATATAGGTTAATGTCCTAATATGGTCCTAAGAAACCGATACTTCCCCCATTCAATCAAATATCCCATCTTTCAACATCAACAACAACAAAACTTGTACTATAAAGACTAATGACTACAAATTATCATCTGTAACATACATACCTCAGAGCTTCAGTAAAACAAAGGATGCTAAACGAGTGTATGATTTCCTGCCATGATAACAAGAAACCGTCTCCATAAATCCTTTGATGTTTGTTCTTGAAAAACACCCAACTACCGAGACTACGTATGCTAAGGGGTGCAAACGCCCCCGAAATGTGAAACAAACATGCTCCCCACTAGAGTTCTGAGACTGAAGAGCAAACACCCCCATCCATTGCCTTCAGCCGACAGTGACCTTTGAACCCTGGCACAACCCACAATTCCATGTTCTCAATGAGGCAAACATTGTCTAGATGTAGAAATGCAGACAATGGCAAGGTGGGCTCGGCACGATCTTCTTGGATCGTAAATTACCGTTAATCTCTTCGCAGTGATATACAATAATGTTTTTCAATAAATCCAACCACAATTGATTGGGACTGTCTTGCTCTGCATGTTGGCCTATTTCTGTCAATGTTTTTTTTTTTCTAATGCAATAATAATGATTCAGTTATATTCTATTGGTTGGTGAGATGCAAAATACCCTTATTTGCTCAGTCTGTTGGATTTTTATGGACAGAACAACGCCCTCATTACTCTCAGTAAGCTATAAGTGTAACTCGTTTGCATATTATGCTTGATGCTACGTCAGGCAACCCTGAGAAGGCAGGAAGTCCCACAGTATGTCATAATTTCTATTTTTTTACACAATTAGCATTTAAATGACGGATTATACTATTTTACATTATGAGCTTTGCATGGTGTGACAAGCTCAAGCAAAACTGAAATAATTTGGGTGAATGATATAAAGTATGCCTACATTTACTGAAAGTCAAAGGGGTTGATGATAAAGATCAGTATAGATAATAGTCTCAAGAAAATGGGATTCTTTCTGATTACCGAAACTTGTAGAGGAGGCCTATTCTGGAGTTCAAAAGATAGAAGGAGAAATCACTTTAAACCTGGAGAGTAAGATAATATTAAAGCCTGTCTGCATTAGTTTGGCCGAGAGGGATTAGACCTCCCAGCATGGTCACTGACAGGTGGTTATCTCATCAACTCAGCTCTCAATTAACACAAGAAAATGAGGATCATGGGGACCAACGGGCACCGCTTAGGCATTGTTTTCTATGTAGAGGGAGCAAGTAGCTACAAGGAGTGCAGTGGGGGTTTAAGATTCTTGATGATTCTACCTGACTGTCCGCATCCTATACTTCACACATACTTTACATCTCCATCTGCAACGATGGCCGACTGAAGAACCATACAAGTGCGTAATTCAACCACCGGTAGGGGTGGTTATTACCCTATCTCTGGGTACACAATGGAGAGTGGTATGAGAATAGAACGAGGGAACAAAGAGAAGGAAAACAAAACAGAGGCCAGACATTGTGTTTACCTTAAGATTATCAGATTGCACTCACTTGAGGAGAGAGTGAGAAAAAGTAAGGAAAGAGAGTGAGAAAAGAGAGGGAGAAATAGGGAGAGGGACATAGGGAGAGGGACATGGGAAGAGAGAAGCACGGGAGAGAGAAACACGGGGAGAGAGAAGCACGGGGAGAGAGAAGCATGGAGAGAGAGAGAGAAACCAATTTAACAAGATAAAGATATAAAGAGAAATAGAAACTGCATTTACACTGCAAGTGTCAGTTTTTCTCACATTCTGTTTTTTTTTGTTGGAAGTTGCTAGGCCATAAACATGACATGAAACCCAAATCGAAAGACCCACCTCTGGAGAAATTCAGATTGCAGTGAAAATGCTCGCTCTTAAAAGACCAGTGAATTATTCCGTTTTTTGGTCACCTGACTCTCCTCGCTTCCGTGCGATCGCATGCAGAGCAGCGACAAGTTAAGCATGCGCACTAATTAAAACACCCCCAAAAAACAACTAAAATTAACAAACAACAATGGATTTTTATGGGGTTTTCCAGTAGTATAAATGGAAGTCCAAAAAAATGATGGTTTTTCGAAATGATTTTTGGGCTGAGTAAATGGGCCGGGGGAGAGAGAGAGAGAGAGAGAGAAAGAGAAAGACCAGTAGATACAGAGAGTAGTAGAAAAGAAAGACAATAAAGGATGGCAAGGGTGTGACAGAAAGAAATAGAAAGAAAAAAGAGAGAAAGTAAAGAAAGAGAGTGGGGAGAGAGAGAGATAGAGAAATGGAGAGATAAGCAGACAAATAGACAGACAGAATGGAGGGCGTGGGGGAGGGTAAAACAATGAAGAGGGGACAACTAATAGATAGTATATATGCTATTGAGAACAAGATGATAAGGAAGAAGAACATTACTACTCAAGATCTCAGAATGGATACAATGATGTAAAAAGAGAAAAGAAAAAAATGACATCAACATCAGAACTGAAAAGTAGGAGAATCATCTGATGTACAGGGGGGTAGGGAAGAAAAAGTTGCATTCCCCACATGAATGACTGATAGAGGCTAGAGATATCATCAGTTTGGAGCCATAAGGGCATTAACCCATATACTTCAACACAGAGTTAACCCCTTCCGGCTCGAAGAGATAATTACATCCTGGATCTGGGGTGTGGAATCAAATCCTATTATCATTTCATTTCATCAATTGCCCATTCAACAGGTTTTCATTAAACATGCTTTTTACTCATTTATTCTGGCCTTCCACAGAGGGTGTGTACTAAAGAGTACAAGAGGAGAGAGAGAGAAAGGAAAAACCTATTGATATGTACTAATGCTTTATTCAATGGTGAGTCACACCAAGTATCACAAAACACCCTTTTCTAAAGCAATAAGCTGTTCTAGATGTCTCCCACTCCTCAAGTGTTTTTTCTTCTTCTTGCATCTTGTGGTTTATCATGTTATCTTAGATATTGTCTGCTACATTTGCAAGGAATATTCCACTTGGATGATCTCTAGCGACGAAAGTGCAACAGTCGATTCCACACCATTCATCCCCTGAGTTGCTGTTTCAAGTGTTCATCCGTAAGCTCAGCCTATAGCATCCAGCTCCCTGGATCCTCGGCGTAGGTACCTTGGTAACCATTTCACCAAGACCCTAACTCTGTCAACCGAAGAAAAAAGATTGGGGCGGGAGGGTAAGCTCAGGAAATTAATTGAAAACAGCTGGTCCCATCTGTCAAAAATCTGAAAACAAAAAGCATGACAGGGGGTTCTTTTATATTTCCATTCTGAAATAAATTTGAAACATAAATTATGTTTGGGCTCCTTTGGGGCGGATAGTCACGTAGCGAACATTCTGGCATGTACCAAGCCTGGCCTCCTTAGAGTATTATAAATGGCGGCGCTACCATGGTTCTAAAAAAACTCCAAGAGCACATGACTTGAAAGAGGATGGGAACAACAACAGAACCTGTTCCTTGACATGGGACTACAGAAATGATACATAATACAGAATATACCATTAGGAACCAGGGCAAGACCAGTATGATAGGTCCAGAGTCATCCTAGGTTGAAACAAAATCTGACCCATTCTTTTTGTTCTCATGCAGATTGTGCAATCAATATATTACACTGGGAGTACTCGCACAGTTAATGTAGAATATGAAATTGATACATCATTACCAGATTCTTTTGTAAGATAGTTCTTTGTATCTAAAAATAACTATAAAATGAAATTGCAATCTACAAATCAGTTGCTCCAGTCCCTTCATGATTCCAACAATACAATCTAAAAACAGGAACAATAGATGCATAGATTTCTCTTCTATACAAACTCCCCTGTCACTCCATTTTCAAAGCATTGAACACGGCTGTGTTATTACAGTGAAATCACCATTGAGTCCTGTTGCTAGGCAACCGACACAGAAGCCAAACTCGGATGACAAGTGTGTGAAAAGTTAGTCGAGGAACCTGTTAAAAACAAGCCCATTTGCACCCCCTCTTCTACCCCACATAGATCAATCAAACCTCTAACTATCAACATAAGACAAAACGCCGGCCACCGAGAGAAACTGGGGAGAAAGAAAAACAAGAACTCTTCCGTTTCCGTCCTCCCACAACATTTCTTGATTGCGTTGTTATCTAAATAACCTAGTGAAACACTGCCCTAAGAGGGCTCCACAATACTACAAATTTTCTACATATGGATCAAACCCATAACTAAAACTTGATACAAAAGACGATACAAATAACTCATTATATCTTCACATTGCATAACTTTATTGTAAGGCACAAAGGTTGAAATAGTGTTTTGTTCCATGCTTCCTTCCAACAATCTGAAAAATATCAGTCTGTCTGTCTTTGTCTCTCTATTTCTCCTCCTCCTCTTAATTTAAAGTCCAACTCATTCTCTTTCTATAGTATAATCCTGACACAACTTTTTAAAACTAATTCGATTATTTTGAAGCCCTCCTCCCCCCTCCTCCTTTTTCTCTCCCTCTCTCATTCGTTAACTTCTCTATCTGTCAATCTAAAAGATTTCTTCAGGGTTTATTGAACAATTTTTTCTCCCTCCCTCCCTCCCTCCCTCCCTCCTCCCTCCCTCCCTCACTCCCTCCCTCCCCATCTCTTCCTGCTTATCACTGACACAATAACTCATCTGGGTTTCTTGAACCCTCCCTCTCATGCTCTCAT
Organism: Mesocentrotus franciscanus; assembly: GCA_037976565.1. Lineage (NCBI taxonomy): Eukaryota > Metazoa > Echinodermata > Echinoidea > Camarodonta > Strongylocentrotidae > Mesocentrotus > Mesocentrotus franciscanus. The sequence continues at coordinate 18,487,244 of CP137686.1, read as the reverse complement.
CCAGACAAGATTCCTTCTCTCTCCTATCTCTTTCTTTCTCTCTCTCTCTCCATCCCTGAATCCTTCTGTCCTTCACCCAGTCTAGTCTCCTTCAGGTTTTTCTTGGACCATTTTCCCACGGGAGGAAAGACCCTAACCTTGAGACTGTCCTCGTTACATTCAGCCTCTCCTCAAATTACTCTATCAAGGACACACCAAGTTCAGTATCCATGGAATATGAGGTCAAACCAACACTCCTACTCCTACTCAACTCTCTTTGCCACTCCTCTCTCCCTCACTCCTCTCTCCCTCCCTCCCACTCTCCCACTTATCTCTTTCTTTGTTTTCATCTCTCTCTCTCTCTCTCTCTCTCTCCCTCCCTCCCCACTACTCTCTCCTTTTCCACCCCCTTCTCCATCTCCCTCAGTAACAATAATGCTTGGACAGGTATTTTTTCCCCACCTCCTCATCTTTATACACAAATTCAATTTCTCTCCCCCTCCCCCTCTCTCTCTCTCTCTTTCTCTCTATTTCTCTCTAATACACACACAAAATGCACGCACTCACACTCTGCCTACCACTTCCTCACTTCCTCTCTTTCTATCTTTCTCTCTGTCTTTATCTTAATCTGTCTCTGTCCTGTTCATCTGTCTGCTAATTCTCTGTCTCCGTCTGTCCCTCTGTCTCTCTCTCTCTCTCTCTCTCTCTCTACAAATGTCTAGGATCTTCTTTATCATAATCATATAAACTAATCTAAGGTGCATGAAAGTACCAATATAAAACAACTGTTGAGTTCAAATTGGACCAGATTAGTTGCAAATTGACCCTACTCAGAAAACAAACCCATTTTAAATTCTTCCATGCACTGGCAATTTACATCCTCAAGAAGATGGCATATGTTTCCAGAAAGGAGAACTCTCTAAGAGGAACTTGATCCTTGTAAAATTTGGTTTGTCACTTTCAAAATGAAAGAGATTCATGGCACTCCCTTTGGTATTCAGAATCAAGACCTAGTAGATACTTCAAACCATTATTGATTATTTAAGATTAAGATTTTTTTTTTACAATATATATTAAAAACATCAACAGCAGAAGGGCATATCTTTTAAGAACAAAAAAACTTAAATTACCAAGTTCCACAAAATAACAAACACATTTTACCCTCTAAAATAATCCTTAAAAAAAAAAAAAATTATTGATTTTAAGAAGTATAAGATATAACAACAACAAAATAACAGTACAATGAAATCTAGTGGATGTATACACGAGAACTACAGAAAAAAAGCATAGGGAAAAAAAAACAATGATAAAAGAGTCTGTACTTAATCAATTGTATTGAGATTTTAATCTAAAGACATCACATCTGTCTAAAAGATGGATAAATCAAGGAGAAATGTCAAGCCGACAAAGTACTGTGGAATTATGCCATCTAATGGATGGATATGATCAGGGTATTTACAGTAAACTTAATTAGAAATCATCCAAAATGAGAATGCAGTCGGCCTACTCTTGTACCATCATCATCAATCTAGAAATTTACTACTATGAAAATCAAAATCACTTGTTTTCCAAGCATGTCTGACGGAGTTGAAATTTAAGACCGGCACAACGGCAAGCAAAAGGTCAGGAAATGGAAATGTTCGTATGTGACGGTCAGGTTACATGTCTCCGAAGGGAATGGCCATAAAATGGAAATGTACCTATGTCACGGTCTATGCCTGCAAACCGAGAGAGACAAACAACCACTGGTTGCAGGAGAATATTAATAGGCGGAAATATAAGGAGAGTATTTGGAAATGACATCAGAATTCCCATGTTCCGTTTAAACTTGAACTTCATAAACAGGAATCTCTGCCCCTCTCAAGCAGGCATCCATTCCCATCCTGAAAGTATGACTGATGTGCATGTAAATGGGGGAATGTCCGGAAAAGACAAAGAAATTCCCATGTTCCTTTTAAATTTGAACTTTAATGATTTCTTGATATCCGTCCCCTCTTCTGTACCTCAATCCAAATGAAAATATGATGACATGAAAATAGGATGAAAATATGAAATGAAAATAAATAAAAGAGAGAGAGAGTGATGATAAAATTTGAATTTCCATGTTCCTGTAAACTTGCCCAGCCAGCCCCCTTCCCACCACCACCAATCCATCCATATCCTGTCTTGTTCTACCCCACCCCACCCTGTCAACTTGCCCAAATCTTTCTGGCATCACAATACACAGTTCCAACAACCCACAACGGACACCACCAATTCCTCAGAAGGCTCCAAACCATGGGAAAACACATTTTAGACACGTTCCTTCTCCATTTTCTTTCTCGTTTCTCTGCCCCCCTGATGTTGTTCCTGTGTTTCCCGATCGGGAGACTATCAAAACAAGGCCAAGGCTCAACGCTCGCTTTAGCCCCAATTTTCTGAAGAAAAGGGCGCAAGACAGGACTGTCAAATATTTCCAAAGTTACTCACTCCGAATTCAACTGCCTCACCTAGCTTTTTGTGCACTGTATTTTCTTAAGGGTAATTCACTTTTGGTGGTTTGACAGTCGCTGTGCCTGTGAGGGGAGCATGCTTGTGAGTACGTGATTTAAATTCAATGTCAACAAAAGACAACGAAAAGAGGAAGCTTCCAGCAAAGTGCAATTTGTGACAAAATGAGGTGTTGGATGTAATCTGATCTATACAGGTTTCTAGATTGAAACACTTCAAGGGAGCTTGTCATGTCTTCCCTTCCTAACCCACATCATCTCCTGGGAGCTAGAAAGACCTTAAAGATACTATGTCCCTTTTGCAGCCAACATCAAATTCTGTAGAACTTTGCAGGAATTATGAATATGTCATGTATGTCCTACCTGTGAAATTTAAACATAAGTAGTGTCCTAGTATTCAAATTATGCAAGGAAACCCGTTACTTCACTGTCAGACACTATTGAGTGAGTGACTGACTGACATCTTTTTTTCATTGGTAATAACATACATAAAATGAGCTGTAACAGGTACATGAGCATTTGTCTACATCAATAACACTACTTGTAATGGCCAAAATTAAACTGATTGAATCTTTGTGCAGCACAAAACGTACGACCATTCGGTAAAAGGGTCTGAAAATCAGACTATACTTAGGTGATTGCAATCACTTAAGTTCATTCGACAACTAATGGGCGTTATTTTCCCACTAAAAGCCATTTTCAAGCCCTTTTGTTTTGAGGGAAGTTCTAAATTAGTATTGTCTTTCAAATCCTGTTGGAATTTCATTTTTTGGCCTGCAAATGGGACATAGTACCATTAAAGTGTACCAATCACCAAGAGATACTCTGCTCCAGTCTGTATTAAGGGTTTAATGTCTTCAAGCATTTACTATTTTCAAAATATGAGCTTCAATTATTACTTCTGAAAACAGAGATTTCGCAAGTTTAAATTCTCTCTAAATTAACAAGAAAGGGACTTGTGAGTAGACTACACGACAGAGCCATACACGCTTGTATAAATTTTGGCCCGCTCGCTTGGAACCCAAGTCCGACTTGGATTCCGTACGTCAAGTTCAAAACCTGAACCTGCAGGTCGTTGGCTATACACGGAGAAGTATCAAATCATCACTTCATGACAACAACACAAATTTAAATATTGTTCGAGAGGAAACTGACATACATTTGCACCATGTCTAACTGATACAGTGCCCTTTTGACAATAAAAACCACTACAACCTACTGCTACTCACCTTACACTGGTTAGCGTGAGCAAGAGCTAGATTAAGAACAATGCGGGACATCAAATCCTGATTCATCATCAGATATTCAACCTCGGCTTCTTACAAAACCAAGATGGAGTGTGTATGTTGGTCTGTTACCAATACTGTACCACTATACCACATTGTCTCAAGTTAACATTGTGCAATACCCGTTTGTTAAACACACAAAGCTCCTAGGGATTTTCTCAGTCTAAAACTGAGTATACAAATTCTTATTAGTCTTACCTCAAGTTATAAAGGGCGAACTAAGGGCATTTGCAAATAAAATTGTCTCATACTGTTAGTCAATGAGGGACCAATGACAAAATTCATCTAGTAATATAGGGGATTCAGTAATATATTATTAAAAATAGACACAAAATTCCAACACCTCGCAATAATGCTCAATCATAATCTCACTAGGCTATCTAATATGTTTTTGTTTTTTGTAATATGCGATGATATACAGATATTTGGTATAATGTAACAAATGTGTGTATATTTAGCATAGTAAGTGATATCTAAATGGAAAGCAAAGAGAAAATAGAAATATCCATCTTGAAACTTGTTGTATCAAGTTTACAGGAAGCAGTCGTCCTGCTGTTGTAGTTTATAAAAAGGAAAAATAAGCTACGCAGTGAAACCACAACAATATTACAATGGAGACTTCCAATACTAAATTTAGTATCTTTTGTAGATCCAGATTTCAAGGAGGACTGTTCTGTTGCCCAGACTCTCTTCTTCGATCACCAGTCTCGACTAAGTGTCTGAGAAAACAGACTACAACAACACTCCATAATGTTGGCTTGGATTGTGTTGTAAGAATCCCTTCCCCAGTAATAGCAGCTGACAGTTATATTAATCCTCTCTGTGAATGCTCCTAATCAGATTAGCAATGGGTGTAAACAGATAATAGGATAATCTTATCTGCCTGAGTGTTTAACTTATCAACAATGTAGTGGCCAGTCACCATACAGTGGTCAATTAGGACTGACCATCAACAGTTGAAGGCTAATCTTGTCCAGGATCTTGGCTAAGTAAGTAGCTTTGAGTATTAAATACGTAACTGTTTCATCTAAAGGGGTATTGAATAGGATTGAGTGATTGGTTAATGTCTTTATCATCCATGTATAAGAGTGCGTTTTGCTCACTTTTGAAGGCAGAAAGAGCGATTTGAAACGCTCTTAGTAAACGCTCATCGTAGGTGTACTGTTTATGCTCCTCTTCTCTGGCTCCTCCAGGCAAATTTGGGCTCTGCAGCTGGATTCGCAAACCTACACTACGCATGCTACGTTGACCCGGGAACATCATTTAAATGCGTTTACAAATGATTGTGCGTTATGCCGATTTATCGCCGATCGTAAACGCACCTTTTTGTGAGTTTATGATCGGTGATTACGATCGCCGTTTATCAGTGATTCTACGAAAATGAGAAAGGACGCAACTGTGTTTTGAACTAACCACGTAACAAAAGCCTCATTCTGGCCAGAAAAAGTTGAGCATAAACGCACCCTAAGAGACATACAAATAATAAAAAATTATTATTATTATAAAGCTTGTACTTAAAACATGTATTGAAAGTTACCATCAGCATTAATAAACATCCATAATTTGAATGTAATCTTCATCCATTCAATGAAAGGAGCAGTAGATTTTGTGATTTTATTTTTTAAAAAGGAATTACATTTACTTTGATGATGGCCGAGCACGTAAATGTCTAAAACAGGCATGATATTTAAATTACTTAATTAAAAATTCACAGGGCGAAATAATCAAATGTGCAGACAATATAAATTAAAAGACAAAGGCTACATACTACCAATATGGGCAGGCATTATGAAGGCATATGTATAATACATGGCTTACAATTCAAAGCTGTGGCGGAGAAGGATGAGCTTGGGGCGTTGGCTTTCCCAGACCAACCAAATGCAACAAACTTTCTCTGCTGGGCTCTTCATCAAACGATATCATATTTTTGCTTGGATAAGTCTGGAACTGTCAGTCAGACATTCCTACGGTTCCTTAGGCTCCCCCAAGACCCCCCTTGGTGCACACCAACATCCCTGACTGGGCTAGCTGTCAATGTTTTCATCCTCAATGAGAGGGGTTTCCAGGAGAGGGGTTTCCATGGAGAGGGGTTTCCATGGAGAGGGGGATGATGGTGATGGAGTGGGGTGGGGTGGGGTAGGAGTGGAAGGGTACTTTCCAGCCCCTTCTTGGAGCACACTAACATACCCCATTGGGCTAGCTGTCAATGCTTTCATCTTCAATGAGAGTGGTTGCCATGGAGAAGATGATGGTGATGGGGTGGGGTGGGGTGGGAGTGGAAGGGTACTTTCCAGCGCCTTCTTGGAGCACACCAACACACAACACACTTCATTTGGCTAGCTGTCCATGTTTTCATCCTCAATGAGAGTGGTCGCCATGGAGAAGATGATGGTGATGGGGTGGGGTGGGGTGGAGTGGGGTGGGAGTGGAAGGGTGCTTTCCAGCGCCTTCTTGGAGTACATGAACATACCTCATTGGGCTAGCTGTCAATGTTTTCATCCCTGATGAGAGGGGTTGCCATGGAGAGGGGAACGTTGTGAAGGGGGAAGGGGTGTCCTAGCCCTCCTTCTTGGAGCATACCAACATCCCTTATTGGGCTAGCTGTCACTGTTTCCATCCTCAAATAGGCTCAGTGCTCCAGTCCCCACCCCCGGTCGGTATAACTATTAAACCCCTTATCTGTCCCTCTACTCATCCCTGTACTCATTCCTTTCTATTCTATATCTCTTGATACCCCTTCCAATTACCCTCTCCAATGCTCTTTCCCTCCCTTCCCCCTACTCCCTCCCCTTCTCACTCCCTCCTACCCCCCCCCCTCCCTCCCCACTCTCATCCTTTTTATCCCACCCTCGTCCTCACCCTCTTATCCTTTTCTTGTCCCCTCTTTCCCTCTCCATCCCTTCCCTCCCTCTCTTCTCTTCACCCCTCTCCCCTCTCATCCCTCTCCACACCTCATCTCATTCGTGCCATCCATCATTACACCTGGTCTTTCAAGCTGTTTTCATCGGGCTTGTAAGGTGCGAATATCACCATGATCCTCGCAGGGGGCTGGTGTATTCCACCCATGCCCTATCCCCAGGATTCATCTCCTCAATGAATTTGACATTATAAATAACTCTGCATGGTGAGAATGCATCATAAGCTATCAGACGTATCTAAAACCCTATGACGAGGTACATGTACTATAGGCCTCCGGACTCAATGACATTCAGGATGCCATGTAATATTTTTGTTGGATCATGATGTAGATTATGTATACAAACACAGCGACCCATGTATCGAAATGGATGATGGAAATAACATGCTTGGCTTTAAATCAAATATCAGTTAGACTAAATACATCAGCATGTTCCTGCTTAAATGGCGTCTAAACCTATTACAAGCCTAAAATATCGTGTGTTTGCAATCAGAAGGGCATTAAGTCATATATTTTAACAGACCTAACGCCCTTCTGGCTCTAAACACATGATCTATAGTTGTATAAATCAAATGATAAAGGAAGAAAACGATAGCCTATTTTCTCGAAAATAAATCATGTCTTTGCATGAAGTCATATCAACTATCAGTATTCGTGAATAAATCAACAGTAGGATACATTAATTACAATATCCTCCTTCTACATCATCTATTTTCCTTTAAATAGATTATGGACGTCAGACAGAATAGGATGCAGAAAAACAAGAGTCACTCAGATTAAGAATTAATCCTTACATTAGTCGTTGCAATCACACAAAAGGATTTTTATTAATTCCAATTTGTATAGAATACCTCTTCAAGCATATTAAACCAGAACTTGATAGTAACTGTAGTCTTGTATACAAGTACCCCTCAATCTCACTCTAGACCACTAAAATTTCAGAATGCAAGCCAGGCCCTTGTTCTTCCTGGGGGTAATGGAGACCGGGACATAATTTTTCACCACAAGAATTCTTTACATCCGCAAAATCACAAACATCTTTCCTCGAAAAAAACAACTTCCAATGTGACCAACAATCCAAACACCCTATGGACTTTTACACTACTAGTAAACCACAGGGAGAAGTGGAAAGAGGATTAGATGCATCTCAATCTCCTCTAGTCTCTCCACTCTACTCCTCTTCCAGCTTGTTGCCATGCCAACGGAGTGTCTTCCAAAAAATACCTAAGCAAAAATGCACCAGATAATCTTCTTTTTACAGCCTCGGAAATGAATCTGTGCAAACCTTCAAGACACTTTGTGAAAAACCTGCAAGAATCTTTGGGATTGAAGGAGGCAGAAGATCCCAGGAAAAGGAAAAAAGAAGATGAAGAAGAAGAAGGAGGAGGAGGAGGAGAACAAGAAGAACAAGGAGGAAGAGAAGGGTGAGAAGGAGAAGGAGAGGGAGAGGGAAAAGAAGAGGAATACGAAGAATGAGAACAAGCAGAAGGAGAATGAGAATAATAATAATAATAGTAAGAAGAAGATGAAGAAGAAGAATAAGATGATGATGATGATGATGATGATGATGATGATGATGATGATGATGATGATGATGATGACGATGATGACGATAATGATGGTGATGATGACGATGGAGAAGAAGGGGGAGGAGGAGAAGACAATGATCTTCGGTTCACTGGTGAAAAAGTCTGGGTAGTAAGACTACTCACACATGTCAAGGGTCATTCAAGCGTGAACCTACCGAGACTGAAGATATCTAAGAGGACGGGTAGGTAACACAGAACTCATTAACTGGTCCACTAACTAGCTAACGGACCATGCCTCGCGTCAAACTACTTCTTCCTAATCATTACTTTCAACTCAAAATGACTGCTTTTTTCTCTCACTTCTCCCACCTCTCTTATTTTTAGCTCACATCCTTGAAAACATCCAAGAAACATCAAAGAAATCTTATACTAATTGTAATTATTATTTACATTACCTATAACATGAAATAACTATGATTACTATTTATAAGTTATATAATTATATTATCTTCTTTGTTTCTTCAAGGTTTAATTTTCATTGCTCTTTTAAACTCTTTTAAATGTTTTTGCAAAGATATCTCCTCTCTTCAAATTTTTTCTTCTTCCAAGTTCTTATGATGCTTCCAAACATTCAGTATGAGTACCTTGCTTCTTAAAGCCCCTCTAAAGTGTTGGGAGCCCCAAAATCGCCCCAAATTTGATGGCAAAATTTCACTTAAATTGTATCATAATGTGAAAGAGGATGTCATTTAAGACACACTTCTGCAAAGATTTTCCCCTAAAAAATGTGTTTGAAGACATATATTGATAAAACAATACATAATTTGGGTTTTCTGTCGTATGCAGAAAACCTAAATTTTGTATTCTTTTATAAATATTCGTTTTGAAAATCCTTGCAGAAATGTGTCTTAAGTGACATCCTCTTTCACATTATGCTCCAATTTAAGTGATTTCATTTTCACACATTTCTTTAAATACTCTATATAACGTCTTTTCCCTCTAAACAAAACACTTTCTTAATTCAATATAGATAATCATCATAGTAAAAGGTGCAATATCCAAGACATATTCAACAAAATATCAATTAAGCAAATTTGCCCATAAGTTGTAAATTTCACTTAGATCACTGCCCTAATGGAATTACATTAATTGTTAAGAGATAGCATACTCCGCTCAGGCAACTTTCTTTTGTCTGAAATATTCACATATTTTTAGCAGAAATTGCCACATTAGTCATGTTTTGTAGGCCTGAGTCACCGTGTTAGTAATCATTCCATGAGCTTCACATTAGCTCTTTATCAAGATGATCGATCTTGAGCTTCATATATTCATCGATAAGTGAACAAGAGAAAGAGAGAGAGGGGTGTGGGTTGGAGGAGGGGGAGTCAGTCATAGAGAGTGAGAATGTGACAGAAAGAAGGGGGCAAAGACAGAGACAGACAGACAAACAGAGAGATGGAGAAAAACATAGAGAAAAGAGAGTGCAAGGAAAAGTGGCAGAAACATATCGGAGGAACAGGAGATAATGTATATAGAATAGGTACAAAATACCCTTCTCACACCCACCACCCCCACCCTCAAAAGTATTACATCAACGCTATGATTCAAATACAAGTCATATAGTTATATATAAGTTATATTACATGGCAGAATACATTCATAGAAATTCCATATCCCATTTTACCATCTTTAAAATCTTACTTCCTATAACCTCTTTTACCCGTTTATTCAATACGTAATTTCAAAATTAATGGTATATTTACAATCAATAATAATACAGATTAAGATTCTCCTCATCTGAATATTTCCACCCACCCCCTCCCACCCCCTCCCACTATCGCTTTTTGACAATCCAACCATGCACCAGGACAATTGCTGTAAGACATTATACTGGCTTTAATCAAATGCCAACATCAAGAAGGAAACACCTGAGAATCTCTGCTTCTATTATACTGCCCTCAAGTGTTTTGTTACAATATAGTGTCATCATCCCACACTCAAATGTTTTTAATTGATGAGGGCAAGGTCTCATCTGTTTGGAGCCAGAAGGGCGTCAACTCCTATGCTTTAACACAGAGTTAATGCCTTCTGGCTCTGAACACATGTGTGTGAGGGTGAGAGAGGCTGTGACTCATTCAATACCAAACATAGCGCATTCTTTTCTCAGGTGTGAAAGCAAAGCCATCATTATAATAAAATATGTATTTCCAGATGACTTCTTGCTGGGGAATTGACATACTGTCTAGACCTTAGAAAAACATTCTCGCAATGTTCAAGTTTTTCAATTAAATCATTGAACATGAGTACATCAGAAAGAAAGAAAACCATATTTTTCAATGATTTTTTTTTAAATTTAAAAGCCCCACTGCACTACTTGTAGCTACTTGCTCCCTCTATATAGAAAACAATGCCTAAGGGGTGCCCATTGGTCCCCCATGATCCTCTTTTTCTTATGTTAATTGAGAGCTGAGTTGATGAGATAACCACCTGTCAGTGACCACACTGGGAGGTCTAATCCCTCCTGGCCAAACTAGTGCAGACAGGCTTTAATTTCAACATGTAGATCCCTCTTTAACAGTTGTTAATGTCTTTGCTAATGATTATCATTTCAGATAGGGTAGGTCTATAATTATGGTTACCTTTTATTTAAACAAAATATAATCCCCTGTGCTATGATTTTCATTATAATTTTTCAATAACATCATCTTCAACAATTAATGTAAGCATTTCATTTATGTCATCCTGTCTTACAACATCAACTTTTCAAATCCAATACTTTTATCCATGAACTCTTATTTTCCTTTAAAGTATGTATTCTGAAATAAACTGGATGGAAATCTTCAACAATGCCAGTATCCTGAATTTTCTGTGACCATTACAATCTCCTTGGTGTGCTTCCAAAAGTAGAAAGTGAGCGCCGAAATAATTCTCATCGATGAATAAAAACAGCATTACTGAATAAACCTGGTTTGGAAGTAATCATATTTGCATTGAAATCCTCATTTCTCCCACTGCTTTCATTACCAAATGATGAATTTCAGATGCCCTCGGGGGTCCAAGGAAGCTAATATCAAGTAGCACACGATTCAAGACAGGGCTCCCGACTTCGCAGAAGACGTGGAAACAAGAGGAAAAATGAAAAAAATAAGAAAACGCGAGAGAAAGCAAACTAATCTCAGACAGGTGAGGGCTCTCTTGTAAAATTATCCTCCCTTTTGGGAGAAAGAAGAAAGCTCAGGAGATGGTTCTCGGTGCAAAACTCCTGTTCTTTATTAGAGGAATTGCTTGTGGCGATACGTTCCATCTTCTTGTTTACCAAAATGCTTTAATCAGGCAGGAGAAGGAAAGGAAAAAGGAGAAAGAAAAGGGGGAAAAAAAGAAAAAGGTGGAATTGGGATGTTACTGGGATGGCAAATAACCACAAAAAAGAGAGAAATTAAAATCTGCAAGAACCAAGAGTTGGGGAAAAAGCTTGTGGCTATCAGACTCACTGATTATCTCTGTTGCAAACAACACTCCACTAGGACATTATGATTCCTGAAAAAAATGGGTCACCACTAAAGAAAATGTGGTATTTACTGGTAAATACAAGATAGATAAACTATTAAATATGGAGATCTTAATGACATTAGCATGTCTGCAGGAAAAAAAAGAACTGAAAAAGTTTATAGATGATTAAGATAATGGTGATAATTGTCATGATATGAAAATTGTGCAACATAAATAGCAAAGATTATAAAATTCACTTGCTCCCCCCCCCCCTCCCTCTCTCTCTCCATTTCATTTGCCCTCTATCTCCATATTTCGCTCCTCCCTCTCTTGCTTCTCTCTCTGTCTCTCTCTGTTTACCTCCGTCTCCCCCCCGACACTGTTCCTCCTCTCTCCTCCCTCTCTCCCCCTCCATCTCTTGTCTGTCTCTCTATCTGTTTGCCTTTGTCTCCCCTCCTCCCTCTCCCCTCCTCCCTCTCCCCTCCTCCCTCTCCTCTCCATCTCCATCTCTGTCTGTCTCGCCCCACCAATAGATGTCATGTTTGATCTCTGGCATTCAAAGATGTGACATTGATTGACAGGAACAAGAAAGGGGCGTGGTGGACGAAGAGGGTATGATGAGATGGTTGGCATAGCTGAGGAGGTACATAATGATGATGGCATCATGTGGAGATACCATCATCTGCGTTGATGACCTGTTTGTAAGAAGGCGAGCAATGGTGGAAGATGAAATCAAAAGTTTAGCTTAGCCTGTCTCAAAGTTTCTGTTTAAGTGTTTATCATAAAGCAATTATCAGTTTTTATTCAGTTTTTTGGTTGTAGTCTAGATTCCCCTGTCTTACAGTTTCTAATATTAAAGATCCAAGATGAAATCAATGTTTATACTAGCCTGTGTAACAGTTTCTGATTATCATTTTTTCAAAGCGGTTATCAATGTTTACCAGTATATGTGTGTTTTAAGTCTAGATTCTCCTGTCTTACAGTTTCTAATATTCAACCAGTTTTTAGGCACAATAAAGTCCTTCGATATTGAGATTTACATGTAGGTTAATATTTAATATTTCTTTAATCTTAAGTATGTTCAATTCCTAATATAAATTTTAATTTTTTGTATGCGCCTTGAGCATCTCTAGAGATGGATATGTTGCGCGTTATAAATATTGTTATTATTGTCCTACGACATATGCTCCAATGGTTGATTTCCTATACGAAGCAAGATCTCGACACCAACCCTGGACATGCTGAAACAAACACTTTAACTAAGCCCTAAGCCAAACCCTAACCTGAACGTTAAATCTAATCTAAAAATTCAATTGCAGCCCCAACCCTGAGCCCTTAACGAAAAAATACCTGGACAAAATCTCGGTAGGACATATCTGTCAGAGCACTGGTGAGCTAGCTAGAAGTTAAAGAAAATTTCATAATTAAAACCATATGCAATCGTGAACTTGGTGAATAATTAGCATATCCTCACGTCTCCACATCAGTTACTAGCCAACATCATCGTTAAATGTGGGGCCAGACTTAATGAGGGGCCATTGTTTTAAATCCCTCTAAATACTGAAGTCAACTGGAATGAAAAGAATGATGACTGCAGGATTACAATTGTACAATTTGACAGTGATTCTGATAGACGTGAAGAAGTGTATTCTTGCGGCCTCGATTAAAACTCAGAGGCTGAGTTAAAGGTACTATGTCCCATTTGCAGGCCAAAAAAATGAAAAGGTTAAATTCCAACGGCATTTGAAAGACAATACTAATTTAGAACTTCCCTTAAAAAAAAAGGGGGCTTGAAAATGTCTTTAAGTGGGAAAATAACGACTATTAGTTGTCGAATCGACTTAGGAGCTATAGAGCCAGTAAGTAATAGTCTGATTTTTCAGACCATTGTACCGAATGGTCGTACGTTTTATGCTGCGCAAAGATTCAATCAGTTTAATTTTGGCCATTACAAGAAGTGGGTTATTGATGTAGACAAATGCTCATGTACCCTTTACAGCTCATTTTATGTATGTTATTACCAAAGATGAAAAAGCCAGTCAGTCACTCAATAGTGTCTGACAGTGAAGTCTAGCAAGTAAACGGGTTTCCTTGCATAATTTGAATATTAGGACACCACTAACATTTAAATTTCACAGATAGGACATACATGACATATTCATAATTCCTGCAAAGTTCTACAGAATTTGATGTTGGCTGCAAAAGAGACATAGTATCTTTAAGGCTTTTCCTGTCCTTCACAAAGAAGTCTATGAAATTCAACCTTGGAGTTAGCAGATAATGAAGCATTTCTTCCCACAATAAAGGCACAAATAATACAAATATACCTCATTAGAATTATTTTACGCAGCTTAGGAGCATAATAGACCCTGACCTTGAAAGTACTGATTAAAATGAAATGATGCAGAACTGTTCCCATTAGGCCATGAATATAGAACATTAGCTTGATCTCCTCAGGGTGGGTGGTGGTGGGGGGAACACTCCTAGTCATTATACATTGCAGGTAGTCTTTTCCTCATGAAATAACAGACTACAAAGCTCACAGTCCGGTTCTGTCAAGAAAGTTTGAGAAAATGAATAAAACATGCAAACTAACCCATTAGAAGCACCAAATCTACATGTAACATAAAACTTAAATAATACAAGCCATGACTCATCAGATCTACAATAGTATGACACGCAGAGGTTCCTTTCATCGCTAGCCAAGGGGTACCAACAACATCAAAAAGAGTAAAGAAACTTTAAAACTTCCAAGTTCAAATGACCTATTCAAAGTGAATTTCTTTTATCACGTCTACCCCCTGATGACAATTTTCTTGCTTCAGCTGTACCTCAAACGAGGATTAAACAAAAACCTGCAAACAAAAAGCTGCATGTTTTTCTTCATGTGGGACTACATAATGGGCATTTTAATGAGGTTATTGTATTCTCCCCCTAGCATCTCCCACTTCCCTGGGGCTATATATGCAGAGTAGCGAACAGACTACAAAAGGAATAAAACATATTAAGGAGAATGTTTTCTAACGTCATGGTTGATAATTCATCCGTGAATTGTAATTCCGACATTAACTAGCCTCTAAATATCACGCTTGTTAGTGATTATGTTGGCAAATAAAAATGCTAATATTTTCTGACGTTGATAAAGAAACTTTCACATCACTTTTTTTACTACATCATCAAACTTGCCTACAGTGATGTCACAAACAAGTGATAATTTTTTGTATTATTACTATAACCAATAAACATCATCATGCTTTTTGGGGCATCAGAATTAAATTCTAAAGATAGAATTGAAATCATCACATCACTTTCAACAGTTGCACATGCATGTTCCAAATTGTAATCCAAAGACACATAATTAACATCTTTACTACTTCAACAACTAAAGATCATTTTCCCCTTTTTCTGACTTAGACTGACTTGGAATTCTTAAGTTATGGACTAAATCACCATATCATTTTAAAGTACACTGCTATGCATGTGCAAAGACATACCAATGGACTTGTTATTTGACATTCTCACATTTTACAAAATCATTTCCCCTTTTTCCGATGCGGAATTCAAGTCAAAAGATATGATCAAAGTCATCGCATCGCTGCCAACTGCCTTACCAAACATGCATGGAAGTAAATGCTAAGACAAACGATTCAACTCTATCAAAATACATGTACCTTAACCTTTTGAGGAATGAAAATCCTGTTTCTGCCTCAGTGTACATCAAATCTAAAGCCGTGATTACGATGTAAAATAGCATCGCATCTCACTTCAAGACAAAGTTGAGTATTGGTTGGGGGGGGGGTGCACTGTGAAGGACACTGGCACTAGCGCATCGACTTTGTTTCGAACCCGGGACCTCCCAGTTACGAGACTACTACTCTAGTAACTCTACCACTGAGCCATCACGCTTCCTTGCGAGGTTTGGGAATCATCAAAATTATTACACCTCAACTGAATCTTTAAATGAAAAAATCCCAATAATATACAGTGAAAGGCATGTCACACAGTAAGGGGGTTGAACGGGTCTGTTTATATAAACGTGGCATCAAGTTTGGTCAAAGTTTGAGACTATAATTTCTGGTAATATTCGCCATATTGCTATCAGAGTTTCTCAAGAGGATGTCTCCTCATGTGACAATGCTACTATGATATTCTCCAACATACAAAACAAAGTTAATGAGAAAAGCTCCCAAATTATTCTCATCTTCACCAGAATTAAACCTTCCTCTAAAAAAAATGGAGATATGCAAAAGATAGAGCCACATCCCTGGGATTCACTTTCTACAAGATTGGTTCTCATGTCTTACTCAATATCGGAGATGCCTGAGCCTAATTATTATTCATGAGAAATATGCAAATCAGTGCTACTTTGTGGAGTGGTCCATCCAATAATCCTGGTAATAATTATCGTCCATCATTTCGGTGTTCTTCCTTTCATCTTGTTCTATCTCAAATTGGTTTTGGACATCTCTCTCTCTCTTTCTCTCTCTCTCTCTATGTCTCCCTGTGAATCTTTCTCATTCATTCTTTTTTTCCTCTTTTACTCCTTTTTTCTTTCCCTATTTCTAATAAGTTTCACAATATTTTCATCCCTCAAATGCTATCTCTCTCTGTCTCTCTTCTCCCCGTCCCTCTCCCTAAATCTATCCATGGACCTAATACATGTGTTAGGTCCATATTATATCTAAATGTTAAATATATCAAGTGTTTCATTCGATATTTTTTCACTCCAAAAAAATCCTCCAAAGTTATCTATGGATTTTTCTGGTCAACCGCAAGAACAAAATTACACAAGAGAAAAACAAGGGCACTGCAGTTCTAAATAATCCTGATTACTAAAATTCCATGTCAAATCAAATTTCTTCAAATGAAAGTCAATTATAAATAAAATTCTCCAAATAGTTTGTGTATGGCAAAAGTACTCATCATTTGCAGAATTCAAGTACGAGAGTCCGGAACATATTCATATTCCATACACATGCACAAGTGATTAAAAATTCTTTGAACTTGGGTATTTATGTTGTGTTTCTTCTCTGTCTGCATTTCTTACTCAATCTATGTGTCTTATTGCAGGCAATACCTATACCTGAGCTTTGTTATGCCGATTATATTATGCAAGTGGTGTAATCACCTCCACGTCTAAAAGAAGTATCTTTTAATCAGTTGATCTACCTCAGGTAGAGTTTCTCCACTCTTACCATCTCTCTCTTCTTGCTTGCTCCCGAAGGAGAAAACAACTTTTTTTCCCTGTACCAGTGCCGGTCATTGGCATTCATAAGGTGACATGCAAATCAGCCCTGCACCCAGCTCACTCCTGCAGGGAGAAGTGGGGGGTTGGATGCGCCGTGTTGTCATGGCAACAGGGAGAAACAATCCTTGACAACGGGCAAGGAATATGCACAGGCTTCCCAGGTGACACTCCCGCAAACATCTTCTCTCTTTCTTTCTTTTTTTCTTCTTCGTCTTGGCTTCTTCGTCTTGACTACCCTCGGACTGACTTAACATAATCAAGAAGAGGAGTCTGGAGGGGTTGCAAGGAGCAGAGGAAGAAGCGGTGCAAAATGGAACCCGTGTGAAATTGACGACGGTGGTGGTGATGGTGGTGAAAGATGTGGCAACAGTGGTAATGATGGGAATTGTAATGATGTGGTGGAGATGATGGTGATAATGATGATAATAATGATAGTGATGGTGATAATAATGATAGTGATGGTGATAATAATGGTGATGGTGGTGGTGATGATAGTGATAATGATAAAGATAGTAATGGTGGTGGTAATGGTGATAGTGATGATGATGATGAGGATGATGATTATGATAAGGAGGAGGAGGAGGGAAAGGAGGAGGAGGAGGAGGAGGAGGAGGAGGAGGAGGAGGAGGAGGAGGAGGAGGAGGAGGGGGAGGAGGATAGTGGTGAAAATGATGAGGATGGTAATGATGAATTAGGTAGAATTAAAAAAAAAAAATTAAATTAAAAAAAAGGAAATGAATCATCATAGGTCTTTAAGAATTAAAGTTCAAATCTTCATGAACCCAACTCTCTTCCTAATTATTTGAAAGATATATTGTAGCTAATGTTAGCTACTAAATGTTGGCACCAGTTTTAAAAAATAGGTTACCCTTTCTGAATAAAAAAAAAAGTAATTACAAAAATCAAGAAATCAATTGAAATAACTTTGTATGCTATAAGCTCTTTATCTAATATCCCAATCATTCCTACACTCTTCTTTTCACAGGTTTTTTCTAAGTTAGGCTTTGTGTTACTGAAAGGAGCATTGCAATGAATAAACCTTAACAAAGATGTAGCCCTTAAAAGGATAAAAAAAATCTTTTGCCAGGTCAAAGAGGTTTCATCAGAGAGAGAAAGAGAAAGGAAGAAGAAAGAAAGAAAGAAAGAAGTGTGTCTAGACACGCGGCATATGGTCGCAAACTATTGGCAATACCACAATAATGCTTGTCGGTCATGCTCCAATCTCCCGCATCCATTGTAGTCAGATTTGTGGGTGCGCGACAGCCACAACAGATTGAAGTTGAGTCTGAATGGACCGGGGTCTTTAGCGGTTTAACAGCCAAATGTGCCCAGGTCTACGACATACAATGCCCAATGTCAGCATTGTCAAAGGGATAATAGAAACGGTTTGTGAAACTACCCAATTTAGCTCAACGGCTTTTGATAAGCATGTGCATGAGCATCGGTGCAAGTGCCGAGAAATATGCACTGAATTCTGCGTGAGCAGGCCGGTTAGGTAACGCTATTCAGTTAGCGCCGTGGACGGTTCGAGCCATGGAGAGAAGCTATAAGGTTACACGAGATCGGGCATCGTAAGCGACTAAAACTTGCAGCGATGGAATGAGATTGATCGTCGTTAAGAGAAGATAAGCGTAAGAAAATACATCAATGCAGCGCTTCTTAGGTGTTATTATATCACCATCATTGACAGCAACGTCTAAACAAAGATATTGCAGGATGATCAAGGACATTCAAAGCGGTCTTACGCACAGTCTGGCAAGATACATGCAAAACAGAGAATCATCAGTGAAGGCTTTGATATGAGGAATTTTTGACATGGAGTCTTGGTAATCTAACAAATAAATGTCAATGTCAACATTTAATTCCATTTCTGTTACATATGAATCCAGGGTTGTCTTTATCCTTGTTCTATTCCAAAGATGGCTATTTCCACACCCATCATCAAAGTTATTATGAACCTTTAAAATGGAAGAATTCAAGCTACTCTTGTGATAATGCCCCTCTCAATCATGTCAAATTATCCAAGCCTCATGTGTTTCTTTTTTCAGAGTCTTATTAAACTTTCATTTCATGTTCACTTTCAGATTCAGTTAATATCTAAGAGACCTGTTAGCTTTGGTGATTTTTCTGCTCTTATTTTCTTTTTTTTTACATTATGTAAAATGGAAAAATCTTGTATTGCGGAAATAATGTTCATCAGGCTAATATGATTTTTGCCTAATTAAAATATTACTTAATCATTCACAAAATTATAATCTCAGTTCTCCTAAAAGCACATGACCACATTCATGAAGAAGGACTCCCTCAACCATGCGGTGTGTTAAACATTCAGAGAGGGAAAAAACGCGGGAAAATGACGAAGGTGGTTGAACGTGGGTAGGTCTGGAATCAAAATACCGAGATAAAGCTACTCGAAATGTTGCAATAATGCCGCACCGCCTAAATCTATTTACCATTCTCACGGCTGGAGAGACGGGGAATTAGAGAAGAAAGAACATACAAATGTTGGGAGTAAGAAATTGTGTAAAGCTATTGTGGTTCATGTGTGTAAACCATATTTGTATGACCAAAAGAATTGCGGTGTTTTCTTTTTTTCTTTTCTTTTCTTTTATTTGCTCGAAATTGAATGGGTGCAGAGCATTGAAATGGTATTTGTAGAGTTCACAGGTGTATAACAAAGGTTGGATTACCGACTGTGTAAGACTGAGGTTAAGGTGCAGAATTGCACATGGTCCAATTATATCATTAGTTCACCAGACATGTTAAAGGCACTACGTACCATTCAAAGAAATTAAGATACAGAACCAGTCAACAGATACTTATGATTTCATTAGTCGAATTTGAGAGTTAGGTTAATGTTCCATGGCTGTTTGGCAAACACACAAATAATTTGCCAGTTTGGAAGAAGAGCATTAAGATTTGTCTGTTTGGAGACAGAAGGGCATTAAAACCAATACTATGACACAGTATGACAAGACAATGGCAAGACATTGATCTACATTTGCCACACTACACCCAGGTGAAATAAATGGGGACCTGGTAGGAATTTATTCCTTGAAACACAGAGTGCTTGACAGCTGCACTGCTAAAGCCAGGGTAATTATGCTGCATTATTGTAGAGCGCTTAGAGACTTCTGATAAAGTAAGTGTTAGGCGCTATATAAGCAAATATAATTATTAATTATTAATGTCCTTTTGGATCTGAGCAGACAATTTCTGAGTAGAAAAAAAAAAAAAACAAATGATTTCAAGACGTTGATGGACACAATCCTGGCTATGAATCTATACCACTTCAACTGACTGACTAGGGTCGCGTTTATCGACCAAATTTTTGCCTAGAATCAGCGTTTTCAAACGTCTTTCAGGCTAATTTTTAAGGCGATAAACGCAAAGCCCTATTTCAAACGTCTTTAGATATGGGCATATTGTAATGCCGAAAAGGTGCGTTTTGAATGTGACATACAGCCAGAATCACGTTTCTGAGACATGATAAATGCAAAGCTGTTTTGAACCCCACATACAAATCAGATCTTCCCATATAGCTCTATGGAACTTCCCAGGCTAATCCGCTTCCAGGGTCAAACGGCGCTAAGCAGCTGCGCAGAGACAAGGCCTTTATTTTGAATCGTGAAGAGACGATAAATGCGACACCCCGAGAATCACGTTCGTATAGTGGGGTTCGATAGTGGGGTTCGATAGTGGGGTTCGATATGTACATATCTAACGGCAAGACCCGATAAACGCACCCTAAATATCATCTGTTTAGAGCAAGAAAGGTGTTAGCCTCTGTCCTTTTGACTCAAAACAGACTATATTTATGTTTGGCCCTGTCTGTAGCTTGACACTGACTCCTTTCTTGCCACAAAGGAGCGTCATCACACGTCATTCTACGGACAAACAAACAACAACACAGTGATATCTCAAAGGTGATAAAGAAGAATCATTGTCGGCACACCACCACCTCAAAGAAATGAAATTCACGGCCACCTTAGAGACAAAACGGCCTCATGAAGCGCCCCATCTCTTCAATAAAAAGGGCGACTTTGTCACAATCCAACCACAGAACTTGCCTCCAATTATCCGCATATGAAATCCATAGAGTCATTGGAAGACATCTGGGCGCAAGATTGGGAAGATGGATCGCGGAGGAGAGAAGAAAACAGCAGTCGTGATTGATCAAAATTCTCATATTTGTTCGTTGTGAGCTCGTCACAACCAGTTATTAGAGATCTTCATATCAATAGATATTGCACTAGGCTTATATCAAGGCTTATGAGTGAGGGGCATTCATATATCACCTAGACAGTGGCAATAATATTTGGTGGAGCTCCCAGCTGGGACTATGAGATTGCTGATTCAACATCGGGTCAACATGGGGTAGGTGAGCAGGGCGTGCACCTACATCATCAAGTCCTTTGGATAAGATGTAAAGTCATAGATCCCCTGATGGCCAACCTTCAACCATATCACTGCTCCCATAGCATCCTAGAAGGATAGATGACACTCCACCCAATTATAAAATCCTTATCCAAGAGAAAAACGTGTAGTTGAATTATAATAAATATAATAATAATAATAATAATCTTTTAAAGTCCACTCCAAATTGTATTAAACCGAAAATGGAAATTCTTTGTGCCCAATTGATCGTGAGCCCGGCAGCCACTGAGCAGCGCCAGATCGACATTGCTCTATCCCTTATTGTTGAACGCCAAACAAGGTAGCAGCAACTCCCATCTTTTAACGTCTTTTGGTATGACGCGGCCGGGTTCGAACCCACGACCTCCCGGTTGTGAGGCAGACGCTCTACTGACTGAGCCAACACACCAGTGAAATAGACAGCTGTAATACAATAAATACACACACCATGGTTTGATATAAAAGAGGAGTGAATTATATTCATGAAAGAGCATATGAAAATAATTGCAATTATCCAGTGGCTAATTTTTTTTTTAATGCATCAAAATCTCTCATATCCACCAGAAAATATTAATTTCTAATTTAAAATAAAATAAAGACAAATTGGAATTTTACTAGCTGCAAATTGCCTTCAGGATGGTGTTCATCTGGAAAGGTGAAATAAAATGTTAAAAGCCTGGGTGTAAGACTAGCTGATGATGATCTGAAATTGTGACAATCATACACCAGAGGGATTGAACGAAGGCTAACTGTATATACAGACAAGACCTTGAAATTGAACTGGGAGGAAAAATCTGCTTCAGACGTAATAAATCAAAAGCCATAAATAGTTCCATCTCCCCTTTTCCATCTCTCCCATTGTCTCTCCTCTTCAGCTCTGTCTCTATTCCTAGATGTCTTGCTACATGTTGGTCCATCTCTCACTTGCTCTCTATCTCTCTCTCTCTCTCTCGTTTCTTTCACCTTCCGTTCCCTCTTTTCCAAGTATTCCAATATTCCTGCAATAGCTTGCCTATAATGAATGTAACTCATGTATTGAATGCTTTGAATATGCCCCTAATCGTTCCTATTGCTTAAAAATAACCCCATTCTCTCTCTCTGTTTCTCTCTAAATTTGATTTTTTTTTCCCTCTCACATTTGTAAATATATTGTATCATCCATCTCCAGCTTAACTGTTCTAGCTTCCAAGATAATGGCCTTATTTTCTTTCATTCTATTTTCTAGGTGCATTTTTTTTCTCTCCCTTTTTCTCTCTGTAGTACTGTATATCTCGTCTTTTATCATCACCTTCCTGCTTCACTTCTCCCCCACCTCTCTCTCTCTCTCTCTCTCTCTCGCTCTCTCTCTCGCTCTCGCTCTCTCTCTCGCTCTCGCTCTCTCTCTCGCTCTCGCTCTCTCTCTCGCTCTCCTCCCCCTCTCTCTCCATCTCTCCATCTCTCTAGCAATCTAAGAGCAGTAGATTTCTCATTTCACTCAAATTGCATTGCTCTTCTCATCACTTGATGATGAGATCCATTCCATGGCCCGACATCTCGTCTAGCACGTAATGCGAGATTCGCGCAATATCTCTCACAAATCGTTCTAACTTTTCCACAAACCTTTCATTCCCCCTTTATGCACTGGAGTATAATCCTGATGCATTTCAGTCTTTTCCCACTACATGTATATATATATCTCTATTATCTTCCGCTGTTTTGGTGACATCTATCTATATCCTCGATACAGGATCATCACTATCCATCTCTTTCCTAATATCTTAACCTTCTACATTAAACCTTTCTCTAGATTTAACCCCAAACATTCATCACAAAATCATTCAATTCTAGGCTTGGGGTAACTCAGAATTAAGCTCAATATTACATGTTAGAATATTGATTCTTTCTGCAGGTAGTTCAAACTTTTGGCCTTGTGACGATTTTGTAATAAAGGTTTAATCTGAACCAACCACATTCCCAAAGAGAAGTGATACCAATCAATGCTTTACATTAAATAAATCAAGTTGAGAAATTCAAATCACTGATTTTGTTTTCTTCAAGCAAATCATGATATCATATCATCTATTTAAGACATCATTGATTTGTCTTGCCTGTTCTGATACAAAATCTACATCATGGACAAAGTCCATCAAATATTCATGCTCCACAATCAAAAATCTTTAAATGAGCACTTCGATTCTACTTGATAATTTCCAAATATGATAGTTTGCCTCAACCATGGGCCTACTCTCTGCCTCCACCTTGCGCTCGCTATCATGGCCTATCACTCAACTAAATAAGAAAAGAAGAAAGAGTATCAACCGAGGAGGAGACCGCGATAAATGTACACATTGCACACATAATGTGTCGATGGTGTATCTACGCCAAGCAACGGTAGCATGTGTAATAAGTAATCAATTACAATTAAATTTTGAACGACTGTAGACAGCGTTCGTGTATTAATGGTGGCGTAAAAGGAGGGCGGCAAATCTGCACCTGTCTGTCAGCAAATCGAAAGCAAAAGGAGATGCATTAGGGTGAAACATTAGCGCCATCATGTACTTATCATAACAAATGTACAAATAGAAAGAGAGAGAGAGAGAGAGAGAGAGAGAGAGAGAAAGGGAGGGGGAGTGAGGGAGATGGAGAGGGAGAGAGGGATATTGAGAGAGGGAGAGAGGGATATTGAGAGAGGGAGAGAGGGATATTGAGAGAGGGAGGGAGGGATGAAAGTATAACATGAAGTGATCAAGAATGTGACAAAGAAATACAATATAGGTATAGAGAGTTAGAAAGAAGAAATAAGATATAGATGAACATTGAAAGACGAAAAGGGGGAGAGAGAGAGAGAGAGCAAAAATTAAATTTGTCTCATTTTTCACTCTGTATAATATCATGACTAAATTTGCTATCAAGTTTGACAGTCGGAGAAATATTTATAATCAAAATTCTCTGGCAGTCATACATGATATTCCACACCTATAGTAGATTTTGGAGTGTATTGCGAATTGGAATTGGAATACCGGTAGGGAAATGAAAGAGAGTAGAGAGGATGAAGGATGAAGGATGAAGGAGAAAGGAGAGAGGGAAGAATAGAGAAGGAATGAGCGAAGAGTAGAAAGGAAGGGAAAGAAAAACTTGTTATGCTAATATGCTCGGGCAGATGGGTCCGTATTTGCAAGCAAACGGCTTGAAAACTTGGAGTGTTTACTGACATTATGGAGGAGTCGTTGGGCAGCCGAATATTTGATTGCTGTTCAACGTCCAATCTGGCTGGGAATCTAAGAGATATGAAGTGGTTTAAAAGCAAACCAAGCTCGAGGAAAGGTCTGTAATCTGTAATTAGACATGACTTTCCTCTCTCTCTCTCTCTCTCAAAGCAGGCAGGGGATGTAGTGCTATGCTATTGCAAGTATTCATCTATGATAGCTAAAAAATTATCTTTCTATCACTTTTGATTTGAGTGGTTATGCCATGACTTTCGTAATAGTCATGAATGAAGTTGTAATTTTCAATGATAATAATTATCAATGATCATAATTATTATGTTTTTTCATCTACTACCACCTCTGCCCCCAATGAAATGTCCCAAGTAATACTGTCATCAAAATGTCTTTGTCATGTACTTGGAGTCTTGGAATATAAAATAATTTGTGCTTTGTATCTGCTTTATGAAAAGGTGCTATAAAAATGTTTGGTAATAAAATTATGATAACACAATACAGCAGAAAATCTTGAAAAATCAGAACACTCTTCATAAAACATTCAAATACATTTGATTTGACATTAACATTTGCCAAAATAACAGATAACTTCAATGTTATCTATAGCAGTAGTCAACTATCTTTTTTATATCCACAAATTTAGAATAACAAATAGCAAATGACAAATAACAAATGACTTGGATGTCAATGGAAATTATGTTTCTCACTGTCCAATGAATTTCTGTTTTGCGATTCCTATGCATCTTGATCAATAGCAAAGTTCTGTTTATTTGTAATTTTATCGATAATTATAGAAGACAAAAACAAATGTATCATGCAAATAAAAAAAGGATCATGTAAATAATCTCTGGCTTGATAGCATTGATAGCTTCCTTTTACGCCATGAAAAATGAGAGCTGGAAAATTCTATAAGTTGCAGAATACCTTTGTGATTATGACTGGGGTGAAAGATACACTCCATTATAACCAGACCTTGCCCTTACCTCTTATTAATGGTGCCGTTTTTTTATCACCATAATTATTAATCAGATTACTAGCCCATCTATGTTTTCTGTTTCTTTGACAAAATTTTGTTCTCGATCTTCCCATTAAGGGTGATTAAGGGTGCAGACTTATGATCGTCTTAATCACCAGAAGAACATCAACTCTGGATGAAAAGTTAAATTTGACATCCTTCAGGTTGTAATAGCGAACAATAAAGAAGGCTGTGAAGAACCAGTTTACATGTATCTTCATCCACCTCCAGTTCTTTTGACACGGATGTTTTTATTGACAAAATACAGTATCGTATTCTAATATCTTTCTCATACATTAGGAGTACACATTAAATCTCTCTCTCTCTCTCTCTCTCCCTTTTATCCTCCCTCCCCCTCTCTTTTTCATTTTTTTTTCTCTCTGTTCCTTGCTCTCTCTCTCTCTCTCCCCCACTCTTCCTCCCACTCTTCCTCTCCCTCACTCTTTCTCTCTCTGCCTCTCTGTGTCTCTCCCTCTCTTTCTCCCCTCTCTCTTCCCCTCCCTCTCTATCTCTCAATCTCCATCTCATAATGCAATTAGCATTCATTTTCCCTGTAAGCATCCATCTCCTGCGAGTAAATATATGCTAACAATATCAAATGTAGCCACACTATACTGATTAAAACCAATCAAGCCTAATTCACCTGTTATATACAACATGCCTCCTATACACACAGCGCTAAAAATACTCCCCTTCTTCTATTACCTTCGCGTTCACCAATATGAAAGCATGTTCGCAACAATAGCCCTTACAAACCTCTGCAAAACACAAAGGCTGCACAATAATAAGTGCTCTAAAATGGCAGAAAAGAGCCCTAGGTTGGAGCCACCCCACCCCCGCGATCCACGACCGACTTGCGCGGAATGACGACAACGTGGTCCTTTCCCAGGCGCTATCGCATGAAGGTCATCACAACAATAGAACAAGAAAAAGGGATATATATTGTATTATGAGAGACACAACGTTTCAATGTCTCCCTCGTTGTTCAACCACTGTCAAGGTCAAACGTTCTTCACATGAATGGTAGACGGAACTATCTGACCAGCGGAATCCCTTTGACCGGTGTCGGTTCATATTTACTTAAACTCTTGCTCTCAATTTACATCCTACGCAGGATAATATGGGAAATTTTAACTACCGGTATGGACTTTTCTTGAATGGCGTGCTGGTTTCTTTTATGTAGCAAACAAAACATATAAATGAATCACTGTCAATGCTAACAAACCTTTTGTAAATTGGTTCGACACCACTGGACTCTGGACAGTATGCTGCACAGTTAGAACTTGCAAAACACCCAAACATGTATAACTTTATATTAACAGTAATACCCAGCATACATAGTGATTCAATGAAAATGTATGGAAATACTTTGCTGGAGATAATTCCTGACTAAATCAATTAGAAATCAGCATTTTAATGAAAACAAAATTGTATCCAACTGGTTCACTGGAAAAAGCATAAGTGGCAAAAATTCACATGGGCTATGAAATATATTTTGGTGCTATCTTATAATTTTTGGTAACATCTCTGTATTGTCTGTGGAATCACAGAAGGGTGTTAACTCTGTATTAAAGTATTTGATCTAACACCCTTCTGGCTCCAAACAGATGATATATATTCTACATTTTTAGAAAGAAAAGGATTTTAACTCTGTCAAGTGCTATTATCTAACATCCTTCTAGCTCTCTGCAGATGATATCCCATTTTGAATCCAACCTGAAGATTAGACTTTTAAAGATGTTGACTAGCACCTTTAAACTATCAAGATTCACACCAACAAAAAGAGTAACAAAATTTTACTCACCAAATATTGGCAATGTCTGCGGGTCCTAGGTTCCTTCATGTTTTATCACTTGAAGGCGTGCTCCAAAGGAAGATGGATCTTCCTTCCGATATTCCAAGTTTTATGAGGTCTACTGTAAATGGCGAACTCCTAGCTTTATAGTTTTGGATCTATATAGTCTTGACAGGTTTTTACAGCAATTTCCCAAACTGGAAATGTGTCAGCAGAAACAAAATATGATGAGAAAGACAGATTTTCTTGAAACACTTCAGCCACGCATCAGAGTTAGCATTGTCATTGTTTCTTGCTACAACCCGTCTTATGTTGACAAGAGACAACTATCATAATTATGATTTAACTTCAATCACGGCTTGTCTATTAAAAGACAAGAAATCATCATTATTACATGACTATCACTTTAGAGTGATCTTTTATTCCCAATCATTATCATGGCATGAATTATAGAATATAACTAAAATAAAAACTGATTCCCTCAGAAAAGGGTATGATTTTCAGATCTCATGGTTAAATTTTTTTTCTATGATACATTCACCTAAACAGACGACATTAAAGAATATAAATACGTGACTAACTTTGCAAAATTTATGTTCACAATGTAACATACTTGATGTTAATGTAATGTACATTCATACAGGAATATATATTCACCGTCTGTCTATTTCAATTCCTTAGTTTACTACTTAACTGATCAATTGTTGCTTTAAAAAGAACAAACAAAGGCAACTGTTTGTGGATCTATTCTTTGAAATAAGTCTGAAGTAACAATTTTCGAATCTTATCCGGATGCAAAAAAAACTACAGGCAAAGTATCGTGTGAAGTATTATAATGTCTAGTATAAAGGAAAACCGTTGGAAGCTGCATGAAGTACAAACATCCATTGCCAAGAATTCATAAATGTTTATGGCCTAATTGTCCATTTCCTCTCGAATAGAAACTAAACTTCTCCCAGTGGTACTTTCAGAAAGGATATTCTACACTTTCTCCTTGTTTTACTTCTCTCTCATAATGTGAAAGGATACATATTTGCAAAACTAAAACTAGCGCAAGTTTACCAGGACTTCTGTATAAATAGCTTTGAACCCTGTAAAAGTAAGGCTGAAAATGTGTTTGTCATATATTTGAATCATTCTGCCTCTAAAAATTTCAATGTTCATTAGTTAACTTGATAATATATTTAATTTAATTTCAAGTGCTAGAAATTATTAAGTAACCCCTACTTCAAAAGTGTGTGTTTTTAGAGTAACTATTATGTTGATTTTTTTTTTAAATATGAAATCCTCCTCAGATGAAAAAAAATATTTTTGTTAATCAATGGAAAGACAAATAAATGAATAAATATATAAATAAACAATTGATAATATTTTGAAAGTAAATACACAAGGTGAAATCTGAAGATACCGTGAAACAGAAACAGACAAGGCATCAAATATGAATCAACAATGTCTGCTGACACTCCACCTGGTTTTCTCTCAGTTTCCAAATCATCTTCTGAATTACACTGGATCAAATAGCACTCTCGATGTGTTATTCCTCAAAAAAAGTAGCCAAGAAATGAAAAACGAGGCTTCGAAAGATGCGATCACTGAAAATTGACTTGTTTTATTGAGTCCTCTTCCAGAATGCTACTAAGCTCCGAATACGAATCATACACAGAGATGCACAAAGCGAAACGCAAATTATTCCAATATCATGCAGTGAACCACACCAAGAACGGGTCTATGTGAAGTCACTTGGACCTTAAACATTCAACTGGTGTGGAAACGAATTCTCACCCAAGTACCTAAGAATCAAAAGCGTTTCCTGGTTGTGGATTTGCGATCTTATCTACAAAATCATGGTTTACTTTTAAGTGACACAATAAAACATTAATCCCCAAACTTCCTTCTTTCATAACACCATGACATCCTGGATCTAATTTGTTCCTCTTTCCTACTTGTATATCCTCCCAAATTTTGTTTGTCACCCCGAAAAGAAAATTTGGCACAATATAGGAGCTATCTTACGGAAGTTCAATGTATCAGCTGATGTTTATTGTTGTGCTCTCATCCCCTGGTCGACTCACTTCAATAAATTGCTTTCATTTCATGTTGATAAATCTACTATCTGATAATAGCCAGGTTCACACGACAGGCCGAAAACCTAAATTTAACTTGTAGTTTAAATTATCTTGTAGTTTAGGACAGTGTCTATGCACTCGTGGTTTAAAACCTGCAATTTTCTTTTAAAGTTTGAAACCACAACAAATCCTAAAGGGGGGGGGGGAGGGGGAGGAGAGGGGGTCCTCATTCAAAGTTTCATCCCAGGCAGACACATGTTTCACCAGCTTGAGGTTACAACTGCTTGCCCGGCTTGTACATGGAGTTTAAAACCATGAGCAATTGTTTCAGTGCTATAACCAGCGTCATGAACGCTGTTGCGGGTTAGTTAAAGTTTTAAACTACTAACCAAGGGTGCCACGTGAACATAGCTATTAGTTTTGTCACATACTAGGATTCATTAAATGCAATGGCCTATTGAATATTGATATGCAATCAATTTAATATTTTGAAGGTTTCTCTGTCTCTCTCTATCTCCCTCTCTCTCTCTCTCTCTCTCTCTCTCTCTCTCTATTGTCTCGATTGATACTCTTTGTTTGCATATATTAATTATTTCGTGACTATCAATTTAATTGTTTTAGAATCCAAGGTAACATTGGAGCATCCAATGCAAGGTGGATACATGCCATGCACAAGAGGTGTTGTAATCTAGTGGATAAGTCACCTGACTGTGAATCACATGGTACAGGGTTTGAATCCCTGCCATAGCACTAACATCCTATGGCAAGACAATAATCCACAATTGACATTCGCCACCCGGGGGTAAATGGGTACCTGACAATTTGCTGAGGTAATGATAATTCGCAGAGCCCAAGGAAGAACAGCATTGATGCTGATGAGGCTTCCCTGGGTAAACGAATTATTATATTACATTATAATCTTTATATTACCAGGTACCAATATTCATTTTTTGTTTGTTTGTATGCAAACTATGCCTTCAGGGTAACAAATGCATGAGGTACAGGTATCTCTTGGGAACACCACTGGCAAGATTTCTGGTCACTATCCATTTGTCTCTTTTTTGAATCCGACTATTACCCATGATACACATTAATTATCATTTTGTATAACTTTTGTCAGATTTCTGCAGATGTATAATGAATAGACAGTTATCCTGCAGCAACTCGCTCTGATTTCGTTTATACATCTAGCCAGTGTAAAACTTCTAGATCCTTAACATCTACAACCCATACAAATTTGCATTTTGCTTTCTTTGAAAATGAAGGGGAAAAAAAAACATTTTCCTTTTTTTTATAACTTTTCCACCAAAACAGTCATGATAAAAACTATGATTTAAAAAAATATATAAACATGGGTGGATGGTAGACCAATCAGGCAGGAACTCAGTCCTTCAAATTTAGCAAATTACCTGTTGAGAGCCAGAAGGGTGTTAACTCTGTATCAAATTGGAGTTAATGTCCTTCTGGCTCTGTGCAGATGCACACAGAAAAAAACAATATTTTGCAGATACCATACCATGGCTCTAAAGCCAAGCCATCCACCTCTCTCTCCTCTACTTCTTCGAACACACAAACATCCGTTGTGCGGTCTCGCTCTCACCGATTGCACCGTCACCCGATCTAAGGGTATACTTCTCCTGATAGATAGGCTCTCTATCTCCGTTTTCAGGAAATATGGAGGGTTTTTATTTCCATATCATATCGGCAGGAAACCGCCTAGAATTCAGAGTGCTTCCTGGTTTTTCAAGATTGTGTCATAAATATTTGTCCCCACCAAGATGGAGGTATATGGATGATAACAATATCAGACAGCTAGAGAGGCTCTATGAGCTGTTGAGATGCAGAAGGGCGTCTACTCATTTGCTTTTACAAAGAGTTAATGCCCTTCTGGCTCCGAGCGAAAGACATCAAAAGTGTCGAAATTGCTTTAAGCATTCTCCAGGTCAAGTTTTCCATTCATATTCCAGGTAATTCAGTTCAAATTAGATTCTCACTAGGGATAAAAAAAAAGCCTTGATTTTTTGTTATATAACTAACATGTTAGGGGTCTCAATGTTTGAAAATACAGCCACAAAAATATGGCTGCACATATATGAATATCTGATGATTACTGTAAAAACATTTAAAAAAATAAGTTAATTTAAGATTTTTATGATTTAAGTTGTCCTGGATCACTACACCTTTCATGCTGTGAAATAGTTTCTGTAAATCTATTCTAATACTTTTACAAACACATTTTAAGTGGCCTGCATACTTCCTCTA
Source organism: Mesocentrotus franciscanus (assembly GCA_037976565.1). Taxonomy (NCBI): domain Eukaryota; kingdom Metazoa; phylum Echinodermata; class Echinoidea; order Camarodonta; family Strongylocentrotidae; genus Mesocentrotus; species Mesocentrotus franciscanus. The sequence goes on along the minus strand of CP137686.1, from coordinate 18,455,553 downwards.
AGTAGGTATCAGGTTGTTTTTATTTTCGATATACCCCTTTTTTATACTGTTCTTGTAGATAGGTTGATGTTCACTTCAGACAATTCACAGAAATGTTGGTTTTTATAGTAATCAGGAAATTCAGAGCAAACCAAGGTCAGTTTGTTTTTATGAGCAGAATGAATCTTTACTATCAACAGGATACATCTCACAGCATGCATATCATTGTGTACTTTGTACTGACAAATAAAATCATATGCCATTATGTATTCATTAAGAGCAATCAAATTAACGACCTGATCTGATGAAAGATTTCAAGAGGAAAGCAGTAAGATTTTTATGGTGGCCTGTAAAGCGGAAAGGCACTGTTGAACGAAATGTGGGGGTTTCCCACATTGACACTTAATTTTCTGTCATAAAAACACAACTGAGATGTCAAAATTAAACAATACATTGATGAGAATATTAACGATAAGCTTTGACACATAACTGAAACTCTATTAATACTACTTATAACCATATGTGCATATCACATGGAGTCAGGGTACAAGAAACCCTGAGAGGGAACATTAAAAAATGACCTGAAAATGATCTAAAAACAAGGATCGAAAACTTGAATGTGACATCAATCAAAAGTTGCCAATTTGCCTCATTTTCTTTCCTCGCTGCACAAAGAATTAAAAACATCAGCGGCTGCCGACTCAATTTCACTCGGATTAAGTTCTTCGCGGGTATACTTTCCGGAAGACGTTTTTGACGTACTCGTTCCTGCTCCCTAACCGATCACATCCGTACTGTACCCATAAGCGGGCTGACAGACGAAGATTAGCGTTAGAGACGATTTTAATCCACAAATGATGAGGTATCGTATTTCTCTTCTGATTCTAGTGTCAAACTTCTAAAATACAAGATCTCTCTACAAGGGGCTTTTTTAATACTGCTTCATACAGGCTTAATTATACTGGATGTCAGAAATAGCTGGAAATTCAAGGCATGTTAGTAGGAAGAGGAAAAAGAAATAAGTTAGAGTAGCCAAAGTAATGATTCTCTTGCTTTATTTTCTTGTTTTGCTAAGATCTAAGGATTGTGATGACTAAAAAACTGTGCGACTTGAATATACTTTCTGCATAATTATCAGTCTTTGCCATTACATGAATAGTGATTAGCTTTTATTTCCAGTGTTTAAAAAGAACCACTGAAAATTTCAAATCACAACAATAATTGGTTGACATTGTAGAAGAAAATCTTCCAGGAATTATACAAATTTTGGTGGGGGAGAAACGCTAATTTTTTTTCTCCATCCTACTCACAGTAACTTCTACTTTTAAGGGATTCATTATAAAATGTTAAACAAAGCTTGTAATATTCTAACTGTGCTATAATCCTACTTCAAATTGATGAACAGCTATGTATTTTATGTTTCTTTACACACATTAGCATTGTTCACAAATAAAAACACACTGTCAGTGTCTTTTCATCCAAATATATTTGATCAAATTTTTTTCTTCTTTTTTTGGACTGACAATGATAGCCCCATTAAAAGAGCAGTGGGAATTCCTGGAGACCTGGTGTAATATAATCAAAGTATTTTCAAAAGTTCTGGTCCATTAAGTGAAACCTTAGACCCATTAACTGATAATCATTGTCAGATCATCCCAGTTGATACATTGGCTCACCACTCGACACCTGTTTACATAGTCTTTTAAAGGAACTCATCATTTGTTTTTAAAACCTCAGTCATATGTTTATGATTCTGTTTTTGTACTACTCATATCGATATCACACTATGACACAATGTTCCTATCTGGCTCAAAAAGGCTTTGGAAATCATTACCCATGTTGTAGCTCCAGCATCAATGGCTCCAGCAACTATCATTAGCACACAATGTATTCAGAAATAAATACGTCCACATACCCTCGCACTACCCCTGGGTCAAGAGTGGCAAATTTACATTAATGTCTTGCTAAAGGACATTAGTGTCATGCCGGAACTTGAACCTATGACCTTCACATCCGCAGTCAAGCAGTCAAACGTTCCACTCGGCTATGACAACACTAAATATAGCGTTCCAAAGTCTGCAGAATTTTGAATTACGGAATATGAGAATTGATACAATAATGGAAGCTGAACTTGACACTCAAATGCTGATAGAAAATTAAGAGATTTCAACTTCCATCAGCAGCCTTCCTATGGCGCTCATACAAGTACACCCTCAATGATCCAATCATAATTGTTTCACAATGCTAGATACCTAAGGCCTGCCTCATACCACAAATCTCATAAAAGTGAGTTTTTATCACATTAAGGGTTAGAGTTAGGTACAATATTTTGTCCAGATGTAAGGATAATTGTGGAGCAATAGACCGCTTTACTAACATATTCAAATTTATGGATGTTTCTTTCCTGGGAACCTAGATGAGTTATGATTGTTATTAATGAATGAACTACAATACTTGGAATCCAGTCTGCATTCATTACTTGTTGCTATGTCAGGCAAGGCTCAAGCAAGCTTTCGGGTTGTCAATAAAAACCTTTCTTTCAACAGTATGCATACAACTTGAATATGTTAGTAAACTCGTCTATAATGCCATTGAAGCGCACATCCAGAAAGAAAGACAAAAAACGTGGAGCTTCCATATACTGTCGCCAACAAACTAATCTGGACACCTTGGTATGTCACGGACAACACTGATCATCATGCTGTGATGGATATGTCTTAATCAACGTTGCATATGAATGCTGATCTACCATATGTTTGTTAGATTGATTAGTCGTTACTACACCATCATATGTGCATTTCTGCCCCCTCCCAACCCTTTCCCCAGTTGTAGTCTTGTGAGGTAGTCTTAGAAAGAAGACACGCAGCAATTAAACTTTCCTAAATTATTCAACTTTTTTAAGGAGACTATGACATTGACCTTGATTATTGTTTCTAAAACTGCCTGAATTTAATTAAATGTTTTATTAAAAAGATTATCGTTTCATTTAGATATAGGACATACTTCTGTTTCTTCTATTGTTATATTTCAATTTGCTCTGAAAGCATTTCATTTGTGCAAAACTGCAAATATTTGCATGTTAGTTCTTCCCAAAAGTCAAACAACCAAAACAGCAAAATTTACCACTACATTAAAAACGCACAAGAAACTTAGACTAACAAACAGAATATTTGAAGAGGCTTGAAAGTGATGGATAAAGAAGAAAGAAAGATGATCATTTTGTTGTTGCAAACTTGTAATCTAAATTTAACTTGAGAAAATTCAATAAGATAGCAAGAAGTAGAACCCTGTGGTGTTGTATAGATAAGGTCAAAGGAGGGTAAGAGGTCAATGTCGAGGAGTGAACAGGAGTATAAATACAGACAGCATTTGCAATGTCTGAGATTTGATCTGGAAAGGGTACAGACATGAGAAACTAAAGATTGAGAAATTCAATTGAACACAAATGTGATGAGTAGTACTAGTAGTAGTAGTAGTAGTAGTAGTAGTAGTAGTAGTAGTAGTAGTAGTAGTAGTAGTAGTAAAAGAAGTAGCAGTAAGGGAAGTAGTAGTAGTAGTAGTAGTAGTAGTAGTAGTAGTAGTAGTAGTAAAAGAAGTAGCAGTAAGGGAAGTAGTAGTAGTAGGAGTAGTAGTAGGAAAAAGAAGAAAGAAGAAGGAGTAGTAGTAGTAGGGAGAAGAAGATGGAGGAGGAGGAGGAGGAGGAGGAAGAGGAGGAGGAGGAGGAAGAGGAGGAGGAGGAAGAGGAGGAGGAAAAGGAGGGGGAGGAGGAGGGGGAGGAGAAGAAGGAGGGGGAGGAGAAGAAGGAGGAGGAGAAGGAGAAGAAGAAGGAGGAGAAGGAGGAGGAAGAGGAAGAGGAGGAGAAGAAGAAGAAGAAGTAGAAATAGTAACTTGAAGTACATGTAGCAAAAACAGAAGCAGTAGCAAGAGTAAAAACAATGCTTGTAGAACAGAGTAATAATAGAAATGAAAGAAGTTGTACAAATAAAAACATAACACTGGACACCGACACCCACTTGGCATATGAAAACAAAACCTGAGCTAGCATCTACATCTCAGTTATGGCTGGCATTCCGGCCTATAGTTTTATGTGCCAATACAAACACAACACTCTCACAAGGAAATATAATATGGTGTGTAACTGTGTATCTATCATTCTTCCTTTCCTTCAGTTCGTTCTATACACCTCCTCCTTCAGACGTCTTGTCTCCTCTAGCCATATTCCTTGAAGGATGTTCCCGAAATAAACGAACAAAATTCACCACCACTTCCCAACAACCCCACCCCCTATTTTTTTCTCAGGCTGTGATGGGTCTCGATGGGAAGAAACAGAAATATTGGTCTGTTTTGTGCATCGTCAGGGGGTATGCTCACGTTACAGGATCAAATTATCCCTCCAATGACTTTGACCATGAAAGAGAGAGAGAAGTCGGAGAAGGTGGAAGAAGACAACCAACGTCCAAACGGGACCTTCCTCCTTAGTTTCAGATCCAAGATGTTCCCACGTCTTCGAAGATGACTGACATATCTCCATCGAAACTTTTTCAAAAACTAATATACAGTTTAGACTGCTGCCAACCTTGAAATTTAGTAAGCAAGCGAATTTCATCCTCTCCTGCAGACTTTCTCAAACCAAGTTCACACACTTTCTTGCTATCTGCTGCCTCGAGATCACCAGAGTTGTACATTGCTTCTCAAGACCTATCTTGTGTTTAGCAAAAAATATTTAACTTAGTACAAGCTTTAAACTGTGACCCACTAAATTTAGTTGAAATGTTTGGGCTATTAAACAAAGTTGTTAAACCTTCTACCTTCTACTATTTAAGAATAAACAATATTCAATCTCAAACCAGGTAAAATGAAATTCTGTGTTTTCTTACAGCAACCACATAAATGATACTCTGAAAGGGCACATTTGCATTTAGAATATCCGGCGTTGCTCGCCGATCCACAATCCCTGAGACTTTCATGAGCGAGAACATGAACTACAAAAAAAATCTACAAAGCGAGTTAACAATGACTATTTGACCAAGATCTGGGGAAGCAGCCGAGACGGTAATTAGATTGGCAAGGCGCAAAGCCGGTTGTGTTACAGGGCAAAGTCGCAAGAACAGAGAGGTAAAAGGGATCACACCTTGAAAACCCAGCAGCACATCGAAGCAAAGATGATTAACACCTAGCCATTCTCACAGGTGGGGACGCTGATTGGAAAATAACCAAACGTTAATTGGCCGCGGGATGGGCTTGAAATAATGGCTGCACCCACGAGGGAGCAGTATTCTTATCAAGGTACAGGTAGATGTTCTGTAAGGTAGTTCAGATGTTGGCAAACCGTGGAGGACCAGAGAAATGAACTAAAATGGCCCGAATACACAGCGGAGGTTTAATTCATACAATGGTTTAAACCTCCACAGTGGACTAAAATAGGTGTATATATGTATAAGCATAAAATCATATTAAAGCCCCACTGCACTACTTGTAGCTACTTGCTCCCTCCATATAGAAAAAAGGCCTAAGCGGTGCCCGTTGGTCCCCCATGATCCTCTTTTTCTTATGTTAATTGAGAGCTGAGTTGATGAGATAACCACCTGTCAGTGACCACGCTGGGAGGTCTAATCCCTCCTGGCCAAACTAGTGCAGACAGGCTTTAAAAGAGTAAGAATGGGCATTGGACATGAGGATATAACATGCATACTAGAGGTGGAGGTGTTGTGGTCCAGTGGATAAGACTTCGAACTGTGAACCACAAGTTATGGGGTTCCAATCCCTGTCGCAGAACCAATGTCCTTTGCTAAGACATTAATCTACATTTGCTATACTCCACCCAGGTGAGTTAAATGGTACGGCAGCCATGCTAAAGCCGGGTAATAATAATGGAGCGCCAGTATAGTGGATAGACATATGAGCGCTATACAAGACTCCACTATTATTAATATTATTTACTATGCCTATCATTCTTGTTGTAAGGAACATCACATATAAAACCACGAGTTACATATTTCTTACAATAATCAGACTTTTTCAAGAAATTAGAGAACAGATGGTTTTGCTCAACCGAGTGCATCTCAAAGACACAGTTTATAGGCTATGATTTGCAGCAAGGTATGAGCATGGCAAAGATTTCTAAATGGATTTCTAAACATACAACATGTAGGAATGGTAAAATATTTGACCCAAATGCCATTAGCTGTGGAATTGAGCATTCATAGAATGACTTTGACTATCTTTTAAATACTTTTAAAAGTGCTCATTATCCTGACCTTGTTTCACTTTCTCAAGTAAGGATTGGCAGTATAGACTGGCAATAGCTTGGAAATGATTGAAACTAAAACTTATCAGAGAAACCAAGGTTGAAGACTGCGGAAAGGTCTTTCTAAGTATTTCTACATAGCGATCAAACTGACCTGGCGAAATAGTAAGCATTTTATGATTGCATGAAAATTCTAAGAAATATTCAATGTGTTGCTAAATATGGAAAAGAAAATCTTCTGACGTTTTGACTATTTCCTTTGTTTGCTCAGAAAACAAAAGTACAAATTCTAGGGCAGACATTTAAATTTCACTTTTACTCTTGGTAAAAATAAATTCCTTGGCCCGTATTCTGAAGTCAGGTTTAACTTTAAACCTAGGTTTAAGGCTAGTCTAAGCCTCGCCTAACTCTCAGATTTAAACCTAGGTTTAAAATTGCGTTTCTGAAGTCAGGTTTAACTTAAACCTAGGTTTAAGCCTGGTCTAACTTTGTAGAAATTGTACACATATTTAAACCTGGGGTACACCTAGTTTAAGTCTGGCTTAAGTCAGAGAAGAAGACACCATTACGACGAATTATTGCAAATAATGAGACCGAAGAGACCTCTTGTGGAAAGAAAAAAACCCTTTCACATTTTAGCGACGATGAATTTTGGCATCGCTGTCGTTTTACCAAATAAACAGCGATTTGCAGACCACCTACTTGCTAGCTAGCCGACTCCAACACTGGAGAGACACACACACATCGCGTGCGGATGAAAGTGCGCCTTGCGATTTTATGCCTTCGGCAAGTTTGAACATTAATTTGGATACTTTATTTGCTTATTGAATCTTTATGCCTACAATTTTCTAAATCTTAAAATTTTATATTTTATATAAGTTTGTGTGATTTGTATAGTACGACAATCCTTAAAATTAAAAAGTTGCCAAAGTAAATCGACACGTATCACTTTGTTGCAGAGAAAACAAATATAGTAGCCCCATACCATATAGTTTGACGTTATGTTCACGTAGTTTGAAGCTGTGAATGCAATGCACATTTTCGAATTGCGTCCCAACGATGTAAACAAATGCGATTGGATTTAGAGTTAGGAGTAATTTCATGTAGAGCTATATTTATAAGGCAATCATGGATTAATTAAGAGCCAACGAGCGTATTAAACCGGAAATCTAGTAGAGTTTTGGGTAATTGTACAAATACAATTCCCGCCCAGATTAAAATATGATTGATGTCAAAACATCCAGAAGTTAGAACATCCTAAAAATGCACTAGGCCTAGGCTAGATTAGGTTATATCTACATCTAAATAATATTAAAATGACTAATAAAAGAGAAACTAAAAATGATCAAAAATACCTTCTTGATGCAGAATAACTAGTCCAAGGTCAACATTGAAGCTCATTTGGTCGAATTTTAGGCGTTTTGTTAGGACAATGCATTACGTTTTATAACCGTGTACGTACGTGTATGCACGAACGAATGCGCGCACGATCCGATCGAATGATATGCGCGCGGTGGCCGAGAAGGGGATCGCGATACCGGCCATACGTGTACATCACAGAACTGTGATGTACACACGCCGGTTCGAAAAAGGATCGCATTGTCCTAAAAACGCCTAAAATTCAACCAAATGAGCTTCAATGTTGACCTTGCATGGACTAGTTATTCTGCATCAAGAAGGTATTTTTGATCATTTTTAGTTTCTCTTTAGTCATTTTAATCTTATTTAGAGCATTTTTATGATGTTCTGGAAGTTTTGACTAATCTGGGCAGAAATTGTAGAATTACCGAGTTTTGTATCGATTATTTATTTAATATTTTTAAAGGCCAATTATTCCACCCTAGCCTAGACATCTAGGCCTAGATTCAGAATTGTCAGCAGTTTTACAATAAATCAAAGGGTAAAACAAACAAAAGATCACGCCGTAACGTTCATCGGTTGCTTCGAAAGATATTTTTTTGTGTCAGATATTTTGAATTGAAATTATTAAATTTGCAGCACGAAATCCAGCTATAGCAGCTACCCTGGAAGATGGGTGAGCTGTACTACTGAGCATGTGCAGTAGAAGCAGACGACATCTCCATGGTAGTTAAACCTTGACTTAATTAGACTAGACTTAAACCCGGGTTTAACTAAACCTGGCTTTCAGAAACTGAAATGATACTTAGACCTGAAGTCTGGCTTAGTTAAACCCGGGTTTAAAGTTAAACCTGGGTTTAACTAAACCTGACTTCAGAATACGGGCCCTTGAATCTAACAAAGAAACAACCCTGATTGAGAACAGTCATCAGTAGCAACAGAGGTGTATGTTGATTTACTTCTTATACCTTGATAGATTACAGGTGGGAGCATCGTAACGACTTCAACAATTCCATTTGTGTTGAAGATGTACACGTGGACACATTTCAACAGAAATGTCATTTTTATCAGTATTCCACATAAGCAGGTAAGGGCTGGAGACGCTGAGACTTGAAAATCGTCTGACTGAGCATCTCCGCACCCGCTAGATTTATACAAAGATAATGGCATTTTGAAACTTGGCAAGATGGCCAATTCCACGAGTCGAAAAACACGGCGACAAAAAGGAGAAAAGGAACGGCATATGGAAGAAGGAGGTCTCCGTCTGAGCAGATGCCGTGGGCAATTCCAGACATTACTGAAAATGAGCGATGGACCCCATTTTCCTATCCCCTTTCGTTTTCTTTTCGCTCGTTCACGGGGAGAACACATTTCGTCGCGAAAATCACCAAAGGCTGCTAACTGTCATACAGCCATTAGTAGAAGGTTTCGCAACAAACAAGCGAGAGAAAAAAGAAGGAAAAAAGGCGCGAGCAAGGAAAATGTTTTCTCGCTTACACAGAAAGAAAAAGATGGTGAAAAGAGGTTGAATAGGCTTGAAAGAGAGAGGTAACAAAAGGGTATGGGAGTCCCTTAGGGGGTGCTATACAATGCAATACTATTCAAAATGCTGATTTTTCACCGTTCTGACTTGTAAAAAACCAAGGTGTTCTTCTCATAATTTTGATAGATGGATTCTTCTACGGAGAATGGGAAATGATTTCGTAACAGCTCCCTGGAACTCCGGGAATAGAATACGGAAGCCAGGATTATTCATATAACTAGTTGCCTATTACTCCCCTTCGGCTCAAAGGGAGGCATTGCTCTTTCCATTCCATTTCATCAAGTAAAGAGTGGCTTGCCCTAAAAGCAGCAATTCCTAATCCATCAGGTCTCGTAGATTAATACACAAAACATACATCTAACACACCGTACGAGATTTGTCATATAGCCTGTTCAGAGTCAGAAGGGCATTAACTTTGTGTAAAAGTATATGAGTTAATGCCCTTCTGACTCCAAACAGATAATATCTGACTTGGAAACGATCCAGTATCGTTATTGTTTTGAGGGAACTGCTGAAAAAAATAACTACTTCATGAGACAAGATGGGTTCACCTATAGATCAATTGAAAGTTTGCTTTCTCTCTCTCTCTCTCTCTCTCTCTCTCTCTCTCTCTCTCTCTCTCTGTCTAGTACTTTCAAAAGTTATATTGGCTGTTTGAAGCCAAAAAGATATTAAATCGTATAATATATACTTTTAAAACGGAGACTAAACAAGCGCCTTTCAGGCTCTGAACAGATGATACCATGTTGCCTAAACCTGAATAAATGTAATACAATTATCAATATATGGTGCTAACCAGTATTCCTATCTCTTCAACACCCCCCCCCCCTCCTAAACATAATCTTATATAATCTAACATACACATGGTCATACTAAAATATATATCATTGTGCATGTGTATATACAGTCACACGAACACGAGGTGTAGGGTTATAACAGACATACATTACGATCAAATGTATAACATTGGACAATTAAAACAAAATATATATATACAAAACAAACATGTATCATATAGTCTGCTGAGAGCCATAATGGCGCTACTTTTAGTTTTAAAAATACACAAGTAAACGCCCTTCTAGCCCTCTGCAAACAATATACCTTGGGGGTGTTTCACAAAGACTAAGATCGACTTTAAGTTGGACTTAACTTCACTTAAGTATGACAGGCCGTTCATGCCACTGTTTGCTCTCACCATTAAGTTGGCATTATGATCTTCAGATAATATTTTTCTTTAAATAATGAATTATCAAAAAATGTAAATTCTGTAGATTTTTTACCATGATTTGTACGTCCCTTGAGAGACCAATGCCAGTAAATGATGAGAGCAAACAATGGCATGAACGGCCTGCTATACTTAAGTCCAACTTAAAGTCGATCTTAGTCTTTGTGAAACACCCCTCCTTGTATCATTATCCATTTCATTCAAAGATAGTAAAGAAATTGTTTAAAACATGATATTCAGTGCATATATCATTCCTGTTGTGCAGATATATAAAACAGTACATTTAATGGAAAGAAAAAATGGAAAGAAAAAAGGGAGAGAATTTATACTAACTCTAGCCCTGAGATCGTTACGTAGCAACTTCTAGGGCAATTGACGACACATCACCACGATACAATCAAATATTAAACATGAACATCATCCATATCACATATTAGACATGAAAAACACATCCAACAACAAAAAATAACTTCTTCGACATCCAATATATGCGGGAAAGCAGGGCGGTAAAATGAAAAAGTATGCCGGGCGCTTTCGCGGTAACGTACAGAGCTTCATTTTGCCGGCTTTCATATGCAAGCATCTTTCGCAAATCTGCGCGGCCGGACATCCATCAGGTTGATCAGTAACATCCATCTAAACTGAAGGAGGAAAAAATTGGCAACTTCAGCCCCCCAGTTCATGAGAATTTTGTTCCTATTTAGCGCAAAACCCTGTTTACATGAGTATAACAACAACATATTATAATAAAATATTGAGAGAAAAAACTGATCGAGCACATGTAACCTCCATGCATTGCGAGAATCAGCCAGAAGCTATGTTTCATATTTCAAAAAGAGAGAGTAAGAGAGGGAAAGCATACATATAGTGATCAAAATTCACCAAACAACAGGTATGAAAATATACAATTGTTTTCAGCGGGCAATGAATAATGCAGATAATTCATGCAAATGAATAGCACCACTCTAGCTAAAGCTATCGAGGAGAAAAAATTGTTCACCAAAAAATCTCTATTTTTTTTTGGTCATGATTTATGTCATCGTCCATGAGTTATCAATTCCAAGCCAGGCATTGAATATCTGTTATCACACCCAATTACAAAATGCACTATTAACATGAGTTTGTTGGGAAAGAGGAGTGATGAAAATTCTGCCCAGCCTATGATGAAATGAATTGCATGGAACTCATTCTATCAATGATCTTCACTAGCGTAACTAGCAAAATGGCAATAACAGGACTCTGCAAATTTGGGGCTACTGGGATTAAGAAATTAAAAAATAAACAAACAATAATACAAAAATATAATATAAAAAATAATCAGTGTTCATACCAATCAATAGCTCTTGAAATATGTAATAAAATATAGGATTTTACGTAATTTTATAATTTTATAAAGACTATAAGATGGACAGCCTTAGGTTTATCGTTTTTATGATTCTTTTCCTGAATGTTTATCATATATCTAAAATGAAAGAACTTCATAATACAAAGCCAACATTCTATAATATTATATTACTAGAAATTTGAAAAGGAAAGTATATCCCTTTTCCAATTAGTGCACTAATATATTTTAATCATCCTCATAAAAGTATATTCTAAGAGAAATTTGTAATCGATCAGATTTTGTAATATGTCTGTATATTTACATATTTGCTCAAAATACTATGAAAATAAGAATTTTGTTCCAACTTTGTATGCATCTTTTTCACATCTGATTCCCAAATTCACTGTTTTCCTGTATTGTTTTACTTTATAAAACAAGCTTTAGGGCTATAATCTCTCCTCATTATCGGCCTCATGTCAAATGGGAGCAATTGATTCATTTGAAGTGATTCCCAAGAAATAAAACGTTTAAAGGCATCCTTTCTCAGGTGGAGATAAAAGGCTAGAAAACAAATAAAGATGGTCAATAACAAATAAATTAGTCTAAAACAAACAAATAAAAAGGATCAATACCGTACATCAGCAAAGCAAATAAATGATAAATAAATCAAATAAATTCATAACATATAAGGAATGGGAAGAAACAGTAAAAGCAGCATGACAGGAAATTTTTCATGTCACTTTCATTTTGAGCCCTCACCTTTAGCGAATCAAAGCAGGCGGTTACACGGCCGTTTTCTACGGTTACAGAGGAGCCAGGATGGGCGTACTTGCACTCGGCGTCTGATCGCTTGCAGGTCCCGCTGGAATTCTCGACACGCCTCGATCATTAACCACTGGGTGTCTCGATAGGCCATTATTGTCATGTGGTCCCCTTTATCTTAAAAAACCCACTAAGAAAAAAACGGAATAATGGTTGGAGATGCTAAAACGTGTGATCTCTGGATTGTCCCCAACGTCTGGATTGGCAAGATTTTACGCCAAGATGGCGGGGCGTGTGTTATCAGGAATATGTCTGGTTGGCGTTCGTCTAGATCGGTTTGAATTGTGCTACATTTACTGAGTTGGGTGAAGCAAGGGGGTTACAATGATTGCATTGCACATTCATCTGCAAGTTATAAGGGATCTAAACTGCTGCTACCATGGATTTTTGCCCACAAAGAGTTCAGAGTTTGAACCACCTTCCTTCCTCCTCTATGGTTTACCCCGCGCTAATCACCGCACAGCAAAGCCACTAGAGGAATTTTCATTGGTTGTTTGAAAAAACGGTGAACAGAGAATGCAAGCAAGAGAGACAGAAAAATAACAGGCTTTGGAAAAAGTGAATGGCAAATGGTAAAGCGCTTGCAATCCCAAGATAAAAATCAATCGAATTCTCTGGCTAAAAAAAATGGAGAAAAGGGGGGAAATTATTCTTCAAAATTCAGCGTTGTAACTTTCTAGAAATCATGTAAGTTTTTTTTAAAAGGATTTTATTTGCAGAAAGCGGTGATTTTGGAAGCGAAGAGCGATGCGGAGAGGCGGCGGGGTTGAGTGCTCGACGAAGATTGACTCACGGATGAGGAACATGAGTGCGAGTCGTTGGTCGATGTCGCTGTCGATGACGGGATCAATCCAAACTCCGACGAAGAATCCGAAACAAGTAGAGGGCAATCCTTCCACTGGAACATCGAGTTAGACGATGAAATGATTCACGACATCCAGTCGATACAGAAAAGCTTGCGAATCACGTCTAACCACAAAACCATATAAAAGCAGCAACGATGACAGCGATTGGAGCAGACTTGTCCAGTTTCACAAGATGCTGGTTGCAATTGTAGCGTTTTTTTGTTCCTTTTACGAGCTCACTACGCTATTATTTTTTTTGGCTGCACCTGGAGAGGGCGAGAGAATAAGAAAAACGGTGGCATGAGAATCAAGTTACTCGCGACCTGAACACACCATCTTTAAATCACATCTCACATCCATCTAACACATGTAACATATGAGAACAGCTACAATTACTACACAGTATGCTTTCCTGGATTTATGGCAACAAGTGGTTACATTATTAAATCACTCTCTCAATATTCTCTGATAGTATGATGGTGGCGATATGGTGGGAAAGATGTAGGTAACACAATGACAGCATCACAATCCAACGTGCAGGGACGATATTCACCTGTGCTTTATCTTATTTGAAGAGCCTTTTGCGCCGCTATTCACCTCCTAAGCTAGAATGGTGGCGAGTCTCTTGTCAGCATGCAAAGAGCGCGACGACGGCTACTTGCCAGCTAGAGCTACAGAGAGCAGGCGAGGAGCGAGAGAGCGTGAGAGAGCGAGAGAGAGGTATACACACCGCACACGGCACAGCTGTGCTTCTTGAGCCAAGTTCACTGCTGCTGTACAGAACGAAGGGCGCAAGATGCCAAGCAACGGTCCGTCTACTCACAAGCCATTACACACACACACAAACACACACTCTCTCCTAACGCTGCTGCTTGCTGCTGCCGAATCGAAACTCAGCACAAAAAAAGACACTTGACACACGACTAGACGTGCTAGGTCAAAGGTCAATGAATATGGACTTCCGCCCGCCTGCTACAGACGTTGCCTTACCAACTCATGCTGCTGATGATTCAAAGCTCACACAAGCTAAAAGAAACTACTGGAAGATATGTTACAAATAAACTGCACAGCCAACGTATACCAAGCCACTGGCCAGTCAATCCTCTATTCATATAGCAAACACACAAAACAAATCATATTTCGTTTCTATTATACATCTCCCCTGTATGGACCTTTAGTGTAAATGTAAGCTAGTCTGCTATCCTAGTCACTAATTGCTTAGGAGCTTCAAACAATCAAAAGCACTTCCAGGCAAATAACGAGAATATAAATGTGGTTCAGATTATAATTGTTACAAATATTATTATATAGTGCCTAACAAGTTTGTGTAAATTCAACCAATTGGGGGTGAACGCGTGACTCGTTCGATTATGACTTCTAGAACAGGCTATCGAAAAGGGGTTTGGAAGCAGAAACTACTACAAGGTCCATGGGAGAGAAAAGCTAAATGGATATAACCTTGTATGTATTCAACAGCGTAAAGAATAATAGAAGGGTCCAATCAGCATGGACTGTTTACTGGCATTTGGATGCCAAGTTCACTGGTCTTTGGCCCTTAGCTCTCTCACAGCACCCATGATAGTCTCTCTAAACAGACCTCTATTTAAACATCAAACAAAACTTTGAAAAAGTCCACGTGTATACTGGCCATTGTAGCCTTCCCCGGCTCTTCAAACAAGTAGCTAATTTCTAGAGTGGTCCAGCTTTAAGAATGTTTCTTGTCAAAACATGGCTGTCATCAAAGATCTGTGGAAGTTCTGGTTGAACACCAATTCTTGGTAAAACTGGCATAAGACTGTGAAGAACATAAATGTGTCATATC
Source organism: Mesocentrotus franciscanus (assembly GCA_037976565.1). Classification (NCBI taxonomy): domain Eukaryota; kingdom Metazoa; phylum Echinodermata; class Echinoidea; order Camarodonta; family Strongylocentrotidae; genus Mesocentrotus; species Mesocentrotus franciscanus. The sequence goes on along the minus strand of CP137686.1, from coordinate 18,440,387 downwards.
TGCTCAGAGCCAGAAGGGCATTAATTCATGTCATTTAACACAGAGGTAACGTCCTTCTGACTCTAAAACAGACAACATTGCATGCCCAGGATCCAATTACTTCTAAAATCTTGCATCAAGGCTTCATTGCAAACAATTCTAACAAAGCTAATGAAAGCATTTTAAAAGTAAAACATGGCCAACAATATTTATGGAAACGACCCATAAAATAGTAGGGAAGGAAACTGAAAAGAATAGGCCAACACATTCTAATTAACACTTTGAAGTATTCAAGAGTCATTAAAAGGGGCTAATGATATACTTTCTTTTTTGAAAATGCTGTTACTCCATTCAGGAACATGTTGTACATGTATTAAAGATACTATGTCCCTTTTGCAGCCAACATCAAGTTCTGTAGAACTTTGCAGGAATTATGAATATGTCATGTATGTCCTTTCTGTGAAATTTAAACGTTAGCAGTGTCCTAATATTCAAATTATGCAAGGAAACCCGTTTACTTGCTAGACTTCACTGTCAGACACTATTGAGTGACTGACTGGCTTTTTTCTTCTTTGGTAATAACATACATAAAATGAGCTGTAAAGGGTACATGAGCATTTGTCTACATCAATAACCCACTTTTGTAATGGCCAAAATTAAACTGATTGAATCTTTGCGCAGCATAAAATGTACGACCATTCGGTACAATGGTCTGAACAATCAGACTATTACTTACTGGCTCTATAGCTCCTAAGTCAATTCGACAACTAATAGTCGTTATTTTCCCACTTAAAGACATTTTCAAGCCCCCCTTTTTTTAGGGAAGTTCTAAATTAGTATTGTCTTTCAAATCCTGTTGGAATTTAACCTTTTCATTTTTTTTGCCTGCAAATGGGACATAGTACCTTTAAGCCTATGGAAGTGAAAGTTATTTGTAGCCAACAGGCTTAATGGTGATTTAATACTTTAGGTAATACAGTACATATTTCAAGAGAACAAGTCTGCATCTATAAAAAAAAAAGTCTTTTAACTATGTGTCCCAGGTGGTTCCTGTGTTAAGCTTATGGATATGATTATGATGATGATGATGATGATTATGATGATGATGATGATGACGGCTTCTTATATAGCGCTGGTGTCTGCCTCTGGTGGGCGGTCGTGGTGCTTGCTCTACAAATGTCTCACAAATTCAGGTTTCTTGGTCAGCGTGTCAAATTAAGATTATTTTCTGTTAGTCTTTGTTGGCATTATAATTCTTGGGATGATGTCATAAGCTGGGATCAGGGAAGTTTTAAAGGGATTGGGTAACTTTGTCTCAGATTCTGAAACAAAATCCTGGATTTAGCTCATGATGCAATGATAATTATAAACCTTTAGGTCAGTCAGGATCCCCATGACTTTTACAAGCTGATCGCCTATCTGATTATCAAGATATTAAAGATACTATGTCCCTTTTGCAGCCAACATCAAATTCTGTAGAACTTTGCAGGAATTATGAATATGTCATGTATGTCCTATCTGTGAAATTTAAACGTTAGCAGTGTCCTAATATTCAAATTATGCAAGGAAACCCGTTTACTTGCTAGACTTCACTGTCAGACACTATTGAGTGACTGACTGGTTTTTTCATCTTTGGTAATAACATACATAAAATGAGCTGTAAAGGGTACATGAGCATTTGTCTACATCAATAACCCACTTCTTGTAATGGCCAAAATTAAACTGATTGAATCTTTGCGCAGCATAAACGTACGACCATTCGGTACAATGGTCTGAAAAATCAGACTATTACTTACTGGCTCTATAGCTCCTAAGTCGATTCGACAACTAATAGTCGTTATTTTCCCACTTAAAGACATTTTCAAGCCTCCCTTTTTATAGGGAAGTTCTAAATTAGTATTGTCTTTCAAATGCCGTTGGAATTTAACCTTTTCATTTTTTTGGCCTGCAAATGGGACATAGTACCTTTAATGATTGGAAATCGAAATCAAATTTTGCATTTTCCTAACGGTTTTCATAACACGACAGTCTATTGGGGAAAACAAGTATGGTAAAACCGGTCACTCAAAGTTTTTTACTTTTTTGAGGCACTTCTTGATCATTTTGAAGCGCAATTTTATTAGGGCTTCAATATTACACCATATCACAGACACTGATAACACGTAGGGCCGTGCATCTCGGATTTAACATTGTTAAACGATGCCTTTAAGGGCTGACATATGAATGTTGACAATAGGGACATATTGAAGAACTTCGTAGTTAACCGGTTAAAATGTAGTTCATGTCAAATTGCATGTATGATAGGCAGAGCCATTCTAATATGGTGACATCCTTATTTCCTCAAATAATGGGGATTACCTACTGGCAATAGCTCTGATTTCTTAATTTCCTGTAAAAAAAACCAACATCTCGCTTTCCCTTCTACGGAGCAGACTTCGGACGTGTTGTTTACAGTTTGATTTTCAGCAGAATCTGTAGTCAGAGATGACAACCTCTTGACACAAAAAAACAGACTGAATATCCTAAAAAACATTTTCACCAAAACTCGATGCTACCAGTAAAATGTCAGAAAATGTTTAACTGGTAAGAACGGTCAAGAAAAATGTTAGCTCTTTCATTAACATTAAACGAGAAAATTGTAAGGCAAAGTTTTTGTCGGGGTTGCAAGGGTTTAATTGTACATGTTTCTATGCAATTCCAACATTTCACTTTCACTTCTACAGAGCAGACTTCGGCCGTGGTGTTTTTATGCGATCCTTGGATTTTATGTTTTTTTGTTTTTTTTTTTTTTTTTTTAAAGATGAAAAATCGTATTTGAAGAGGCAATATCGTATTTCACCCTTTATTATTGTACTAAATATGATAAAATCGTACTGGTTGGCATCTCTGTGTAGTTGCAACGGTTACAGATCCTGGCACATAAATGATAAAGGCAGAGATGCCAACCTTCATCAACAAAAAAAAAAGTATTCTTAAACGGAAAAAACAGTATTTTTTTTACAAAAAAAAGTATTTTTGAAAAAACCCTACAATATCGCCCAATCGAACAGCTTCAAAGAAATAGGCAACGGCGGTACCACGTAAACATACCCGGATCGGAGCGCGACGTGCATACAGTACACGTGGGTTGTTCGCAACGAGCGCAGTTTGGGCCCCGTATCACCGTACTGCGTGCATCGTTTGAAGACATAGGTGCATAATACACATACAAAACAAAGCCCATGATCGGAAATGAAGAAAAATGTCAATAAAAAATTTATTTAAAAAAAAATTTATTAAAAAAAAAAAAAAAAATATTAAATTTAAAAACGTAACAAAACATACAAAAAACGTACTGCTGTATTCATAGCCCCAAAAACGGAACAAATACGGCAACAACGGAACAGTTGGCATCTCTGTAAAGGACCTATATATTTGATATACTGCCTGTTTGGAGCCAGAAGGGTGTTAACTCTCTGTAAAATAAAATTGGGTGAACAACCTGTTGGTTCCAAACAGATGAAGAAATGAGCTGCAATGGCTCTGTGGTCAATAACTGATCTCTTAATCTGGAGGCTCAGGGTTCAACACAAAGTTGATGTGCTAGTGTCATTGAATTTTCTCTTATTCTACATTGTTTGTCCTACTCACAGAAAATTGTATAAGTTGATTCCTCCCCCCTTCCCCCAACCGAAAGGGTAAAGATTTGTGTCGGAATAACTAAAACCTCATCAAAATTATTTTGTATTGTGCACAACACAGGACATTCTATATTGTACTGAATAACTGGAAAGAATGATGGAAAAGAGAGAGGAAAGGGACAAAGAGAGGAAAGGGACAAAGAAAGAACGAGAATAAGAAAGGAATAAAGAGAAAGAGAGATAGAGCACAGAAAGATAGAGCACAGAAAGAGAGAGAGAGAGAGAGAGAGAGAGAGAGGATACAAAATACCCAAATAAAGAAGAAAAACAAAAGACATAGAAAGTTGAAAAACTAGCATAAGAGAAGTACATGACTTTAAAAAAATACAACTTGTCATCAATCATAAACTCCTACTCCTCTTTTCACCAGTCGTATTGACAACTGTTTGTGAATGAATTATATTTCATTTTACAATATAATCTTAGAAAGCTCATAAATAGACAGAAGTTTTATGCACACTGGCTCCAGGCGAGTGTACAACAGCGTACAATAGATAGCAAACAATGAGTATGGGAAATGTGACATGACATATCTACAGGGAGTTCCCTTTTAAAGCTGATCATGAATTCCGGTAATGGACTTTAATTTCTTGGGAAATTTGCTGAGAGAAATTCTGAATTGTTTAACCTTTTCTTTGCCAAGAGCATAAAGTCCCACTTAAGAATATGACTATGAGTGTTGATCAATGTTTGAAGACTAAAGATGGGTATAATTTTCTTGCTGAAACGATAGGAGGTAGCATATTATTGTGAAGCTTATTCCTATAGAAGATACTGGTTACCAATTTATAAGGATGAAACAATTATTACAGGTGTCATGGTCTAGTGGATGAGTCTCCAGACTGTGATCCACAAGGTATGGGGTTCAAATCCCTGTCACAGCACTTATGTAATTTGGCAGGACATTCATCTACTTTTGCCACACACAACCACATGTGAAGTAAATGGGTACCTGACATTGAATGTGTTCCTCAAGATGCTAGAGCGCTGTAAGTGCAGCCATGATATCACTGTGGAGCACCAGGAGTGTCAAGTCTGACAAATACAGGCACTTTACAAGAACACACTATTATCATTATCAATAAACTTTTCAACACCTGAAGTTTTCATTTAATATAATTGTTCCAAACTTTTATGGCACAAAAGGGAATAACAAAATAGTAGATTTGGTGATTGGGCCAGCAAACTTGAAAACAAAGTTAAACAGAAACTTTACAGGAAGTCATATTCTCTGAAAAGGTACAAATCACATTTTAACATATTGCACCACGTGCGATGCACATGTCATGGCTACTATATTGATTCTCTTTATCTCTCATAGCTCATTACACAACTATTAAACATTTACTTATAAAGTGATTCAGCAAATATTATTTATTTTTGCCACACACAACCACAGGTGAGGTAAATCGGTACCTGACATTGAATGTGTTCCTCAGGATGCTAGAGGGCTGTAGGTGCAGCCATGCTATCATTGTGGAGCACCAGGAGTGTCACGTCTGACAAAATTGTGCACTTTACAAGAACACACAATTAGAACACATTTAATATAATTGTGCCAAACTTTAATGGCATAAAAGGGGTTAACCATGCTGATAGTAGGTTGTCAACAAACTAAACGGAAACTTTACAGGAAATCATATTCTCTGAAAAAGCACAAATCACATTTTAACATATCGCATCACGTGCAATGCACATGTCATGGCTACTATATTGATTACCCTTATCTCTCTATGCTCATTACAGGACTATTAAACATTAACTAATAAACTGATTCAGCAAATATCATAAATTTGCAATTTTAAGCATTCAGTATAAATTTTTGTTTCATATGTTGACATATTTCTATGAACTCAAAGATTTAAAGGGTGTTTTGAAAACTAGTAAAAAGGAAAATTGAATAGATTATCTGCAGCCACCTATTTTTCATTACTATTTAAAATGAATTTCAGGATTTTTGTGATGTTCAATAAGATTGAGTGATTTTGATATGATTTAGGTGTCCCTAAACCTCATATTTCAAAATGAATATGTTTTTTTAAGTACTAAATGTTTCAGTAACTTCAAGACAATTTATTTCACTGCATGATTCTATCACAAGTACCCGGCCCACCTTATCATTTAAAGGTATAGACCAGTTCTGGTCATGCGATTGCATTGTGAAAGAAACGTTGTGGAATCGATCAGGAAAGGTTGATCATCTAGCATATAAGTATTGGTGTGTACTGCAAGGTTTTGGAATCATCAAAATGATAAGAAAATTGGCCCAGTCTTGGTAAAGTTACAAGCACTGTACACAGAAAGGTGTATATGGGACTATATACGTGATCACGATATCTATACGGTCCAGATAAATATACTAATTTACAAAATATATCAATTAGTAGGCGGTTTCCCGGCAAAATTTGTATCATCACGTATTAGTCAAAACATATTCTTTCGCATGATTGTTAATAAGAGCTTCCATTTTATTTTTTGAAATGGGGGCGTTTCCAAAACTGGTCTTTACCTTTAAGGGTTGAGGTGAAAGCTTTTTTTTTTAAACAGAATCAATGAAACTAGCAGTACAAACAAGATAGGTGACTAGTGATTTTAGTAGAAAGAGTAGCTTAATTAGTATAGAGCAAAGAAATGAAAGGAAAGCAATGTGAATAGTCAAGACCATTTGTGCTAACATATAGTCTTATATGTGTAAATATGATTTCCTGCAAGATGTTGTTTGTTTGTTTATATCCTGCTATACCAGCATACAATATCATGTTGACATGTTTATATTGTATGTACCAAAAATGGGAAACAAATTACTGTATTGTTATAAAATATGGACAATAAAAACTTGAATCTCAAATCTTTAATATCCTATTTGGAGTTAGCTTATCTTGAAATGTAATTCCATTACCAGAGAACTCATGATGCGCTTTGACAGTGTTCTATGAACTATATAATAGCAGACAGTGCCCTATAAAGCTAACCAGGCATATCATTCAAGTGGGGCAATAGGGCACAAAAATGAAGCCAAATTTGTGATTGAGAGCAAACAAAGAGATTTTTGAAAGGATGTGGCAAACAAACAAAAATAATAATGTGACTGAATGAATTTGAAAGATAAGCAAATTACATGGTTATTCATGCGAGAGGTAGGGAGAGAAGAAGGGAGGGGTGGAGGGAAGGAGAGAGGAAGGGAGGGAGGAAGAAGGGAAAAAGAAAGAGGGGGCAGAGACAAACAAAACAAAGGAGGAAAAAATGGGACAGGGAGGCAGAAACAAGGAGAATGATATAGATGTAGAGAGAAAGAAAGAGAGAGAGAGAGAGAGTGGCATGAAATTAATGCTCATAATGCTGAACAGAGATACAGAAAGATTCACAGAGAGTACCGGTAAAATAGAACAATGAAAAGAGAGAATAGGCCAAAGCCATATCAAGGAACAGGAGTGGCAGTGAGGGGGAAACAAGGAGAGAAAGAGAGAGAGAGAAATAGAGGGAGAATAGAGAAAGAAATAAAGGGAGAAATTGGGAAGGAAGTGGAGAAAGAGAGAGAGAGGAGAAAGAGAGAGAGAGGAGAAATAAAGGAGATAGAGTTGACAGAGAGGGAGGTGGAGAGAGAGAGAGAGGAGAGAAATAAAGGAGATCGAGTTGACAGAGATGGAGGTGGAGAGAGAGAGAGAGAGAGAGAGAGAAATAAAGGAGATAGAGTTGACAGAGAGGGAGGTGGAGAGAGAGAGAGAGAGAGAGGAGAGAAATAAAGGAGATCGAGTTGACAGAGATGGAGGTGGAGAGAGAGAGAGGAGAGAAATAAAGGAGATCGAGTTGACAGAGATGGAGGTGGAGAGAGAGAGAGAGGAGAGAAATAAAGGAGATCGAGTTGACAGAGATGGAGGTGGAGAGAGAGAGAGAGAAAGATTAAGAGAGAGGGACAAGGAGACTAACAGTCTTGTAAGATATAGAATAACTCAAAAACAGAAACTAAGGAATGACAAGAGGTCTACTTCAAAATCGCGATTTCTACATTCATGTATATTTTATATATACGATGCATGCAGACTGTGCCTTATTTAATATGGACATGAGTAATCTACTATTCCAGCTTTTTAATCTCTCGTACTCCATGCGACAAATCTATTTAGGTCAGACACTAAATCCATTGTCCCATTTTATCATAACGACTTTTTAATTATTTCTTTACTGCTGCCATTCAAAGACCAAAGTTCAGGTTGAATTAGAGTCGTCTAGATCCTAACGACGACTCAGACTTAGATAAGTGGGTGATTTGCTTGGGAAGTAGCGCGTTTAGAATAGAGAACAGCTTACCATGAATATAATATTTATGTATATAATTTGTTCATATTGATGTTCCTTATAGATGTGTTTTTTGGGCAAGAAACTCAAGGAAACTAGGTTTACAATCAAATCATCATGATCCAAAAAGAAGCACTCACAGATTAAAACAAGAAAACAGCACCTGGGACTTCTAAAAAACCACAGTTTAGTGTTTGTATTTTTTGTAAATGTGTTTTTGGAATAATGCTTTCAGGGCAAACTGCAATAAAAAATTATCTCCGAAAATATATGAAAAGCATTTAGAGAGCTGTATGGCACTTTTTCATAAGACATAATCACGGCAATCTTATAAGCTTGATTCATTGGATCCAAGTCCAAGTGTTTAATTTTGGAGAGAAAGATATGGTTGCAGTCACATCTGCAACCCAGCTGCTAAAAGAAAAAGGGGAAAAAAGTTTAGCTGTATTCATAGACAAGAACTGTACAGAAATGCCAAAGCCAAAGAGAAGGAAAGATTAATGTAGTTTGACTGATTTTCTTTTAGAAACAATGTAGAGACACCAATTTTCATTACCCACTTTTTTGTGCACAGGGGTAATAAACTCAACTGTGTCCAGTCTTGTACTTAAAGGCATTGTTTAACAATGCTAAATCTGAGATGCATGGCCCTACGTGTTTTCAGCGTCTGTGATATGGTGTAATATTGAAGCCCTAAAAAAATTGCGCTACAAAATGATCATGAAGTGCCTCAAAAAAGTAAAAATATTTGAGTGACCGGTTTTACCACACTCATTTTGCCCAATAGACTGTAGTGTTATTAAAACCATTGGGAAAACGGTTTTTGAAATTTTGAATTCCAATTATAAATATCTTGATAATCAGATGGGCGACCGGCTTGTAAACGTCGTGGGATTCCTGACTGGCCTAAAGGTTTATAATTATGATTGCAGCATGAGCTAAATCCAGGATTCTTTTAGAATCTGAGGCAATGTTACAGAGTCACTTTAAACGGCACTCTTACCATCAATTGAAGTGTGAAAATAGTTTGATTTGTAATTCTGAAGCATTGGATGTTTCACATCATTTGGATAAATGAGTGTTTAATCAGAGTCAATCATTATTAAGAATTGTCTATCCACCTGGTGGCATAAACAGTACTGAATGTTGAAGAAAAAAATACAGCTAGCTTCTTCTAATTCAGGCAAATTTCTTGAAAATATGGAATACATGCATTTGCTCATTGAGTGAAGGAAAAGAAAATGTTACAATACATCTGAAAACTTGAATATTGGAGGGATAGATGTTATTTTTAACATTTACATGCAATAACAAAATGATTTGTTTTGGAAATAACATCTCACCATATTTCCAAGAAACATTTATGTAGCAAATGCACCTGTTCTCATCTCCAGATCTTGGCTAAATTTATGAAGAGAGAATTATTATACCGTGTATCATGTTTTTTCTATTGCGACCCTTTGACCTAGCACATCTTGATCATTTCTTATCAAGAATAATATTTTTGCTCTTCTCATCCACCGAAGACGGAATCCTTTGCTCCAGATAGCTGAGCCTTCCAAGACTTGTTGTTGGACAGATGGAGTGTTGCCACGGACACACAAGTGCCTGTTGCCATGGCAATGGAGATGGTTGCTAGGGACCAAGAAGGCTGTGGGTTGACTGAGAGGCAAGGTGGTTATCTGTCAATCCACATGGAGATTAGTCCACAAAAAAAAAGAGAGGAAAAGGAAAGAGGAGGAGAGAGGGCAAAAACAAGATGGCCGCCGCTAGGCAAGGCAAGTTCAGGTAACAAAGTAAAGCTTGAGGCCGTTCACCTTTTATTTGACATTTCAGACACATCTTGAAATGGGGCGGGAACCAAAATCCACATTAGGCTTCCAGCATTAGTACTTCTTTTCTTTATTGCTTAATTTCCTTTATTGCTTCTTTCTCTGAAAATTTGTTAAATTAATCTTTGTCTATGTCTCTCTTTTTCTTCTTCCTTGTCACTGAACTCTCTCCTAATCTTCCTCTTTCTCTCCTTTATTTTCCTGTTCCTTTCTCCTTCACATCATTATCATCATTTACATAATTTATTTCTGCTTGGTTCAGGTCACTTTTTGTTTCTTGGTATTTTGTTATTTTTCATCTCATTTCAGGTATTCTCAAACTTATCCTCGTGCAATATTTTTTCTAACCCCCTTCTCCTCTGTCTGTCTGTCTGTCTGTCTGTCTCTCTCTCTCTCTCCCACACACACTTTCCCTCTCTTCCTCCCTCCCCTCTCCCTTTTCTCTCTCTCTCTCTCTCTCTCTCTCTGTCTGTCTGTCTCTCTCTCTCTGCTTCCCTCTCATCCTCCCTCCCTCCTCTCTCTCTCTCTTTCTCTCTTTCCCTCTCCTCCCTTCCCTCTCTCTCTCTCTCTCTCTCTCTCTCTCTCTCTCTTGCTCTCTTCCTCCCTCCTCTCTCTCTCTCTCTCTCTCTCCCTCTCTGTCTCTTCCCCTCTTTGTATCTCTTCATAGATAAATGTGAGACCTATCATGATGTATACTTCACAAATATGCCATGTTGTAAATATTGTCTGACCTCGGTCACAACCCTGCATAAACATTCCTGATCCTCAAGCAGGGCGATTTCACACCATCCCACGCCAAGCTTCATAATTTCAGATATTATTTCAGATTCTGACCCAGAAAGAAACCCCCAGATATTCATTTCATACTTGCCTGAAATAATAATATAATAACAATAATCTGGATTTATGTAGCGCTTACTACGAAATACCGTCTCTAAGCGCTTTACAAATATTAATACTCCGGTCATCGGATTCATTCACGCACAATGTGCACCATCTCCACTCCCTGGGGAGTATTCCTACCATATGGCAATTGCTAACACAAAGGCTTTCGTCATCCTACCAGGTCCCCATTTCTCTCCTGGGTATGGAGTGGCAAATGTAGATTAATGCCTTACCAAAGGACATTAGTGCCGTGTCGGTGTTCGAACCCACAACCTTTGCTTTGAAAAAGCAAGCAGAAAGCCAGGAATTTTGAAACCCAGTGAGTATTTTCGCTGTACAACAGCCACTAATATGAATTTAATTGGCGCATATAAAAAAGTAGCCCAGACTAGAGATTATAGGGTTCAACAAGTCATGAAATTTGTTTACATAACAATTAGAACTAATATCAGCAAATAACCTGCAAACAATTTAGTTCTAAAAGACTTCAGAAGAGCTGTGGTGAAAATAAATAATTAAAAAATATATCACAATACTTGCAGTTTAATAAATGCCGAAAAGATCCCAACTGAACAGTAAGTCATCTTTATACTAATCAATAATTATCCTAGTCATGAAGCTAAATGAAAAATGACTAGTTTTTATCAGGGGGTTGCTATCAGGTATCCATCTTATACTTCATTCATCTTCGCATCACCAGAAATTACCGGTATCCTGATGAATATTACATTCTCCCCATCCTCCTAACCATTTCCTATACCCTGCCCCACCGTATTACACCCCTGTCCCAAACTTCCCTTTCCTATCCACCAATGCCTCCCTCACCCCCAATAAAAATCATTTTCCTGAACTTAAGGTAAATGTGAAAACGCCCTCCAAGATATCATGAGACTGGAGCAATGGACCTGGTGGAATTTCTTCATGACATCTTTTTTTTCTATTGCTCTCAAAATATTTCTACCCAACAAGGTTTCCGGTAGCAATATGTCACCCACATGAGATGCCTAGCCCAAACTCGGAGCAATGTTTGGTGGCGTATCCAGCATAAGGTGAACACGGGGCCACCCCCACCCCTTCCCCCTGTTGAGGCCCAGGGAAAACAAGCAATACAACTTGCAGTAGATCTTCAGCATGCAGGGCTGCCCGTATAGGCCTACATCCTCGCCCCTCCCCTTTAACTTGGTTTTCCAGATATGCCACTGATGTAGCCGATATGTTTTGCACCCCAAAAAAATGTTTCGGAGAAAAGAAGCCAAAACAAGATATGCTGTGGAATGTTAAATAATGTCTCTCACGTCACCATAAATAACCCAGGCAACTTGTTGATTCAAGGATGGTTACGATCCAATTTGTCAAAGAATCCTTTCAACATCTTGGACTGCTAGAAGACTTGTCAACAGATTTTCATTCCCACAACCCCACCTATTGGGGGTGCCCCCGACTTATTTCCCCATAGGGTTAAGTGATAACAATGAAGACGTAAAGACACATGAAGGGAACAAAATTAGTCTAACCAAGCGTTCAATTCTTACGTCATCCATAAATTTTCATTAAGGCAAGATCGATGAAGTAAACTGCAAAAAAACAACAACAAAAACAACAGAAAAGCAAATAGACCTATAAACTTACATATGCGTAGTGCGTTTGATATTCCGGTACCTTATAACACACAGATGTGTACATGAGAGTTTACTACCGGTATGGTCCTTTGTGTGACATTACCCATAGTTATAGCTACTTTTTCCACCCCATTTGCTATTCTTTTTCACGCAAAACACTTTAAATTATACTAGTATCTTATTATCATCATTATTAAACTTGGGATAATGTGAACTTTACTTCTACGTCAGGAAGTTTACTATGTCATCAAGTTTGATCCAAGACCCCCCTCGCCCAGTCCCTCCCCTCACCCAGTCCCTCACCCCCTCCCCCTCTCCCTCAATCTAAAAAGATCTTGTAACACACCTGCTGAAGATAAAATTGGGGCACAATTGGGGTCCATCTCCATGTTTATTTTAAAAGTGGAAATTAATTAAAAATTCTTAAATGTTGTTTCACTAAGACAGTAAATCAAATTTAGAGATAATGCCAATAAGAGTGAAAACTTTGACCGATGTACAGGACAGGTGTATGTAAATGAATCAGTTCATGAATAATTTTCCTTCTTATTCTATATGTATCATTGGCAAGTCGGCCATACTCTAGGATACCTAATCCAAAAAATTACATGACGCAACATGAATAAGAAGTCATTTGGATCTCATGATCTGGCATTTCTAAAGACCCCATTTCGCCCTCTCCTCTCTTTCCTTTGCTTTGGAATAGGCATCATCTTGTAAGGTGTGAGTCATGATGGGATCTCATCATCGTTATCTCTTCCATATTCTAGAATGCTACTCTTCCATCTCAAGTAGGATTTCCTTGATATAATGGCAGAATAGCTTAAGGCAGGCAGGCTCGTTGCCTGTGACCACTCCTACTCCTAGCGGATGATGAGGGGACAAGCTAAAGGAGACATTGTCAACCTGTATCACTTCAATCCCTGCGAGCAAGAATTGAACTTTTCTCATCATTTCAGCGTTTTTCCTCTGATTCCGCCAAACGTTTGGCAGACCCACCCTGAATATTCATGAATCTTGCCACGGGGCGAGGAGCAAGGTGGAAGGTATGGTTGGGGATGCGTCTACAGCGATGGATGGAGGGGACTGGGGTGGTGTGAACGATGAGAAAGAAGGTGACGTAAAGAGCTAATTTTGTTATTCCAATGAGATGTAACAACATCTCGTCTTGTCACAGTCATCCCCGCATCTTCAGGTGGCTGTAGACAGCCTGGCGTCGGACGGCACTCGATACGATGTATTCTACACAAGAGAAACGGTGAGCCGCATCCGTGTCCGTTTATTCGGTCTTGTCTGCAAATTATTCAAATATCGGGTGAAGGACCGCTGGCATGCAAGAAGCCGTGATCTCAGCTTTCCACCCACGTTGGGACAGCCGTGCCCAACATGACCACTTTCTCCTGCTCAGCGGGGTAATCCGAACAAGTCTCCTTTCCCACGCAGCTCTCGCTCTGCGCAGCCCTGAAGTTGCATAATGTATGCAAGGCTCTGAGCACGCAGGAGACGCATGCTTCCAAATGGATTACACGGTACCCCCTCTAGGGCCCTGGCTCTAGCATAGAAAACACTTTGCACACCTGAGTGACACATCTATTGCGAGGAGAGATATTGTGTCATCGTGCAGGACTCCCGTCCCGGCGTAACGCGAGCCAAGCACTTCATAATAGTCGGCTAAGAGGTGTCAACGGCCTTGGCGCGTGATCCTGTGGCAAGGGGCCCTCTATACAAGGCAAATTTCATCGATTGTGTCAGACATTCAAAAGCTTCAGAAGAAAAAAAATCCTGCAAGGTTCCCTAGGTCCCACATCATATAATCTGGTGTAGTGTCAGGGGACACCTCAAGCTGGAGTTTAACACGAGGGTTCCCAAAAGACTCCATCCATCATGCAATTCCTGAAATTATTGATGAGGTGGATGTGTAGGCATATGTTCAGATTGCATGGCTGGTGTCCATCATGCATATTGATAAGTTCCAGGAAAAGAAACAACTAGCACAGAAAATAGCACACAACATACATAACAAAAGAGATAAAACCCTATTTTTTTTGTGCACATGAACAATAGCATCATTGAATTACGGATATAGTGATAAAATGTCTTCTGGGCTTTTCCCCAATAAAAAGAAAAATAGCACAACACTGCATAATCCTGGCATAAGCTAAACAAATGTAAGACATGCGCTTGTGCAACAACTAATCTGCATTGGAAAAAAACAATAACATGATGGTGAAAGATTTAGGATTGCCAAATTGATACAAAATAATAATAAATAATTAATTTGAAGTAATACCAACTGAAAGGCAAAATCCGATTGTAAAGCATCACCTTTGGTATTATATGATAACAAGTAGCTACGTAAGTAAAGGTAATGAGTATTTTGAGTAAACGCTATATTTATACCAAAACTGTGGGTTGGTTGTTTATTTGTGTGAATATATAAATATATATATTATGTATATGTAGATATATACGAAAAATTATTTCACATCATAAATATTTCATAAAACTGAAAGTAAATTTATTTATTCTTACCTGATGATTATTATTTTTTTGCTCAGCTGCGATGTTAGTTCCTGTTTCATAAGATGTATGATGAAATCATGCTGCAATGTCTGAAGCAAAGAAAGGGAGATAGAGAGAGAGAGTGAGAGAAAGAGAGAGAGAAAGAGAGAGAAAGAGAGAGAGAAAGAGAAAGAGAGAGAAAGGGAGAGAATGGGAGAGAGACAGAGAGGGAGAAAGTTAAAAACATTAACTCACATCTACTTAAAATGAGAATTTCATTTGCTGGGACAAAGCAAACATATGCAATTAAAACAGAATTCCAATCCCACACATACCGGTATCTTAGTTTTATTGCCATTTTTCTCATCTTTTACATTATTTTCCGTCCATAATTTTGTCTTGTAAAGTCATTCCTCTTTATCAATCCCAAATTCTCAGTACAGTGTATATATTCAGATGTGCTAAGTATTCACTATTCATAAGATCTCATCGAGGCAGTTTACTTGTGTAAAAATCTATCCTAGATAAAAGGCTCATTGATAATAATGATCATGATTTTATGTTGAAAACTGGAGACATTTCTTTTAGTTTTAAGTCAGGGTTTCTTTGCAGCCTTTAGGCAAAAAGCGTAATGTATTTTAGATAAAACACATCTTTAAAGAATGTTAAAATCAATGAAGCTTCCTTCAAAGACCCCGTTCTCATTCACTTCGTTGGAGCGGTCTAACTAAGACCTGTTCCTCAGGAGCAGTTCTTAGGTGAGTGAGAACGGTCAAAGTGGTCCAGGAAGTGGACTTCTGGACCGCTCCAGAAGACCACCTCGGGAGGTGGTCTTGAGGAACGGGTCTTATTAAGAGCGGTTTGGACCGCTCTAACGTGCAATGTGAACGGAAGTGAGCTAGTGACGTCCGCGAAACATGTAGTACGGTACATACGGTTTGTATTCCGCGTGCGAAAAAATTGACCTGAGCTGCCATAGCAACAAGACCACTTTGACTCGTGGAGCGGTTTGAGCCATAAAAACTGCTCGGAGTGTGAACGCTCGCAAACCGTTCCTCAAGACCCGTTCCTCTGGAGCGGTCTAACTAAGACCACTTCCAAAGTGAGTGAGAACGGGGTCAAAGACTTCTTGCATCAGCCTTTCAAACTTGGCATTATAAATTAGTTCATGAGTTAAGAGAATAGTGAGCAAAATAATAGATAAAATATGATTATCATAAAAGGGGTAAGAGTGGGAGGCAAGCAAACACCTAGAATCCATATTTGTCATGTCCAGCTACCATGTGCACTTAACAGAATTTGACATTCAAGCCTACATCTCCGCAGACATGACGAAACATTAAAAATCAGAAATTCCTTTTCCATTAGAAATCGCTGAATAAAATCAAGGTGTCCCTATTTTGTCTCTTCTTCTCCAAGGTTTCCTTCTTTCTTTCTTTCAAAGGCTGGTATGACCGTCACTCACATAGAAACTTTTGTAGTGACCCTTTCACATCTGGCGTTTGTGAAGGGTCCATTTACACTAATCTATTATTCCTGATCACAAAATGCACAGTCCCACACATAACATATTGTGTGGAGTAAAGGGGCAGCTTTCCATTTATTTTGGACTCAAGATTTAATAAATTTACCCTTTTTCTCAAAAGAAAATATTGTAGCAACCCAGCTACTCTCGATATACATAATTGAACATATGTTTCTTACAAACCCACCTTTATGAGATAGATCTGTTCCTTCATCAAAAGAAAAGGAGAGATTATTTTTTATAACTCCCCTTACATAACAGTAACGGAGAAGATAAAGTGGCCAATTGTACTAGGCCAAACACAATGTTAAAGTACATAACTCCTAATGCTAACTATATATAACTTTCACTGATCCATTTCTCTATTTTTGTCTTCTTTTATTAGACTTAAACTTGATGTCAGTGTGGACTCTCGTCATAACACAATGTCACATAATGACTGTATCATAGAAACAACATAAATATGCATTTTCTATTAAAATGTCTCCCATTACAATTATTTCCATTTCCTCCCCCTCATCGAGCTGCTCAACCACCCATGAATCTATCAATCCATTCTGACGTCAATATTCAACATGTCAAAACCATTTACAGATCTCTATGAAAAGTAGCTTATAAACCATCTAATCCATTCCTGAACACACATATAAGAATTTATTCTGCGTAGATATCAGATAAAAAGGAATGTAAGGTATTTTTGGTTTAGAGTCTTGTTACCATTAAAAGGGTGGTCAAATATTGTGGTAAAAATAACAATATCTTTAACTATAAGACCGTTTTATGACGAAAATGTATTGAAAATTGGTGTTTGTCATCGATTTATGCTTTATAAGTGTTCTTGATTTTTTTAAAATCCATTAACTTTCCTACATAAATCACTTTCATCGGTGTAGTTCTATCCTTATATCAGTTATATGTGGACGGTCCTTGTTAGATCTCTCTTCTGTATTTCTGCAATATCTTAAAAACACATGTACTATTCAAAATATTTTGGACAATAAAACAATACCAACACAAAACTCATCAAACTCAAAGACAGAGTAAAGGCAAAGTCATAAATACAAATTGTAAATTAAACGCAGATTCATAAGTGATGGTGGCAATTTCTAGACGTGTGATGAAATATTTCAGAAAAGAAAGAAAAACAAGAAATAAGATCTTTAGGAACAAAACATATACAATGATCAGCATTCCGCTTGAAAGTTACTATGTTTTTTTTTCTTCAAACATTCAAAATGTTGCTTGCTTGCTCGCTAGGTGCCTTGTCTGTTCCAGACATTGGTGATCGAGGCTTTCCATCTACTTCTATCTCTGGTTCTTTGTAATGTGACATTACTTCTGTTACCAGTCAGCCCAATGAACTTATCCATGTATTTGATTCAAAATGTATAAACCTCATTAATGTAAAATAAAAAAATAAAAAAATAAAACTATTATTTCATTATTTTTGTAAGTAATCCTTAAAAGCAAATAGCCCTTAAAATTTTGAAGTACAGACCTGGGCCTGTTGCACAAAACTTACCATTGATGGTAACTTTGCCATCAATGGCAACTACCATGGTAACATTGCTCAACAGCCAATCAAAATCAAGGTTTCCATGGCAGCTACCATTGATGGCAAAGTTACCATCAATAGTAAGTTTTGTGCAACGGGGCCCTGGTTATAATTTATCACATGAGAATGGGGGTCTGTGACTTCTCTACTATTTGATGCGCTAGCACAACCAGGTCACATCCTACATCAATAATTCGGCCATTTTCTATGAAGGCTGGCAGTCTTCAATTTCACTGATTGCAAGTCATGAAATTTTCAGAGAGTAAAAAGAGAACTTAGTGATGCGGCTTTCAAGATTTTCCATGAATTTAACCCCTTCAATTCAAATCCATCGCACTGTGGGATATCAAATTATTCGATTTCTTTGAGTTTGAAATGAATTTGAAATAAATTGCTGCAATTATGTTGTAAAGTGGAGGTATATTTTTGAAACTGAGAGAAAGGAATGACCTTGTAACCCCTGTTTTGTATGTAAATTAGCTGTTGTCTTTGTAAACAGTTCTTTTGCAGACTCCTGTCTAACCTTCATAAAGCAGTAAGTGTATTTTTATAAGAAAATTGTCTCAAAGAGAAGTGAAATCAAAATGAATTTCTTTATCATTGTGGCTCTTTCCATCGTGAAGGGTCGTTAAATTTGATATTTAAAATATTGATATGGTTTTGAAAGCAGTTGAGTTGAGGTGTTAACATCCTTGACTGGTTGAAGAAAATGAGCAATGCTTAGTAAGGGGAGTATTTACTTTCATCTTCAATACTAAATATCATAATAACTACAGGAGTATCATCAATATAGGCCCATTTACACAGCCAAAACACCATTTTGAAAAAACAGTGTTTGGGGGTTAGGGGGGACTGCCATTCCCACTACTAATAAAAACCCCAAAGAAAGCCATTGGTGTTTGATAATTCTGGATATTTAATGAGTTGTGCGCATGCGCCACCTTTTACAGACTATATGAGTGACTTAATCCCAGTGTACAAGCATACCATCAAACTTCCAGTCAATTGCTCATTGAATCTTCCCTGTATCCCTCCCTGCCAGTGCCCTGCCTCGCTGCTGGACGAACCCGCCTCATTCCGTACCTAACTCACTCACCATGACCACATTTTCCAAAAGTACATTTGTCTAGACCCAGATAAAGAAGGCGATTTCTTTAGTTTACGTCCCAGCCAAAACAAAAGCACACCCTAATGCACTGATTTGATGACTGAGTTGGTAGGGGTGTAAAAAGGAAGTATAGATTGGGCTTTAGGGATGGGGATGGGGATGGGGATGGGGGTGGGGTTAGAGTGTGGATTGATGTTTGAGAAATTAACCCCCCTCCCCCTCGTCCAGCAAGTAATCATTCAAGACTGTTATACCATAGTCGATTTACAAGTAGTGATGTTGCAATAGACTGGTTAACTAACATATTCAAATTTTAAACAAAGGTTGTCTTTTGAAGACCTGGAAACTTGCCCAAGGCTTGTCTGAGATAGCAACAGGTAATGTTTGCATAATAGATTCCAAGTATTGTAGCTCAATCAATAATAACATGTTAATGGAAAACTTCGCCACTAGGTCCCGAGGAAAGAAAAATCCATAAATCCATGATAGTGAACTGGTCTATTACCTTAAAAATGGACACAATGGCTGAAGATAACAGTATTACTAATACGTAGCATACAAAACCTAAAGAAAATGTGCTCGAAATATCAAAGATATTTGCAACATTCATCAAATCTTTTGAAACATGATTCTTGTCTATGTGTGGTTACGCCATACTAAAAGTTTACTGTAATCCAGTCATGGGTTCTGCTCATAATAAAATGTTTTAAAACCGTGATTATTGCCTCTGTGTGGACACACCATAATGAAAGTTTACTGTACTCCAACCATTACTATTCTTTCATCACGACTCTCATCAAGTCCACTCCTTGAAATGTTCAATGCAATCAAACATAATTACTTTCTCTCTCTCTCTTTCCCTCTCCAAATGGCCGCATTCCCACCGTATAGCACACTCCATTTTTAAAGGCCCTCCTCCCCTCTCCAATTTTCCAAATGTAGTTCTTCATTAATCTCATCTATTTTTAATCATTTTTCTACTGGAAAGCCACACACTTTGGTGTGTACAAAATGTTTGTAAAACCAAAAACCATGAGTGGTTCAGATTAGCAAAATAAATGGATCATAATAAGATACAACAAATTTCAAGAAATAAATGGATCATAACAGCATACTAAAAGTTTCACAAAAACGTTATTACTGTATAAATGGCCTTCCTTAACAATTTGTGAAAGTTTTGTGTTGTGAAGTTGATGGTTTTAAAGCAAATAATGGGTGTCGTTATTTTAAATATGGGATACTTTCAGTCATAGTAGTAGAAGTAGAAGTAGAAGTAGAAGTAGAAGTAGAAGTAGAAGTAGAAGTAGAAGTCGTAGTATAATTAGTAGAAGTAGAAGTAGAAGTAGAAGTAGAAGTAGTAGTCGTAGTATAATTAGTCGTAGTATAATTAGTAGTAGTAGTAGTAGTAGTAGTAGTAGAAGTAGAAGTAGAAGTAGAAGTAGTAGTAGAAGTAGAAGTAGAAGTAGAAGTAGAAGTAGAAGTAGTAGTAGTATAATTAGTAGAAGTAGAAGTAGAAGTAGAAGTAGAAGTAGAAGTAGAAGTAGAAGTAGTAGTCGTAGTATAATTAGTAGTAGTATAATTAGTAGTAGTAGTAGTAGTAGAAGTAGAAGTAGAAGTAGTAGTCGTAGTAGTAGTAGTATAATTAGTAGTAGTATAATTAGTAGTAGTATAATTAGTAGTAGAAGTAGAAGCTAGCTAGAGCTAGCTAGAGCTAGAGCAGAGCAGAAGCAGTAGCAGTAGTAGTAGTAGTAGTAGTAGTAGTAGTAGTAGTAGCGGTAGTAGTAGTGGTAGTAGTGGTAGTAGTAGTGGTAGTAGTGGTGGTGGTGATGGTGATGATGATGGTGGAAGTGGTGGTGGTAGAAGTAGTAACAGAAAGGCAGCAGCAGAAGTATCTTCCACAGTCAAATATGGAGAACATTTCATACAACTCTATATCGACATGAGCTTGCGTGAACATAAATCCTCAAGGAATTGCTACATGTATATCATGAAACAGAGGTTTTGGGCATCTTTCATACCACAACTCTTACACACAAGAACACACAAGAAAAATTAATATCAGTGTGCATGCTACACGGTATGAGAATGGTACTCGACCGCAAACTTCTCTACCTGGCAACAGTTTTTGGTTAATCAACAGCCTATTTTCTTATAATTTTAAATCAATAATTGTCAATCTTAATTGCATCCATTACGCCCTTCAGTAAGAGTGTGTGATGTAGAGCATTCTCATGTTCAGTCAAACGACTAATGAATATCATATTGACAAAATGTAAGAACTGAAAGGGTGGACAAACATCAAAATAGCATTGCAGCGAGAAATGTGACTCGGTTTGTCCTTTACATGAGTGGAGTGTTAATTGCCCTTCGACGACATGAAGCGAGTGACAAGATCGAATGACATCGCTCCCTTTAAATCATCAAATTGGCATCTTCTAATATTGTTCTTGGGGAGTACTTGATGTAATTGTTTGAGTTGTCTGGTATTTCCTGTCTGCTTGGGGCTTCAGTCGGAGTAGTTGAGGAGGAGGACAGGACAGCAACAAATGTCACGCCAATCAAAAGCCTTTCCTGTCATCTCGCAACATTCAAAACAAGAGTCCCAAAGGCACTCATCATTCTCATCAAATATCATCATCATTTTGTCTTGAAGGGAGGGTACTCCTCATAGAGAGAAACTGGTTAATAAATCAAATCCTCAACAAAACATTTTTTCTGGACGTATGCTCGATTTTGTAATTTTCAACAAATAATAACCTATTAACCTTTAATAGCTATCGATCTACAGACCTTCTGCAATTCATGAGTTTGGACTGATTTTTTTTTAAGATGAAATAATATTTATCCTCCCTCCTACTTGGATGTGTGTTCTTGTCAATTTGAGAAAGATAGAGAGGAAACAATTTTTACTATAGCCTTTGCAATAATGAGTACAGTTTGTGATGTTTGGAAGAAAAGTGATGAAATTTGTGATTCTATGTTAATCAATGTTTATTTAATATTTTCTATTTTTTACAAAAACAGCCAGAGACAGCCATGACCAATGAATTAAATTGAATTGAATTGAATTGAATTGGATTGAAAATCCTGTATATAACAAGAAAATAAAGCATTAGGTTGGAAAGTTCCCCTTTTTTCCCCTATAAAAACCCTCTCATCAGTATTCTCTCTCTATGGGGACAAGTCAAACAAGGTAAAATGTCATCGGCTATCAGACAGGAAAGCATACAACATGGTTGCATGAAGACGTGCAAACCCTTGCTGTACTCACATACTGAAAATTAATACAGTATTTTGCCCACAATAATTTTCCTAAAGATATAAAACCATAAATGCCTGCAATTTTTAACTCATACATGTAGTAACATAGAGAAACATATACATGCAAATAAAAAGCAAACAGATTTCATTAATTATTATGTTGCAGCAACACCTGCTCCGCGGCTATTTCTTACAGTAACCGAATTTGTAACTTTAATCCTGGACCCAACACTAAACCTAAACCTAACCTAAATCCCAGTCGCAATCCTAATCTTATGATTTTGACCAAAAAAAGCCTGGAGCAAAGGTCACATCACAGGTGGAGTACATGT
Organism: Mesocentrotus franciscanus; assembly: GCA_037976565.1. Taxonomy (NCBI): domain Eukaryota; kingdom Metazoa; phylum Echinodermata; class Echinoidea; order Camarodonta; family Strongylocentrotidae; genus Mesocentrotus; species Mesocentrotus franciscanus. Next base: position 18,417,813 of record CP137686.1, on the reverse strand, counting down.
TGTAGTTTTTAAGATAGTAAGATATATAATTACCAAGATAATAGTGCAAATCAACAGATTAGTAATTTGTTTTTCTAGACTCTGATTGCTCCTATGGAACTTTTCAAATTCCATGTATTCAGCTGATTCGTAAGAAAGTGAAAGGCACTAAAATTAGTAAACTTGTAGTCTCGTGTAAAATTGTCTATTTCCTTCACGAATCGACCATTTAGTTTTTCTTTCAGTTTCACAACAGAATCATCATGACCTTTTATCTGAAATGTGTAACAGTGAAAGAAATATATCTGGGTTGGATTGCCAATTTGAAGGGGAAAAAAGCTGATTCCTTCGGTTTCTAGAAAATCCTTTCCCCATGATGGCACGCTGGAGAGGGAAGGCATTAACATGTATTAATACCCCACAAATAATTCATAAAGCAAAAATCCTTCAAGACAATATCTGAATACATCTCCCTTAATCACGCATACAAGTGAGGTTGCCTCTACAAAATCTCTGCAGTATGCACCTATGAATTTTCAACTTCCATCATTTGCACCATGGGAAAATGATGTACATGCATTGCAACCTTGTGGAGCATGCATGCAGAAGTAGGGCATTTCTTTCACCCTATATTGCTTATCATTATCATCCACTGACAGTCTGATGGACGTTCACTCGTATCATTTGAAGGGCAATCCAACCTTGATAGCAAACTACTCTAGAGGAAAGCAGAAAATCAGATATGTAGACTGGTGAAAGTTTGAATGAAATCAGACAAACAAAAAATGAGAAAGTGATGCATTTTTAAAACTTGTAATCACTACAGGTATGGGCTCTTCAAATTGGCTGGATTGGAAATGTCTCTGTGATGTAGTGGTGGACATCTTTCCCTTTTGTTCCAACACAAAACAAAATGACTTATTTTTTATCAATTTCTTTCAAAAATGTATGACTCAGGAGAGTTCTTTCTCTTTAGAGGACCTATAATAATAAGCTATCAATAATATATTTTGAGTAGTGCCCAAGGGAGAAGGCACTTAAGAGAAAAGCAGAAATGAGTTATATTTTTGTACACGACAAATAGGAGAGATATCCGCGACTACGCCACAATCCACTGACCAAACTATCAATTTGAGATTCGCGTACACTTAATGATCTCATATTTCAAACATTCATAACTCTCACATCATTGGTCCGATTTTTTTCAAACTTTCGCCATTCTGTGAATCTTATTTTTTTGCTTTCATACAAATGAACTTATTACAAGGATTGGACTGCCCTTTAACAGAGGATGATGCTAAGTCTGGCCATCTATAAAACAAGTTGCAGCTTGGGTGAATGTTTTGGAATTAAATTGTATGAATAGGATGAATTTTCATCAAAGATGTGGTCAAAAAGTACCAAATCAAAAGATGCACTTGGTGCAATAAGGCCATAAAACATAGATAAATGTACTTAATATACAGTGCGTCCCAGAAAAAATGAAACCGAGAAGTATTGATGTTTTATCATAACTTAGTCACAACTATAATTAATAAATGACACATATTTGTAAAGCTTAGAGTCTCCTCTTTCATTTGATGCTACTCAAGTGATGCATATTTCACGCATGAGTGATTAAAAGTAATTTGAAGGAAGGAAACCAAAGAGTCATTTGGCGGGCGGTATCTGAATTTCGAAGAAAAAAATTACATTTCTAGAAAGTTCATTTTCTGCCCTTTCATATGACACCTGAATCAGGAAAAATGAGCCAGGAATACAAAGTTCTGTTTGTTTAAAGTAATGCTTGCATTCCCATAATTTTATCAAACAAATACGTTTCCACTGGCTGCCTGCCCTAACAACACAGAAAGAAGACTTTTGATAACTCTCTTTGTTGCTACGGCAGGCAGCCATTGAAAACGATTTCGTTTAATCAAATCGGTTTCGTTTTTTCTGGTACGCACTGTATATTCAGAAAATTCTTATTCATAGTCAATGTTTTAGTAATTCACTTGCTAAATCCCTTTTGATGGGGACTCAACAAGATTATATACATGACAATCAATACATTTCTAACTTGAGAATAAATTCCCTGAACTTCCTGAAGATAAGAAAAATTTCTGCGACATACTAATAATGATTTAAATTCAATTCTAAAATCAAATGATTGGAACGATTAATTGTAAGCTCTCTGGAAAAGTAAAACAACTCAACTTGTATCTCTCACTGATTAATAACACTACATTTCTTAAGTTAAGTATGAAATAGGATAATTATCTCTGAATATATGTTTTTAGTCTTCTGTATCTTTTTCCATATCTTTTTGTCCCTCTTTCCCAATCTCGCTATATCTCCCAATCTGTCCCCTTCTCTTTCTCTTTCTCTTTCTTTCTTTTTCTTTCTCTCTCTCTCTCTCTCTCTCTCCCCCACGTTCCCTATCCCTCACTCCTTTCCTTTACTCTCTCTCCCTCTCAACAAACAATTTATATGCCAGGCCTTTTAAAAAATGTTGAAGCTTGCTAAAGGTCTGACTGAGAAAATCAGCTTCATGATGTGTTTCCAGACCTGCCAACCTCTGGAGTTCAAAAACTGTATTCTTTAATCCCAAAAGTTGTATTTTACCGACAAAAGTTGTATTAAAAAAAAAACCCTGGATCAATGCCTCTTACAGTTCCTACATGGAGCATTTTTTATGGAGCATTGGTTGAATATGCATGATTTCGTCATGACTGGTGTTCGATGAACCAATGAACATCCCCAAATTGCCGATGTGAGAAGCTGGTAGGATACTTTACAACACAAAAAGGGCATTTTGCCATTGAAATTTTTTTTTTTTTTTTTTGAAAATCGTATTTTATTTAGGAAAATCGTACTGTCGTATTTACTTCTAAAAATCGTACTAAATACGACTAAATCGTACTGGTTGGCAGGTCTGTGTTTCCCTTTGGAAATTCAAAAAATGTTTTTCTTTATTTGATCTTCATTTCAGTCTACTATTCAAAACAAGCTTTAAAGATAAAGTTGGGTTCTGTTCATGCGATTGCATTGTGAAAGAAACAGTGTGGAATCGATCAGAAAAGGTTGATCATCTAGCATATAAGTATTGGTGTGTACTGCAAGGTTCTGGAATCATCAAAATGATAAGAAATTTGGCCCAGTCTTGGTAAAGTTACAAGCACTGTACACAGAAAGATGCATATGAGACTACACGAACATGTGGTATAAAAATCCGTCCCGATTTTTAAGCTGTTACATGCCATATTTAGAATATTAAGGCATTTGAAGAGCCATGCTTTTCAGGGAACATTTTAAATCTGATGTTCTTCCACACTTACATAATAACAATGATAACGCTCACAAATTATTTTTCACCTCTTCCCAGAACTCAACCTTCTCTTTAATCATCATTTGCACCATTGTGGTATAGAGATGAGGGAACATGGAATGCTCAGATAGACAACAACATAGAATTAAGAAAAAAATCATAGTAAAGTTTCATAAAAAGAATGACATTCAAGAGATACAAGCTTTCTGCTCCTGTTATCCAACCAACTGAATAACTCTCAAGGAAAGATTTGTTACAACATCAAATATCTTACTTTTAATCCAAATGTTGACAGGATGATTTGGGTTAATGAGTTATTCTATAACTTCTCAATGATACCTGAGAGACAACAGGACCATCATTTCTGCAGAAATCTAGAAACAACTGAGGCAAAGATCGTTAACCTCATTACATATTTCAAGAACTGAGCAACCGCGAGCAAGAGAAAGAAAAAGAAGGGGGAGTACAACAGGACATAAACGTCAAAAGGATAAAAATATAAGGGACTTGGGAAATGATGATGGCAGGAGAAAGATGCGCTCAAACGGTGCTGTGAAAATGATACACAGCCAGAGAAACGTTAATGCGTCCGGCTCAAGATAAAAGGAATCTCTCGTCGGAGAAACGCAAAAATAGACATCCCAAACTCCATCAGCGGTTTGTATTTATGACAGTCTAGTCAATTATAATTGGCGTGATAAATATCGGACGTCATAAATGGATGGATCGGGGAGGGGGGCCGAGGTTGGATTTGAATGTCAGACATGTGTTAATGGTTCAACTGGAATGGGAAGAAACAGGTCAGACGTCTTTATCTATTCCTTGACTATTAAGGGAGGCAGTCTTTATAAGATTCCATGAAAAGAGGTGATCTTTATGGGCAGGTGAAGGATGGTGATATCTTATATTAAAAATGCAGAGGGATGAGACAATGGGAAAAGATGAGAAATAAAGGTTATGAGATCATTTGATGGTACATTTGTATTGTATATCAACAGTCCTGATGACCAGGAAAGGAAGATTATGATGAAAGTAAAGCATTGTTATAGATAGTGGGTAGAAATGTTGATAACAAGATAACTATGAAGATATTGGTACAGCAGAGTTGATGATATTAAATGATGATGATGATGATGATGACGCTGGTGATGGTGATGGTGATGGAGATGATGGGGGAGAATGTAAAATCATATGATCCTACAGATTTCACATGAAAGCTTTTAAAATTAGCAGAGTTGATGATGTTAAATGATGATGATGATGAAGCTCGTGATGGTGGTGGAGATGATGGTGATGCTGGTGATGGTGATGGAGATGATGGGGGATATCGTAAAATCATATAATCCTACAGATTTCACATGAAAGCTTTTAAAATTTTTAAAAAGGGATCAATATACACAAAGGTCCAACAAGTTTTGAAAAGATAAACAAATAAATTTTGTGTAAAATTTGCTATCTATCTGTAGCTCTTTTCCAGCTTTACATCATTATTTTCAGCTTTTAATAGCGCTTTGCATTTTCTTTTCATTTTTCAGCTTTCTAGAACTGATTGATATCATTCTTATGTATCTTCTCCCTGGTTCTGGAGGACAGTTCCTCAAAGAATACCAGTCATGAAATCTCCTTGGAGATGGTATCTGTAGGTAGGCATGTTGAGCATCCAGTCAACATTATTCTTAGATCCGTCATGGAAATATTTGAGAGGGCCACTGACCCACTAGGTGGGGATACTCCAAGGCTGTCCCATACTGATAACAAGGTTAATTGGGAGTAATTGGGAGGTGGAATCCCAGTGGAGGTAGAATGGGTGATGAGGAATGGATGATGAGGAATGGATGAGGGAAGATGGGGAGAAAGAGAGAGGGGTGAGAGAGGGGTGAGAGAGGGGTGAGAGAGGGGTGAGAGAGGGTGAGGGGTGAGAGAGGGAGAGGGAGAGGGGAGAAGGGGAGAGAGAGAGAGAGAGGAGAGAGAGAGAGAGAGGGAGAGAGAAGAGGGAGAGAGAGAGAGAGAGAGAGAGAGAGAGTGACAAAGGGAGAATGAGGAGAGTGAGACAAAGAGAGGATGGAGAAAGAGAACAGAGGGAGAGAGAGAGAGAGAGAGATAGAGAGAGAGAGAGAGAGATAAAGAGCAACATAGGAGGAAGGAGAAAAAGAGAGTGAAGGAGCAAGCAAGTAACAAAGAAGAAAGATGGAGAAGGAGAGCAACAGACAGAAGAACCAAAAATAGATACAGAAAGGCAGAGGAGAGAGTCAGGAAGTGAGACAGCCAGGCAGGTGAGATAGAGATAGAAATAGAGAATGAGATGGAGATGGAGAGACAGAAAGAGAGAGATAAAGAGAAGAAGAAGAAGAAGAAGAAAGAGGAGAGGAAGAGAGTGTGTAATGAATTCCTACCCAAAACCATAATACCTTCTTCACACATAATAGATCTGGGGGGTGTTTCACAAAGATCCTAAGTTGAACTTATCTCTAAGTTGGACTTAAAAATTATGGAAAGCCGTTAGCATCTATACCAATATTTTGTAGAAGTTATTTCAAGAGGCATAAAATGTTGATTCAAATTATTCATATTTTCAATTATCAAGGAGATTTCATGTTCTTGATGTGGAATTTATAAAAAGTCTAAAATACTTGAATTTTCGGTTTTTAATTTATTTTATTTTAAGGCTACAAATGGCTCTCCATAATTTTTAAGTCCAACTTAGAGTTAAGTTTGACTTAGGATCTTTGTGAAACACCCCCCTGGCCAGTATCCTCATTAAAGTTACAATCCTATACGGATGACCTCAAACTCACTGATACTCAGAGGTCAAATTGACCCTTTCACATCTACCTTAGATCATTACTGAACACATCAACTGATGAGTGCTAAAAGGGCATTAATATCTTACAAAGAGTTACACCATTCTAGCTTCGAGAAGACAACATTATTCTTAGAAAAAACAACCAAATATGAAACATTTCCATCCGCCAAATATTTGGACACTTGGACAGCACATTCTTAACACCAGAGGAAATGACCTCGCTTCATCAAAGGCCAATTGACCCTTCGACATCTACCTTAGATCATTTCCAAACACATCAACTGTTGAGTGCTAACAGGGCATTCATATCTTTCAATGAGTTACACCATTCTGGCTCATAATATATGGTATTGTTCAAAGAACAAGAAAAATTTGAAATAAAATGATAAATAAGGGATTTCCACTTTTAAAAATATGGATAAATAGATCAGGTATTGATTGGATTCCAACAAATTTCCCTGGAGATAAGAAAACAAAAAAGTATAGACACATGAAATCTAATGCATGCCATAGCAGAGAAATATTCAAACCTTAGCAAAAGATGACTACCTCCCAACTTGATAACTTATACAATAGTATGGGATTACTCTTTGAATCAATGGCACAAAATGGATTTAATGGAAATTCAAGTAACAATTCGACTCTGAGTGGATCTCAATATAAATTACAAATGGCATACCTTCACATACAAAAGATGATGGGAATTCTAAAACCTTTGATTAATACATTAGACTTAATAAAATATTTTTAAAAAACAAGACATTTCCATTTTCAAAAATCTGGATAATTAGTTTAGATATTGATTGAACTCTAACAAATTTCTCTAGAGATAAGAAAAACAAAAAATTATAGACGATGAAATCTTATGCATGCCATTGTAGAGATATATTCAAACCTTTGCAAAAGATGACTACCTCTCAACTTGATAACTTGAATATAATAGTATGGGATTACTCTTTGAATCAATGGCACAAATGGATTTAATGAAAATTCAAGTAACAATTCGACTCTGAGTGGATCTCAATATAAATTACAAATGGCATACCTTCACATACAAAATGATAAAGGAAAAGTCAAAACCTTAGACTATAATATACTTTTAAAAGATTACAATTTTCGCACGATTTGCCGCCCTAGGCAATGAAATGACAGAACTATTCTTCCTCTTGATTCTCCCTCAATGTCATTCTTCACATAGAACATAATCTTTTACAACCGCATCATTCTGAGCACATTCAAAATTCTTCAAGTTCCTATCTCTATTCTTGACCTTAATGTTAATAATGTAGACTTCTCAGGGACCTGGGGTACATGTATCACTGCTCTCACCCATGAAGCGGTAAAGGGGCATTCACACTGCAAGCAAAAACCCTGGGTTTTTCTCACATTTTGCAGTTTCGTGGGAAGTTGCTAAGCAAAAACATATTAATAAACCCACCTCTGGAATGCGTTTTTTAAACGCCGGCCAAAATTCAGCCAGGTTTTTTGCAGTGAAAATGTCCGCTCTCCAAACAATGGTGAATTATTCTGGTTATTTCTCCCTTGACTCTCCTTGCTTCCATGCTATCATATGCAGGGTGGTGACAAGTGGCGCAAACAGACAACACACCCACCCCCCCCCCCCAAAAAAAAAGCATACCGGGTATTTCACAAACACTAAGGACTTTTATGGATTTTTCAAGCAGTGTAATTGATAGTTTTAAAAAAAAATGTTTTATTCAAATTGGTTTATCTGCAATGTGCATGGGCCTATAGTCACATAGTGTTTACATAAACACCATCATTCATAGATGATGCTATCCATCCATCTCGCATCCCGGCTTGGCGTCTTGACTGCACGCAGCTGGCGAGCTGTCACAGGGATCATCAGACCATCAGCGAGCTTTGATCAAGTTTATGATGGTATTGATGAAGATATGAGATGGCAGGGAATCGTATACCAGTATTATACTTTCATGTTTGCTTTTACTCCATTGGTAACGAGTGGTGGCATTAAGATTGAAGAGATATATGCCTGACATAGCAACAACAGACCATCAGCGAGCTATGATCAAATTTATGAAGGTATTGATGAAGTTATGCGAAGGACTGTATAGTGTATAGTATACACAGATGACCATGGCTGAAGGCTGCTACATCATCACCTTGAAAGGACATGATTATGTGACCTGCCGAATGGATGATTTACATCAACTATATCATCTATTCTGGTGGAACGCGTTAGTAATTCCAACCTTCTCGGGCGATATATATAGCCCTTTCACACCAGAAGAAAATTATATGAAATTCACAGATATGTTGTATGAAGAACCATCATTATCAGGCATATTTGATTTACTGCGATGCGCTGTAACCCTGAATTGCCACATTTGCACTAGAAGTATAATTCTTTTGAGAACAATGTGACTCATGTTTTACCTGTACCATTGGGTGTACAGATATGTGTCATAGACTACATATCAAATCATATATGTATTTTGTGAGTTTTTGAGGCAAAAGTTAAAGATAAGCTTGAGTTCTGGTAATGATAGAAAATTAAGTCTCACAGAATCCAACAAAATTTACACTGAATGTTCAAGATTACAAACAAATGACATGGTCCAAACAATTTTGGTAGAAAATGTATAAGGGCTGAGTAATGAGCATTGCAAGATAAGGAAATCTAGGTAAGTAGGCCCGCTACCATGTGCTTAACACAGGTCACTATGTGCAACTGCAAATGAGAGTTGTGGTTTTTATTGATGATGATTTCCAGCAAGTTTGGTGAGGTTGTTTTTTATTTTACTAGTTAAAACAATCAATCTACTGCAGGATAAACAATCCAGAATGAATCATAGCCATGTTCTCTCATACATGCCCATACCAGAGCTCAAGATTAGCTTTAACAAAAGCCGACTGTCATAATTGCATTATATCTTGTGATATAATTCTGTCAACACACTTTTCCAACTTTTTGTTCCTATTCATCGCAGTGTCCCTATTCACCCATTTTTACAGCAATGCTAGCTACTTGTTGAGTACATACAATTGCCTCAAACTTTTAGGTCAAAACCTTGAACTTTTCAACATATTTTTCTCCACCAGCAGCCTCAAACTTCACCCAAAAAAACCTAACAAGCTTTTCAAACATCACTTTGTACTTTATAGCATACACTTAACACCATTACAAGCTGTTAAAACAGATTCTTAGAAATACCATGCCTTTATATTTCCTTGCAATAAATGCCCCCACTCCTGTAAATAAAGCGCAGGTCAAATATTTGAGAGAGTTCTTTTCTAGTGTTGATATAAAGAAATATTGCCAAGACATCAGTGCACTTGTCACAAACACATAGTAGGATACACAAATATATTTACCCTAGAAACTTACTTTCCTGTTTTCAAAGCGAGTCACTAGCTACAGCAAACCCTAAAGATTTTTTAGTGAAAATTGTGTTAACTTGTCCTCATTCTTATTTTTCTCATTTTCTGCACTTCCACGCCGCCGCCGCCGCCGCCGGTGGGAAAGATCAACTAAAAGTGCTATCTCTCATTGTTGCCTTTGTAAATAGATGGCACCTTTTTTTGTTATTGTTGCAACAAAATCTCAGTTGCTCAATCATTAAAAATTTCTCTTTTCCCATGTTTTTTAAAAACTACATTATAGTGAATGGATGCTCCTAGCTTGAAGTGATGTAACTTTTCAAACAATGCGTAAAGTGACGTACTTCTAATCGAGCCAATGGTGGAAAGATGTGAATAAGAACAGAGCCAGAAATGCATCTGTAAAATTCTTTCAGTATCGATCTTTTCAGCATTATATAATCATTAAAATTTTGGCTGAATCAAAAACCATGAATACGGACTGCCTCTGTATACCTATTACGTCTCTTTTACATATGTCTACCCGTCTCTATCCCCTTGGTGTCTGTCTCTGCCTCTGTCTGTCTTCATGTCCGTCTGTTTCTATTTGTTTCTTTGTTTGTCTGTCTCCCTCCCTCCTTTCTCTTTCTCTATCTCCTCTCTCTCTCTCTCTGTCCGTCTCTTTCCGCCTCTCTCTGTCTCTCTCTCTCTCTCTCTCGCTCAAGAGTTCTCGACTCTGTCAAGTTCATACCTATTAGCATTCATGTCTTGGATGTGAGGTTTTCATGTTCTTGATCTCCTTATTACTCACTGCAACCGTACCGTAACTTGTGGTCTGGTGAATCACCGTATGCCGCTTCTAAGGAACAAGAAAATTACCTCGCATTTCAACGACAAGGAGCGACAGAACGAGAAAGAGAGAGCGTCAAAAGGAAAGAAAGAAACTGGAACAGGCAGAGAGAAGAAGTTTGCGGAACATATTCTAGACTATCCAGCGATCACTTCTAAGGAAAAAGAAAATAGCCTCATATTTGAACAAGGAGAGACAGAATGAAAGAATGAAAGGGAGAGAGAGAGAGAGAGCACACGTCTAAAGGAAAGAAACTGCATGCATGGAAAGGACAGAGAGAAGAAGAAGTTTGAGTAATGCATTCTAAACTAGCCAGTGAATCATCATACGCTGCTTCTAAAGAACCAGAAAATTACCTCAAAGTTCAACGAAAAGGGATGACAGAACGAGTGATGGCGTCCAAAGGAAAAGAAAGTCGAATAGTCAGAGAAGAAGATGGTGGCGGAATGCATTCTAGGCTAGTCAGTGAATCACCATACGCCGCTTCTAAGGAAAAAGAAATCATATTTCAACAACAAGGAATAACAGAACGAGTGTAAGATCATCCAGGAGAAAGAAACTGGAACAGGCAGAGAGAGGAATATGGTATAGGAATGCATTCTAGACTAGCCCGAGAGTAATCTATCCGTGTCTCTCGTATGCCTCCTCATGTCTTTTCATGTGATCTGAGTCAGTGCCCGTTTTGAGGATGCACGAATGTCGAGTTCCTTCCTCCGCAACGGATAATGCAAGCCCGGGTCAGGTGACCGAATTTAACCCAATTTCCAATTCTCTGGGTTTTCATAATGTCTAGAGTCTCGCCATGGGATTGCTCAAGTTTGAGTTGTTTTTCGCTGATTTGAAGGCTTTGTCATTTCTATTTACAAAGACAGCTAGAACATGTGATGCATTAAAGGGAACATTAAACATCATTATCAAGCAATTTTTGGTCTGATGGTCTGTAACTGATGTCAACCATTCAGTAATCTGACAGACCTCCATTCACATTTGTTCCAGGCTTGAATCGAATCAAATACTATAATAAGCATTTTCTAAAACATGAATATCTGTATAATTTTAAGGGTTACTTATTAAAATCACTATTTTCCTAAAAATAAAGGGTTAGGATTGTGATAGGACTTAAGGTTAAGACTAGGTTTAAGGGTTTCTTATCAAGTACAGTTTCGGGGTCCAGGATTAAAATTTTGAATTAGATTAGTTTGGGACGTGAATCACGTAGCGATTGTTACCAGAGAATGCGTTGTACAATCCCAGGTTGGTCTTTCTTATTTTGTTCATCCTATTCAGATCACCCATCCCTCCACACACAATTAATATTAAAATTGAAGTGGAATACAACTGACGTAACAAAAATTTACTTAATCAAATTGGCAAAGCTCTATGTATTTCATCACATGTCTGGTAGATACTTCAACAAGTACATAGGCTAGCACATCAACATTCATATGCATCTTTCAAATATGATATATCTTCATATGTTTAACAATGCAAAGCTCTGATTTCCGTCGTCTACACATCTTTCTGCATTAGTGGGACTGAAGGCAGGTCAAGAAGCCTAACACAAAAGCCTATGAATGGGGCAAGGTAATGCTCTTTGAAATTGCTGTCGGAGTATACCCATAAATAGCCCACTACACATTTCTCCTATCCCACTCCAACACTCGGAACATGTATCTATCACCCAGGGGGTCATTAACGCTGGAGGAGTTAGCGGAAATTCTCCCCTGCCCTCCTGCTATCTTGTCGTAACGTCAAGTCTAAGACAGGAGATAACTGAGGGGCTTATGAGGTCAAGACAAGTGCAAAACCTGTCCGCCAAATGTCAGAGTACTGCTAGTCCCCTAGCCTGACAGCCTCGATCTTTACGCAATAAATAGCACAAAAAGTTACACAATATGAAACTTCAGACTAATTTTTTGGTTGGGTCCCCAGACTGAGGGGTTGTATGCAGGGGCCCTCTGTTAACATTGTGAAATTTGGGGGGTCCAGAGTGAGATTTGGGGGGTCCAGAGTGAGATTTGGGGAGTCCGAGTAAGACTATGGGGGCGCATGAGACTCATGCACCTCTTTTAGGGTTACCTTACCCGGTAAGCCTTGCCTAATTTTATTAACAATTTTATAGGGACTGTTTCATACCAGTCCTAATAATGATCCATTCTGGTATAGTATAGTCCTTTCATTGCATCTTATCCATTAACGTTTTATTCAAACAATTCATGAATCATGGCAGTGATGCTAAATCACACATGCTTTATATAAACACATTTAAAAAGGATATGAAAATTATGATAAGCTTGAACATTCCGACTGAATTGAAAAATAAGAGGCAATTTAAAAAAAAACCTTTTCTCCTGAAATACTCTGATACTCTTTTTCAAGCAGTTATAACAGAGAGGAAAAACACACAGGTTAAAAGTTGAAAATTATACACAATTCAACCAATTTTCAACTCAAAAAGTTTCATTAATATCTCTGGACAGCAAAATGCTAAATATTACCTGTACAAGAATGTTATATAAGTGAGACGTGAGAATCGAAGGATTAAAACATAATTGATAGCAATCCTGCAGAAGCTTTAACAGTGATGTCTATCGGTATGTAGCTATATACTTCATACATGAGTCATTTAATTAGTTCTATATTTTATGGGCTTTATTATATACCAAGGATGATGTGATGCTATGTATAGAGAGAAAGGACATCAATGATTTAGCAACCGATGGATGCGTATGATGTCTCATGGACAGTTTAATTTGGTGCTGAAAATTCCTCTCTAAATAGCCTGTCTGGAAAAATTTAACTGGTCTGTGGAAGAGGTTCTGCACGCTCTCACTTCTCCTTCAACTTCTTCCACTTTCTCTCATTCATTTTACTCTCTCTCTCTCTCCCACTCTCTCTCTCTCTCTCTCTCTCTCTCTCTCTTCTCACTTTCTTCTTCTTCTCCTTTCTCCTCTTCATTCTTCCTCTTCTGTCTCTTGCACATGTCCCTCTTCTCCCATTTACTCTATTCAATCCATCTCTTTCTCTCTCTCTCTCTCTCATTCTCTCTCATTCTCTCGTCTTTCTTTCTCTCTCTCTCTCTCTCTTTCACTTTTGTCTTCTCCTTTCTTTCTTCTTCTGATCATCCCCCGTTTTCTTCTCCTTCTTTCTCTTCATTCTTCCTTTTCTGTCTCTTGCACATGCTTCCTTAGTCCCTCTTCTCCCATGGACTCTATTCAATCCATCTCTCTCTCTCTCACTCTCTCATTCTCTCTTCTTCTTCTTTTTTGTGGTGGGGGCTTTTCTTTTGTTGCTATGATAGGTCACTTCAACTCATCCCTATAAGTAGCATAACTTCTTGATGCTGCTCCTAAAACTTCAAAAACAAAATTGAACAAACCTCAACTCCCTTGGCCTCTCAAGTGCCATATACTTGCAAATTCATTTCGCTCTAGAAGTTTAGTTTTAAAAGTTACCCCTCACTTTACCATTCGGGCAGAGCAACACGTGCATCACCTTCCCACAATGCCTTATCCACTTACAGACTCCCCAGAGCATGTTGTGACTCATACTGTTTGTCTCCTTGCAACCCTGCCCTGGAAACACTACTCCCCTGGGGTCAATAAAGGTCATCTAAGGTTGAAGCTCTGGGACTTTTGACCAATCACAGCTCAGCATGTCCTTCCCTCGTCATCATGTAATCTAAGACTGTGTATACACAGTATGCCTAGGAATGCAATACTATCACTCAAAAACACACACCCACTCATGTACTAACTGAAGAAAGTAAGAAACTGCTGATTTTTCTCAAACCTAATATACATCTTACATCATATTCCTTTTTTAAAGACAAGTAATGCACTGCATCAATCTTAAAAGAGATTGGGTGACAAGCATTCTTTCAAATTTGGTTTCATTTGCAAGAAATTCCCATTATTAAAGCTGGTCTCGAAACAAATGAGGGGGAAGAGGGCAGTTTCCCCTCCTACAAATTTGTTTAAATGTTAGCGTGACGAACATGTGAGCTTTATATGAAGCCACTATAATTACTATTAGAAGAATCCGCGGGCCATATAGAGCATACAATTCTGATTAATACATTTTCCCCCTTTCTAACATTAATCAGTATTCCCGATAGCTACAATATTAGTTTAAATGATGAGATTGCTTTGCACAGGGATTACATACCTCAATGATCTCCACAGTTTTGTTATGTAATGATTATACCACTTGGAGTTTCCTATTATATTATTCCTGCTGCCCTAATGATATCACACTCATTTTTACATGTAACCTGTTTAAAGTGACTCGGTAACATTGTTGAAGGTTGATGAAAAAAATGTAAATTTTGTATGAAATGTTACTTGTTATAATTCCTTCTACTGTACTAACCCTCTAACATGCAAAAATCCTGAACAAATTCTGAAACCACAAAGATATATATGGTTGTCTTTGAAGGCGTCACTGTGCAACACCCTCTAACAGTAAATTCTCCCAACCATTTTTGAGTTTTCCCAACCGTTTTTCCACGAAAATAAGACATAAGACAGGCTTTTTTAAATCTTTCAACACTTAAATGTCTGGAATAGTATATAGAGCCAATTCATTGCTTTGTGACTATTTACATTCACCTAAAATGTAATTAAATTGTAATATTATAGTTGGAAGGAATCGATCAGATCAGTTTTTCCCAATTTTTATCATAAATAATGGTCTGTTTTCACTCAAACTTTCAGATTATCTTTAATTGTACATCTAGCATTGAAGTCACTACCTTAGCACCATTTTCTCTCATCTGAACAATGTAACCAAGTCTCTTTAATGGATTATAAAGGCTCTCAATACCTTGAACTTTCAATTTGGGCTGAGTGTATATAATATCAAAATCAAAAGAGTATCCAAATGATTGAATCAAACCAAGGGCCCGTTTCATCAAACTTGTTATCTATAACAACTGCTAAATTTCTATGACAAATTGGCTCTCAGCCAATCAGATGCCATGATTTCAGAAGCTTATAACAGTATAGCTTGTAACTTGGTATTGATATCAAGTTTTATGAAACAGGGCCCAGAGGTCGTGATTCACTTTCAGGTGTAGTAAGGTTAATCGTGTCTACAAGAAGATGAGAAAAGAAGATGAGAAAACAAGAGATTTTTGTTTTTGTAAATGTTTGAAAACCCCACCCCCTTTTCCTAGCTGACACGTTTGAGTATTTGATTTGACACGATTGTTGAAACAAATCTAATTTGAGAGCGTTGGCTGGCGGAACAGCGCATCAACGAAATGAACGTTGAACTTCAAAGCACACATGCCAATTGCCTCGTTACAGGCTAGAATAAGCAGAGAAATTATCACACCTGTTCTCTCTCTCTCTCTCTCTCTCTCTCTCTCTTTCTCTTCTTTTTCTTCACTATCTCTCCCTTCTCTTTTTCATTCTCTTACATTCTTTCTTTCCCATTTCCATTTTTGCATTTATTTCTATGATTTTCTTTCTCATATTTAAATACCACTCTAGCCTTCTCTTTTTTAGTTTTTCTTTTCATCCTAATTTTCTCACTTCTCTATCTTACATGTATGGACACAGTGTACTCCATGGATATACATTATTCAATTCACTTTGAAGTTAACCATAACAATGAATGTATTTTTAACTCTGATCCATATGGAGTTAACTAAAAAGTATTGGGGTTTGCACTTCGTCGCACGGGTGGCAGAAGGGCGTTAGCGGCGACTCAAAAACTTCTATTTCGAATTATTCGCATTCAAAGGCTTGTTTTATATTTAAACTGCTTTCCGTCCCGAAAATTGGTTTAAAATTTAAAAGACTATAAGAAATGTTATAGAAGAACACGGCCACAAAATCTTTTCGGAAATAATTCAGTTTTATAAAAGTTTGAGGCGATTTAGTGCTAACGCCCTTCTGCTTTGCGTTTCGTTTTTGACCTGAAATTCGAGCTAATGCCCTTCTGCCACCCAGGCGACGACTTGTTCACTATCTCTCCTTTTCTTTACTTTCTCTACCTTCTCCCTTTCCATCTCTTATGCTATCTCTTTGTTTCTCTATGCCATTTCTAGCTTATTTAAATCTCTCTCTCTCCTGTCTATATGCTACTTCATACCTTTCTGTTGGTTTCTTTTTTTCACCCTCCCCATGCTCTCTCTCTCTCTCCCTCTCTCATTCCCTCACTTTCCCCTTCCCCCTTCCAAATACCTATTTCTTATTCTGTAATATCTTCCTTCTCCCATTAACCCCCAGCCTATTGAGAAGAAAATTTCTCCCAATTTCCCACCGGATTAAGCCGAGGGCCTTTCAGCGAAAAACAGGTTGGGATAAAAAAATAAAGCACTGTTTTTCACCCATTCCCCAAAAAGTTCACAAAAGGAAAGGTGGTTTTTATATAGAGGAAAGAGCGAAAAGAGCCCAAGAGGATTTAGAGAGGAAACTGGATATCACCATTTGGGCTGCACTGGCTAGGGCTTAGAACCTCTTGTCCGCAAAGTGAGTGGATTCATTAAACTTGACAAAAGATGAAAACGAAAGTGGGTCAGGGTTGAACATTTTGTTCTCATCTCTCTTCTTACCGAGGGTGTGAGAACATTTTTATTATTTAAAGCACCACATTCCATTGTGATTTGAGTGGGGTCGGAATGAAGGGGATTGTTGACTCAGTTGAAGTGTGGATTTAAAAGCACTTTCATGCACAGAACTTCTTGAACGAAACTAAGATATCAACATGATTTTCCAATGTTTGGTACACAGAGTCGCATAAATGCATACACTTGAAAACTCAAAATATGATGATTCTGAAATATTCCCACGTGGCTGACTGTCTGTCAGCCATCCGTCGGCATCCTCATAGTACAAAACTGATTTTGTGTATTAAACTTACCAAACTAAAGCTGTTAGGACTGTATTTTACCATTACTGTAATTGTCTATGATTACGATTATTTCTTTTTTTTAACTGTTCTGTAAACTTTTAGCAGTGAAAAACAAATTTCCAAATGGATAATAAATGCTTAATATTATTTCATTTCATTTTCTTTTCTTCACAGCACTAGCACTCTTTCATCACCCTGATGTTCACAGGAATTGCATTCATAAAAACACCTGAAATAGCCAAGAAGTTTATAACATTTAAAGGGGAAGTCCTCCTTCATAATTAGCTGGTAATTAAAGCAAAAAAAAAAAATCCTGCCCAAGAATACTTATGCTCTACAGTCTATCATTTGTCGTGTATAAAGCTTTGTTTCTCTTTTAAACACAAACAGGTACCAGTACATACATTGTAAAGGTCATCCTATGAAAGATATCTGAAACCAAATTGAACAATGAAATGAAGAATTAAACCTCTTGAAATGAAATTGAAAATGATTTATAATAGTACCTTAGTAAATCTACTGGCCAAGAATAAATCCATCTTACTATTCTTTGTATATTATGTTACAATGTTTATCCTCCCTCTCTGAAGGTTTGCAGCACTATTTCTCAATCTTTATCCCTCTTATTTATTCCTCATGCATTTTCTTTTGGTGTGCTATATTATTCTCCTTTAATCTCTTAGGATTTCTTTTGAGAACTGATATTATAGGGGAAGTCCACCCTGAAATTAAGTTGGTTTTCATCAAAGCAGAGGAATAAGAGACAAAATAGTGAAAGTTTGAGCGATATCGGATTAAAAGAAGGATAGTTATGTACTTTTAAAGCTGTCACCAGTGGAACACATACTGGCAATGCTGTGACATAATATTACCAGCTCCTCTCTAGTTTGCTCTGTACATAAATGTTAGTTATTGATGACGGAAACAATTTGTTTCATACAGGGGTTTTATTCAAATTCAAATTCAAATGAACATTTATTTTCTTCCATTCAATTTTACAACATATTTGACATCTGTTCAATTTATACGTAGGAACAAAGATATAATTTGAGAATTTGTATTACAAGGAAGAAGGCGCGAAACCCAGTAAGCATAGCTTGTAGTGGGTACGCCTGAATACACAAATACATAATATACATTATAAATAGAAGGAAGAAAGGGATAGGCAAGGAGAAGAAGAGGATAGAGAGCTTGGAGAAAGAGAAACATAGTTTGAATAATTATATTTAGGGTGCATGTATGATTGAACATTTTCTTTAGTACAGAGCAAATAGGAGGGAACCTTAATGTCACAGAGTTGCCAATTTGTGTTTGATAGATCGCAACTTCAAAAATTCATAACTTTCTTATTTTCAATCGGATTTTGCTCAAACTTTCACTGACCTGTTCCTCTTATTTTTCTGCTTCTATTAAATCAACATAATATCAGGGTGGACTTCCCCTTCAACAGAAATCTACAAGTATTCCTTCACCTTCAATCAATACTTCAAGATCTTCTATTCCTCACTATTAAAGGGCGATCCAACCTTGATAGCAAACTACTCTAGAGGATAGCAGAAATATCAGAGAAGTAGACTGATGAAAGTTTAAAGGTAAAGACCAGTTTTGGAAACGCCCCTCTCTCAAAAAAATGAAATGGAAGCTCTCATTACCAATCATGTGAAAGAATATGTTTTGGGTAATACGTGATGATACAAATTTTGCAGGGAAAGTCGGGAAACCGCCTACTAATTGATATATTTGGTAAATTATTATATCTATTGGGACCAAATAGATATCGCGCATGTGGTCGCGTAGTCCCATATACATCTTTCTGTGTACAGTGCTTGTAACTTTACCAAGACTGGGCCAAATTTCTTATCATTTTGATGATTCCAGAACCTTGCAGTACATACAAATACTTATATGCTAGATGATCAACCTTTTCTGATCGATTCCACAACGTTTCTTTCACAATGCAATCGTATGCCCAGAACTGGTCTTTCTCTTTAAATGAAATCAGACAAAAAATTCACTATAGGTATGGGCACTTTAAATTGGCTGAAACGGTAATGTCACTATGATGTAGTGGCATTTGTTGCAAGACACAAAATGACTAAAATTTCATTTTTTTTTTTCAAAAATTCATGACTCGGGAGGGTCTCTTTAACATTATGGTATCCATAATAAATTTTGAGTAGTGCCCCAAGGGAGAAGGCACTTAGGAAAAAACAGTAATTAAGTTTATTTTGGTATACAAACAGAGAGTTATCCGCGACTATGTCACAATCCACTGAGCAAACTACCAATTTGAGATTCGCATAGACTAAGTGATCTCATACTTCAAACATTCATAACTTTCTTATCATTGGTCCAATTTATTTCAAACTTGAGCCATTCTGTGTATTTTATATTTCTCCTTTCATACAAATGAACTTATTTCAAGGACCTGATTGCCCTTGAATAATGCTTTACTGATTGTGAACATGTAGGTAAATCTCAACAACAAAAAATTGGAAAATAATATTTAGCCTTCCACAGGCTACTTTATGAATAAAATCAAAATAACAAAGGAAAAATCATAACGTCAAATATGTTTGACTCACCTGGTGAAAAGATGGTTCTCTCATTTTTTTTATACAAATAAAAATTGACTACCATTTAATAACAAATTTTCTATACATTCCAGATATATTAGAAATATATCTTTCATCCTCAAAATATTGAACAACTTTTTGTTTTACATTACACTGAATACAGGAACCCTGTTGCTCAGCTTTTCTGAGAAAATGTGTTGCTTTATCAATGTTACTATGCAATTGATTGCATCATTTCTGCTTGCTTAAAAAATCAAATATGATATTTTCTCTTGTAAACTTAATCTGTAAACGTATACGTATCTCCACAAAATAATGATATGAGACTTTCATGAGAAAACTAGACGATGTCGGTTTCTCTCCTTATCGACTGGCAGTGTTCTTGCGTGAAGTAGGGCATGTCAGTCAATGATCCAATGGGGGGTCAAACTTTTCAATACTTTCCCAAATGTGGAATTGATAAGGGTGTAAGATATACCCATTAGCGCTTCCCCACCCACATTGCCATAGAACCTAGCTAGCGTGATGCCAAGCTACGTTTGTTCGCAGACAGAACAGCCTGAAAAACATTTTGAAGGTCTACAAATGAACGAGGTGTGAAAAAGTGTTACCGTGCAATTAAAATGTATGTGTCTTCTGCAGAAGCAATGATTTCCGCCTTCTTGGTACGACTTGGTATTGTAATAAATTGCTGTGATAAAGAAAGGTGTCTTTTTAACATATTAATGAAAACACAGAAACTTTTGAATGCAAGAAACTTCTGCAATGTTTACGAGAGTTTCAGATTCCTCTCAAGCCTTGAAAGCACAACTAACATGATACTGAGCTGTTGTAGTTTGTAAAGATTTAATGTTTCCACAAATACATGTGTTATTTACAATTTGCAAAAGTCTCTGATTTTTCAGCAACCAGCACATATTGCACTATCTTTTAAGAGGATGGCAAGGAACACAAGTGGAGAAAGGAACTGCTCTTTTGACCAATTTTCTTTAAAAGGCACTAAAAATTGTTAGATCAGCTAAGAATTCTCTCCTTTTCCAGGCAAGATTTTTCTCCAAAGAAAGCGAATTATTCAGCTTTGTAGGATGGAGTGAGTTAATCCCTTCTTAATCCTGTATCATCTTGTTCCTGTTCCCCCCTGAGGCCATCCAACTCATCTCCATTTTAACACCTTTCTACCCCTCTCCCGGGGGCGCGGAATGTCAACCTCACTCAAACACCAATTTTCTCCTCCAAGATAACCAACCATTAGGGGACACTCTAAAATGAGAAATTTCCACCCGGACTCGACGACATCCAGGATGCCTCCACGAGGGGCGATGCATGCAGACAAACCGGGAGAAAGCTAGCAGGATGAAAGTGGGAGAAGTGGTGAGGTTTGAAGGAGAGGAGAGAGAAAAAAGCCCTTGATTTGTACCTCTCTGACTAGATCAAATCAAAGAGAGGCACCACGTTCCCCCTCTCCGTCGGCCGACAATAACCTTTCCCCGGTGCTACGTCAGTCAAGATGGTAATAAGGGGCACCAGGTGTGCTTGGTTGTGTCTACCTGTAAGAGCACTTTTACACGAGAAAATTTATACCAAATTTGTAAGAAATTTGTAAGAAACTTGTATAAAGAAAGGTAGAAAAGAGAATCGTTATGTATCAAAAGAGCAGTACACAAAATAAGAATATTGTTTAAAGTAAGTTTTGGGGAAGGTCAACCTACACCAAGTGTTTAGAGTCAGTTTATGCTATGGGCATTGTTCAAGCAAACACAATTACACCTGACCAGACAAACCAGCAAAAGATAAAGATTAGCCACAGAATAATTATAGTTTTCTGTCAATTAATACACCGTTTCCCGGGCAATAGACCGATTCTCTATCAATGTTTTGTTGGAAACAATATTCAAACCACTATTTCACTTTATGTTTCATTACATGATGTTCAGATAAGAAAACGTTTGATGACTCATCAAATTCCTGTACAGAAACAGAAAACTGTATAGCTAAGTTTTTTTTATAGTGTGAAGAAGGCTTTGTCTCCTGTGTGCAGCTATGATAACTAGTGAAGACGACAAGACTGCAAGCTAGTAAAGACAAGTGAGGTTTCTTAAATAAATGTTAAATCTGAGATGCATGGCCCTACGTGTTATCAGTGTCTGTGACATGGTGTAATGTTGAAGCCCTTAAAAAAATTGCACTTCAAAATGATCATGAAGTGCCTCAAAAAAGTAAAAAAAATTTGAGTGACCGGTTTTACCATACTCATTTCACCCAATAGACTGTAGTGTTATAAAAAACGTAGGAAAAACGGTTTCTGAAATTTCAATTTTCAATCATAAATATCTTGATTTATAATTAAATCAGACAGGCGATCGGCTTAAAAGTCATGGGATTCCTGACTGACCTAAAGGTTTATAATTATGATTGCAGCATGAGCTAAATCCAGGATTTTGTTTAGAATCTGAGGCAAAGATACTCAATCCCTCTGAAAGACAATTGAGGTTTCTTATAAGAAAAGCAACACATCTCTTAAATCCATACGAACTTGACAAATAATCTGAAAAATTGCTTCTCCATTTTATCTTGACTACCGGTAATCAAAATATTGCATTTGCTTGAACAGAAATTAAATTTATAGGTTACAAATGACACATACATCCAACTCTATCAATGATCAATTTCTTCATCTCCTCTTTCAGACCCTTTTTACTCCACCCCCTCCTCCTGCTCCTCATCCTCCTCGCTTTTCTTTTTTTTCTATCTTCATCCTTATTTCCTTGTCCTTTGTTAAGTTATTGTCTCAATGATCTCTTTTCCCTTCATCTCTATAACCCTATCATTTGTTTAGTCATTGCCTTTGATTTACTCATCTTCTTCTCTTTCCACCCCTTAATGGCATACCAAAATAGTCATTTAATCCATTTCCGATATTACATTATTAGTCAGTAACGTTAATGTCAGGAGGGATTTAAACCCGAGATGTTACTGTGTCTTGAAGTGAATGAAACTTTCAGAAATGAGAAGAAACTAGAAATATATTAAAAATTGTGACATTTTGTTCCATGACCTGCATTCTAAATTTTCAAGTTGGTTTTAAAAAAAAACGATAAAAGTAAATTGTAAATGAATTGTAATTGTGACTTTGACTGGTGTACGAGTTAAAAAAACCCTAACAGCTCTAAGCAGTCAATATAAAGACAACAGCTTTCAATGATAAAGTCAATATTTTAAAGGTAAAGACCAGTTTTGGAAACGCCCCTCTCTCAAAAAAATGAAATGGAAGCTCTCATTACCAATCATGTGAAAGAATATGTTTTGACTAATACGTGATGATACAAATTTTGCCGGGAAAGTCGGAAACCGCCTACTTTTGATATATTTGGTAAATTATTATATCTATTGGGACCAAATAGATATCGCGCACGTGGTCGCGAAGTCCCATATACATCTTTCTGTGTACAGTGCTTGTAACTTTACCAAGACTGGGCCAAATTTCTTATCATTTTGATGATTCCAGAACCTTGCAGTACACGCCAATACTTATATGCTAGATGATCAACCTTTTCTGATCGATTCCACAACGTTTCTTTCACAATGCAATCGCATGAGCCATGACCAGAACTGGTCTTTATCTTTAAGGGTTTCAAGAATAAGAAATAGTATGTAGCAATCTCTCAATGGGCGGAAGGTTATGAACTTACATCATTTAACTGTATTGTTTGTTTGTTTGTTTTACCTGACTGCTAAGAAAGCATGTGTATGCTTGTAATTAAGCAACCAGGGGACCAAAGGCTTTAAGTCCTCTCCGAAGGACTTGGTAAAGAGGATTAATGCTTTACTAAAGGGCACTAGCGCATCAACTTGGTTTCGAACCAGAGACCTCCCGGCTACGAGACCATTGCTCTACCACTGAGCTATCGCACCTCCTACAACTGATATTTAAACTACCGAGTTAACACTGTTCTTACTTTCAACAGATATGAAAGAACGTTGAAAAAAACGTTCTTGCTTGCTTGAAAGTACATGATTGGATTAGGTGAGTTGACAATCCAAGTTATCAAAGGAGGCAGACTGTTCTGTCTTGTTCTTGCTTAAATATTCATTCTTTGTTGACTTCTATTTCCAACTACCATCTCATCTGTTCAGAGCCAGAACAGCATTGAATCTATATATTAATACGCAAAATCGCCGCGGGGGGTGCGTAACGGTCTGCCAATGTGAATTTTTTGACATCAAACCCGTCTTTCCTCGACCCTGCCCGCCTCTGACGTGGCGCGGGAACGGCGACACAATTCGAGCGGATGGGATCGGGCATGTCGCGTGCCACGTCGACCCGTGGTCGCCGTCCATGTCGTTATAGAGGTGGTTTCGGGTCCCGGGAGGACGGGCGGACGAGCACGGCCGGCGTCGTCCGTGCAAGGAGGCGACGAACCCGCGAGTGAGTCGGCGAGGCGTGCACCCACCCTCTGCACGTCTAATCAAAGAGATCACACTATCAAGAGACAGTCCAGTCCATGATGTGTTGTAGCAAATATGCACGTCGCAAAGGGTCGGGCCTATCCCGTGTTAGGCATCTTGCTATATGCGGTCTAATCAAAGAGATACTTTATCAAGAGACACTCCACTCACGTCATGTAGCGTAGCACATGCATGATGCGATGGGTTGGGCCTATCCCGTGTGAGGCATCTTGCTATATATACGCTGCAGCCAAACTGACGTCAACGTAATACGTGGTTCTACGCTTACACACGTACACACAGTCGAGTAATTCGTGCGACGGTTACAATATATTGGCACAAACAGTCCGATTTTTCGCGTAAAATCTTTACTTTGAATATATTTGTACAAATTCTGTGGACCATGCCAACATAATCATAGTCCAAGCTTCTGCTTTATTGGTCTTTTCATGAAAACTACATTGAAATCACAACAATAATAACGCAAATAGATTGTAATTGTCGAGACCATATAACTGAAGAGAAGAAAATTCAGCGAGCTTAGGTAATATCACATGCCTCCGCACGGCCAACTCCCGGTGTCAGGCCAGTCACGCCATGCAATTTACCCAGTGCGGTAACTGCAGCACTCTACTGCTGTACCTGTAATACTGCAGGCTGTATAGCGTGTCTTTAGATTCTTCAATGTTTCATGTTTGAGCCGTGCAATGAATTGTTGTTTTCTGTTATTTCTTTATTGAATGTGATGTGAATGTGAGTACAGTACATGCTATTACAGAAGTGTCCAAGGAATGATAGGCCTACAGGTGGAAGGGATATAAAACAAATATACAATGACTCATTCTCGGAACAAGCTAAAACTATTCGCACTCGGGAACATCATGAAATGGAACTGTTCTCTATCGGGCCGCGATGGCCCTCGGGATGATATAATACGATTTGATGTTCCTTCGATGCGAATAGTTTTAGCTAGATCCTCGAGTCACTTCGAGTGTCATAAATTTGTATATTATTTTCATGTAGGACTAAATTAACTTAGCAATGTGTGAAAATAACCAAAATGATAATGGGAAGTGCATGAGAACAATATACGTAGGCCTATCAGGGGCGTCGACCAATCCATTATCCGGGGTTACAATGCGTCTTCTTTCTGTAATAATTGAATGAACGTCAAAGCTTCGCGGTGAAACGGGAGGGGGACTGAATTCAAACAAGGATTAAGAGTCGAGAACGGTACAATGAATCTTCTTCTTTCTGTAATAATTTAATGAAACGTCAAAGCTTCCGCGCTTCGCGCGGGAGGGGAAAACTGAATCAAACAAAGATTAAGAGTCAAGAACGTACGAATCGTCTTCTTTTTAAAATAATTTAATGAAACGTCAAAGCTTCCGCGCTTTGCAGTGGAAACTGAATTAAAGCAGGGATTAAGAGTCGAGAACGGTACAACGAATCGTCTTCGTTCTCTTATAATTGAATGAAACGTCACAGCTTCCGCGCCGCGAGGAGGAAACTGGATACAAACAAAGATTAAGAGTAAAAACGGTACAACAAATCGTCTTCTTTTTAAAATAATTGAATGAAACGTCAAAGCTTCACGCGAGAGGGTGGAAACTGAATTCAGACAAGGATTAAGATTCCAGAACGGTAGAACGAATCATCTTCTTTCTCTTATAATTTAATGAAACTTCACAGCTTCGCGTTCGCGAGAGGAAACTGAATTTAAACAAAGATTAAGAGTCAAGAACGGTACAACGAATCGTCTTCTTTTAAAAATAATTTAATGAAACGTCAAAGCTTACGCGCTCGGCGAGAGGGTAAACTCAAAGAGTCGAGACGGTACAACCAATCGTCTTCTTTCTCTAAAAATTTAATGAAACGTCAAAGATAAAAAAGACAATAAATGAACCGGTCACCAATGAAAGTACATGCCGTGAAACAGCATAACTATATAGAGAGTGACATGTAATTGTGTCCCCATGCTCAAACTCGGATTGCAATGACGCCCTTGATCCGGGAAAGGGATAGTGAGAATAATTGGAACGAAGTGACGACAATAATCGTAAATAACGAAAATGAAAACGAAAGTAAAGTCTAAAATATCTGCATCAATTTTGATTACAAATTATTGATTTCACTGTTTTCTTCCAGTTTTCAAGTTTTGTTACATGATTCAGATAAAAATTAAAAATTCAAAACGATACATGATGGGACAGCAAACAAAAGGTTGGTATTCTAACGAGTAAAATATAAATGAAAAGAAGAAGAAAAATTATAAAATGATAAAAAGTAGGCCTATACAATGAAGAGAAATAATATCATCTAGCACAGAAATTATCTTTAAAAAAAATATAATAATAATTATGATTAAAAAAATAAAATAAATAAATAAAAAAAAATAAAAAAAAATCGATATCACATTATCTATTTACAACCCCCTCCCACCCTCCCTAGAATCCCGTGGATTTTCCACGGGCCCTGCTAGTATGTGTTAATGTAATAGTTAGCAAGGTTCTTCTCCAAACAGACATATATTTCCAATGGGTTTGAGCATGGAAACCTTTGGGCTCTGTGAACAACACTCAATAATAATAATAAATTAAATCTATAAAGCGCTTAATACAATGTTTCTGAGCGCTGACAAAACTAGATACAACGTAAAGTAAACATACAGCAATGATATTACATAAACCTAATAATAACAATTACAGATGATTAGCAACTTACTTTAAACAAAACTGCCCTATAAATTACTATTAAACAAGAATTACTTCAAACTTTCCTTTAACGACTCTACAGATGGGGATTGATGGATGCTAATTGGTAAACTATTCCATAATTTAGGGGCTACAACAGCAAAAGCACGATCACCGTGACAGGTATTGGTTCCGGGATCAGGGGCGTATTGGAAATTAGCATGTGTTATTGACGATAATGTCATGGAACTCATGGAACAATAGGTTTGAGAAGGTCATTTAAATATGATGGAGCATACCCACGTTTAATTTAGAATACTATCCAAAGAATCTTAAACTGAATGCAGGTTGAAATAGGTAGCCAATGAAGAGATCTAAGACTAGGAGTTACCGGTATGTGTTCATTTTTCTGTTATTTTCTGACCTCAACAGGTCTGTCCCTCTTCTACTGAGTCTCTGAAGGGCGTTAAATCTTTGTAATATAAAGAGTTAACACCCTTCTGGCTCGTTAACACCCTTCTGGCTCTCATTAGAACCTTAATTCTCATCCATATTTTGAAAGCAAGAAGCACCCAGAATCATTCTTTCTTATTTCATCACAAAGAGGAGAAAGCCCATGATTGGCCTGTTCGAGTGGACCACCGTTCACTTGATTCTTTGCATTATTCACAGACACATTACTCACGATAACGGATCTTGATGGGGTAGCGAAAAAGGAGGGCACTACGGTGGCTGCAAAGAGAAAATGTGGCAGATAAAATGCAAATGCGCACATTCTCGTCCAATAAAAGCCCATCAGCTTCACTCTCACAGGGTCCCCAGGTGATAGAGTTTCTGGTTTAGATTTCCCCCGCACATTTTACATTTAATAAAGAAAAGATTTGCGCTCTGACTCAGCGCTAAGACTTCAAGACAAACAAGAAGAATAAAGAGGATGGGACAGACAGAGAGGGAGATAATACAAGAAACAGGTAGATGAAAAGATAAAGAGGAAGAGAAATAAACGAAGGAAATCAAAAGAGAAAATATGAGAGAAAATACAACATCAGTAAAAGGGAGAAGAAGAAATTTGGGGAGAGATGTTATGAATGACCAAGAGAGAGTGAGAAAGAGAAAAGGAAAGAGAGAGGGAAAGAGATGAGAAAGAGAAGGAAAGAGAGATATGACAAGAAAATGAGGAAGAGAGACAAAATAAAGATAATCAAAAGAGAAAATAAGAGGAAGAATATGAAGAAGAAAAAAAAGAATAAGAAAGTAGGAGAAAGATGTTATAAATGACCAAGAGAGAGAGAGAGAGAGAGAGAGTGTGAAATGAAGAAGAAAATGGGGAAAGAATGAGGATGAGATGGAACGTATACAATAAAGAAAGATTTGTGAAAGTTGGAAACAGAAGAAGGGGAAAAGAGAAAGAGGGCCGGGAAGAGAGAAAGAGTGAGCGGAATGAGGATAGAAAGAGAGAGGTGGGGGAAGATTACAAGTCTGGAGCGGCACGACATAGAACGAGACTGAAATGAAAACCTTACAGGCTCGATATCACTTCCAAATTAGTTTGTAGCTTTCATCAAGCCAGCTTTGGAGAGAAAAAAGATGGGAGAAGCGAACGGGAAAGGGCCGAAAACTCGTTTGTTATGCGGCTTTCGATCGAGCCTCGAACAGTTGAAAAAACTTTGAACCCCAGTGCTGTTGACTCGTAGACTGCTAGGAAGCACGGAGACATGAATAAATGCAACATTTACGAGAGGACGAGGTGGTCCAAACAGCTCAGGTGACTGTGGCTAGATGTAATATGAAATTCATAGGAATCTTCTAGATGTGCTAATTTCAGAGAATGTGAAAATGTGTATGCATGTCAGGAAGAGTCATACTGCTCAGAAATACAACAAAAGGGGATTCTGAAGAGCAGCATTTAACATTCTTGTTTTATAAGTGCTAGCTAACAGTCAAACGCGTTAGGGGCTGCCAGATAATGCTATAATGCTATACAATGTTTTATTGCATGACATAACTTCAGAAAGAGTTCATGTGAGAAAATCTGAAGCATTCACTTTACTTTTCATAGAGATGGGAGGGGGACTTACACCATCTGGGGGGTGTTTCACAAAGACCAAGATCAACTTTAAGTTGGACTTAACTATGGCAGGCCATTCATGCCACTAGTTCCTCTAACCATTCCTGGCATTGGTTTCTCAAGGGACGTACAAATCGTACGTGAAGGAAAAAATATTATCTAAAGATCGTAATTTAGAGACCAATGGTGGGAGCAACCAGTGGCACGAATGGCCTGCCATAGTTAAGTCCAACTTAAAGTTGATCTTAGTCTTTGTAAAACACCCCCCTGGTTATAGCTATAAAGACAGTAAAATTTTTACAAAGAAATGTAGAATGCTTGTCAAACGCTTTCAGTCAACCATTTTGTCAGTCTAAAAAAAAAAATGAATAGCTTACAGGAGCTCTTTAATATGATTTTCAATTTGTAAGGTAAGATTTCCTTCCAGTGCTTGTTAGATACATAGGGTGGTATTCTCGAAAGCGGACTAACTTTAGTCCATTGTTTAATCCTCCGACTAAGTATGGAATGCCAAGTGTCCATATAAATATATTTTTGAATAATTTGATATGTCCCTAAATTACCATGATAACATAATTATTTCATAGTTATATTGTTGTTTATTAATTATGTTATTACATTTTATTTTAATTCAATTAAGTTATTCAAAAACATATTCATATGGACTCTTGGCATTCTATACCTAGTCGGAGGATTAAACCATGGACTAAAGTTAGTCCGCTTTCGAGAATACCACCCTTAATTTTTCATGAGAGCTCTGGTAGAGCTTACAGAGCTAAATCTCTCTATGCTCACTATCTGTTACTATTTTTTCCCCCAGCTATGAGCTGTAAAGAACATTGTCACTTGTAAATGTTTCATCGGCAAGACCTGATTGATTAATCAGGGCCTAAAGATACTCGTTTTTAAAATGGGTCATCGCCTAGAAGCGACTATTAATGCTCTTGTGAGATGATGATCGAATTCTTACAGAGTCTTGCAACATAATGAAAGCCATTTTCACATGTTTTCAAAATGAAATCTTCAGGTGATGTCTTAAAGATACTCTGTCCCTTTTGCAGCAAACATCAAATTATGTAGAACATTGCAGGAATCATGAATATGTCATGTATGTCCTATCTGCTGAATTTAAACGTTAGCAATGTCCTAGTATTCAAATTATGCGAGGAAACCTGTTTACTTTCTAGACTTTACTGTCAGACACCATTGAGTGACTGACTGAATTCTTTTTTTCTTTTGTAATAAATTACATAAAATGAGCTGTAACAGGTACATGCAGCATTTGTCTACATCAATAACCCACTTCTTGTAATGGCCAAAATTAAGCTGATTGAATCTTTGCGCCGCACAAAACATACGACCATTCGGTAAAAGGGTCTAAAATTCAAACTATTTACATAAGTGATTGCAATCACTTATGTTGATTCAACAACTAATCGTCGTTATTTTCCCACAAAAAAAACTTTTCCAGCCCTTTCGTTTTGAAGGAAGTTCTAAATCAGTATTATCTTTCAAATGCCATTGGAACTAACCTTTTCATTTTCATTTGCCTGCAAATGGGACGTAGTACCTTTAAAGGCATCCTTTAACAATGTTAAATCTGAGATGCACGGCCCTACGTGTTATCAGTGTCTGTGATATGGTGTAATAATGAAGCCCTAAAAAAAAAAAATGCGCTTCAAAATGATCAAGAAGTGCCTCAAAAAAGTAAATATCTTTGAGTGACCGGTTTTACCATACTCGTTTTCCCCAATAGACTGTAGTGTTATGAAAACCGTTAGGAAAATGCAAAATTTGGTTTCGATTTCCAATCATAAATATCTTGATAATCAGACAGGCGATCGGCTTGTAAAAGTCATGGGGTTCCTGACTGACCTAAAGGTTTATAATTATCATTGCAGCATGAGCTAAATCCAGGATTTTGTTTCTGAATCTGAGACAAAGTTACCGGATCCCTTTAACTCATTGCCTATGGGAGCCGGGTGGTCCCTGTATTAAGACTATGGAAATGAGATAATTCAGTAGTCAACAGGTTAAAGACATACAGTCATGGATTCTCAAGGGAAATCTTACACCCTTCAGGTATTATCATTAATTCCCCATCCAAACAATGGCTGAACGCTTTCTAATCCCTTGCAGCAAGTTCCAAGTACAAGTTTCGCTGCGTGTGATTTTGCACACAAACTAATAGGAAAGCAGCATGGTCAGCAAAGACTTTTAAGAAAATAGGAATTTTAACCTACATTATAACGACTACATTATAGCTCCTGTGAGCTATGTATTTAAAAAAAAGTCTTATGTGAACCGAACCCAACGCTCTCTGTATCAAACTGGACCAAAACATGCTTCTGAAAGTACCTCAATGCGAACATAAAACTCTCAAAAGCCAACTCTACCAAAACAGGTTTCTCATCTAAATGTGCCTAAGTGTGAACGTGACACTCTAAATAAAACAGGCTTTTCAATGTGCCTCCATGTGAACATAACAACATCCAACTCTACCATCTAGCTAGCATCCATCTCTACCAAAGTGGGATTTCCATTCAATAATGTGCATCAATGTATAGATATTTTTGTTGATTTGCTGGTAGTAATAATAAGTGTGAATATATCCCTTACAATATCCAACTATCTTCCAAAACAGGCATTTCCTTGCAATTAAGTGCCTGAATATGAACATAACACTGTCATAACTTAAATCATGGACCTAATATGCTTATATCAATCAAAACAGGCTTCTCGTTTTTGCCTGAATTTGAACATCCCCTGGACCTCAGAAGACTCTAACTCCGAGAGAGAGGAGAGAGAAATTTGAGAGATGTCCATTGTTGTCAGGACAAAAGACAGGCAGATTAAACTGCAGGTGGTGGCAATAGATTTAGGTGATCCCCTCAATTTGTTATCAATCATGTTCCCTTCAACACATACCCTTTTAACTTTTTGTTCATCATCATCCCACTGACCCCCCGCCCCCCTCCAACACTGCTGTGTAGAGTCTAGACAGGTTTTTAAGCTAATTCCTTGCTCTGAAAAGAAGCTTTCTCCCGCATCAATTTCTCAAGATCTGTTTGATTCTGAGGATCTCAGGACTGTTTTCCAAGAAACATTTGAGTGGGCTTTTTTATGATACCAAATACCGCATTTGTCATGACCAATATCTAGAAAAGCATTAAGATTGCAAACAAACATTTGAGTGTGTTCTTTCTGAAAGTTAAAATACCAAAATATATTTAAAAAAAACATATTTGTCATGTCCAATATCTAGAAAAGTATTAAGATTGGCAACAAATATTTCACTCTGCTCTTTTTGACAATATAATATTCAACAACAAAAAACATTCGTCATAGGAAGACAATTAAGATTGCAAGGAACATTTGATTGTGCTCTTTGTGGATGTAATAATACAAAAGATAATTTAAAAAACACATTTATAGTACAGTCTGAAAGATTTGAAAGATTTGAAAGAAACGTGATGGTGCAGCTTTGAAACAATGAGAAAGGAAAGATAACCTTTGGCATATATATCCCATGATAAATACAACCTGGCACAGGGAGATTATTTGTGTAGCCTATAGAGAGTTAATAAAGAAATGTAGAACAAAAACTGTCCAATCAAATATCTTTAAGAGCCTTAAATATTCATTCTAAATAACCAAATCAATAATATCACACTTTCTCAGAACTCTGGTAATTTCATTGAACAAGAAGGATTTTTCTCTTATAAATTCCTTAAAAAACCACAGGAATCATTCTAGGACTCGGAAACAGCTGTTTTTGGAAAGATGCGATTCATAAAAAATTAAAAATTGGGTATCAATATAATTCGCAAAGGCGCGACTTCCTCCATTTTAATGATTCCAAAACCTCACAGTGTACACGATTTCATATTCACCTACATAATCAACTTTTCCCAGAATTTTTCAAGATGGTTTCTTTCAGGGTGTAATTGCGTGATCAGAACACAACTAATTCATCTTCAGTTACTGACTTGACAGTTTCTTGCAGTGTAACCCAGAAATTCCACAAAAGTCGCTTTGGTAATATTTGATGTAACGTAAATGACACCGATTCTGATTATCAAAAGTTGTTTACGGAAAACTGTGATTTACGTAAACAAAACCGTGACCTACCTTTTCGTGTCTATTTACTGCAGCTCTGCATTTAGCAATTTATCGAGTGCGCCTGGAGCATCTTCCTGCGCTAGCGTGGAATTTCAGTGATTCTGAAATGAAAGAAAACAGAGAGAAATACTCATTAGATTGGGAGACAAAAGCCACAATCCATCCATACAGCATTCTCCATTATCAGATTAACAGCAAGCAAGATCCTTCAATCTGAGCTGAAACGTGAGATTCCAAGGCTGACAACCACTGTATGTCTTGCTCTATTCCTAAGAAATATTACTGAATTTGACAATTCTTTTCTCCTTTCTAAAAGTTACGGCAGATTATGCATTCTAAATCTCATCTAAATTATGAGTGATGGATATGCCTACGTATGATTTGAGAAGAAAATTAAAAAGATAATTTCATCGGCTTTGTAAAAAAAGGGGGACAACTCTCTCCACACAGTATGATGACAGTTTTTAAGATAATCAACTTGCAAAGTTTCAGCCATCAGAAATGTGATACAAAAATCTCATTAATTATTCTGGTTATAACGATGTACATATATTTTTATGAATAATTATTTTTTTGAATACATGGATTTTTATATCCTGTAAAATTCAGTCACATCTGCAAATAGCAAAATAAAAATTGAATTAGCAAGATGATGAGTTATATCAACCCTTTTTACACACCAAAGACCATGATTTCACAATACATGTACATGCATGTTACATATATATAAATCTTTGGATTTGTTTGTTTGTTTAATTTTATTTGTTTGTTTGATTTTGTTTGTTTGATTTTGTTGTTTGTGTTTTTATCAGGATGGCAGCTTTGCTCAAGTACACTGTACAACTCGTCGCTGTTTTCACGAAGTGACGGTAGTGAAATAAAATCGCATACAGTTTGCGTGACGATTTTCCTCACTACCGTCACTTCGTGAAAATAGGGACGAACTGTGTAGAGCAAAAGATTACTATAAATGAAAGTATAGTGTTAAAGAAAGATAAGCCAATTAATGTTATGTGAGAATATTCAAACAAATCAGCTTTTTCACATTATTGAAAAAGATGCAATCCGGGTAGAATGATATTACTTTTACCATGAGGGAAATCTTAAGTAGTCATTTTAATCTTTGCCCGGTCCCCAATCTCCACTCCTTTCAAATGAGTTTCGGAGGGAGAAACGAGTCAGAGGGACCAGAAATTCACAAGATTCCTTGCGCATGCTTGGCCGGTATTAAAGTGCCCGGGTGTGTTTAAAAATAGGGACTCTCGGAGGCTTTCCAAGGGATTGAGAGAGATGTAATCCCAGCATGCACTTCCAGCAATCCATCAAATGTGGACCGATTGTGGTTTCCTCAATCAGAGTGGGAATGTCTGATAACCTGTTCACACTGCAGGAAAATCATAAGAAACTTGTATAAAGAAACGTTGTATAAAGAAACGTCATATAAAGAAACCTTGTATAAAGAAACGTCGTATCAAGAGTTCCATGAAAGCAGCTGGTCAATCATCAGTGCATACTCGCGATAAGCCCGCCCAGTTACGCAAATTTTGCACGATTCTTTTTTTTTAGTCTAAACGTCGTATAAAGAAACGTTGAATAACCAAACGCATGATACGAAGTACAGAATACATACTGGAAAGGGACTGTGATTCTTTATTGAGTTTTCGTTTGAATGATGCTCGAACATGTGTTTTGTTATTTAACTTTTCTCTAAACGTTTAGACTAGAAAAACGTAACTACTTATCTTATAGCTATATGAATATGATTCTTGTATAACTATACAATGAAATCTTGAAGTCTGAATGCAGGGTAAATGCCTGTCAGCTTTTGGGCTCTCTAGGAAAGAGAGAGAGCCGGAAGTGAAGTCCCTGTCTGGCGCGTGATGAGACCTCTGAATGTGGTCTTGGCTTCAAGGGGTTAGATTTGGAGAGGTAGCATCTTATAAAACGGTTTGGTTTGTGGACTGTTTCAAGTATCACATCAACATTCACTAGATAGCTAACCCTTGGTCCGATGTCTAATTCAGATAAAATAGCCCCCCTCCCTCCATTCTGCCCAAGTCAAATGATCATAAACAAATGGTAGACAGACGTACTTTGCAGGCATAAACCTTTGTCAGTCATTGTGCTCAACAGTGTCTGCACTGTGAGACTATGCTGATATCATATATTGACACAGCCAAAGACTGACAAGAGCTAGCCTCTACTCAAGGCTCTAGGAATTGTGGTTTAAGTGTCAAATTTAAGTCTGTGCCTTCCCCTCCTTTTCCTCCTTCAACTTGCCCCAGTGAGAGAAGCATATCAACTTTTGATTATAACTGAACTTATATATTCTTCATGACATTTCTCAATACACCTTTGTACAAGTTCTTTATACACCAATTTATCCAACATTTGATTAAGGCACCAGAAAAACTGACGATATAAAAGAAAGAAATAACAAGACAATCCAAAGGGGAAGACGGACAGATAAATAAATATACAATATACACAGAGTTTTTGAGCAAAGATTGCAGTGGGGAAGCTTGTGGGAACTTTCCAGCTAGAAATATATCCTCACTGCTCCCGCA
The DNA here is from genome assembly GCA_037976565.1 of Mesocentrotus franciscanus. Lineage (NCBI taxonomy): Eukaryota > Metazoa > Echinodermata > Echinoidea > Camarodonta > Strongylocentrotidae > Mesocentrotus > Mesocentrotus franciscanus. The sequence continues at coordinate 18,382,199 of CP137686.1, read as the reverse complement.
CCTTGCAAGCTATCGTCAGACATTACCCCCCATTCTCCAAGAGAAAAGCAAAGAGATTTCATCACGGTCTTCAAGGAAATCATATTTCTAAAAAACATATGATTGCACAGACACATAATGTGCAATGCCTCTTTAAAGTCTTATCAAAACTACGGAATCAGTAGGGGGTAGATGAGAGTAGGTGGGAAAAGGTATGAAATTGTGAACGCCTCAGGGCATACAAGGTGTTTACCGCATAATATTTCCTGTAAACATGGGGGTCCATTCACATATGAGAAAAATTACAACATACAGTTAACAAGTAAATTACTCATACCCCTTGTAAATTTGATGTTTTTTAGTGTTTTTTCCGAACTCAAAGATTGAGAGGTGGAAAGGTTGAATTAGGGCCTTTTTACTGGTAATTCTTTTAGATGTAAGCTTTAAAGCCCAAGTCCACTCCAAAAATAACTTACTTTCAATAGAACCAGAAAATCAGACAAACCAATCAAAAAAAGTTTGAGCAAAATCGGATAACTAATAAGAAAGTTATGAATTTTTAATGACATGAAAAACTTTGAAAATCACTACACAAATTGGCAACTCACTCATGAGTCTGTGACGTATGGTCCTCACTATCCACTAATTATTTTCTTTATATTGATAATATAAATTTCCTATTTTCACCCTAAGAATCTTATTTCTTCACATCAGCATCCAAGTTAGATTGTTAGTAATATGTTTTTGTGTGGATGCACAAATAAAGAGTAATTTTGTCCAGTTAAATCATGAAAAATTGAATTTTGATAAACTATTTATATAAAAATCAATAATTATGAAATACAATATTCAGAAAATAGTATCAATTCTTCAAAATTCATAAAAGTTTTTGGGAAATGTCATGCACGCAATATGATACAAATCATATAACCTGGGCAAAGGCATGGGGAAATCAAGTTTTGGGGGATAAAAAGGGAAATGAATGGGATTAAACTATATAAAGCAATTGATAAGTTGTGAGGACATGACGTCACAAACTGATAATTTGTTCACGTACTCAAAAAATTACAAAAGTTGGTTAGGGGAAGGAATAATTCAGTTGGTAACTGTAGATGATAACAGACAACAACAAAAATAATATTTTCAAAAATGAAACAATTGGTCATGCATAAGTAATAAGCCATCCTAAAACTTGAGATCCACCATTAATTTTCAGGAAGATAAGATTTTATATTTTTCGATCAACATTTCAAGGATTTCGGAAAGAGAAGGTCTGCGAGAGGTGGATAAACAAACAAACAATAGAAATTGAACTAATGATTGTTTCAAGTAGTTTTTGGCTTCCCACTGTTGAATAGCCATTTTCATAATGTAACCAAATGTTATGCATCCGTCTTTTTGAAGTGCATCAATACAAATATTACATTCACCTGTAATGAATAATTGTATTTCAATAGTCAGAATGCAAAATGCATATATATTACGTGTTGTTAGGTAGGGCAAGACATAATGTTTGTCCTACCAGGCAAACAACCAATGTATGCAGTTCGCATTCTGACTCTAGAAATACAATTATTTGTAACGGATGAATGAATCATTTGTATCGAGGCACTTCACAAAGACATATGCATTATTGCTAATATACAGTTCTTGCAAAGGCAGCAAACATGTATTTCTTGCAAAGGCAGCAAACATGTATCTCTTCTATAAATATCACAATACCATGTCACACCCACAAGACCCACTGAGATCGAAACGACACCTTTCATAGACCAAACAAAAAATTGCAATGGCAAGGACATTTTTGGTTATCAGTTGAACTCCAGTCAATAATAATAATAACAATAATTGAATGTTTTTGTATAGCGCGTCATAGGCATAATTGCATGTCTCTATGTGCTTTACAGAACAGAATACAGAAGGAGTGGAAATGGTGCACTGGGTTCATAATTGTGAGATCTTACAAAGTGTGCGAAAGATATGTTTTCAAATTACCTCTAAACTCTTGTAAATTTCGGTAAGGTATTCTGGTAAGTTATACCATAAAACAGTGGCTGCATATGAAAACGACCTTTCCCCCGTAAGATTTTGTCATAGTTTGTGGGTCATTAAATAAAGACTTTTAACTGGAACGCAGCATTCTTTCTGGTTTATACTGTATTAATGTTGTGGTGTGACTTGGCCATTACCTTGCAAACATCCACATCTAATGGTTCATTTCAATTTCATGAAAAATTCAGAGGTTGATATTGAATGATATAGTGACAATAAAATGTCAATCGAGTCACGAACATACAACACATACGTACTGAGTGAGTGGAATTGCACAAAAGTACTGCTTCATTTGGAAATCAGGTCCTGAACAAAATATGATCTGTTATGCAGTGTCTGAATGTTTCTAGCCTTAGGGTATCCCTCTCTCACTAATGAAAGAATTAAGGGGTGGGGACATGAAGAGAAAATGGGTATAGTCTGATTGATCACGGCCTCAAAATGGAGGCAAGCGAAGGCTTTTTCAAAAGGACGGCAGGCTTGAACCGCTATGAATGGAAACCAACACCTGCAAAAATAGTTGGAACGCAGGGGACTGAATTTAGGTCATGGTTCCATTTTGTGCCTCAGGGCCATATGAAGGGGGGGGGGTGTCCGATCCTTTATACCCCCAGAGTTAAAATGTGCACATGAGGAGAGAGGAGGTGCTTCATGCTCTCAATGTAATGCCAAAGAAACATAGATATGCCCCGTATCGGTTGATTCGCAGGGTTGGAAACGGCGTCTGCAGTGTCGATTTTCAAATCTCATGCATTTTTAGTTTCGAGATTTGTGAAACATAACCAAGAAGCTGGGAAGGCTGACAAGGCGAACGGGTAACAGATATTCCCGCTCTGCATAACTTATGATTTAGCCCCCACATCATGCACATGCCTACTTGTTAACACATGGAGAATGGAAACGGAATAACGCATAATCTCTCCAGAGTACTGTGTCTCTTGTAAACGTCCCATTGGCGATTGCAAATACAATTTTCCAAATACAATTTTCATAAGTATACAATTTTCATAAGCAAGAACATATCATAAGCTTCTCTTGATATTCTAATATGATTATCAGTTGCATATCTTACAAGATTACAAAACAATTTTGTTTGCGATCCAACTAAAAAAAAAACATATTCTGTGAATTTGAATAGCATCCCTAGATACCTGGTCAGCATGCCATATAAAGCACTATCAATTTAATACCAACATTTTGACTGTTGATACCCAAAAGTGTGTTAACTCTGTGTTATTATAAAGTATACAAGTTAACGCCCTTCTGGCTCTCTACAGACGATTTTTACTGTTCTGCAGAATAAGAAATTTCATCCAAAAAAGCAACATGAAGCTTTTAATTAATAAAAAAATGATAAAAGGAAGAAGAGTTAACTTAATGGTAATGATGGTATGGAATGCCTAAGAAATCTTGGGTTATTAAAGGTAAAGATCAGTTTTGGAAACGCCCCTCTCTCAAAAAATGAAATGGAAGCTCTCATTACCAATCATGTGAAAGAATATGTTTTGACTAATACGTGATGATACAAATTTTCCCGGGAAACCGCCTACTAATTGATATATTTGGTAAATTATTATATCTATTGGGACCAAATAGATATCGCGCACGTGGTCGCGTAGTCCCATATACATCTTTCTGTGTACAGTGCTTGTAACTTTACCAAGACTGGGCCAAATTTCTTACCATTTTGATGATTCCAGAACCTTGCAGTACACACCAATACTTATATGCTAGATGATCAACCTTTTCTGATCGATTTCTCAACGTTTCTTTCACAATGCAATCGCATGACCAGAACTGGCCTTTATCTTTAATTACGCTGTCTATGATTATAGAGTAGTTTGCGATACGGTATGAATAGAATTCACACTGTGTTTCATCGGTCCGTGTTGCTCATTAAAAAGTTTCATTGACCTTAAATTCTTAGAAAACTTATTAAACAATTCTACTAGATTCACAACTAATTTCAAAATGTTGATGAGGACCTTAAAGGAAACTAGTAGGTTTGGAAAGACGATTCTAAATGAAATCATTATCTCTGGTGAATATATGAACCACGAGAGAATAATCTGCATAAAATGCCTGTAGCAACTTTATTTTACGGATCCTATTTCATCTCCCAAAACTAGGTCATCAAATAGCAGTTTGATAATGTTCATCCTTCTTTCATTTCATCGCTCCAATTCAGGAAGAGTGATTCGTTGAAAGGATTGAGGGAAAAGTGTTTAAATGGATCATGGGGTTAGCATTACTCCCCGTGGAACATGAGAAATTTATTTATTTTCTCGGCACAGATATCTATCTATCTTTCTGTGATAACAAAGTAGATTAGCAGACTACTTCATTTATCGTTGCAATTTTGATTTCATTATTCAAATGCGCAGCTCATAAGTTTGTATGCATGTCCATCCCTCTATCTTCACCCATCACTCCCCATCCTCCCTTTTTTTTCTCTTTCCCTCTTTTTTTTTTCTCTCTCTCTCTCTCTCTCTCTCTCTCTTTCTTCTCCAAACTCAAACAATGAAAACCTGGCAATACGCTATCACTTGTTGGCTATTTGACATCTATTTCCCCCCAAAATGGAATTTAAATCAGTAATTTAAATCCAAATCAATGAAATAACATCACTAAAAAACTCTAAAGCACATTCTAATGGGTTGCAGAGTATGAACCATTTCTGAGAGGACTGTACAGAAGAGCCTTTTCATGTTAGACCACAAGATGGGGCTATATATCTCTGGACCTAGGCAAATAATGTGAGGACTGTGACATGTCGCATTACAGTCTTACAGACAAGTTCACCAACATGCCACTGAAAGGCATTATGATACACGCATTTCAATGGGATGTCTGTGAATTTGTACATATGACGGTTTCATGAGATGCTGCCCAGCTTTGCTGAACGTAAATGAAAATCAAGCAAGGTATAACAAATAAATAAATGCCATTTTATATATTGTCTGGTTAGAGCAAAGAGCCTCAAAAGTTATGAATTTACTTTCACTTTACGTCCTTATTACTCTTTCGGCAACAGTAAGGACTTGCGATCAGTATCTTTTAAAGCAATAACATGTAACTACTTCTGAACATCATTTCTAAATATAAAAATATAATGATATCTAATACTTCATACAAGTAATGAGGAGATGATAAATCACTAAAAAAAGAGATTCTGATTCTCATCATTTAAATTAATGACGCAATACAAAGTAATAAATAGTTCAAATGATCTATAGGATAACTACCATAAGGAAAGCTGAGCAGTGGCATAAGAAACTGCCATGACTGTACTACATTACCTGCATCATTAAACGTGTAATCACCTCGATTAAATTGTGCTTAGCCCCCCCCCCAATCATTACAGCGCAGTCTCTCTGCGCATGGTTAGGCACAGCAGAGGAGCTCAGCAAGATGGTCTATGGGATCAATCAAGGATAGTCAACCAATCTGCTTGTCATATCAATATGAAATCTGAATTACTTCCATGTACTGTCCAAACATGCCATAGCAGCCACATCTCTATAAAGGCCACTAGTATATATAGTGGTCACCTCTATAGTCTCCTCTTGAAAGAAATATATGTTGTAGAACCTCTAAATTTGTCTACCATGGTCACCTTTTGGTTTCCGTTGAGTGGCCCTTTAACACGGTTTCACTGTCTGTATATTTTTATTGCTTAATGTACTTTACAAATCACATACAAAATACATATTTTGTTCGATGTCATAGATTTCTAAAACCCTGATTTTACACATTGCAAAATGAACTATTTCATACTTTACAAATCCAAGTTTCTAAAAACTTGTAAATGGAACTATTTAATGCATATATATAAAACATAATCTCAGCTCAAAACTAGACTAGTAATATATGTTTACTTGAAAAAGCTCTTTAAAAATTATGAATATCATGGTGATGTCAGAGCAATCAAATTAAAAGATATGAGCTCAGTCACAGATTATGGCTTTGCAAAATCTAACAATGATGATATGAAATGGCATATTTCAGCTCTGCAAAATCAAACAAATTACATCCTGAGCTTGAGACTTGATCCGAAGACTAAGTCGTATCCTTACGTGACCTTTTGAACTTAATGGGTGGTGGGTTCTAATTGGCTAAGTCCTTCCTTCTTTGGTTTAATGAGGAAAAAGGGTGAGTAATGAAGTCCCTAAGAGATCCATTAATTGGACCTACACCGGGCAACCTCAAGTCAATCCTGATTAATTCAATTCTCTCCTCCTTGCAAGCCGTTCTCAGCGTTCTGTAGCTATGCCTTGGATGTTTAGCAGCATTGGAAGGAAAAGAAAAATACCTTTTATATTTTGAAATTAGAGAGGCTCAGGCTATCAAGTTTTACATTTAAATGTCATCCCATTTTTGTGACATCAATTTTAATAATAATTATCATATATAATCTTTCTAGAGCTAATTTTTAATTCTGTACATCGTTATATAATAATAGCTAAATTTATATTGCGCACACATCCATCCCAGACCTAGGGGATGCTCAAGGCACATACAAAGTAGTATTATTAAACTGGCTTTAGGAATACATTTCTACCAGGTACTCATTTACTACACATGGGTGGAGAGTGGAAAATGTAGAATAATGTCCTGCCAAAGGACATTAGTGCCACGACGGGACTCAAACCACCGAGTCCAGTGACGTCATCCACTAGACCACGACACCACTAAATAGGGCATGAAATTTCTACTATTGAAATAAATTTCACAAAGTATATACATGAACCAGATTTCTTTAAAATTAAGTGTAACCAGTTTGGATCTAGTTTGGATTAAATTTGATGCATCTCATAGGTACAAAATAACTTAGAAAGAGGATTATATTTTTCTTCGGAATGGAGCATAGCCATGAAGGAAGCTTTCTTTCAATCATTCAAAGGGATTGGGTATCTTTGTCTCAGATTCTAAACAAAATCCTGGATTTAGCTCATGCTGCAATCATAATTATAAACGTTTAGGTCAGTCAGGAATCCCATGACGTTTACCAGCCCGATTATCAAGATATTTATGATTGGAATTCAAAATTTCAAAAACCGTTGGGCAAACAGTTCTAATAACACTACAGTCTATTGGGGAAAATGAGTATGGTAAAACCGGTCACTTTTTGAGGAACTTCATGTTCATTTTGAAGCGCAATTTTTTCAGGGCTTCAAAATGACATCATATCACAGACGCTGATAACACGTAAGGCCACGCATCTCAGGTTTGGCATTGTTAAGCAATGCCTTTAAGCAAGACAAACTACTTTTTCTACTCTGTCCTAAAACCAACAGATACATTTAAATGTATTGCTTGCCCTAGATCTCTATATATATACAGAGGAAGCAAATGAAGCAAAGAAAGCGCACAAAAATAAGTCAAACATGTCATCTTGGAGTTGCCAATTTGAAAGTATAATTGGATGGTCTCTCTAGGTATCTCACAACTGACAAATCTTGCTACAAGTCACATAACCATCAATAAAACATTTGCCAAAAAGCGGCACTCGTACCGATTACATTCCAACATCTCCATCAATCATACGTAGATAATATGCATCTTACGTCCCAGTTTCTAATCAAAAGACAAAATTAGAATAAAGTATAAAATCAGACTTGTACTTACTTAATAAGCATTATCTCCATCCAATCTCTGAATCACAGCTATAAATTCTTTTCTTTAGTACTTACACTTTAAGGAAAATATATCAGCTTCAATCCGTAGGCATTACACTGGTGTGACAGAATTACTACTGCCTACTTGCATTTTGTCCTATGTGAAAGCCCAAGTCCACTCCAAAAATAAACTTACTTTCAATAGAACCAGAAAAAAACGATCAAAAAAAGTTTGAGCAAAATCGGATAACTAATAAGAAAGTTATGAATTTTTAATGACATGAAAAACTTTGAAAATCACTACACAAATTGGCAACTCACTCATGAGTCTGTGACGTATGGTCCTCACTATCCACTAATTATTTTCTTTATATTGATAATATAAATTTCCTATTTTCCCCTAAGAATCGTATTTCTTCACACCAGCATCCAAGTCAGATTGATAGTAATACGTTTTTGTGTGGATGCACTAATATAGAGTAATTTTTTCCCCAGTTAAATCATGAAAAATTGAATTTTGATAAACTATTTATATAAAAATCAATAATTATGAAATACAATATTCAGAAAATAGTATCAATTCTTCAAAATTTATAAAAGATTTTGGGAAATGTCATGCACGCAATATGATACAAATCATATAACCTGGGCAAAGGCATGGGAAATCAAGTTTTGGGGATAAAAGGAAATTAATGGGATTAAACTATATAAAGCAATTGATAAGTAGTGAGGACATGACGTCACAAACTGATAACCAAATTGGCAATTTGTGTAGTGATTTCATTGTTTTTAGTTTTACATACTTTTTCAAAAATTCATAACTTTCTAATTAGTTATCCGATTTTGCTCAAACTTTTTTTGATTGGGTTTTCTGATTTTTCTGGTTCTATTAAAGGCAAGTTATTTTTGGAGTGGACTTGGGCTTTAATACCAACAATACACAATATCCTTTTTATCATTCATATGATCATTTGGGTACTCAAAACACAAAGAAGATACTTCTTTCAATCTAAATGATCAAACCTTTTGCACCATCTTCTAAAATCAACAAGTAGTCATAGAGTAATTATGCAGTAGCCTTGGATTCAACAAGTATTGTAGTGTAGGAATGGGAGAAAATAATCATAAGGTAACTTGTAATCATTAGCTTGGGGAAGAAAAAAGCTTTCTACAAAATAAATTTCTATCATCTTCTTTCCCTCTTCTCCCTCCCTTCTCTCTCTCTCTCTCTCTCTCTCTCTCTCTCTCTCTCTCTCTCTCTCTCCCTCCCTTTCTCTCCCCCTCTCTTTCTCTCTCTTCATATCTGCCTGCGTATAGACATGTCAGCCCCATCTATTGATTAATGTGTAGTGCTCATCATCAGACACAGCTCATTAATCACACAACTCCTCCATTACACCCTCCCTCCCCTCCTCCTCTTCTCCCATCATAACCTCTCTCCTTCTGCCCTGTTCTCACTGAGGATTTGAGATCTTAAAAGAATTTTAGAACTTGAAACTTGTATAAAATCATATTAAAGATAAAACAGAATACATTATTATTTAGGATATGAGCAACTACCGGTAATTAAATTGCCTTGCCGAGAGCCAGTCAAGCAATATAGCTCACATTGTTTTGCATTGAATAAATATCCTTCTTCCTCTCACAAGAAATAGTGGTAATAAACTTAGCATCTACCACTTCCACTACCACTACCAATACGAGTACCACTACTATCATTACCACTACCATTGCCATTACCAATACCAATACTACTACTACCATTACCACTACCACTACCATGGCATTACCACTAAAACTAACATAACACAAACCCCTCCAATACCACTACAAGCATCACTAGCACTACCACTTTCACCACTATTACTGCTACCGCTACCACTACCACTACCACTACCATCACTATCACTATCACAACCACCACCACAGCTAACAAAATACTACTTCTGATACCATTAGGAAACAATCACTTTTAATGCTACAACCAGTATAACCATTAACTAGCATGAAAGCTAGTGAGTGGAATAAAGACAATAAAGGGATCCGGTAACTTTGTCTCAGATTCTGAAACAAAATCCTGGATTTAGATCATGCTGCAATGATAATTATAAACCTTTAGGTCAGTCAGGAAGCCCACGACGTTTACAAGCCGATCGCCCGTCTGATTATCAAGATATTTATGATTGGAATTCAAAATTTCAAAAACCATTTTCCCAACGGTTTTGATAAAACTACAGTCTATTGGGGAAAATGAGTAGCGGTATGGTAAAACCGGCCACTCAAAGTTTTTTGCTTTTTTGAGGCACTTCTTGATCATTTTGAAGCGCAATTTTTTTTTATTTTAGGGCTTCAATATTACACCATATCACAGACACTGATAACACGTAGGGCCATGCATCTCAGATTTAACATTGTTAAACGATGCCTCTAAGACCATTCTTATCAATGCCAATGACAGTCTCACTGTGGCCAGCAAAACATAGAAATCAAGGCTGCTAGCAGAAGTGGCTTTCTACTCTAGGACTACACTTTGTCTCAATGACAACATATTCTTATTACATCGTGGAGGCCCATCCTTGCACCACAAAACACTTTGCTCTCGCACAAAATCAAACATCACGGACACATCTTGGAGAGTAGTTTCTCATCTTACTCAGATAACAGAAATCAAGCGTTGCTAACAGAAACGTCATTCTACCTCATAAACACACTCCATTACTATCTAATTCATTGAATCAATTCAATTTATCCATCCCTGGGCCCCAAGGACATTCACATTACAATCAAATTTCAACCCATCATCGTTGATGGGAATTTTTCCACTCTGTGAAGCGTTCAATCTGCTGCAAGGTAATCATTTCGCTGGCAGATGGGAGCTCAAAATCATGCTTTTTTTTGGTAGGAATAAAAAAATCTGGCACAATTTATCTGTAAGAATGTGGATGTAAGAATAAGATGAGAGGGGTATCAAATGGTTTTTATCAGCCAACTTCATCAATACCTGTAGATATAAAGACTGCTCAAAAAGACACAAGAGTGTTTTTACAGGCCAGTGGTCTTTGAGAACAGGTGCAATACACATGTCGTTGAGGACAATATTCAAGAAAAATTAGACCCCGTTCTCACTCACTTTGAAAGTGGTCTTAGTTAGACCGCTCCAGAGGAACGGGTCTTGAGGAACGGTTTGCGAGGGTTCACACTCCGAGCAGTTTTTTATGGCTCAAACCGCTCCACGAGTCAAAGTGGTCTTGTTGCTATGGCAGCTCAGGTCAGCGGGTAAATTTTTCGCGGAATACTAAGCGTATGTACCGTACTACATGTTTCGCGTGCAACGTCACTAGACCACTTCCGTTCAAAGTACGCTTCCGTTCTCACTCGCACGTTAGAGCGCTCCAAACCGCTCTTAATAAGACCCGTTCCTCAAGACCACCGAGGTGGTCTTCTGGAGCAGTACAGAAGTCCACTTCCTGGACCACTTTGACCGTTCTCACTCACCTAAGAACCGCTCCTGAGGAACGGGTCTTAGTTAGACCGCTCCAACGAAGTGAATGAGAACGGGGTCTAACAGGGTCTTCTTTACAAAGATGTGGTCACTTAACAGGTTTGACTTTAATGCAAGGTATTTGAATGTAAGACCAAAAATGTAGGAGAATAATTGTTCACATGAAAAGATATCTCTTTTGCATTTATGCTACTTAAAAACTTAAGCGAAAAGCTGCCAACACATGACATCACCGATTTGCCCCAAAATGTCATATTGTATGTCTGGAGGTAGGGGGACGCTAACTCTGTAAAATGATGAGCTAATGCGCTTCTGGCTCCAAAAAGTTGATACATTACAAGAAAGGATCTCTGTTCATAATGATGATGACAGTGTCTTCCCATGAAGCAGCAGCATCGGCAGCATCAGCAGCATCGGCAGCATCAGCAGCCTGTGCTAGGCACTCATGGTGCTTTTTTCATCTTTTTACCATCATTTTAATATTTATACTTCTGACAATTTCAATATGTGTTTTATCAATGATGAGTCCATCGCTGCATACCGCTATGTTAAAAATGCATAGTCAACTAAGGACATTCGAGATCAAGTCAAAGATTTATTGACACGGTTACAGACATAGAAGAGGAAGAGGGGTAAAATAGCAATGTGATATATGAGGAAAGGAACATTGAATGAGTCAACATTATGCTCTTACTGGGTTTTCCTATATTCATTACTTTAAATGCACCAAGAATGTTCACATTTAAAAACAGTGATTACATTTAGAACAACCGTCTTGGAGAGGTTTAATGCCGTTTGGTTTACAACCAGTTCATCTACTACCTAATTGGTCTATTCCTATATGGTCCACACCCAGCCCGTCTACTATCCACATGGTCTAATAATCATTTTATCCACTTATCATTTGGTCTAATGACCATTTAGGCTAATAGTCATGTGGTCTAATTTCAATTTGGTCTAACATACAATAAGTCTACTACCCATTTGGTCTCTTGCTCATTTATTCTAATTTCCATTTTGTCTAATGCCCATTTTGTCTACGATTCATATGGTCTAAGAATCATTTAATCATAAATAATAAAAATCATCAAATGACAAACTGGTTGTAGACCAAACAGCCTTGGAGATACATCAAAAACATCTCTGAATCATTTACATTATTTTCAATCATTATTCTCATCAAACCACAAGTTTTCACATGCAAACGTACATATCGTTTCAGAATATGACATTCTAAAAAAAAGAACCACAAAATCTCTCACATTATCTTATATTCATTATTTGCATCACACTAATAGTGTCCATATTAAAAAAAACATTGTTTTAAAACATAACTTTTTAGAAGATACAATAAAGAAGATGTACTAAATCTAAATTTCCTGGACAATAAGCAATGAAAGAAAACAGAGAGCAATTTTGCACTGGACATTTTTGTTCAAAGACTGTAAACAAAATATGTTTATGCTTACTTTTATAGAATATTATAGCATAGCAATGTCATCTCTATGTTTCTTTGAAATGGGATGAAAATGAGACAAGGTATTCTCTCTCTCTCTCTCTCTCTCTCTCTCTCTCTCTCTCTCTCTCTCTCTCTCTATCTCTCTCTCTCACACTCATCTCCTTTCAGATTCTTTGCATAAATCCATCCATTAAAACCCATTTGCACCCGATTCTCCCAAATGTCAGTGATACATCACTTCAAGAAGAGTTTGACATGGACAAGAAATTCACAACCCTGCATACCTGCCAAAAGGGCTTATATCCATATTCCTACAAAAGCTTATGTGTGTGATGATGGGTTGATTGAAGGGAGATGCCAACACTATCAAAATGGCTCAGGATAAAAATAAGATATTTTTCAAGCGCAGTTGCATGAACATGTAACTTGAATTCAACCATTGAATATATGTACATATATATTTGTTATCCTTGGTTTTATGTTTCTGCATTTGCCTTTAAATAAAAACATAAATACACACCCCAAAAAAGATGACATATAAACAGATAAGAATTCCAAAATATGCAGGGAGAGTAATGTAATTCACAATCCTCCATTTATCACATTAAATGCCCATAAAAGTGAAATATTTCAAAGAAAGTTATAATTAATAAATGACTCACATCATCAATTTTACTTCAACTTGGTAAATGTCCATGACATTTATATGGTAAACAAAAGAAGTTGAATTCGACGACACCTTCTAATATTCTTTTTCGATGTAGAAATAAAATGATATACCGTACGTGTAGGTCCCAATAATATATATATATGTAGGTCCCAATAAACTACAGGAGAAAACATCACATGTAAATCCTCCCCTACCTATTGCTGATTAATTGAAAAAGACAGCAGAGTATTAAAAGCTTAGATCAAAAAGCATCATTAAACTGCACAGTTCGGGGGCAATGTTGCATTTCTCAGAACTCTTTTAAGGCAAACGTGTCCTTTTGCCAGTCGATATCTGGAGTCAAAAGTAGAAAGTGATCATCTTTATTCTCCTGCATAATGCATGAGAAATTTGGAATAGCACGGCCTACATAAAAACAGGCTTAGTATTCTGATCAAACTGGTTCATTATGCTCTCTTTTCAATCTTGATTTTTCACAATTTGAAGGAGACGCGATGGCTCAGCGGTAGAGCAGTGGTCTCGTAACCGGGAAGTCGATGCGTTGGTGACCTTTAGTAAGGCATTAATCCTCATTACCAAGACCCTCGGAGAGGACTTAAAGCCATTGGTCCCCTGGCTGCTTACTTACAAGCATACACATGGGTTCTTAGCAGTCAGGTAAAAACAAACCATCAAACCAAATGACGATAGCAAACTCTTACACTTTGTATCTCAGAGTCTGTTCTGTCTGTGCGTCTGTAAACTTTATGTCACAGATTTTTCTTCCCCAGTCTATGCATCTTGTTGTGTCTCTTCTATACTGTCTGCCACTCTGGGTGATTGTTCTCAGTTCTCATCTCTTCGTCTTTCAGTTTATCCGTCCATTTGATCTTCCCTGTCTGTCTATTTAACAGTTGACTAGCTGGTCTGTAAATCCCATCAGTCTATCTGTCTGTCTGTCCATCTGTCTGTGTGTCTGGGTGTCTATATCTGTACTCTTTTGTAATGGTCTTTATACTTTCTAGCTCTGTCTATTCACTTGTTTGTCTATATGTGTCTACATGGTTCCTTTGCTTCTTTGTCCTCTCTCTGTGTATGCCGAGCCCCCCTTTCTTTCTACCTCTCTCTCTCTCTCTCTCTTTCTCTGTCTCACTCTCCTCTCTGTCTGTCTGTCTCTCTGTCTCTCTCTCTCTTTCTGTCTGTCTCTCTCTTTCTCTCCATCTGTCTGTCAGTCGGTCTGTCTGCATTTGTGTGTGTCTCTCTCTTTCTGTATTACCTGTCTACCTATCTTTCACTCATGTCTTCCAAGCGCATCCAGTCCTTCATCACCTCATCACTGTTCCTCTCAGTTTCTCTCCCATGTCCCCTATCCTACCCTCCCGACCCATCTCCTATTCGACTCCTACACCCACCATCCCTGCATGCATATCATTGCAAGACATGTTCACATATAGAGGCGATGAATTATTCATGGCGAAGCTGAGAAGACACGGTTTAACATAGGGGCTCACTTTCGCCATCCAGGCTCCGTATCATTATCCGTCTGCAGCTGAACGGGACTTAGCTGATCCTCTCCTACCTCTCACCATTCAGGTTTCATCTGCAGAGAGCAAGAAGGGCTGTAACTCCTGTCATTTTACATGGAGTTAAGTCAGTCAATGCCCTTCTGGCTCTCTTAGCGGATGATGGATCCCATTTTAAGGTGCAGGTGCCACGCTAGATGTGGCCTGAAGTTCCTCCATTGGAAAAGTCTATTTGCATACAAGCTTTCTCAGACTGTTAACATTTCAGACAGATGCTACCTTTACAGGGGCAGAAGGGAGTATGTGACATCTCTCATTTTGTGGAAATAAGCTTCACAGAAGTTTTTATCAGGATCTGTTCTTATTTTTTTACTATCTTGGTACTATCTTATACTCATTACATTGTAATCCCTTACAAAGAGTGTCTGACATTATCTTTTAATCAGAAAATAACTGATTAAATTTGAAATGTCATCACAGAGTCTGCAATTAAGACTAATATAGAAGTAGAAAAACAGGATATGGTCACATGATCTAGATCTGACTGAGAGATATGGAGAGAGACAGAGAATGATACATAGAGACAGGGAGAGATACTAATAGTGAGATAGGGAAATAGATGGATGAAAAGATGGAGAGGGGAGACAGACAGAGAGGCAGAGAGAGAGAGAGAGAGAGAAGAGAAGCATGATAAGATGGAGAGTGAGAGACAGAGAGGAATAGAGAAACAGGGACAGGTAGAGACAAAGACAGACACAAAGACAGACAGAGAGAGACAGGAAAAATAGTTATGGACAGACAGAGACAGAGAGACTGAGAGAGATAAAGACAGAAAAAGAGATGGATGAAAAGATGGAGAGAGACACAGAGACAGAAGGGTTCAGAGATGGAGAGAAAGACCAAGAGACATAGTGACGGCATGATAGAGTGCGCAAGAAGAAATGAGAAATACAAAAATAGAAATAGCTGAAAAGATGGCAAAACAAAGAGAGATAGCCAGCCAGACAGAGGGACCGAGCATTATCAAATGTAGTTTGCATACATGCATGCAAGCCCCGGGGGCATTTACAGAATGAGCTGCCGACAATTTATGCAAGGAGCACAGGTGCACTGAATTCTCGTGTCAACCGCGGTGTCAAACCAATTTGAGTTTGCGATCGCCTTCCTTGACAGCAGCCCCTAGAGAAAGGTTTTTAATACCACATGAAAAGAAGGAACATTTCATTTCTTCAAGACATAAATCTTCAAATTGCATTTTTTTTTTCAACATCAATATTCAAAATTGATCTTGCACTTCAGAATTGCAGGACCAAGGGAAAAGAGCAAGTGATGATAATCATATATTGCACTGAGAGCAAAATGGCCTTAACTCATATCTTTAAATATAGAATGTGTGCCCTGCTGGCTCTCAGCAAAGGATGTCTATTTTAATCAATCATTTGTTTGATTTGGGATTTTTAGTCTGTCTTGTTTAAATTTCAAAGAAGAGAATTCTTGTTGGGAGTATTTATCTTTAGAAGATGTGAAAGTGTTTTAAACTAAATCTTGAGTTTCTTGATTAAAATCTTGGTCAGCTCTAAAACATCATGTAAACATCTTTCTTTTCCGTTAGATTGTGCCTAATTCCCTATTTCAAAGCTGGTCAAATCAACCTTGAAAATCTAAAAGTTCCAGAGTACACTATTTAGGGATTGTGTTTCATCTTTCCTAATCATAATATTCAATGAATGAACATGAAGGAAAACTCCTTTACACCCCTCATGTTTTTATCAGAACTGTGCACATTTGAGAGTTTAACAGTTGCTCTTGTGTTCCAAGATCAGCATCCTACACTTACTGAATTCCTAACGTCAATCCTGAAACAAATACTATATCTAACCCTAAACCTAACCTAAAACCCAAATGGAACCTTAACCCTCACCCTAAAATCATTGACGAAAAAAAGCCTAGAGCAATTCTTGCCATAGCAAATGTCGTTCCACCAAGTTAACATCGTGAAGTAACCGACAGCAAATTTCGTTATGATATAACTCTTATCATCCCTAATGTATTCAGCGTACAAGTCTAACCTGAATTTGAACCCGCTTACCGATCACTCCCTAAAGCAACTTCACGGTAAAAATAGTGCTCGATTTACATTGATGTAGTCGAAGATTGTTCCGCTTTCACTTCAATTCCATTTCCTCTCTTTCTATTCCTCTTTCTGAGAAGCCTTTTCTCCATCCTCATGGAACATTATCTTCCCTAATCGCCGTGAACTTTTTCCCACCAGATAGAAAAGGAAAAAATCAATTCAATATAGATGGAGAGCTCTTTTATCATAATTGCTTTCGCCCACCATATCCTTGGTTGAGAGCCAGAGGGATGTATATTTGTTTGTTTTAGGATACATTAAACACCCTTTGCTTCTGAATTGTGAGTCTAAGCTATATCTCTTAATATCTCTCTTATCTTTTCCTTTCTTACTCTATCCTCCTTAAATCTGCCTCGGCACTTGTGATGTTCTTTTGTTCAAAGTCTTATCTCCTGTGTCTTCCTGTCTGAGTATGAAAAATTACTTTTTTGTTCATGATAGCATTTACTAAACAATAAGTAGATTTTCTTTGAGGCACCCTCATCATCAAAATTAAATTTTCTATCACGAGACATAAAATCATCCTATCCACCACAAATCCCATGATCTCCATAAAATTGTTGGTCCCTTTTTAAAAAAAATGTTGTTACTCTTAAAGCACTTTCACACTTTAAACAGAACCATCATCTCTAAAGATGTCAGAAGAAAAGAATCATCATTATCATCATTATCATCATCATCTTCATCACCATCATCATCAATAACATCACCATTATTATTATCATCATCATAATCATCATCAAAACTAATAACACCGGTATCTCTTCACATCCACTCCTCCTCCTCCTCCCCTCCTCCCCTCCTCCCCTCCTCCCCTCCCCCTCCTCTCCTCTCCTCTCCTCTCCTCTCCTCTCCTCTCTCTCTCCTCCTCCTCCTCCTCCTCCTCCTCCTCCTCCTCCTCCTCCTCCTCCTCCTCCTCCTCCTCCTCCTCCTCCTCCTCCTCCTCCTCCTCCTCCTCCTCCTCCTCCTCCTCCTCCTCCTCCTCCTCCTCCTCCTCCTCCTCCTCCTCCTCCTCCTCCTCCTCGTCCCTCTCTCTGTTCCTCTCCCAGACACATACCACCCCCTCACTCATCATCGCCCCTCTACAAATCAAAATGTAATCTGCCATATCAACAGATCCCGCAGTCAAATCTCCCGGACCTAGCTGCCTGCTGTCCGTAAATAAATCTGAAATGGCATGATGTGGAACTGAGCAGGCATAGCGGACAATTGACATAAGATGACAGATATCTTGACTGAGGAAAATATCCATGATTTATTATTTATATCACACATCTGAATGTGGAATAAAATATGTGAATTCTGCCTAATCTTACTGATAAAAGGCAATGTTTACTGAACGCTAGATTACCTATGGGCATTGTGTGCAACATTTACAAATATTTCCAATATTTTGTCTCGTCTCAAGTACTTTGTCTCACTCAGTAGTACATATGGGCATTCTTCAGACCAAGATCCCTTACAAACCTGCTCATCCCTTCTTTATCTCCCCTTCTCAAGACTTCCTCGTTCTCTTTCCCTCTCTTTCCCTCCCTTTCTCCCCCCCCCCCATGCCCCTCACCCAGTCTCTCTCTTATTATCTCTGTTCCTACGTGCAGAGGCAATAGAGTGCGGTTGACTGGACGGTTTCATCACGCATCATGACGAGCGCAATCCTATACATCACCAAATGCTAATAAAGTTACATCGCCCTCGACGTGTAATATGCCACTGAACCAAGCACCGCTGACATGCCCAGTATTGCGGCGTCTGGGACACTGTCGGCTAGCTGCATGTAATAGACGAGGACCCAAACGTGCTCTTGGGAAACAAGGGGGAGGGGGGAGGGGACTCATGAGCAATAAAGATGTGGAAGAAAAGAGAGATAAGAAAATGAGGAAAGACTGAAGGTGTGATAAAAATGTAATAAAGTAAGACGAGATGGAACAAAGGATTGAAAGAAGCTTCAAAGAAAATCCCCAATCTCTACAAATGTATTGTCTTCTTTTCCCTCTGAGCTCTTTCAGTTAAAAACTCTGTCTGTCTGTCTGTCTGTATCTCTCTCCCTCTCGCCTTCTCACTCCTCTCTCTCTCAATCAATCTTCCTCTTATCACACGTATCACCCTGTCAGAATACTTCCCAGACAGTTTATCTCCAAATACAATTCTTCCCCTGGTATCATTAAGCATGCCCTTTGACATGCATCATCGGGAGTTAACTCTCCCATCCATCCCTGCTCCTGTTACAAGTCATCTGATGAGAGCGAGAAGGATATTGTCTCCATCTTAAAGTATAGGAGTTAAGGTCCTTCTGGCTCTCAGCCCCTAACACAAATGTGTGGGCGATGTCAAATCAGGTCTGAGTGGGCTGGAAAATGAATTCTGTACCGTTTCACAGGAAACCGTTGAATGTGTCTTGAAGTGTAAGTGTGTGTGTGTCTGGGTTTGGAAGGAATTGTGAGCATAGGTCAGAGAGGAAGATTGTGAAGGTAGAAGAGTAGCGAGACAAAGAGGGAGAGAGAGAGAGAAAGAGAGAAAATAACAAGTAGACTTTAGAGTTTGCATGTTTCCTTAGATAATGTATTAGGTTGTTTCTATGATGCATGATCCGGAGATGTTCATGGCTCCATTCAATTTCTCACATTAACCAAATGTTGGATCAGGTAACTCTAAGGGAAAAAAGGGTGCGTTTATCATGTCTTGCCACTCAGAATCAGCGTTTCTATATGTACATATCAAACCCCACTATACGAACATGTTTTGCGGGATGTCGCGTTTATCAACTCTTCACGATTCAAAATAAAGGCATTGTCTCTGCGCCGCTGCTTTGCACCGTTAGACCCGGGAAGCAGATTAGCCTAGGAAGGTCCGATTTGTATGTGTGGTTCAAAACAGCTTTGTGTTTATCATCTCTCAGAAACGTGATTCTGGCTCTATGTCACATTCAACACGCACTTTTTTTGGCGTTTTAATATACCCATATCTAAAGACGTTTGAAAACGGCTTTGCGTTTATCACCTTAAAAATTTGCCTGAAAGACGTTTGAAAACGCTGATTCTAGGCAAAAAATTGCACGATAAACGCACCCAAAGATAGACAAACCTAAAGACTGAAAGAAGACAGGGATTTATAGAAACATGCAAACACACACTAACGGGCGTTGCATCCAATAAGTCTGAAATTAGAATGCGTGGGAGAAGGGACGAGGGAAAGGAGAGAAAATGGACCTGTATAAGGGCTACCATACTGTGAGGTAGAGAGAAGGGAATACTGGAAATTACTTCCAAATGTCATCTACACTTCACAGACAACTCGCTAAAAGATTGCCGCTAAGCTGTTGCTATGGAAACCTGCATCTTTTCTGGGAGCAGGAGGTTGTTCGGGGTTCACTGCTTCATCGGAGAAGAGAAAATTCCGTTCCTTCAGGGAACACAGATGTAAAAGATATGCTTTGGCGAAAAAGCCCTTCGGGATGCTGAACAAAATTAAGCGCATTTTTGTGATGTCTACCGTCGTGAAAAGGGAACTGATTACTGAACACAACATATTACCATTACAGATATTTTAGCTTTCTTCATAAGAGAGGACTAAAATTTGTCAAAATTGATGAAACTAATCAGTTTGGTAAAAGTTTTATTTAATTGTAAAATTGCAAGATGAATTCGTCTCCTGAGAGCCAGGAATATGTTGACTCTACAGTAATCGATATATACAACAAAAATTGTAAATGCCATTTTAAACTTGCAGATTTGCAAAGACCTGCAAATTTCTCTAGTGCTTTTGTAATTTATTCGGACATTATCAATTTCACCAAATTCACTGCAAATTCACTGCAAATTCACTGCTTTTTATTTAACAAAGCCTGAAGCTTAATTAACCGATAGCTTAGTCAACTTGATAGTCATACGAGCTTGCAAGGAAACAACATGTCTAGTTTGTGCATGGGCATGAATATAAAACAGCTTGCTCTAGTTTCGGGGAGTTCTTTTTCTCTTTCTTCATCCAAACCAACCAACCTCGGTTGTTTTAATTAAACTTTGGATATCTCCCAGACCGTCACGTCACCAGCATTCAGCTCTTGCTTATCTTGCCTCGGAAAGAAGAAGAAGAAGAAGATAGAATAGATGATTGCGGGGAACCAGCCTCTTGGAAGATGAAGCAAAAAAATGCAGGGGAAAATGAAATTGCATCGGGCAGCACAAGATCACAGACTTAGTGGCAACTTTAGACTAGTCAAACACGGCTTTATTTGCTCTTTGAAATGGAGAGAGCACCCTGCACAGCATGGAGACCCTACATGAACGGCAGCCATCCTCAAGCTAGAGCATGGCTTGTACACCTTACAATAGTTCGTCTGTTGAGAGCCAGAAGGGCACATATCCTTTCATACAAACTTAACGCTATTCTGCATCTCACCAGAACATTTATCAACAAAAAGCATTGCTTTGCTATATATTTTTTCTTTATTTTTATGGTAATTCCTGGAAAACAAGACTATTTTTCTTCTATTTTCCTATAGGGAAAAATGGAGAAAAAAAACAAAAAAACATATTTTGCGGGCTAAGGATTTGGAACAAAAGATAGATGAATAACATATCCAGAGTTCAAAAATAGTCCCAACAAATATTTTCTGTGCTGTTTTCCACTATTTTTGACTAGGGTGATAATGTGTGATAATGGGAGGGGAAGGGGAAGGCTTAGAACCCGGATGTCGAGAGCATACTAATTTCTCCTTTTTGAGAAGCAATGGATAAATGAAATATGAGAATTGTGTCTGGCAGTCTTGCACAATTTAAAAAACCCAATGCCTAGTTAAAGGCATCGTTTAACAATGTTAAATCTGAGATGCACAGCATGGCCCTACATGTTATCAGTGTCTGTGATATGGTGTAATATTGAAACCCTAAAAAAATTGCGCTTTATAATGATCATGAAGTGCCTCAAAAAAGTAAAAAATCTTTGAGTGACCGGTTTTACCATATACTCATTTTCCCCAATAGACTGTAGTGTTATAAAAACCGTTAGGAAAACAAAAAATGAAATTTTGATTTCCAATCATAAATATCTTGGTAATCAGACAGGCGATTGGCTTGTAAAAGTCATGGGATTCCGGACTGACCTAAAGGTTTATAATTATGATTGCAGCATGAGCTAAATCCAGGATTTTGTTTCAGAATCTGAGGCAATGTTACCGAGTCACTTTAAGTAAAAGGATAAAACCACTTTGAGAGCACATAGGGATATCATAATTTATTACGATGTCATGTGTAAGCTTGTGTAAGCTTGTAAGTAAGCAACCAGGAGACCAACAGTCCTCTCCAAGGTATTTGGTGCTGAGGATATAGAGCATCGACTTGGTTCCGAACCTGGGACCTCCCAGCTATGAGACCACTGCTCTACCACTGAGCCATCGGGCCTTCTCTGATATGATATGTGCTATACAAACATGGATTGTTCATTATAACCACAATGCAGTAATCCAAATTACAGATGTTCAAATGAACAGGAAAGACATACAATAGAAAGAGTATACATGTATGTTATGGATGTAGATAACCACTGAGCCACATACTGTAAGAACAGTCTCCACTGTCCATTGTGTAAAAGTTAACAAAATCTAGTCAACTGCAATTTTATTGAGATTGTGACCAGGTCTACAATGTATTTAAGAAAACTCTGAGAAAGTTTGCTGAAGAATAAAGCAAGAAAACATGAGAAATATTTAACAAAGAAGAAGGGACTACCACATGGGAAATCCCCTAATTGCATGTGATCTGTTCAGCAAGATATTCAGGTTTAAAGTATATGTGCCTATCCCATTGCACGAATATTACGCACGTCTTACGCATGTCTTACACGGACAGGAATAAACCATGAAGCGACAAAAATTAACACCCACATGGGCTGTAAGGTGGGATGGAAAGATGCGTGTCCGCTTAAGCGACACAAAATGAAACGACCCAACGAGCGACATGGGAAATTCACCACCACCAGGCTCGCCGGGAAACGCACGCATCACGTCAGAAAAAATTACCACCGTGGTGTAAAGCAATCATTAGAAAAACACATGACATGCTGTCGGCAGGTCATTTTTTTTCTTGCACTGCTTATAGGGCGATAACGCGATAAACAAGCATAGACAATATAATGAAATTAAACGCTGGCGCTCTGACTAAATTTTCTACTATGCGCGGGGAGAAGAGGGAGAGCTAAAACAAGGTGGTTGTGTAGTCTGTATCATCAGACTCATGCTGGAAAAAATCTTAAAGGTATGGTTTACATATTTGGAAATACATGATGAAACAAAATCAATCCAAAAAGTGAAAAAGAGCAATCAAAACGGTATGGAATTACTCCTCTAGATATAATACCGGTAGCTATAATTTTTAAATTGTTTAGTACTGTGATACAAATAAAATATTCTTATAAATCCTATTTTAAAATTTTCTTTTTTTTGGGGGATCTGACAATCTAAACCCAAATTAATCAGAGATTAAACTATATTTATGACTACATCAAAATGAACTACATTTATGCCTACATCAATATGTTACATACCGGGTAGTACTTTGTGAGATCTATATATCTGTGCCACCTATTGTGATAATGATCATGATCATAATGATGGTCAAGATTATTACCCTAAATCAAGAGAATGACTCACATTGCTTCTGCTCAGGTGCTGAAATACGCAAAAAAGACAAACTAAACCAAACTAAACAAAAAACTAGAAATTAGCCTGCCTTTCAGGTAAAAACCTATTTTCTTTGCTTTCAATGAAATGGGAGTTGAATTTATTCTAGAGAGGGCAGATTAATTTCCTCTATCCTGGGGGTTTTGGAGCATGGGTGTAAGAATTAAACTACCTACTCGAGACTCTACAAGATTCTTTTTCACTGATAGTAGAGAACACTTATTCCTCCTGAAAGGCAGGCTAGACCAAAAAAACAAAATCTTACCTTCTCCCTTAGTTTATACACAAAACATCAAGACACTTTCGATGATACATTTATGTTTTATAACTTCTGTTGCCAATATCATCTGTTTTGAGCCAGAAGGGTGTTAAACTCATATGTGAAGTTAATGCCCTTCTAGCTCCAAACAGGCAATACTATATTTTGCCTTGAAGTCTAGCTTTCCATATACAGTGAAACCTGTCTATAAAGACCCCCCAAGGGAGACAAGAAAGGTGGTCTTTAAAGGCAGTTGGTCTTTATGTACAGGTTCCTTAAGTACATGTTTTCAATGAGAAACTATTTTCATGGGAATCAAAAATGTAGCCTCTGTAGACAGCTGGTCTTTCTATACAGTTGGTCACTAAAGCAGGTTTGACTGTATCACTAAAGGAGGTCAAGATGACAGAGGGATGATACCAATACCCGAGGTCTGAAAACAAAGACTAGCCTATTAACGCTTGGTCATAATATTTAAATAAAAGCACGGTGAGAGATGATGAGGTACATGTGTACTTTTTTTCCTTCCAAATAGCCCTTGTCTGAGGTAGGAGAGGTGAGTTATCATTAACTCTGATATTGTTTACCCACGTGATAGGTTAAAGTGGCACTGATAGGCAGTTTGTTTATCTTAAAGGGGCATTGTCAGAGCAACCTAAACCCCAGACTTTAAATGTTAATGAAAGTAGATGAAAGTAGTGCTATGTCCAAAAGGTCAACTGTCCGAATCTGACCGTCTTCAGCCATGACTGCTTGATTATCAGGTTCCGTGTTTAAGCAGATACAGTACTCTTCTCTGAATATTGGCACTGATATAACATATATCACGATCACCAATGCTTGTAACCTCATGTATATGTATTTCAACTGTTATCAGTACCCTGTATAAAAATGGTTATTGGAAAAAAGTAAACAAAAATTTGTCCAGGGTCCAAACCAATGTCCAGCCAAATTCTATTTCTACAATGTTGATGTTTAACAGATTTTATATTTCATTCTCTATGCACTAAGGGAGGGGATGCCAAAGTTACCTCCAAGTTGCAATTTTAAAGAAACAATTCAAGTTTTCAACAAGTGTTAGTCTTTATTGTTTAAATTGGTAAGATAAATATATACTTTGAATAAAAATTACTGATAACAAAAAAGGAGTAAAACTGTCCTGGATCAACAGATATTCTACAAAAAGAAAGATTTATTCAGCATCAGGGGCATTTACATCACCTGCAAAATCCCTAGTTTTTCCTCATATTCCATCGTTTCATTGGAAGTTGCTAGGCAACTGCCCATAAACACAATGAAAAACTCGAATCGAAAAACCCACCTCTGGAGTGTTTTTTAAATATTTTTAACTCCAACCCAAACTGTAGCAGATTTTGTAGTTTAAATGCTAGCACTCAAAACACAAGTGAATTATTTCTATTTTGCTCATGTCTGCACTACTGCATGCAGAGCAGCATCAAGTGGCGCATACGCACAGGCTGACGCACTCCTCACCAAAATACCAGAATTAGCAAACCCCAAAGGTTTTATTGGGTTTTCCCAGTAGTGTCAATGGCAGTTTTAAAAAACAAGTGAAACGCTCTTGGCGGTCTCGTCTGCATTACGCATTTCGATATGATGAAAAATTGAGGTAGGGACATTATTGATAGGCAGGTTTGCCGATTAGCAGGCCCCCCAAAATGAAATCCTCTGAATCTAATCAGCATTTTGAAGTGCATTTTGAAGTGAATATTGACTAAGAATATGCAGACCTGAAATGACATTTGACCTTGACTTTGTCACCTAAAAGACTAATCACATGATTGGTGATACTTGATAACCCTTATGTTCAAGTTTCATGGAATAGGAATGTATGCTAAATATATTACTCATTGCGGATGTAGTATCGAAAATAATATCGCTAGTGATATTCGTTTGTCTCGCAATGTGGTCAATAAGGAATCTAAAAGATCTCGACGTTTCGTGCGCCGCTGCAACACTTCGTCAGGTGATAAAAACTAATGTAAGCAAGGGTGCTTTATACTCTACGGGAGGACCGGCGCGACGGTCTATAATTCGATCGATAATCGGAAACAATAATGCACAAGGCCTATTGGCCTATCGGCTGATTATGCAAATGGCCTAATGGTCGACGCACACGGTGCTCAACCAATCAGTAGGCCGCTGGTTCGCTAATTATGCAAATAGCCTAATGGTCGACGCACGGTGCTCGACCAATCAGCAGGCCGCTGGTTCGCTCGCCTGCTGGGCGGAAGCAATGGCGAGCTCAACCAATCAACGGCCGCTGGCTCGGCCCCTCTGCTGAATGGAATCGACCGGTGCTGGCCGGCTGGACGGGAGTGTCATGGCGGCGTATCGTACGCATCCAAAATTCGGGATATCGATCCCGTTGTCTCTGTTGAAATTATTGGGATTGAGACGGATATTGATAGCTTCTTTTACCCTCCGTGTGTACCAATGCCGTTCCTGGGAAAGGCACTGAACCCCGTCCCAGTCTGGTTGATGCTGGTTATCCCAAGCATGTTCGCTACGGCTGAGTTGTCAGTTCGGCGGAGCCTGACGTCCCTCTTGTGCTCAGTGATTCTTTCTTTTATCGGACGGGCAGTTTCACCGATATAGGATCTATCACATCCTTTGCAAGGGATGTTGTACACAATGCCGTCTCGTCTATGTGGAGGAATTGGATCCTTGGGGCGTGTAAGTTGTTGACGTAGGGTGGTATCTGATCTGAAAACCGTTCGAATGCCATGGCTCTCTAGGCGGCGCTTGAGTTGTTGGGAGACACCATCAATGTACGGCAAGACTGTAAATGTCTTGTATACCTTCTGATCCCTGGGTTCCGACGATCTCTTCTTGGTATTGTGTACAAAACGGCGTGGGTAACCGTTGAGACTCAATGCACTGTGAACACGGGTTCGTTCTTTGTATGGCTGTTGAGGACTGGTCACTATGCGTGAAGCTCTGTCAAATAGACATTTCAAGCACCCTTGCTTACATTAGTTTTTATCACCTGACGAAGTGTTGCAGCGGCGCACGAAACGTCGAGATCTTTTAGATTCCTTATTGACCACATTGCGAGACAAACGAATATCACTAGCGATATTATTTTCGATAGAAATGTATGCTTTCAAAATTACGATAAAAATTCAAGATCTTAACGTGATGCCACAACATAGTCTAAGTTTGATGACCGGAAATGACCTTTGACCTTGACTTAGTGACCTGAAATTCAACTCACATGATTGGGGATACTTGATATGCCTTTAGTCTAAGTTTCATTGAATAATAACTTATACTTTCAAAATTATATTAAACATTCAAAACTTAACCTCAGGTTAACACCAAATCAGAAATAGCGGGCTATTTGGCAATCTCGAGCTGATGAGGACATACCTAGGGAGTGGTCAAGTGTGATGTCATCAAAAACTATTTTTAGAGCTTCCAAATTTGAACTTCATTTCCCAAAAGAGGTAGTCAGGATGGTGCCGAAGAAGAAAGGACAGGATTTGGTAACCTGGCATGATATCACAATTATAATAATAATATTAATAAAACAACCTGACAAAAATACAGGGACACCAACAAAAAATTATGATAAAAGAGAGAGGCAAATTATTTTTTGTATAATTACAGTTCAAAAATAAAATAGCTGGTGATAATAGTCAAATTAATTTTTCATAATTACAGTTCAAAAATAAAATAGCTGGTGATAATAGTCAAATTTGACTGATTGCCAAATAATGCTGAACTCAATCAAATCAATGCAGAATTTTTAGTCAAGTTTTCTTTAAAATCTCCTTTTTTCATGAACTACAAAAACCCTGATAAAGAGGTGGCTTACATCAGCCAATAATCATTTGCAATCAGTCTAAGTTGAAGAAATCTTCAATCAAAGTGCTTTCATAACTACTGTAGTCTGAACAACATGCATCTGAAGAAAAAATTGAAGCCAAACTCTAATAAAAAATATGCCAACACTAATAAGGGCAGAGTACAGAGGTGGGCAGTTCAGCGTTAGTTATCTCTCGTTTCAATCTCCATCCTACCACAGCCCTAGACAGATCTGATCCTCTAGGATCAACGGGTGCCAACTGTCGAATAATTGCCCCACAAATGACAGATAAGAAGCCCTCTACTGTTCCAGGGTATTTCTATTTTTCTATTTCTATTTTTCCGTCCCCCGCACCCCGGGGACGAGAAAATGACGAAGGGAAGCAGAAGATACAGGACCGACAAGAATTCGGGATGCTTTACTCCAGTCGCTTTCTCTCTATGCAAATAAGGGAGGCAGATGACAGCGAGGATAAAATTCAAATTTTTGTAAGTTATTGTCTGGAAACGGGAATGTGTTTTGGTTTGTTTTTTCTGGCCGACCCATTTTTAGAAAGCCTCAGGAATCTAAAGTACTTTTCTGATGCACAATGATTTGTTTCGTAGATGTTTATCTAGGGTGAGTGAATTGGTTCACATTGTAGAGTATTTTCCACCATTAATCATTTTACATGGAAAGCAAAACACCTTATTATACATAAACAAACAAATCAATATTCAACAACTGATAATTGCACAAAGAGCCAGTACTCATCAAGTTGAAATACATGTATGTTTTCAATTTTAAATAATATCTATATGACCAATTAACAATTTAATGATCATCACAGATAATCAATACCCAAACATTTGAATATACAAACTCAATTTCGCTTTGATCTTTAAAGGGATATGCCTGTTTTGCCAATGTAGTTACGAGGAGGGAGGGGCAGGCTAATTACAGTTCTAGATGTGTTTTGTATTTTCTAGATTTTCTAATTTAAGACTAAATGTAAAATTGCTGTATTATTATCTTAATGCACATGCACTTTTCATTTAATTTCCTGGACCCCAAGCAAGAACAGTTTTGTCATGTTAACAAAGCTGAAAGGGCTATCCAGCCATTCACCATATTCTTAATTGTATATGTACTCTTCTATTTTGTATGTATTGTCTCATTTCTAATGTGATTCGGAAAATAAATACCATACCGTAACCATACCCTTTAAAAATCCATAATTTTGTGATAATACTCCTTTTTCTTTCCATCACTTTACAAATCTGATTTTTTAGTTTTTCATACAGAGCACATTGTCGAGAGAAGGTTTCTGAGAATCTGGTCTTAAAGGTATAGACCAGTTTTGGAAATGCCCCCCTCTCAAAAAATGAAATGGAAGCTCTTATTACCAATCATGTGAAAGAATATGTTTTGACTAGTACGTGATGATACAAATTTTGCCGGGAAACCGCCTACTAATTGATATATATTTGGTAAATTATCATATCGATCTGGACTGGATAGATATCGCGATCGCGTATATAGTCCCATATACATCTTTTTTGTGTACAGTGCTTGTAACTTTACCAAGACTGGGCCAAATTTCTTATCATTTTGATGATTCCAGGGGCCGTATTCTGAACCCTGTGTTATCTCTAATATTGTTGTATCTTTGAAGATAAGATAAAGTTGGTATTCTGAACATTGTTGTAACTTTTGTTGTATCTTTTGTTGTATCTTTTCTCTCATTTCTTTGTCGGCGCCTGCGCTCAAACTTTTGTGCGCTTGTAATAGTGCGTAGTATTACAAAAATGGCGCTTAATCCTCATTTGCATATGCGCACGGGAGATAATATGACAAGATAATTGGTATTCTGAAAATTGTTGTATCTGTTATCTTATCTTATCTTGCGTGGTATTTACAACAATATTTACAATAGGTAGGGCGTTGTTGTACCTTTCGGGGTGATATAATGGCGGCAATATTCCTTGCCCAGAACCAACTTCGTGCCAATAGACGAGTTAGAAGAAGATTGTGTGTTGACGTGAGACATCACAGATAAGAACTTTCTAAGAAATTACATGCTAGGATATGACGATTTTAATGCTCTCATCTATAACCACTAATTGAAAGCGTGACTTGTCTTCATGATCCACATGCCACAGCGCATATGATGACGCGTAATAAGCACTCAATTTACTAATTACGCCCAAGATTAGTATGCGCTAGGCGCATCATTAGATATGGCATGAAGTATTCCTATTGGTTGACCTACTTATCATGCTTATATAAAATAGATTTTGATTGGTAGGGTCCATAAAAATGGGCATGTCAACAGGGGTCAAAGATAAGATAGAGGCGGTCCTTCAAGAGATAACACAGGGATAAAATGATTTTCAGAATACCAACTTACAACAATATTAGCGCTGTGTTATCTCTGGAAGATACAACAAAAGATAACACAAAAGATATAACAATGTTCAGAATACCGCCCCAGAACACCGCCCCAGAACCTTGCAGTACACACCAATACTTATATGCTAGATGATTAACCTTTTCTGATCGATTCCACACCGTTTCTTTCACAATGCAATCGCGTGACCAGAACTCAACTTTATCTTTAATACAGTGATGTACATAAAGAGAAGGATTCTGAGAATTTGGTCTTAATTTCAACCCAAGGCTCTGTGTAAGCTTGGCTTGTGCATTCACTGCATTGCAAATCATGTTGTTGCCATGGCGATGATAATTCCTTGAAGGAGAGAGGTGCAGATGAATATAATGACGCTATTAAACCACTACAGAGGATGATGTACTGCAACAGAATGTACCACAACTAATGTAATTACGAAGGTCACTTAGAGGGTGATGAAAAAGACCTCATAAAAGGGTAACAATGTTCATTATGATAATGGAAATATTACAATATGATGAAGGTGAACACAATTAATACAAATGCAATTCATTGGAGCAAGGATTTAGCACTGGAAAACTCTAAAAATGGCTCTTGGTATCTCATACAGCGCCTTGGTAAAAACAAGATCATACATAAAGATTGTCTAAAAGGCATCTCATTTCTTATATTGCAAATGCAAAAAGAGCTCCTAAACACACACAAAATTAACGTTTTTTCCACTGAATTGCAATATTTCAATAGATACTATGTCTATGTCATCTGCGAAGAGCCAGAAGCGTGTTACTCAATATCCTTTTTACGTAGTCTGAACGCCCTTCTGACTCTCAGCAGACGTTGTAAAATCAGAATCGGCATAATAAGACGTCATGAATAACTCATGGAAACGCGCCCACTGTCTGTCATTCCTTAGAAATACTGCCATCTCTTAGCAAAATAATTCAGACGCTCTTCCTGCAAAATTAATGAAAGCCAATCCGTTGTGTGGGCTACATGACAAAAAGAAATGCCCAAGAGGAGAATAGAGCCCTCGTTGGCAGACAATGAATAATTTAGAGCCATTACGAGGGTCGTAATATCATTAAGTATTTGCCTGTGAGTACTTTGTACATGAGGCGCACATCAGTTTGTATGTACGCCTGAAAATGTTATATTCTTTGCATGTCTGCTACATCTAATTACATTGTATTACTCGATAACAAAGGGGATATTTTCTTGTTTAATTATCAGAGTGCAAATGGTATGAGTGCCTTAAACGCATTTTAACATCAAATATATATTCTGAAGGTCTTAAAAGCAAACAAAAATGTACACGCACTGTTCATTTCTCCTGGCGTTGCCAACTTACCACGTTACTTTCAATACTAGGAATTTTTAAATGGAACATGAGCTTTGAAATCCTTAAAGGTACTATGTCCCATTTTCAGGCCAAAAAAATGAAAAGGTTAAATTCCAACGGCATTTGAAAGACAATACTAATTTAGAACTTCCCTAAAAAAAAGGGGGCTTGAAAATGTCTTTAAGTGGGAAAATAACGACTATTAGTTGTCGAATCGACTTAGGAGCTATAGAGCCAGTAAGTAATAGTCTGATTTTTCAGACCATTGTACCGAATGGTCGTACGTTTTATGCTGCGCAAAGATTCAATCAGTTTAATTTTGGCCATTACAAGAAGTGGGTTATTGATGTAGACAAATGCTCATGTACCCTTTACAGCTCATTTTATGTATGTTATTACCAAAGATGAAAAAGCCAGTCAGTCACTCAATAGTGTCTGACAGTGAAGTCTAGCAAGTAAACAGGTTTCCTTGCATAATTTGAATATTAGGACACTGCTAACGTTTAAATTTCACAGATAGGACATACATGACATATTCATAATTCCTGCAAAGTTCTACAGAATTTGATGTTGGCTGCAAAAGGGACATAGTATCTTTAAATTGGCAACATGTTGACAGGATGAGAGTCACATTTTTTTATAATCGAATAGGCAATTTTTTCAAATTTTATCAATATTTTATGTTCATGAATATTGTTTAGCAATCATAGTCTTGTTATACGAAGAGTGTACATGAAGCAATAAAAGAAAGATAGATTTATCACCAAGTTGAGGAAGGAAAGTTATCAATTCAGCCCCAAAATGATTAGTGTCCTGAAAAGGTCAATGAAAGTCTGGTACAAAAAATCTGAAATAGTGACTTGACAGCTCTATAAAATTTGTGAATTCAGCTCACAACTTGGCTATAGTTTCCTGTCAAATACTTCCCATCAGGTCACTTAAAAAACAAAGGGTGAGCGCAGAATTCCAAGGACTTAGTGCATACGATTGACCTTTGACCTAAGGTGTACCAGGATGACCCAGATATGTCTGGAATTCGACAGCGATCATGTTGATTTCCTCATGGGCTGAGGTGATAACAGACACTATAGTTCACTTTCGATAACCCTACTCGGCCAAACTGAATTAAGTTATGATGCACAGACAATGTACCAGGGCAATTGGGCTACATATACTTTACCTTCAATGCACTTGAAGTTAAAACAACCAATACTTGGGCAACTGTCATCTAATATTCTGACATAAAGGTCTTTTTTTCATCAATGTTACACAAAATTACATAAAATTCAACAATGGATGTTATTGAAGTGTCAAAATGTATAAATTGGGAACTGACAAGTTGATAGTTGGGCAAGGGACATCAGCCCATATGTCTAAATACACAATGATACCACATGTAAGTATTTTTCCAAATCTGGATCTGTAAAAGTACCTAACAACCTCAGGTAGTTTTCATGATTTATGAAATTTTTGTTTTATGTATTGTTTCACTAATCTCTAAATTGTATGATAATAATGTAAAAAGAAACAAATACATAAACTAGGTGTACACGCCCTAACAAGCCACAAACCTGGCTTTCATTTTGTTCACTATTTTCCAATTATCCACTTATGTTTTTTATGTAGTCTGTCAATACTGATGTATGTATTATATGGTCTACTTTTCCCCTTTCTTCACTTTGTTTCTCATTGAATGCTGTACTTGTTTTTTTTTTATCTTCTTAATCATTTGATTGAAATGTCATAGTTTTATAGTGTTTTTATTGTCCATTGACTGTTTTTTACACATTGTTTTAATTGATGTTGGAAATTGGAAATAAATGATGTGATTTGATTTGAATTGAATTGAATTGAATGATTGGGAGGGTGCAAAGCATCGATTTGAAGTTGATTTAAAAAAATAACTCTTAAGGTCTGGAGCTACAGACTAACATGATTATACATGCTGAAGTCTGTGCCTTCCGGACTAGCATCATGATGCAGGCTTCCCCCTTTAGACGGGTATCTCTTTACGGACCATCAGTGATATATTGACAACATGTCAATGCATCTCAAGAAAGGGTTCCACTCAGAGGCCAGGCATCCTATAGGCCCTGTGAGTCACAACAACTTGAAAAGTTTCCAAGATCGTCAGTCAAGACAGATCTAAGAAAGCTGAAACAGAGAAAGGATGCCTTCCTTTCCTATTCAGAAGTAATGTCATAATAATAATAATAATAATAATAATAATAATAATAATAATTAAACATTTTTATATAGCGCATAACACATAGGCAAAATTGCATGTCTCTATGCACTTTAAGAAAAGAAAAGAAAAATGCACTGAGTTCATGATTCTGATTATTTATGAAGTGGTGAAGAGATATGTTTTCAGAGAATTGATAAAGGTTTTATAGGATCCTATGCTTTTCAGCTGTTCAGGCAACTTGTTCCACAAAAAAGCGGCTGCATATGAAAAAGACCTTTCCCCGTATGACTTTGTCATGGTTTGTGGACCACAAAGCAGGGACTTGGAACTGGAACGTAGTGTTCTATCTGGTTTATATGGAGCTAGCAATTCAGTAAGATAAAAAGGAGCTATTTGATGTAGACATTGGTAGGTTAATAGAAGTAATTTAAACTGGATACGAGACTCGATGGGTAGCCAATGTAGATCTCTTAAGACCGGGGTTATTGATTCATGTTTCTTTGTGCGTGTAACAAGTCGCGCTGCAGAATTTTGAAGGAATCAAATCAAAATCATTGTAAGAGTCTATCTTCCTAATGCCTGGAGCACACTACACGATGATAGCACGAACCAATTTTTAAAGAGTTTGCAATAGCATTTGATAGGAACATTCAAACTTGTCAAATCTTAATGAGCAAGGATCTATTTATTTGATGTTTAAGTTTCATTACCCAAAGAACTATAATTTGTTGAACTGTATTATGTATATGTATCTGTTTATCCAATATTTGAATTTCTGTTTATATAAGATTTGAATTCCTGTTTATCTAAGATTTAAGTTTAATTATGTGTAGAAATATTATCTGTTGAACTGTTTTGTGTAATCTGCATATTCATTTTTGTCGCGCCTTGATCAAAAGTTTCGGATATGTGCGCGTTATAAATTAATATTATGATTATTATTATTATCTGAAAAGTCATGTGATTAATAAAATCTAAATTTTAAGGGATTTCAAGCTACCTTGGAGGAGGAATAGCTAAATCGGCTCAGCTGTTGTAGTGACGTCATACCAGTAGTGCGCTTGTCTATGATTTGAAGTCTATTCAGCTTTTATTCTGATGACAAGGCTTATATGCACTAAAATTCCAATTATTAGTATTCTTACGACTATTTAGAAACTAAATTAGGATGATGATGTTTATTAAAATAGCCATATCTAATATAATTGCCATTTCTTGGAAAATCGGATCGAAGGAGAATTGTGTAGTTTGGGTGGGCTTAAGATTTCTTATAAAATTTACAACAGGTAGAAGTATCATACATGGAACCATTAGTGATCTCCAAGAAAGGCTGGAGTGTAGGGGGGAGGGGGGATTTGTCAAATCCCTACCAAGCCCCCGTGAGCCTTCTCACGGGGGCTCTTTTAGTAATGACGAGGGCTCTTTTTTTAATACAAATTTCAATTGAATTGGTACCCATGATACTCCTAAATTCTTTGCTATTTCATCATTATGATTTATTTAAGTCAGTATTTTCCCTCTTACAACTTTACAAGTTACATGAAGTTACTGACTTTCATCCTGTGATGACATTCTCTCCATTTCTTCCTGTTCTGCACATTCCTCCTCATCATTCAGAGCAACCTTATTACATTCTTTCTTCAGTCTTTACCATATCCTTGCACAACATCTTTGGTCTTCCTCTTCTTCTCAATATGCTCTCGTACCACCCATTGCGATCGCCTCTAGCTCCAGCAGATATGGCGCGGCAGCGTGCACACCGGTACTACGGGCACGGTATAGCCGCTGCTAACGACCACACTGCGAGCGTGTCGGTAATACTCATAGAGATGTGGAGATGGGTGATATAGCGCCATCTTGCGGCGAATAAGCGTACATTTGTTTACAATATGGCGGCCTCCAGCCACCGATAAATTCGAGCAAGAAATCCTGCACGCTAATCTTACTTCCATAGTTCCATTTCATTGATTTAAGGTTTGAAACTCAATATTGTGTAAAATTTATAACAAAAAAGATCATCTTTATTTCATAATTCCATGGGGGCGATTTTTAATTTTGCAATCGCCCCTGTGAGCAATATAACAGAGGCGATTTTGTAGCTTGCGGGGGTGAATCGCCCCTCGCCCCCGTGCATTACGAGCCTTGCCCAGTCTAGACTCTACACCCTATGGAGTATCAACTTACATTGTATATTCATTAGCTCTAATAACCCCTCAAAAAACCACAGGCTCAGGATATTCTCCCCACCCCCTCAGGTTTTTTTCTTGAAAATTAGGAAGAGCTCCTAGAAAAAATATCTATAAATATTGTAACTTACCTTTTTAGTCATGAATCACTTATAAATGATGTTTGCCTCTCTGCCACCAGAAAATACCTAAAAGAAACAAAGATACACATTTTATTGGGCATTACAAATTACAAAATATAACAAACCGACAAAAAAAATCACAAAAATTAAAGGAATTTCTCTTGATGATGTAAAAGTCATCATGAAAAGAGATGTGATTGGTGTTTAAAAGAGCTTGAAGAGACTGAAATATTCGTCAATGGATGAAAATTTTCTTTTCAAATTCTTCAGGAAATCTTTCTTTGAAGAAGAAAAATAAGGACGAAACAGATACAGGTTGTATAGTATTACCATGTCCTACACAGCTGGGCCCTGTTTCATTAAACTTGTTATCAATAACAGGTTATAATGACTGTAAATAAGCTACTGAAATCATGGCATCTGAGAGCAAATTTGTCATAGAAATTTAACATTTGTTATTGATATTTGATAACAAGTTTTATGAAAAGGGGCCCTGGTCTCATCTAATATCCAAAGGTCAACCTAAAAAATAAATGGCTGGCACTTACAAACATTCCATACTTGACCAGTAGATCAAGCGAGGCAATTGAATCTTTGAAAGAAATGGACAAGAGCTGTTAATGTTTTCAGTTACCCTTTTCAACAACACTCCAATAAAAGAAATAGTTTTCATTGCTTGCAAAGACTTGCCACTAGATGGCACAATAGCAATTATTTCCCTGCGAATGAACAAGATATCATCGTGCACACATACAGGATGAAATAATCAGCAATTGTAGTCGTTGATTCTGTGATTGCCAGCACCCACAGAGGTGTAATTTCTAATCAGGTTTTTTTTTGGGGGGGGGGTTTAATGTGTTTTATAATAGCATCCTTGAAATATCAAGCAATATTCATATTTTTAGGTAAATTCATTTCTGTCTATTATCAACATTTTCTAGTGCCCCATCACAGATATTCACATATTCAAATTTATGCATACTTTTTAAACAAAGGTTGTTCTTAACGACTTGAAAGCTTGCACATAGCAACAAGTAATATATGCAGACTGGATTCCGAGTATTATAGTTCATTCATTAATAAAAGATTAATGGATTAATTTATCACTAGCTCCCCAGGAAAGAAACATCCATAATTTGAATATGTTTGTACGCTGGTCTCTTCATCTCTGTTTTTCACTTCACACGGGGGCTATCGGGGTGTATACAAATAACAACCTCTTTCAGGACTTGAGACAAGAGATGTAAAGAGAAAGCGATCTGAGCTCTAGTTGCTCCAGTCTACCATGTCCAGTTGATCTACTTGTTAAATTGAGCAGATCAGTGATCGGTGACTCTCGATTCTACGACAGATCTAGGTCGAGGGTGATACGAATCGATATTCTCCCAGAGTGGTAAACGATTGCCAAATTACAAGTATGGATAATGGGGCATGTATTCTTATTAACCCCATCCTCCCCCCCCCCCCCAAAAAAAAAAAAAATTGATCTCAAAAAAACCTTTTCCATTTGCCACATTTCTAATGCAGACATACTCCAATGTCATTCCTTCTTAACACTACCAATTACATTTTCTTTAGAAGCTAGATAAGCATCTTTCTCTGCAGCTGATAAATATCTGTCAAAACATATAAAATAGAGCTCTGAGCTGATAACTATCTATCCAAAACATAGGAAATAGAGGCCCTCTGCATTATCAATCAAAAATATGTGGTCAAAACAATTTGCATGTAAATCAATTGGAAGGCATACCGGGTAGACAAAATAATACATTAGGCCTACTAATGTGTGGAGTACAACTGCCTGCAGTCTTGTTGCAGTCTTGCAATTTTTCAAAGAATTTTGAGCTGAAAGGGTGCCATGATTGAAAGGCTCACTTATAACAGCTGTCGAAATACATGTACACGTAACCAGAGTTTTTCTTTTCATACAACTAAAGCGATTTGAAAATAGCCCAAACTAAGATTTTGTCTGGGGTGACGTGCGAAGGAGAACAATGGATTCAAAACAATCAATAAAGATATAGTGGAAAAAATCTGCAGACATGGTTGCTTTAGAAAAATACACAGCTAAAGAGGGTATCTCAGCTCACTGAGCGGCGAATGCTTGCAAGCGTAGCGAATTTGGGGTATCGCCAGGGTTCATAAAAGGTTGCAAGAAAGTTCGCAAACAGCTTTTCTTTGCGAATTTATTTTTTCGCAAACAGTTGCAAGCCTTTGCAAACGGTTGTAAGACGGTTTTGCTGAAGTTCTTTTTTGATTCGCCAATGTTAGCAACCACGTGACCATTATGGTTCCTATATAAAATCGGCCCATGGAGTACCAGGAGTTAGCAAAAGGTCCCAAACATTCACTAATAGTGGCAAAGGATTGGCAAATTATAGTTGCTAATCTTTGCAAAAGCTGACGCTAACATTTGCTTAAAGTCGCTAATATTCGCCAACTGCCTTTCGCAAACATTTGCTCAATTGTCACTAAACATCGCTAAAAGTCGCTAAATGTTGCTAATTGTCGCTAAACATTGCTAAAAGTCGCTAAATGTTGCTAATTGTCGCTAAACATCGCTAAAAGTTGCTAAATGTTGCAGAGGCAACCCTGATTTTCGCCAACATTGGTCAGAAAAGTTGGCGAATCCAAAATTTGCAATGTTTATAAGCATTCGCCGCTCAGTGAGATACATTGTACACCCTCTAAACAGCAGTTATAGAGATTTCATATTTTAAAAATAATATGCAGAGTAGGCTTAATGCAGAGATTGTATAATTCTCCTAGTTTTGGGTACAATTAATCTTCAAAAGAATCTCTTTTAAGTTGATTTTTTTGCTTAACCAGTGATTCTTTATTCCGAAGTCTACCTTATGAAATTCATAAAATATTGTAGAACTAGAAAGCAACATGTTAGCTGGCCTACAGAAGAGTTTACGGGGTATCATCAAAACTCCCTTTTAATCAAATTGTGATCACTTTGGAACAGCATCTAATGATGACAATTAGGCCTATGAACACTTCATAGCTGAAATGGCATCAAAACTTTATGCAAAGATACAGTCCTCTTCTTTTGTTTCCTTGTGGTATATGCATAATCTGCTTTTGGCAGGGGGCACATGTCCTTCATGTCCCCCTCCCTGGCACCACCACCCCCCCCAAAAAAAAAAAATTTGGCAATCACTGGACAAGCTATAGAGGGGAGAGCAAAGAGCTGGCAACCCCTGAGGGAGAGGAACAAAAGACCTATTTACACTGCACAAAAACTCATTTGAAAAACCATCATTTTTCTAAACCAAAATTTACACTACAGAAAAAGCCATAAAAAACGTCTGTGTTTGCTAATTCTGGAGGGGCGGGGGAGGTCGTGACTTGACGCTACCCTCCATGTGTCAGCACGGAAAGGAGGGAGAGTCACGTGACCAAAACCCGGAATAATTCACCGGTGTTTTGAGAGCGAGCATTTAGCCATTTACACTGGAAGAAAAAATGACAGAATCTACGCCGGTGTTTAAAAAAAGAACACTCTCCGAGGTGGGCTTTATGATTCAGGTTTTTTGTTGTGTTTATGGGTAGTTTCCTTGCAACTTTTGATGAAACTCTGGAATGCGAGAAAACCCTGGATTTTTGCATGCAGTGTAAATGGATCTAACCATGTTTGCTAGACAGACAGATGACCTTCTTCTTTCACTAGGTCATGCTGTGACCTTATAAGGTCAATTGTACTTGTATAAGTTATGTATTTGAGGGAAGGATGCAAAGAACCAAATGTAGATTTTTTTTTCTTCAATATAACCTGATGAAGCTAGGTAACAAACAACCATGTGGACACACCATATTATAATGCTATTTTTTAATTCTCTTAAGAGCCAGAACATTTCTATAGAGCTTTGCATGTTGAGTCTCTATTAAACCTTATTGCTACTGAACCATAACCGAAATTCAATCAATCCTCGACACTCGTTCAAGGAGCTCCTTTTCATTAAAAACACTTTTCAAAAGGACACATGAAAATTAAATTAACACCCACAGTGGCACAGAGAAAAAGAAGAGCCACATTCACATGACCATAGGCTGCATGCAATTACTGTATATAATAATGTATGTATTACACTGTATGTGGTACTACTTTTTTGCAATTTATCTGTTGAAAGCCAGAAAGGTGTTATGTTAATCCATATACTTTTGCACACAGATTAATACCCCTCTGACTGTTTAACAGACAAATTATCAATCTAGTTTAATACTACAATTTGTTAATTTTCAAATCTCATAGGCCTATATGTTACCTTTGAATATTTTGTACAATTCTATTATCTTCAAAGTGCAAAAATACTTTTTTTTTAAACAGCAATCAAACTCTGCCACACATCGAGCATGTAAGGCCAGGGCTTTTCTTATAGAAGGACCAAAATACAACCCCAGGATAATATGGCGTATGGGGATTATTCTTCAAGAGTTATGATATACTAATGAGTAAAGAAAGAAAAATATTGTCTTGCTTGGTTTGGTTTGGTTTTAATTTCTGTATAAA
The DNA here is from genome assembly GCA_037976565.1 of Mesocentrotus franciscanus. Taxonomy (NCBI): domain Eukaryota; kingdom Metazoa; phylum Echinodermata; class Echinoidea; order Camarodonta; family Strongylocentrotidae; genus Mesocentrotus; species Mesocentrotus franciscanus. The sequence continues at coordinate 18,341,779 of CP137686.1, read as the reverse complement.
AACATATTTACAGACACATGAACATAAAAATAATGATAAATATTTAAAAGAATATGGATGGATTGCTCTATTCAGAGACATTTTAATGGCTCAATTATTCCTAGAGGTCTATGCCAATCAATATATTGGAGTGTCAAAATTGTTCAAAATGTTAATGAATAATATAGGATTTTAAAATAACTAGACCACCACAAGATAATTAGTGCATATGTATTATAGGGAATCAACTAAATAAGTAGGGGCTTGGGACAGTATGGATTTTGTGCAACTAGCTGTAGCCCCATGATACCCTCCAAAATGTTAGGTCCATGCTCCAAAATTACTTCACAATGAGCTAATAAAAGAAATCATGCCAAGAGTAGGTCTCAATATAAAAAAAAATCAAACAAGTTTTCGAAACAAAATAAACTGATAGCCTTCCGGAAGACATTTTCCAGATCATGATATTCTAAGGGTGCGTTCAATCGACACTTTTTCACCCTAGAATCACGGTTTTCAAAGACGTTTAGTTTAAAACACGGTTGCGTTCAAGCAATTTTTCGTCGGTCGTAAAAATAAACGTGTTTAAAAACACAAACATGAAACACTGAAAAAGATGCGTTTTGTGTCATGATTCTGCAGAATCACGGTCGCTAAAATTCGCGGAGATCTCAATCATGATTCTATGACGTTGTTATCTATTATATATATTATCGCTATCTATTATATATAATATCGCTATCTATTTCTATTCTTCCTGGGTGAGCTTGAAATGAGCAAGAATCAGCGATGATGGAAATTCGCTTGAACGATCTCCCGCAGTAACCGTGTTTTGTATCGGCGTTTTGATTTGTGATTCATGTTTGTGATTCTAGCTTCAAAAAATCACTTGAACGCACCCTAAATAAATCTGATGAAAACAGGAACTGTATGAGCTAGACCTCTTGACTTTCCATCTGGGATATATTTCCTCTACTTCCACTCCATCAGTCATATTTGTTGTAAACAAAATCTGTGAGGAATACCGCAGAAAGATAGAGGGTTTTGTTTATGTCTGGCCCATACAAAAGTGAACACTATTTATAGCTCTGCTGAGAGCAAGAATGACATTAAAGGTATTACAAAGTTTTGGTATGGGGTCATGAATTTGGTTCAAATGAACATATTGGAAGCATATGTGATTTTACAATATTCAATGATCGTTGTCGCTGTTGAAATCCGAGTCTAAAGTGATGAAATTGTAAATAATAAACTCTTTATGTTGTATAGCGCCCTCTCAAGACTGATATTACTTTAGCTTTAAAACAATGTTTCTTGACTACAATCGACCGATTTGCTATTCCAGTTTGGAAATTATATACCAGAACTGAATATTCTGAGATTTTCATGGTCACAGCTATCATTGAATGGCCTTAGGCGCTATTTGAAATATTTGAAATTTACCGGGAGCACCGGTAAATTTTGATTATTCAACTTGCTCGGAAGCAGAAGGGTTTTAGGGGCTAAATTTTTTAGTGCTTATAATACATCCACAGGGGCATCCAAATATATCCAAAATTTAAAGAATTACTATCCATCCAATTTCAGAATTTCCCAAAACTTTGCATTACCTTTAACTCATAGCCTTTTGCAGAGAGTTAACACCCTTCTGGCACATAGTTGGTTATCAAATGATAATCAACTTTTCATGATTACGATCATCATCATGATTCGAATTCATCATTGATTAGTTTATCATCATTATAATCATCGCCATCTGCATCACTATCACCATCATCACCATCATCTTCATCATCATCATCACCATCATCATCTTCAACATCATCATCGACATCATCACCATCATCATCATTACCATCAACATCATGACCATCATCATCATCACCATCATCATCGTAATCATCACCATCATCATCACCATCATCATCATAATCATTACCATCATCACCATTATCATCATCAGTTCATTATCACTATCATCATCATCATCATCATAATCATTACCATCACCATTTTCATCACCATCATCTTCGTCATCATCACAATCCCCATTTCCAAAGATATTTAATTTGTAATTTATTACATTTAAAGTCATTTTAGCAAATGTTTGCAAATCAGATATATGTATTCATGATATTTTCTAAGTGTTCTCAAAGTGCATAATAAATTCACTTTCAAAAAATATTTCCATTAGAAAATTGCATTACATTGCTTGTACATTTATGAAAAATATCCATAAAATTAATAATATTTTAAAAACTTTGTATTGGCAAACAATTCTTCATCACATGATTTATAGATCATACACTACAAGATTTACTAAGATATCACCTTCGGATGATAAGAAAGAAAGGATCTCTAAATGCTGCCAATTTGAGGAGGAAAAACCTAAACCATTCAGTCATTCATATTCATTCATATTTCCAATGATATTTAATGTGTAATTTATTAAAGTAAAAGTCATTTTAGCACTGTATGCAAGTCAAAAATACATACTCCTGATTATTTCCTCAATGTTCTTAAAGGTACAGACCAGTTTTGGAAATGCCCCTCTCTCAAAAAATGAAATGGAAGCTCTCATTACCAATCATGTGAAAGAATATGTTTTGACTAATACGTGATGATACAAATTTTCCCGGAAACCACCTACTAATTGATATATTTGGTAAATTATTATATCTATTGGGACCAAATAGATATCGCGCACGTGGTCGCGTAATCCCATATACATCTTTCTGTGTGCAGTGCTTGTAACTTTACCAAGACTGGGCCAAATTTCTTATCATTTTGATGATTCTAGAACCTTGCAGTACACACCAATACATGCTAGATGATCAACCTTTTCTGATCGATTCCACAACGTTTCTTTCACAATCCAATCGCATGACCAGAACTGGCCTTTATCTTTAAAGTGCATCGTACATGTAGCCTATTACAGTGTGTATAATGCAACATCAACAATGCCAGTAGCATGGCATCAGCCACTAAAGAGGGAAAATATGTTGGAATAATATGCTCTGTATATTCATTGATTCATCACTACATTGACAAGAATCCAAGAAAAACAGGATATTGAACACGACCAACCATGAAATGAAAAACCAGAAGAAAAAAATCACTGTTTAAGGTGTATATGTATTTAAAGGTCCTGAAAACTTCTGTGATAACAATTATACTACACAACTCAGGCTAGTTCGCAGGCAACAGGCGGGTAGATCTCCAGAACTATACTCCCGGTACGGCACAGTGATTAGAAAGAACATCAAATTGAAAAACAAGCGATCAATTGTTGAGTAGTTCAGAATCAAAGTCAACTACTACCCATCACTTCACATAAGACTCAATAGAAAGTATGTATATAATTCTCTTCTAAATACCATGGAAGACAGTTTGATCTTGATCGCAATGCCCATGCACGGACTAAAGCCAAAGTTATCTCGGGCTTAGTGAGTAGACCTATGCTATATATGCTATACAAGAGGTTAATGAAAACTTGAAAAGTAATAAAGTATTACCTTGTTTCTTTTTCAAAACCAGACAGCAGCAAAGCTGATCTTCAAAGACTGAGAAATATTCCTTAGAGTATAATGTATCACGGAGAAGCTTGTGAATTATACAGGAGAACCATGTAAAATCCAGTCCACATGGGAGAACTAGCTGGATGAAGAACAAGACTAGATTGCACTTGTAAGGCAGCTTCTGATTCAGCTAGTACACATGCATGAGAAGCAACAACACATGGTCCTTGAACATACCAGAACACTGACCCTAAACAGACCAGGCCAGACCCCCTACAGCTGGGACGTCTTTGGTTCTCTAGGCTCTCTCTCTCTCTCTTTCTCTCTCTTTCTCTCTCTAGGCCCATTTACACAGCCCAAACACCACTTTGAAAAATCATCAAGTTTTTGGATGGCCATTTACACTACTGGAAAAAAACCATTGGAGTTTGCTCATTCCGATTTTTGGATGAGTCCTGCGTATGCGGAACTTGTCGCTGCTCTGCGTGCAATTGGAATCAGTCACCAACGTTTCGAGAGTGGGCGTTTACAATGCAAAAATCTGTAAAATTTCTGACAGCGTTTTAAAAAAAACCCAGAGAGGTGGATTTTTCGTCCTGTTTGCAGGTAGTTGCTTGAATAGCAGCTTCCAACGCAATGGAATGTAAGAAAAATCAAAGATTTTTGCTTGTAGTGTAAATGCAGCTTCCTTCTTTCTCTATCTCTATCTCTCTCTCTCTCTCTCTCTCTCTCTCTCTCCTAATCCTATTCCAAGAGAGAATACAAAAATCACAGCTGGAGGGTTTTCAAGGGTACCAGAGTGGCTTGATTCTATAGCATGTCGCTGATTAGAGTATATGCCCATTCACACATAAAGAACAGTGGAAATTGAACTGCAATTAAAAATCTCACCTTTTTGTGCATGTTCACACATGAGAGTATATAAAAATCAATATTCTGTAATCATTTCAACTGACCACTGTTGGAACACAAAGCACAAGGCAAATAATTGCAGCTATTTGCCCCCAGACTTGGAAAATTAGTTTAAGTCTCACTTATTACCTATTTGGCCAAACAGTGAGATATATTATTGTGAACAGGTCCTAATTTGCTTAGGATATAATGCATCTTCACGGCAAATTTTTGCTTGAGCTGGAGGTGTTCATGCTTATTTGCCTAGATCAGATTTAGCACTTCAGAAGGCTATGTGCAGGATCTGTGGCTAATGGGAACAGGCTTGCAGAGCTGGGTCATTTAATATGACCTTGTCCTGTGTGATTTATGTACCCAGGAAGGCCAGTAACAAGTGACCCTCTAGATGTATGACAGGCACATGTGCATCCAGAGGTCAAATACAATCATGAAAAGTACTCCAATTTTGTCAGTAGAGACAGTGGGATCCCCCCTCCTCCTTGAAAATGGAGCACCCACCATACACCCATCCTTATATGCCACCTGTATATACTCACCCCCTCTTTCTCCTAAATGATGCTACTTTCCAGATATAAAGAGGGGGAAGCTTCCTCAATCCAAGACAAGCATAGTTTAACTTGATGATAAATTGGTCAGGAGCATCTATTGACCTATGTATCTACATTTTGTAGTAAAGCTCATAAGGATTTACACATGCAAATGATGCCAGGTCGATATTTGACAGGGTACAAGTTTTGCCTCTATTCTGTTGTATAACAACCCCCTTGACAGCATTCCCCTTTTTTTCACCGATACACCCCTGAACACACCCCCACCAGTGTCCTCGTTTGACCCCATGGCCAGACAATCAATGTGTCCCATCTTTATGAACGGTCAAAGGATTTGAAATTACCCATTCATCAAGACAATCCCAAACACAAGCATTCATGTCTGGTCAAGCGATCAAATTAGGAAAATTTAGACCCCAGTCACACAACTTAACTGACTCCAAGCTGACCTCCAAGCTGACCTCCAGGCTGTAACATTTTGTTTGGTCTTGTGGACCTAGCTACACATCCCAAACACCATTTTTTTAAATCATCGAATTTTGGACTGCCTTTTATGCTACCGGAAGAACCTGTAAAAAAACATCCGCATTTGCCCATTCTGATTTTAGGGTGAGTAGTGCGCATGCCCGACTTGTTGCTACTCTGTGTGCAATCGCACAGAAGCAAGGAGAGTCCCGTACATGAGCAAAACACAGAATCGTACCAGAGTTTGCATCTACACTGTAAAACTTTCGGCAGGCGTTTCAAGACAGAGTTTTTTTCGATTTCGATTTTTCATCATGTTTGGTTTGCTGGTAGTGCTGCAACTACCGACCAAACACTGGAATGTGAGAAAAATCAACAATTTTTGTTGCAATCTAAATGCAGCTACTGTTGGACCCCCTTCTCATTCACTTCGTTGGAGCGGTCTAACTGAGACCCGTTCCTCAGGAGCGGTTCTTAGGTGAGTGAGAATGGTCAAAGTGGTCCAGGAAGTGGACTTCTGTACTGCTCCAGAAGACCACCTCGGGAAGTGGTCTTGAGGAATGGGTCTTATTAAGAGCGGTTTGGACCGCTCTAACGTGCAATGTGAACGGAAGCGTACTTTGAACGGAAGTGAGCTAGTGACGTTCCACGCGAAACATGTAATACGGTTTGTATTCCGCGCGCGAAAAAATTGACCCGCTGACCTGAGCTGCCATAGCAACAAGACCACTTTGACTCGTGGAGCGGTTTGAGCCATAAAAAACTGCTCGGAGTTTGAACGCTCGCAAACCGTTCCTCAAGACCCGTTCCTCTGGAGCGGTCTAACTAAGATCACTTTCAAAGTGAGTGAGAACGGGGTCTTGGTCTAGTGTCAGACTCGTCAGTATGACAGAGGTTTGAGTGGCCAAACTGAAAGATACGCAGAGTGAACAGAGAGGAAAACTTGCATTATTACACACATTACACACATCTATGAGAGAGTACATCACAATGGTATCAAATAAACAAAGAAATTGTAGAAAGGGCATGAGAAAGAGCAGGAAAACACATTATTGTATTGATGCAATATGAATAGCCTATTGAGGTCTGGCCCTGAGGATAATCTATTGAGCATTCACTGCTTTGATTCAGTATTCAACTTTCTCTTGGAGGTAGTTATTCTGAATACTTTTGTGAAATACTCCCTCAATTATCTATTTCATTCCAATGAATGCAAGATGCAGGTAACAGAAAAGAGAAGGTTTGCACCATATCTCAAGAACTTATCTCAAGAACTATTTTGAAAAAGAGCTGTGTATGCCAAGTTTCAAGGAAATATCAAGTTCTCGTAATGCCAGAAATAAAAATCTAAATAATAAATAAATAAATTAGAAAAAAACACTCACATTACAAACTGCAAATACATGTACACCTAATAAACTTTGGGGAAATTATCTTGACAAACTTTCCTTCAAAAACAAAAAAACAATGACATACATGAAGAAGTCAATAAAAAGATGGAAATAATGACCACATATTCTAATTAATTTGAAATAAGAAACAGCAAAAGGCAAAGGAGAAAGAATCAAAGTGATCGACATTACATCCTGTAAGAACCTCTTTACATATTAATTAAGAATTAACCTACTTTATAAGTAAGATGAATTGGCCAACATCTCATCGTTGAGAGACAAGGATTAGTCTACTTGGAGCCAGGAGGGCATTAACTTTATATAAATGATATGATTTAATGCCCTTCTGGCTCCAAACACACAAACTGAAACAGAAAATCATTGATGGCAATTTGATCTAAAGCTTAAAGATAAAGTTGAGTTCTGGTCATGCGATTTCATTGTGAAAGAAACGGTGTGGAATCGATCAGAAAAAGTTGATCATGTAGCATATAAGTATTGGTGTGTACTGCAAGGTTCTGGAATCATCAAAATGGTAAGAAATTTGGCCCAGTCTTGGTAAAAGTAACAAGCACTGTACACAGAAAAATGTATATGGGACTACATAAACATGTGGCATAAAAATGAGGCCCACATTCTTAAGCTGTTACATGTCATATTTAGAATATGAAGGCATTTGAAGAGCCATGCTTTTCAGGGAACATTTTTTCTCAGATGTTCTTCCACACTTGCATAATAACAATGAAAATGCTCACAAATTATTTTTCACCTCTCCCCATATTAACTCAACCTTCTCTTTAAGCATAAGTGCATTTTATTCATGATACAGTTGTACATATACATGTCTGGGTGACCGAAAAATAAGCCTCTCAAAAATGATTGATATATCAAGGTTTGAACAATCCAAGAGCAAGATCAGGTTTCCAATCAGGAAGATAAAGAAGTTAGCAATCTAATCAAATTTTGACCATTTTCTTTGAATAGTTTTGTAGGAAGTAAATTTCACATGTGTTGTCACATATTTCTCTATAAGTTATTAATTTTGTTATTTTTATGAACCTATAATTAAATGTAATTTGATAATGTGTTAATTATTTGCTTATTCTTTTGTATACATTGTATTTCCCGCTTATTTGTAGTACATGTATACTATGTCTCAATAAGCATCTCCATATTTGAAATTGTAATTATCTCTTAAAATTCAATCGAACTATGTTAAGTGAATACAGACCATTTGGAGTATTATGCGCCATTTAAGAATCTACTTATTATTATAATTATGATCAAATGTAATTTGTTTACTAATGTAAAACTTTGACTTTGGGATGGGCAGAAGTACACATAGCCCTTGAGTGAAAAATATTTGGCATGAAAATAATAAAAAAACTCTTTAAAAAGAACAAAACATACTGGGGTCTTGCCCCAATGTCACCATCCACTGATATACCCTGGACTTTCTATCTATCAAGGTATCTTCTCCCAGCTCCGAGGTTGAGTGCAACATGTTTCAACACATCTCTGGTTTCCGTCACCCTAGTACACTCTTGCAGTGTCATTCCACTCCAGGCCTGAATGTTCCCCCTCCCAGTAAGTTCTTGGTTTCCCTCTTGGTCTGGTTCCTTCTACTTTTCCTTCCAAGAGTCTTTCAAGAGACTCTGATGACCTTATGAACTTGAATTCATAAGCATGTTCATCCTTCTACCAACTGACAAACAGAACTGTTTCATTCTCATGTGGAGGTGTCGTGGTCAAGTGGATAGGTCACCAGACTGTGGATCACATGGTTCGTGGTTCGAGTCCCGCCACAGCACTAATGTCCTTTGGCAAGACATTAATCTACATTTGCCACACTCCACCCAGATAAGGTAAATGGGTACCTGGCAGGAATTAATTCCTTGAAATGCTAGAGCGCCATAATGGCAGCCATGCTAAAGCCGGGGTAATACTTGTGGAGCGCCAGGAGTGTCAAATCTGACAGACAAGAGCTCTATACAAGAACCCACAATTATTATTATTATCATTATTATTCATATCATACATGAATAATCACAAAGGATGTGAAAACATCAGTGGAAAAAAAGACAGAAAATAAATGGGGGCAGACGGCCATTTACACCTAACGCTTTATTTCAAAAACTCCCATAAATTTAGAAAGTAGCTTGTGTAAAAATAATTTTTAATTAATGGTCTGCATGAAAAAAAAATCACTGAACTGCTACATGTAAGTCTATTTTGGCTTGAAAATAGTCCTTGATATAAACTGCATTTTTGTATTATATTAGAAAGACCTGCATGCCTGAGGAGAAATATATGACATCAGAAGGTGTCACATAGTTGTCATGGTAACCAAAAACAATATCTCAAGAACCTATTTTCATCACGCACCTGATACTGTGTGTAGAATCCTTGGAAAGTGTCACTACCTTCATATTTCCAATTAACATTCACAGTCTACAGGGGCAGGGGTATTAACTATGAGCAAAATACATCATAATCAAATTGTCCATTGGGATAAAGACGAATTCTAAAATGCAACTTGATACTTTTAGTCTACTTAGTCTATGAGTTAACAAGCTAAAATAATTTGCAATTTTGAGTACCATCTGGGATCTCAATCATTCTTTGTGTTTGAGAGGACAAGCTCAGTAGCAGCATTAAATTTTAAGTAATTGGCCATTTATCCATTAAAATCCAAGAACTTTGACATTTAAAGCATTTCTAAGACTAACCAAAAATCAACCAAAACCAAATACCAATCTTTAACCACTTACAGAATAGTACACTATACTTCTGCCAAATAGACATAAAATATTGTTTGAAACTGCAATTATCAACAAATTTCATTGATAGAGGATTGTTCATGAAGTCTTAATTTCCTTCTAAACTTGCTGAATACACTGTATATGATAAATTTGACAAATGTAGGTTTTATTACGACAAAGTAAATTCTTTCCTGATTCCCTTCATTCCAATCTCCAAACCGAAGTCTATTCAAGAATATGGATCTCAAGATTTAAAAAAAACCCTCATTGATGAGCCAGAGACATTGATAATTTCATGCTTGAAATTTCTCTCCTCCATCGCATCCTCTCTCTGCGTCTCAAAATCTTCCTGTCCACCGTAGCGCAAAAATGAAGGGCTGACATTGAATAAATATGACAGGCAGCCCAACATGGTTGCTGCCTCGCGTAAGTCAATTATCCGAACCACCGAGCCCAAAAGGGCAGGCAGCGGAACAGACAGCACTGTACTGACACGCGACGATGAATGCTGCCTGCGCGTGCCATACGTACTTACGTGAGATTTGCCGTGTCGTAATCGTAATCGTGTACTTTTTACGTCTCCAGCGATGTAAGACCTTAATCCTGTATTCTGTGTGAATAGCTTGTTACGCTTGCACTTTTTATCTTGATCAATAATAGGAGAGGGGAGGGAAATGTGGGGGGGGGGGGCAGACTTTCAGAACATAAGCAGACAATGTTCGCAATGTAAGACGTGTTGAAAGATAATGTTGAATACCCGTGATGTGATTTCATTGTGAACAGCACTGAATGAAGGAGCCTATAGAAGTTATTCATACAGGCTGCTAATGTCGTGATGCAGTCAACAGGACTGAGGAACATTTCCATTGCTGGTTTCGCGAACGTGACATGCACGCATAATATATATGTACTGTATACATGCTGAGGCGATGCACTCGCACTGGTACACCAAACAAGCAATGAAATGTTTACTAGCATTTGGACTTAACAAAAGTTATACAAAATGGATTAAAAACCAAATAAAGGCCCTGAATACAGATGAAAATGCATCTTAATAATCACAAACATCTAATAATCTTTAGGTCCTCTTGCATTGAATGTAAAAAGTGTTTACAAATTCAGGGGCAGATCTAGGATTGTCTTTCAAGGAGGCACAAGTCCATATCATCAAAAAGAGGGAGGAAAATAAATCACAATTTCAGGTGTCTTTTTGTGTAAAAAGGGGGCATCCCTGTGTTAACTCCACACTTTCAGATGTACCAAGCATTTTGCTTTTATTGTCAACATTGCTTTGATCTATTACTCTTTTCACACTTGTTTTGCTTAACCCAGTACTTTGCTTAGCCCCGTACTATCCTTAACCCCGGACTAACTTTTTTGGCTGTTCTCACTGCAATTCGTTAGCCCCGTACTAGCTGTATAGCGTAAACATTCATTAATTCGCTCCATTGCGTAGTACCGGACTATTTTTCGTTTCTGTTCTCATTCATTTGCTTGGCACCGCAATTGCGGAGTTAGCATCACAATTGCGGGTTAGCCCTGCTATTTTGCAGGGCCAGCTAACCCCGTACTATAGGTGGGGCTAGCCCACTTTGGTAAATACGTGTCTGAACAGAAAGTGGAATAAGCTTAACCCCGGACTATAGGTGGGGCTAAGACCCCCTTTAACCCCACCTATAGTTCGGGGTTAAACAAATTTTGCCAGTGTGAAAACAGTATATATGTACACCGGAAAACACCTTTTTTCATTTCTACAGAATCTTTGTATATTCCCTTTTCATTTAGTATTTCATCAAGGTCTGAAAGTTAAGACTATCATTACCCCTGCCAGTGATGATAATGTATTTGCCATTCCAAACTTTGCTATGTTCAATACAAAGTATCCCATCCGTCATTCGTTTCTTATGATGTCAGCGATTTGCAAGCTCCGAATAAACACATTCACCACGGGCCGGTGGTCGTCATCAGTGAGAGAGAGGGAAAGGCATGGGCGACATGCTTGATTGAGTTAGCATACGCCTCTATCTGGATGACTTCCGATTTGGTTTATGCACGGCTTTGATCTATCCATTCATGATGTACCGGTACGTTATTATGTTAGCGTCAACGTGGCTGGCATCCAATAAGAAATATATTAGAATGTACATGTAGGCCTCATCAAATCAACCTCAATGTGATAGGTTATGTGCAATTATGATGTAGGGGCATATCCAAGAGGGGCTTATCAACAAGGCTGGGGCACATCAAAGGGCACATGGGGGTTTCAACACTTAAATTTGTCTTTGTTAGTCACTACGTTCCGTTGCAAATTAATAAATAAACATATAATTTAATGAAGAAAAAAAAGAAGAAAAACATTCTGGTGACTCCCCTTAGAAAGCAGGGGACTACATATGAATGTTCAAACACCTTGTGCATAATTAGCCGAACCAGCGGCCTGCTGATTGGTCGAGCACCGTGTGCGTCGACCATACGGCCTTGTGCATAATTAGCCGAACCAGCGGCCTGCTGATTGGTCGAGCACCGTGTGCGTCGGCCAATAGGCCTTGTGCGTTATTGTTCCAATTATCGATCAAATTATTGACCGCCACGCCGGTCCTCCCGTAGAGTATAAAACACGCTTGCTTACATTAGTTTTTATCACCTGACGAAGTGTTGCAGCGGTGCACGAAACGTCGTGATCTCTTTGATCCCTTATTGACCACATTGCGAAACAAACGAATATCACTAGCGATATTATTTTCGATAATGGGATGTCTGTTGTAAAAGTGGCAGTGATATACAGAAACAACAATTAATTTGCCAATATTGTTATTCTGGTTTTTATTAAACATGCAACAGACACACAAATTTCATCTCATGCAGAAAACTATTGAGAAGGGTCTAATTAAAGTGATTTTATTCAAAAGCTTCAAATGCTATTTTTCACAGAAAAAATCCTGAACTGCTAGTAAAGTGAATAAGTGCGCAGACATTGCAACCTTTGTCTTTGCAATGTCCAAATGACTCCCAATTAAACCACCAACTATGGTGATAAACAAGTCAAAATACTGCAATCTGAGCATAACCTCGCTAAATTTAAATTCAACATGATATTTTAAGCTTCCAGGCATGTCCCTAGAGAGTAGGAGTTTTATCCCGGGTTCAATTACAAGATTGCATCAAGTTAACCTCTAACAGACACTATGCCCTTCCCAGCTGACGTCAAGTGCCCCAATTCTAATTGAAGTCCCTCATCCAAAACTAATATGTCGGACTACACAAATGCCTCCAGCTAGTTCATGAATTTTGCTTGTGTGCACAGCTTTTATTCCAACAAAAATCTTTCATACAAAATTCATAAGGAGCATCAGTTGTCGTTTCTGTCAACTCTCAGAGGGGCTAGTTCATAAATAACTTTGATGCGATAAAGAGACAGGTCATCGAGGTCATCAGAAGAAATCGGAACATGGTAATGATTGGATTACAAAAAATAGTAAAAAAACTGTAGAATTATATAATTTGTTATATTGCTATATCATGTTCAAAGTCTCTTCAATCTATTTTCTATGTGAAAATGTGGCAATACCGTTTGATCTGTGATGCACATTTTGTCGTTAGCAGCACATTGAGAGTCTGGGCATAGCAGAGGCATCATAGTTACTGCGCCCAAGTTTAGAATGCATCATGTACATGACATTGTAATGAATATCATTGCATGTTGCGTCAAACAGGATCGAATGGTACTGCGGCATGTCATGAAATTTAAGGAGATGAGTGCGGGTCAAATGTCGGAAAGAGAAGGCATATGAAAGATTTTCTTTCTGATCCCTTTTAAATCTTCTTCTTGAGTTTCATCAAATGTGACTGGTTTTTCAAGTAGGGTTTTCTCATGCCAAGCCCTTTCATTCATTTCTATGAACAGCCACAAAGAGTCAATTTCGGATTTGTTCTAAAGTCAACTGCGATTATGAATACAGTACCGGTATGACATTTCTTACGTAACATTTCAAAGCTTTTGATCTATAGGCTAAACAAAAAAAATCTGACACAGAAGGAGACCAAGAGGGGACACAGTTTTGCCCCCCACCCACCCCCAACCCCCCACCCACCCCCCCCCCTCCCCAGCCTTATTTTGTGGTCAACTCTCCAAAGTTGCCTATTAAAGCGTTTTAATTACAAAGGTGGTATGTACTCCTATTATTTACACTTATTTCCAGTGTCTTTCCACATCAAGAAATTAATTTTTTTCTCTCACCTGCCACTGCATTTTATGTTCATTGTTTGCTCTACAGAAAAAAATAAAACTATTTGTACAAGTAGGCGGCCATTGTGTATGATGTACAGCTTACAGCTGCATGCATTTGAAAATCTTTAGCTAAATATTAAAGACAGTTCTTATTGCTACTCTAAGAAATGCTATAAATGCCACATAAACGGTATTGATTTCAGTCTACATACCATTGTATTTCTACTGGCAAAGTCTGCTGTGCTATGTATGAAACTCACTAGACCTACACGAAACATGAAACAAAGATTCCAGGGTGTGCATGATATTCCTTAAGTAGTTTAGTAGAGAAAATTCCATCTTATGACTAAGTATACATACTTATGACATATCAATAATAGTGTACTAAGCAGAAATGGACCAATTGAGTTTTACACTTCACAATTAATTAACATACATTGTAAAGCTTTAAAGGTAAGATGTACCACCTAAAGTACCACACTTACCGGATGCACACAAACAAAAATGAATCTTATGCTGTTAGGTGAAACATGTTGCAAATTATCCCAAGTATAAATCCTTCTTTTGTGTGTGTGTGGGTGTGTTTAAAATGAAACCTTGCAATTTTGCTTTATTTCAAAATACATATATATATATTTACAGGTATACACAAGTCAATCACCCTTCCCCCAAAAAAAAAAAAAAAAAAACATAGCATGAATATTTGTATCTTTTATCTACAAACTGTTGGGAAAATACTATGGGGATTTTGTTTTCTCTCTCCAGGAGCTAGTTGACATGTACATGAAATTCTTTGCATCAATTTTGTTTTAGTGTTAAAAATAAGTGTCTTTAATTAGTTTATAAATTCTAGTTTGGGAGTTCCCAAAATAAACTAACACTCAAAACAAGGAAATACAAATTAAATCCTTCTCAAGTGGTACTTTCATTCTTCCGTACGACAGTAACCTCAAAGTGTTCATCAAACAAAGTTTTACATCAAATCATGGGCAGTCAAATGTTAATAGGTACATGTATAATGCTAATGTTGTCTGAGAGATACCTCACATAGCAATGTACAATCCATGCATTTTCAATTTTTGACCATTAACATGTTCTAACAGTTATAAAGATGATACAAAGACAATGTCAAGTCTACAGAATTTCTTCACCTGTCATTAACCAGAAAACACGGGGGAAAATATTAATCATAAGAATTAAGATAATATTTGTATTTTTACCATTTAGGCAATTTAGGCAATAAAAATTCTCAAATTTTACAGTTTATACACATGTACCTTCTGTCAGGAGCAAAAAGGGCATTAAACCATACCATGGTGTCGTCTGCAAATAAATAAAAGCAGGCCTAAAATAGAGCCTTGAGGCACTCCACATACAACTAATTGTATAAACGAAGTATTACCTCTAATTTTGACAAATTGTTTTCTGTTTGTTAAATAAACTCTTAAACCAATTTAATAACACACCACGTATTCCGTAGTTGAATAATTTTGCAAGTATAATATTATGATCAAGAGTATCAAAGGCTTTGCTTAGATCTAAAAACAATCCCATCATGATTTCCGATTTATCAAAAACTTGAGAAACTTGGCATGTAAAATCAGCTAAAGCAGAGGATGTGGAGTGCCCTGTTCGAAAACCAAATTGTGAATTATTCAAAATATTATGTAGATCATTCAAAAAGGAATGTAAGCGATTATACACAGCTCTTTCTAATATCTTAGAGAATACTGGAAGTAGTGATATAGGTCTATATTTGGACATTTCAGCTTTAGTACCACTTTTAAATATAGGAATAATTTGAGCAATTTTCAGCTGATCTGGTACAATCCTAGTTTCCAATGAAGAATTGAATATTGCACACAATGGATAACAAATCAAATGTATAACTCCTTTAACCATCTTAACATCAACACTGTCAAAACCACTACATCTATTACTCTTTAATTTATCTACAATGTTTATTATTTCTCTTGGAGTAACTGGAGTAAAACAAGCAGTAGATTCATTTTTCTTCAGATACTGTTTAAAATCGCCAGTAGGAATATCAAGAGTTGATGTCAAATTTGGACCTATGTTGATAAAGTATTCGTTAAAAGATTCACATATATCTGTATCATTATCAATGGTTTCATTATTATATTGTAAAGTACTTGGAATTTCATTTTTCTTAGACTTTGTGCCTAAAAGACCATTTATAATTTTCCATGTTTGTTTAGTATCACCTTCAGCATCCACGAAACTTTGTTTAAAATACTTATATTTTACATATTTAATTCTATTTGTTAACTTATTTCTACACTTTTTGTATGCAGCAAGTCTATACACAGTACAATTATTCAAATATTTCTTGTAATTTTTTCTTTTTGTTCAGCTGTCTTAATTCATCATTGAACCAAGGTTTATCAAATCGTTTTTTTCTTCTTTGATTGACATTTCATTGGATAACATATTTCATATACATGTTGGTAAAGTCATACGTGTTTTAATAAATGTCTCTGTTGGCCGCTATTCTTCTTTGATTATGTATTCCATACTCTTTTCACACTCATTATTATCCGAGGGGTCCACAATTTACAAGCTCTGCTTTTCAGTGGACCTCTCCATTTCCTCAAAATATAAATACAGTTAAATTTACAATTTTTGTCTTCCTCAAATGTATAAATTACTGTTAAGATTTGTTTATTACAAATGTAACTATGTTTTGTATCCATTTTACATTGTATTTGTTATTATGTATTGTATTTTGTTGGAAATGAAAAAATAAAAATAAAAATGAAATGAAATGAAATGAAATGTTACACACAGTTACCACCCTTCTGGCTCCATACAAACAATATATTGTTCATATATTATCATCATACAGGGGGGTGTTTCACAAAGACTAAGATCGACTTTAAGTTGGACTTAAGTATAACCGGCCGTTCGTGCCATTGTTTCCTCTCACAATTATGATCTTTAGATAATATTTTTTCCTTCAATAATGAATTATCAAAAAATGTAAGTTTTGTAGATTTTTTACCATGATTTGTACGTCCCTTGAGAGACCAATGCCAGTAAATAATGATAGCAAACAATGGCATGAACGGCCTGCTATACTTAAGTCCAACTTAAAGTCGATCTTAGTCTTTGTGAAACACCCCCCTGGCATTTCATATAATTTGTATAAATTATCATTTTGAGCAGCTCATATCTGACTGTAAGTGTTACATGTATACTAATTATGCAGACACTTTATATGCAATCTAGTGCTATGATCCTTGGCTTTAATCCACATACCTTTCCTGTAATTCACTCAAATCATCAACCTTACGTTCCTATGCTCTATATTATAACACAAATAAAACTGAATTATCTCTTCAGTACACAAATCAGCCTCTACCTATGTAAGTCTATTCATCGAACAGTTGGCCAATTCAAGCTGGCAGAAAATTGAATCAATTAAAAAACACTGTTCATGCGGGCTCTGATAATCTTGAATTAATTCAGCACATGAAGCTTGTCATAGATTTGCCTGCATGCTGTACATACACACAGCGCAAGTTGTTGAGGCAGGAACTGTGATGGGTAGCTAATCATGTACCCAGACAAGCACAAGAATCAGAAATTTATCGAATAAAAATGGTCGTTTTCATCTGTATTCATGAGTTGGAGTCAGGGAGAGGCCAAGACAGACTGGGGGATGGTATGTATGCTACACAGTTGGAACATAGTCTATGGGTGACATGGCTTATAATATCTGCCTCAGTATAGACTGTACCTAAACTTCATGGCAAGATCTACATGTGTACATGTACATGATTCAAATTTTGTTTTTATGAGTACGTGCTCGTTCAATTCAATTATAATAATTATAATAATAATCTGGATTTATAATATAGCGCTTGATACGAAATACTGTCTCTAAGCACTTTACAGATATTATTACCCTGATCATCGGATACATTCAGGCACAATGTGCACCATCTCCACTCCCTGGGTAGTATTCCTACCATATGGTCACCATGAGAGCATATGGCATATACATGTACTAACAAAAAGACTTTCATCACCCTACCAGGTCCCCATTTCTGTCCTGGGTATGGAGTGGCAAATGTAGCTTAATGCCTTGCCAAAGGACATTAGTGCCTTGTCAGGGATCAAACCCATAATCTTTGCATTTCAAAATTCAAGTCTAGTGCTTAAATCATACCTCCACCATTCACTTAAATAATGTGGCAATTGCTTCAAAGTCAGTACTAATTACCTATACTTGCATCGTACTCCTCATGATACACATAACCCTAACCCTAACCCTAAACACAACATGTACCCTTATTGCAACCCTGCAACACTTAATCCTACACCTTTTATGAAATACAATCTGTAGCAAATGTTACGGGAGTACTTGTCAAATGATCACCATTCTTTCTCTTCACAATTTTATCTTATCGAATCCGCTCAGTGATCTCAGTCAAATTCTAACACTAATCAAATACTTTACACAACTTAAATCCCAAGCAGAACAGTAATCTTAAAATAATATTCTAAAACTCTTCTTTTAACAGAATACAGCCCAGAACAAATACCGGATCTACATTCAATTCACAAGTTTACCTTTACAAATTATCCAACCATTAATTTGATTATTGGGCGATTTGTGAAGCTAAAGATTATAAAGAAATGGAAGATTAATAGATCAATCATCTATGTCATATTTCTAAATCCTGCATTGTACTGCAGAAGAAGGTACCTTACAATGCAAACACATGTTTGTTTTGTCTGGAACAAAGTTCAGTCCATATTTTGCTTGTGTTTATAAAGATCAAAACATCAGGTCACAATTCTAAAAGTTAATGATTTCCCTTCTAGTGAAGTTGAATTCTGAGGATGCAGCTGTTTTTTGTTTTTGTTTTTTTGTGAAAATGTATACTTGTATTAAACTTCCCTTTAAAAGCTGCATGTACACAACAAATATCATAATTATTCTGGATAACCCAAAGTTAAAACCATCCCTCTTAAATTACTACACCCAGCAAAAATTAGTATCATTAAATAGTCCCACATGTGCATAACCGTGTAGCAAATTTTACTGAATTTCTACAAAATTTCATAATTTACATACAATATGCTGCTTTTGAACTGAACAAACCCCCTCTCTTGGTCGCCACCCATATGAAGGTCCATTTCTACCCAAGTTGTAGGCTATGTGTACAGATTTCACGTTCAATAACCATGTCTGCCAGGTCCACGCAAGCTAAACCTAAACGTATGGGATTGGGGGGCACTATAACACCTAATGGACTGTGAATTATTTGTTTACTCATGCTGTGGGAAAATTATGTTAATGACACATGTTGGCTGAGGAACAGCTGTCCTGCATGCCTCCACGGAATAATGCTGACCAGTTTTCTCTAATTGCTAGGGCTTTTTCATCTAGATGTGTGAAAGAATGTATGATTAAAGCCTATAAAGGGAACAGTCAAATAATAGGCCATTTTCATAATGGATCAACTTTAATTTTATTTGTTTAGTGCCTCATTACGAATTATTGCATTCCCTGTTTACGAATAAATTATATTTCAATAGTCAGGATACAAATTGCATACATTATGTGTTGTTGCATGTTGGCAGGGCAAGCCATGTTTGTCTGACCTAGCAACAATTGATAATGCAATTCACATTCCAACTATTGAAATAGAATAATATATAAAAGGTAGATGCAATAAATTTGTAGTTTGTCACTAGTTAAACATTTACAAATTTGAATACATTTTGAAAAATGGTCTATTGTAACTATCTGTGTAATATTGGCTCATGATCCCCACACACTAGAACAAAATGTAAATCTGAAAGCCAAAAAGGGTGGTGTTTTGTTTGAAAACTGTTTTTTCATCATTGCCTGGCAACACAGGGATATCTCGGGCAAATCTATTATGACCCAGTAATTTTTCAAGGCTCTAATATGTGCGCATCCTGTTTATAACCGTGTAGTGGAGAGAGAGATAGAGCATATAATTGTATGAAACAAAGACGGAGAAAAGGATACAACATCTCAGAGACAGACGTACCGTGAGACAGAAGAGAGATACTCAAAAAGGAAGACATGGTTCAAAAAACTAAATTTCCTGTACACCACACAAAACATTATAAAAGGCTGAAAGTGAAAGCCTGAAACTGTTGAAAACTCCTCTTTTGCACATTAAGTGTACACGCATCTCCAAATTTACGCACAAGACATTGAAATTTAATAAGCTAATATTTTGAAACCGAGTCTCTGAACATTTTTGTTGAATGCCCAAAAAGCCTTTTAAAGGCCTAATATGTACACAAACTATTGAATTTATGCTTTCCTATCTCAATATCTATTAAAGGTATACCGGTAGACCAGTTTTGGAAACGCCCCTCTCTCACAGAAATGAAATGGAAGCTCTCATTACCAATCATGTGAAAGAATAAGTTTTGACTAATACGTGATGATACAAATTTTGCCGGGAAAGTCGGAAACCGCCTACAATTGATATATTTGGTAAATTATTATATCTATTGGGACCAAATAGATATCGCACACGTGGTCGCGTAGTCCCATATACATCTTTCTGTGTACAGTGCTTGTAACTTTACCAAGACTGGGCCAAATTTCTTATCATGTTGATGATTCCAGAACCTTACAGTACACACCAATACTTATATGCTAGATGATCAACCTTTTCTGATCGATTCCACAACGTTTCTTTCACAATGCAATCGCATGACCAGAACTGGTCTTTCTCTTTAAAATGTATAAATATTTTGTTTAAAGATGTTAGCAGGTCTCAAACAGTAAACCTACATGTACAAGCAGTATCATATCAAATCAATATGATTACTTTCTTTCAAAAGTAATTAAAAACACATTAGTCATAATGCAGTCAAACCTAATTTGGTGACCACCTGTCTAGTATAAAACACCACAATATTTGTTTCCCTGGAAAAGTGTTTCATATTGAAACATGTATTAAATGAACCTGCCTATAAAGAAAACTTGCTAAAAAAATACCACTTTCCTTGTCTCCTTTGACAGTCTTTATATACAGGTCTCACCTTACATACAGACAGATCATGTCTTTCTTACAACTGAGATTAGCTAAACATATAAGCCTTACAGCATTCCTTTGACTATGAGCTAATCTTCTCTAAACCTCTTAGCAATGAGTCTGAGGAACTCTTGTTACCAGCTACAGCCCAGTGTTCTGACTATTGATTGAGCTATTGAAAACCAATTACCATGTTATATAACAGATACACCCACACACACCCTGAGAGACAGTTACAAGCTAATCTTAATTGATCCTATTAAGGGTGTAATTGTCAGCAATCAATAGAATCACTTCCTCTTTTGATAAAAGACATGTTAATCATCTCAGCTCACACCTATACTGCTTGCAATAGACTTTAAAGGTACTAATCACTCTTTCAATATAATTATAACTGCACAAGTCACTTTGGTGTTAATTGAGAGCGTATTTAAACCTGCAATAACACTTTATAGAAGCAATATTTGAGGCTCATATTTTGAGACAGTACAGTGACAATGATCTGCTAACACACAGAATAAAATATATCTGGTGATTGGTTGACTTTAAAGCCCAAGTCCACTCCAAAAATAACTTACTTTCAATAGAACCAGAAAAATCAGACAAACCAATCAAAAAAAGTTTGAGCAAAATCGGATAACTAATAAGAAAGTTATGAATTTTTAATGACATGAAAAACTTTGAAAATCACTACACAAATTGGCAACTCACTCATGAGTCTGTGACGTATGGTCCTCACTATCCACTAATTATTTTCTTTATATTGATAATATAAATTTCCTATTTTCACCCTAAGAATCTTATTTCTTCACACCAGCATCCAAGTTAGATTGTTAGTAATATGTTTTTGTGTGGATGCACAAATAAAGAGTAATTTTTGTCCAGTTAAATCATGAAAAATTGAATTTTGATAAACTATTTATATAAAAATCAATAATTATGAAATACAATATTCAGAAAATAGTATCAATTCTTCAAAATTCATAAAAGTTTTTGGGAAATGTCATGCACGCAATATGATACAAATCATATAACCTGGGCAAAGGCATGGGAAATCAAGTTTTGGGGGATAAAAAAGGAAATTAATGGGATTAAACTATATAAAGCAATTGATAAGTTGTGAGGACATGACGTCACAAACTGATAACCATCTTGGCAATTTGTGTCGTGATTCTCATTGTTCCATAGTTTTACATACTTTTTCAAAAATTCATAACTTTCTTATTAGTTATCTGATTTTGCTCAAATTGTTTTTGATTGCTCTGTCTGATTTTTCTGCTTTTATTGGAAGTAAGTTATTTTTGGAGTGGACTTGCCCTTTAAAGTCAAAGTTTAAAGGCTTTATAGTTTACCTTATTTTGTCTCATACAGTACATTACCGACCACATCATAGATCTGTTTAGTATTTCTCATAACCTGATCAATATGATTACCTCACTACAGCTTGGGTCTGAGAAGTAAAAGAATCAATGGTAATGAAACTTGTGGTGTTAATCATGTCAAGAATACCAGGATATCTGGTAACTTACAGGACACTAATATAGCCATGGGTCTTCTGACAGCCACAAGGGAGTTCACTCATATTTAATTACATCAATTCACTTCATATAAATGAGAGTCAATGGCATTCTGGCTCTAAGTAGACAATATGGACAAATGAAAATCATCTGTTTGTTTATGAGGTAGATTAGTGAGACTTGCCAAAATTTATACATAAGAAGAAGAAAAAGACAAGAAATATATTATTTAAAAAAGGACTGAATTTTAAATTGATTTCTTGCACAAACAATTATCAAATTATAATCTTTTAATCAAATTAAATCTCATCAAAATCATACAACAGTGACATAGATATCTAGATTTACTATATGTTTACAAAGAATTATAAAATATGGGACCAACATTCTATCATAATTCATAAAAGATAGCAATTGATGCAACTTTGTATGAGATTATGTAGTCCGGGTCATAACACGTAGACCATACTAAAATACGAGCAATGCGCTTGTACAGTGTAATAGACTCCATGATCTATGTTTCTTTTAATATAGAAGAAAATGTACATTTCAGAATATTATAATCTTAATATAATGGGCTACTACAGATACATCCCTTGGTCAAATATATTGTTGCATTGGTAATAAAAAAACTAATAATAATCAAAAGAACAAATTAATTTTACAATCTCCAAAGTGAAATTCTGTCAGCAAGAGAATGTATAAAGAACTAAGGATAAGTTTTCCTTCAGCATGTCCAAAATACATGTACCTACATTCTATAGTTGAGCTGCTTAATATTACAATGTTCAAAATGTCCATTGCCAGTAGGATTTTGGTGTTCTAAATATTTGAAATAGTAGTAGGTATAGGTATAGTAGTTGTACAAATATTTCCTTCAAAATTCTCTGTAGATCTTGTACATATACTCAGTACTCCAAATTAATTATTGGAATGAACAGCCACGGGTGGTTAAAATAAGAGACCTACAGTGTACTACAGTCATGTACATGGTAAAAATAAACAAGCAATAAGCATAAACTCCAATCCCCCAAACAATGTACATGTATGTAAATTGTAAATTATACCTTGATACACTTAAAATTCGGCCAATGTATTGTCTTTAATTTGCATAGTAAGCATCTGTAAACACGTTAACAGCCTTGCATGAGGTCGGTAGCATAATGGCAATTGGCAAACAATGGCAAGTATTGATCTGCATTGTTTGTGACTGGTCTATTAGGGTAGGAGCGTGTATTTGCATTCCTTGTGTACCGTGTCCTCAGATGCCCTAGTTTATCTGCAGCTAATTATCCACGCAAGAGAGAGCACAGCTGTACGCCTACTGCTGCCGTGCTAATTGTAAATGGTGGTGGACTCATTTGCACTGGCCAGGTAGATTCCCCTGTGTTTTTACGGTACAAGCTTTTCACAGAGCTACGTAGTCTTTGCTTTAGTCCCTCAATCTTTCTTCATCCGATTCCCATAAGTTCCCTCTTCTTCTCTAATATCACCCTTTCTTTCTTTCTCTTTTTTTCCATCTCTTTTTCCATCTCTTTACCTCTCTCTACCCCTCCCTCTCTCTCTCTCTCTCTTCCCCTCTCTCTTTATCTATCTCTATTTCCCTATCACTATTTCCCTATCACTATCTCTCTCTGTCTCCATCTTTTCCCCGTTGGTTTTTGTTATCAGTCATCAAATGAAACTACAACCTAGCTGGCCATCAGAATCAATTCTATAATCCTATAATAATCCTATAAGACTATAATTTGGTAACATGAATTGTTCCCCTTCATATCATCTTCTCCTTATATTATTTTTCTTATTCTCCTTCTCTTTCCTCCTTTCTTCCCTTTCTCTTTTTTCTCCTCCTCTTTCCCCAAATCCTTCTCTTTCTCCTTCTCCATCTTATTCTTTATTGATGCAGATTTAATTTAACAAAATTACTATATTATCCTTTCATCCAATCATCACCATCACCACCATCACCAACATCTCCATCACTATCATCATCATAATCATCATCATCATTATCATCATAAGGTACTATTAAACAATGACAGAATACCTGAATTTACACTAATGAAATAATATTGGCCAGATAAACTATTATATGGGAAAATGTGAGGGAAAACAGTAAGTACCACACAACAAATCATCCCTGTTTACATTCACACACCGTTACTGACCTTCTTTTTACGCCGAAAACTCCGGCTGATAACGACAGCTGATTGCGCTGGGAGTCCTCCTTCAGATAAAATTCAGCAGAAGATCAGTCCAAATTTCAGCCCCTTTAATGAAATTAGAAGACGAACCAGGTGGACAAAGACGAATAAAGTTTTTGAGAGACAAAACGGCTCAACTTAATTTCTACGAAGCAACACTACCGTGAATACAAATGCGATTTTTAGCTGCTGCTATGCAGATTTGTGTAGCGGATTTTGAAGCTAGATGAATAAGCGCAATGTAGACTACCACCTGCAGTGCAGTATATCAAAACATTGAACAGCGTTTTGATGACACATAGCTGGCGCTCGTTCTCTGCAAGGAAACATCCAAAGCTACGTACAGCTCTTCGAAACTAGTTTCAAGCAGTAGTTTTGATTTCGATGGTATATTTCCCCCCACTGGTTTTACGTCGATGTCCGGACAGGATGGTTATACGGACATATAGTTTTCAAACAGAATAAAAACTATTATTTTTTAAAACGATTCAAGACAGTGGCGGATCGAAGGGGGGCATGTGTTTACCACCTCCTCCCCTCCCCCTCCCAAAGGGGGAGGAGGAAGAATTTTCTTGTCAGAAGATTGTGTAGCCCAAACGCCACTGCCAAAAAAAAATTTAATGACATTTTTTCATTAATTATTGCTAGGTATAATATATAGGACAATTATTATGGCTCGTCCTACCCAACAACACAGAATAAATGCAATTCGCATTCAGACTACTGAACTACAATTAGTTGTGACAAGTGAATGAAATAATTTGTAACGAGGCACTTGACAAATAAAAGCTTTGTGCATTATATTTTATTACATTACGAAAATGGTCTGTTCCATCCATATAGATGCCATACTTTAAGAGGTGAATATAGACCGGTTTACTAACATATCCAATTTGTATGCATACTTTTTAAACACAGGTTGTTCTTTACAACCCGAGAGCTTGCCCGAGACTTGCCCGACATAGCAACAAGTAATTGTATGCAAACCAGGGGTGGATCCAGCCGGCGGCAAGGGAGGGGGCCTAAAAAGGGGCCCACTTCGTGCGCAAATTTGAAAATCGTGCCGGCCGATTTTTCGCTCAGTGGGGTAGTGAGCACAATTTTTTTGGCACCCGAAAAAAATTTCCCTACGGAAGTGCCACTTTTTTCCACCGCCACCCCACCCTTGGGCGCCAGGGGTAGTGAGCACAATTTGTTTTTTTGGTACCCGAAAAAAATGTTTCCCTACGGGAAGGGTTACTTTTTTTCCACCGCCGCCCCTTTGGCGCCAGGAGGGGGCCCATCTTCTTTTTTCAAAAGGGTGTTTTTACCTGTTTTTTTGCTAGAGAGGCCCCCTGGATCCGCCACTGATGCAAACTGGATTCCAAGTATTGTAGTTCATCCAAAAATAACAGGTTAATGAAATAATTTGCCACTAGGTCCCCCGGAAAGAAACATCCATACATTTGAAAATGTTAGTAAACCGGTCTATTAAATTGTCCTGCAGGTTTAGAATAGAACAATGCATAAATTCAAATGCATTCCTAACAGGTCAATTCGGAATGGAGGCACATGCCATCACCATCATGGCTTACTCTGACCATGGACCTACTTCGTAGTATAGGTCCATGCTCTGACAAAGCAATAACGAATGTTTACAACCTGCAATCATTTAAGAGATATACAATTTGCAATCCTACGTTCCGATCACTGATTCAGAAATACCGTTATATTACTCATGAAAGCGCGAACGTAACTACTTCCGAAAAATCAACCTAGTAAGTTTTTTTTTAAATTGCACAAGGAGTAATTAAGAACTTTTGCTGAGGCTCACACTGGGTCCGATCAGAATCAGTTGATTGATGATGGTTGGTTATTTTACCTGACTGCTAAGAAAGCATAAATGCTTGTAAGTAAGCAACCAGACGGACGACGGCTTTAGGTCCTCTCCGAGGGACCTGGTAGTGAGTATGTAGGCGAAGACAGAGAGATGACCGCGGACATTACCGCTAGATCACTACATCTCACATTTGTAATAGATGCCCCTATCCCCCTTGTTATATTAAGTGCCCCATTTCAGGTGCGAGAAGTCATCCTCTTTTGGGATGCACAATAATTATTATTGTTTCTCGTACGATGTTGTCAAGATTGCCCGTACAAATTTTCTCCTTGAATTACTAACTATGATGGTAAGTTTTAAATGATTGTTTTTTTTTGTTTAAACTGCCGACATGTAGTGGTAATATATCAATAGCCCACTGCGTAGCTCCTTGACATAGCATATTTAATAGTGAATAAGAAGATACAAATACAAAGAAGTAGCAAGGAATCGAACCCAATGTCTTTGCATCGTGAAATGATTGCTTATCCACAAGACCATTCTGCCTCATTGGTATCATCCAGTTCGTTTCCATTTATTAATACTCTCTGATGTCAATGATTTTATGAAAAAATGCAGATTTAATGCTTTTACGCTTTCGGGGTACATGATGATCAATATTTTTATAGTCCTAATGTTGTCATGATTGCCCGTAATTTTTTTTTCTTTCAGTAAGTTTCTTTAAGTTATAAAAGGCGGAGCTGGTTCAGTACTTTTTTTCAATAGGAAATATTTTTAATGCTTTGCAGTAATACCAAAGGGGTTAAAAGTGCCTTCCTGACATGGCAACAATGGGCAGATTTTGTTGGTGCATTGTTGATAATAAATTGCACAGTAGAGCCTCTTTCTCCTTGTCTAGGACAACAAGCACTTTCAATATCCCTACTGGAAAATAATAGGCTGGGCTGTAGTGTCATTTCAAGAGAGGTAAGCAACTTCAAGACAGTTCAAAATAATGCTGGTAAATAGAAATTAAAATAATACCACTTTTCAAAGCAATATGATATGCATGAAGTTAAAATATTTAGGATTTGGACGCAAACGCAATCAAGTATATACCACTACGCTGTCGGGGATAGCTTAGCTGCAGCTTAATGGCATTCTTAGATCCTAAAAAAGATAGGGTGACCTCCTCCATGAATCACCGATAGTTTTTTGCTATACTACCCCCCCCCCGCCCCGCCCCGCCATGGGCCCCAATTTTTTTTCCAGCTTAGCTGTCGGGGCCAGCTTAAATTGCGGCTTAATGGCAGCTTTAGACCCTAAAAAATAGGCCCTTTTATAGGGATGACCTCCCCCAAGACTCACCGATAGTTTTTTGCTATACTACCCCCCCCCCGCCCTCCCCGCCATATAGGCCCCTATTTTCCCGCCAACATATTTTAGTTAATTGCAATAATGTTGATCGAGTTTATCATCATACCTGACTTTATTTGATTTATGGGGTGTATTGGATCCTCTTTGCTTTTGTCTTAACGACTCTCTTTTTTCTCTGACTCTCTCTTTGACCCATACTACACTCTCGGCTCTCGCTATCACTTCCTTTTTGCATAAATTATTTCACATCAATCTGTATCACCGGTTCTATCTCATCCATACTATCTTCCCGAAACTTCTGCCTATCCAAGAGCATTCGGACTAAAAAAAGGATTGAAAGAAAGGGGTTAAAAGAGCATTCAAGACAAGGCAGTAAAGGGGAATTATAAACGCATTTGAAATCCTTGAAATCCCGGAGTGGATCTTTTTTTAAAAGGCCAAATGGAGGCATAGCCCCTGACATTTATGTAGGGTCTCTTCGATTTTGGAGCATTCACTGATCTTCTCCGCACCCTCATATTTTATGTAAGTCACATTTTACAAAATTTTAAGGAAAATGATAGCGGAGATTTTAATAATCAATCTTAGAATTCTTGTTTTCACGTGATAACCTATGGCTGCGATTTTGTCAAAAGCATGCATAGTCCAAGGGATTTATGGTGGCATTTATTGGAAATGAAGGTTTGAAAATATTTTCCAACTTTTCATCCTTGCTCTCATGTAAAAATCGGTCTTTGAAAAGATAGAATAAAGTGTGAAATATCTAGAAAAAGAAAGCATGTTTTCACGAAACAAAACTTTTCTAGCTCGTTTTCTAATTCTTCACACAGTAATTTCCGCTAGCCGAGCGTACTAAGGAAGTAAGTCAGAGTAAATTATCTTGATACTATTAGGTCTTTGCTTCCATCCTGAGAAAATGCTTGAAGTTCATGCTGCCGATGACCAACCCCCTCCCAAAAATTAGTTAATAAATAAATGAAAATAGATTAAAAATTAATAGATAAATAGATGTATATATGTCATCACCCAAAAAGGGGGAGTGCACATATTTGAATTGTATGCCTCAGTTAGACACACATAATGCTCTTAGTAAATTTCCTTTGGCTTAAACAAAAAATTAACAGGCATATTTTGTTTAAAATAAATGTCTCTTTTTTTTTAGACTGACACTGGAGATGCGGTACATGAAACAAATATTGACTGCTTAGTTTCCTACAGCTCCGCGGTGATCTCGAGACTGCAATATGCCCCCCAACTTCCTCTCGGGGCAAATATACAGTTTCAATGTCACATTGGGCAATAGTTGTCATCATGCCCCTCAAATCAGTCAATATTTGTATATTACAATTGCATTATCTTAATTAGTATCATACAGTATAGTATGAATAAGAGTTATCTTAATTATATGCATGAACCTTTAATTATTATATCCCTATATCATTCAGGTCTGAAGTGGATATTCCATGTTGACATAGTATCTGCTTATAATTTATCATTATTATTTCTTCATATTTTCATAATCATGTTAAACTTTTTTTTGGTGCAAGTGATGTGTGGACTAAGGGTGTCATCTTATGGAAAATCCATACTAAAACGAAAACGATTATTATGCTTGTAAATTTGCAATAGTCTGTTAATCTCTTACACCATGCTTGAGGTATATGTCAGTATATAGACTTACAAGACTAATAAGCCGATATTGTAAATAATTTGGAGCATATCTAAACTTATCAGAATCATTAACTTGTATTTATTTCCATCGCCGGAGTGCTGTGTGGATATGACTTGGGTCCATCACAACTGGATGAAATCATATCTTGTGGTTATGCTCTCCAGTGCACTGAGAGTACGGGTGAATCTACTTTTGTTTGACGTTATGGTGATTATTAGTTCTGGTTATCATGCTTTCTTTTCTAGAGCAACTAAAAATCAACAACAAATTTTCATAGTTCTTTTTTCAAGCCGCACATTGGTACTTTCAACAAGTAAATTGTTGTAGGCCTATAGGCTTATAAAATATTGCCAAGATTTAGGCTTGATGAACACCGCCCCCTTCTGATTTTCTTTGTGCATTCCTAGTATTTTCCCCGTATTTTCTTCTTGCATTTTTTTCTACAAAATTAGATGTTGCAGGTATGGTTCTAAGATTTCAGATCATTCATCGTGAAATTTTGTTGATTTACTTTTTGACTTTTGTCAACAGTATCACGGAAGCTACCTTCAAGCGCAACACGAGCATTTGAAGAAAATCGAATTTTGAACGCTTGGGACTGAAATTTAGACTACATGTACAGTACATCCAAAGAGAAATCCAACATGGCGTCAAGAATTTCCAGAAATTTGCCGGGAAGTGAGTCTAATTAAAGGTAAAAACTAGTCATTTTGACAATCATTATTAATTTTTATGTATATTTTTGTATTAGGGATTGCATTTCATAGCCTTTATAAGCTATGAATCATATCTTATATTGTAACAATGTGATTTTGTAGAGTAATCAGAACCATTCGAGAAAACGTATTGTAGAAATCTAAAATGTAGTCCCGTTCTGTCATAACTGTGTCTTGTTCATCCAAATTGTTGGTGTCTCGACGCGATTGCGCGACGCAGCGCTGACGGGGACTCGACGGCTTGGTCTGAGCCTCGCGGCAATGGGACCTCTGCGATCTGCGCATTCTTGCTAAAGCCTCAGAGGCTCGGACTTGATGCCCAATAATTAATTAGGAATAATAAAATATATTTTTTGTCTTTTTATTAAATCTTATTCTTATTTTTTGTCTTTATTTATAATTTAGGTTACTCGGTTTCTTTTAATTTGTCATGTTTTGTCATGTGACTGAAGTTGATTCAGTGATGTTGGACATGTTTAATTCTATAAAATTTCACTTTTATGTAGAAAGCAATGAAATCTCACTTTCAAAGTAGTATTGCTTGGCATTTATGAAAGAACTATCCTCCCTTATTTTTAAACATTTCATTTAGATAACGTACACAAGAAGGTCTCTCCATTGAGTTTGAAGGCGAACAATGTCCGGGACGCCTGGAGGTGGTGTTCAGACTCCAGCGATCCCCATCCCCCAGGGTCTGCCTCCCATAGGATTAACCATGCCTGGTATACAGACCCCCAACCCTGGGCCAGGAGGCAATATGATGGGCGGGGCACAGGCAGCTGGGATGCAGATGGTTCCTATGCAACCACAGGGAGGAGGAGGAGGAGGGGCTAGTATATCTCTTGGACTACTTCTTGAGCATCTTGTCCAGAAAACATACCATGAGCTGACTGTCCTGTCTGAACTGTAAGTTCTAAGTTTGTTTACAAAATATTATTTTTGACTATAGACGATGAATGTAGTATTGTACAGTACTTTAGAAGAGGAATTGAACATACTTGCATTGTGTGTTTAAGTATGTCCAGAAATTCTTTATCATGAGCCCAAAAATGCCTAATCCTTTGTGATTGCATATTGCAAGATTTCAAATATATGTCATTGCAGCATCACTTGTATACAAAATCTTGGAAGACCAAGAACTCAAATTCTCATGGGTGTATTTAAGAATTTTAAGTAGATGTTCACTTTGTGTCAGTATTGCATTGACACTCTAGAATTACTTTAGTGTTTAAGTGCATTTGCGATTGTCTTTTCTACAAATTCTTTTCAATTCGCTAGACCTGGATGGGAAATCTTTTCATTCTATCTTGAAATATGTACAGTGTAACACCATGCCACCATTCTCATGTTTACCGTTTTGTTGAGAAGCTTTATTCCTGTCCCAACACACAGTTTTTTTCTCTTTGCTTCCCAGATTACCTCGAAAGATGGACATGGAAAAGTGAGTATTAGATTATTGCTATCTTAACCGTGATGATGTGAATAGCTCCGGGCCCTGAAACATAAAAATGGACTTACAATAATTTGTAAAAAATACATTATGTCTCCAATCTTGCCACAAATAATTGTATCTTGCCATGCATTGTATCATCTGTGACATTAAATATGTTGTTTAAAAAATTAATATTAATTAAAGGAGATACTATTACCATCGGCGAGATGCAATCAATCATAACCCTTTCTGTTACAAGGCCTTAATAGATCATTCGTATATATATACACATGGTTAGAATATGAGTGTAAAAGGTCTCAAATGATTTTGTGTTCAATATCTATCTGTTCTTTGCACCTTTATACACCTACAGGAAGATTGAGATTGTGAAGTTTGCCCGCAGTACGAGACAGTCCTTCATCCGTCTCTTAGCTCTGGTTAAGTGGGCTGGCAGTGCAGCTAAAGTGGACAAGTGTGCGGTGAGTAGAGTCTTAAATTGGCAACCTTCTAGAGAACTTGTCTCCTGCATTAGATAGATGGTAGAACTGTGTTAGAAATCCATGTTTAAGAGAGGAAGTTTTTATTGATGCAGAATCTCCACTAACCTCAAAGATTTAAACAAAAAATATTATTCTTTTCTAGAAGTTCATCTTTAATCTCTACCTTTTCATATGCAGTAAAATCCTATCAGTGATACAAATTTAGTAAAGACATTTTGATTCATTCATATTTCATAATAATATTTTTACACTTTTTCAGTTCAACATAAAATAAGAATTATTGTATTAATTCTTTTGTTAACTTGTACTGCTCCAAACCTTAACAACAAAAAATTATCTGGAGGCTTTTTCTAATCTTCCTTCCAATCTTTGTTAAAACTTTAATAAAGAAAAAATGGAGGCTACTTGGATAATTAGTAGGGCTAGTATGGTAGTTTTCCTTCTTAGGTCTGTTTGCTCCCATCTAATGATGTTACACCTAATGTCAACTGTCATGAAATTGTCATAATCTTTGTTGTATTGTTTTTCTTCCTGCAGGCGATTTCATTATTCTTGGACCAGCAATCATTTCTCTTGGTAGACACTGCTGACATGCTATCTAGAATGGCCAGGGAGAATCTTGTTCATGCAAGGTAAAAATGCAGTCTGCTTTTTTTTTGGGGGGGGGGGTCAGAAATGTGAGTGTATTTTAAAACAATTCCAGTGAATTTTGTGGATGAAAAACTCATAAAATTTCATTTTGTCTGTTAATTTGGAATTTCTAAGGAAATTGAAATATGCAGATTTCTTGTTTTCAAGAAAAGAATTCAAAGTAGAAGCTTATGTGTAGAATTAACTGAAGAACACCTTTGAATTATTGGAAAAATAATTTTGTGTTAGAAAATAAGACCCCTTGTTTAAATCGTGTGATTTTGGATTCCTGTTTATTCTTACTGTTAACATTGATTAGTGCAAGACAAAAAGTAACAAACTTGTATATCTTTAATCAAAGCTATTTGATATTTAGTACTTGTCATCTCTGTTTCTACATGTTATTTTGTCATGTCATGTTTTTCTCAGGTTGCCCAATTTCAACTTGCCCCATGCTGTGGACGTACTAACAATGCGTCAGTACAAGCGCATGCCGGCATGCATCAAAGAACGCATCGTCCCACCTGATCCTATCACAACCTCGGAGAAGGAGACTGTTCTTCATCGACTAGATCAGATTATCCAGCATAGATTGGTGACCAGTGAACTCCCTCCACAGCTCGCTAACCTTACTATCGGTCAGTTTCTAGTCAATGTTATTTTAGTTAATGATTATGTATGACGAGGAGAAAGTTCTTCATAAACTAGATCAGATTATCCAGTTGGCAAACCTTGCTGTCGGTTAGATTCCAGCTGTTTTCCATAGTTATTTATTTGCAGTATAAAGACTTCATATCATAATGTAATACAAGAACGGCATACAGTCAAACCTGCTCTAGTGACCACCTGTCTAAAAAGACCACATTTTTTGTTTCCTTTGAAAACGGTTTCTCATTAAAACATGTACTAAAGGAACCTGTCTACAAAGACCACTTTTTGTGTTTCCCATCGGCGGTCGCTATAGACAGGTTTGACTGTATTATTATTATCATTTATTTTTTAATTGATAAGAAAGAACAAAAACATGTATGAAGATTTCTAAATCATTCTTGTTTTATAATGAAGGAAGAGATAGAAATTGATTGGTTTAAGGAAAGAAAAACTAGAACATAGAACATTCTTTCATATATGTATATACAGTCAGACCTGTCTATAGCGACCACCCAAGGGAAACACAAGTAGTGGCCGTTTGCGGCCATTTTGATTTTGAATAATTGATTGACAGCACCAGCAAGGCCTCTCGCAGACCCGCCACGACCCGCTGCGACCCGCCAATGCGACCAACAGCAGCCGTGTACCGACCGGGTAGCGACCAGCCACAGCAGCGCAATTTCGCTCACACAGTCAGGCGATCGTCGGCACAGCGGCTAGCTATAAAGCTACATGTAGATCTAATGGTCATTTACACACAATAAAACTATTCAACCCCAAGCTCTTCAGTCAAAACATTTAATTACCGACAGGATATTGTTTCGAAAATAATTTCGCTAGTGATATTCGTTTATCTCGCAATGTGGTCAATAAGGGATCTAAAAGATCACAACGTTTCGTGCGCCGCTGCAACACTTCGTCAGGTGATAAAAACTAAGATAAGAAAGCGTGTTTTATACTCTACGGGAGGACCGGCACGGCGGTCAATAATTCGATCGATAATTGGAACAATAACGCACAAGGCCTATTGGCCGACGCACACGGTGCTTGACCAATCAGCAGGCCGCTGGTTCAGCCGCTGGTTCGGCTTATGCATAAGGCCTATTGGCCGACGCACACGGTGCTCGACCAATCAGCAGGCCGCTGGTTCGGCTCGCCTGCTGGGTGGAAGCAGTAGCGAGCTCAACCAATCAACGGGCCTGCTGATTGGAATCGACCGGTGCTGGCCGGCTGGACGGGGAGTGTCATGGCGGCGTATCGTACGCATCCAAAATTCGGGGATATCAATCCCGTTGTCTCTGTTGAAATTATTGGGATTGAGACGGATATTGATAGCTTCTTTTACCCTCCGTGTACCAATGCCGTTCCTGGGAAAGGCACTGAACCTGGTCCCAGTCTGGTTGATGCTGGTTATCCCAAGCATGTTCGACTACGGCTGAGTTGTCAGTTCGGCGGAGCCTGACGTCCCTCTTATGCTCAGTGAGATTGGATATTGTTTCTTGCACATTTCATGAAAAATAACAATGCAGAGTCATTGTCATGAGCTTCAGTCGATGACTCGATTGTTCGTCGCGCCGCACAGGCTTTATTTAGGCTAGGCCTGGCGAGTGACGTGGGCATCTTGATTCTTCTTGATTTCTTTTTAATAATTTTTGACATGCGTTAAAAAAAGATGCCGGACAATTTCAAGGAAAGAAAATTATGTTTAATCATTTCGTATTTTTATTTTGACTAAAAATCGTACCACCCTTTGTTTATCAATTTTTTAAACACCGATAAAAAACCTTGCGTTGTTAGATTTATCTATTGGCTCTCTGCCTTGTTTTCGCCCGACTGAGCCCTTATAAAGCCACGGAGAATCCTTATAAAGCCACAGGAAAATGAAACATAGGAATCGCTGTGTGGAAATTCAACTTATTCATCAAAATCAAAAAGGATTCTCCATGGATTCTAAGTGGTCGTTATGGACAGGTGGTCGTTATAGACAGGCGGTCATTAACACAGGTTTGACTGTATATATATTGTAGAGTAAAACGTAAAGAATTCCATGTGCTATTTCATTTTTGTTTTTCTTACAGAGGATGGGAGAGTCAAGTTCCGTGTACCGCAAGAATTTGAGGTAAGTTGAATGATGTTTGCAGGGTTTACACTTCTTGGATTATTAATATATCACATTTGTTGTGATTCTGCCCAAAAAAGGAGCTTGACTATTATTTTCATAAGTTTCATGCAATTCCTAGTTCATTTCCAGGATGAATTTCCAGAATATTTCAAGATGAATTCACAGAGAGTCAAACAAAAGATGACACTTAAAGAGAAGGTTGAGTTCTGGGGAGAGGTGACAAATAATTTGTGAGCATTGTCATTGTTATTATGCAAGTGTGGAGGAACATCAGAGAAAAAATGTTTCCTGAAAAGCATGGCTCTTCAAATGCCTTCATATTTTAAATATGACATGTAACAGCTTAAAAATGAGGATCACATTTTTATGCCACATGTTTGTGTAGTCCCATATACATCTTTCTGTGTACATTGCTTGTTACTTTTACCAAGACTGGGCCAAATTTCTTATCATTTTGATGATTCCAGGACCTTGCACTACACACCAATACTTATATGCTACATGATCAACAATTTCTGATCGATTCCACACCGTTTCTTTCACAATGCAATCGCATGACCAGAACTCAACTTTATATTTAAGTTTCAAGACTACAGATAACCGATATTTGCCAAATGTGTTTGGTAGAAACTGTCAAATGATAGATGAGGAAATTGATTTGGTTACACTGAACTTGTAACTATTGTAGAGTATATGTGCAAGCTAAACAATCGAGAGTTGGTTAGAGTTAGTTGGTTTTAGCTAGTTTCTCACAAAATTCAATTACCACATCTCACTATGGCGAGCATCAACTGCGATTGTCCTAACCCTTTCTTAAAAAATTGCCTTGATAAGTCGGTGTATTTTCTTCTCTTGCATGAACAGGTGACTCTCACTTTAATGGAAGATAACAAGTCCATTCCATGGAGGTTGCTCAATATTGAGATCCTGGTACAAGATCCTGATACTGGAGGTGAGGTTGTCAGGTTTAAAATCATCCCTTGCATAATTAAGTTTGATAGTCCAGAGGAGCAAATCGACTGGAAAGGAGGTTGACATTTTGATTTGATTTTAACCTTTTGAATACAATTTGATTTTAATCAGACTTTAGCCTGAATTTGGTAGGGCTTAGTATTTAAAGAGTTAATTCTTTGTGTACCATACTTGACGGACCCCTTGTGCTGTTCTTTAAGCAGGGTCTTTGGTTTCAGCAAAGCCCAAAGATTTCAGACAAAATTTTCAGTATCTTTTCATATTATTGGTGCATCTTTGAGGTGAAACGTTAGTTTTATACATGTCTTTTAGTTGGACTCGGTGGAAATGCATTATTAATCATTTCTCTAGCAATGTAATATGCATTATAGAATAATCGTTGCAATTGTGTCATGGATGATTGACAAGTTTAGCACCAAGAAATAATAATTTTGACAATTTTCTTCCTATTTGTCAGATGGTAAAACCCTGGTACATCCGATACAGGTAAGTTACCTCAATCTCATCTAATTTAAAATATAAACAGTATTTCAATGACTCTTACTCAAGATGATTGAGGACATCTTCAACTTTTTAAATCAGCTTTGTAATACAAATTGGGGATGTTTTTTTGTTAAGATCTACAAGTAATACTGATATTTTATATGTGTTTATCATGATGCATGTTTGTTAATGTTTCTTACAGCAATCATAGTCTGGTATATTGCTGTTATATGTGTGGGTTTTTTGGGGTGTGTTTTCTTTACCATGTTTACTGTACATCTTTACAGGACTACAAAATCAATCAGCTTTGTGCTGATTTTATTATCTTATTGATTATGTGTTAATGATTAGATAAATTGAGATTTACACTAAATGTAAGTCTATTCTAGCTGTATTGGGTGGTCGTGTAGTTTATGGATGGATGGAGTGACTTATTGTAAGTTCTGTACAAAATGCCCAAACACATATTCATTAACATTTAACATCAATTTATTTGTCTCTACCCAGGTGATGTGCATTCATCAGTTGGTCCAATCACGGCTGTTCGGAGATGACAAGCCTCTAGTGGACATGTATAATGTCATACGTATCCTTTGTAACATTCTTTAGTCACGAGAATGTCATTGTGCTTCCTGTGGTGTAATAATATCTGATGTACAGACATAGTATTGTAAAAATGAAACAAACCTTGATCGATCCATTAGCAAATATGTAAATTTGATACTGTATTCCGATTGGTGATGATACAAGTACCTGCAAATTTAGAGAGAACTTGTGTTCTAAATGAGCTTTTGTTTGTCTAAATGTTCAACTCTTTTCAAACATTCATATGGATCATATTTTTGTCTTAACACAAACAAAAAGATGGAACAAGGTAATTACAACACTTGCCATGGTCTTTAAATTCCTAAATAGATAATTGAGTGCTAACGTTGTTGACTTTAACTCCAACCCTTCTCAGACACTTTCTGCCAGTCCTTACAGCTTGAGGTCCTGTATTCACAGGTAAAATCTTCTTCACTATATTTTCTTATGAAGTGGATAATATTGTGGTATTAAATGTGTTTCAATCATTCATTCATTGAGAGTTTTAGTGTTTTAATCTTAGCATGGCATCTGGGAAAAATATATCTTATTGTTGGTGGTGTTATTGTTGTGATAAAATGGCCTACTCTATGAGGCTGGTATTCGGAATTTTGGTTAGCGGCAATGATTTCAGAATATTAAAGGTATCTTTTGGAGGATGACTGGTCTACTTTACATCTAATTTGTGATATTTGGAAATTAATGGCTTTTAAAGTAATGGTTTCAACCCAAATCTAACTTGGTTGTTGAGGTTAGTAATATAAAGCACTTTGAAATGTAATAATGTATTTGTTGTTGTTATTATTATTATTATTATTATTATTAACATTATTATTATTATTATTATTATTATTATTATTATTATTATTATTATTATTATTATTATTATTATTATTATTATTATTATGTTACAGGTGCAGAGACTAATCAGTGAGAGATGGGGAGAGCATGTGACGATTGATAAATACACTGCTGGAGAATGTCTTATGATGTCATACTGGAGGTATGGTTTTACATCTTATCTTCATTGTATGTTTTTGTTCTTTTCTCCATCCAAATTTCACTTTTGCATTGCAACTGTATTCATACTGTATTGGATAGCGCTGTTTTGTTATATGGGTTCAAAGATAGGTTAACATAGATTGGGATAATCTTCAAACAAATTCCTCATAAACAGATTTTACACTTGAAATATAAATACATATTTGTTTTTTTATGTATTGATATACATGGCAGGTTATTTTTTAATGATTCAAATTTGAATAACAAATGTCTAATTGAGAGCTTTTGTTCTATTATTTAACCACAAATTTTGTCAGTCAAGTTTGGAAGGATGTGCTCCCGTCCCCCCCACCCCCAAGTTAAGCTTCTACTTTTTTTCAGTTGTCAAAACCATTTGGACACAAAATTGTCCTCCCCTGCACTAAAACATGCATGATTTTGTATGCATCCATTGTGTATGCAACCATTCATTGCATTCTTTCAGATCACAAAGCCTGCATACTTCCAAGAAGCCTGAATTATACAAGCTGACAGTGAGCATTGATGATGATGATGTGGCTAAGCCCCTCCAAGTACTTCATGACCCCCCTCTAGATATGGTAGATGCCGTAAACGTCAACCAGGCTATACGGGTAAGTCTCCTGTGGGAGATACCATTTTACATTACAGGGTCATCTATTTTATCTGTATTTGATTTGGGGTATTTTAGTTATGAATATTTTTGGATTGATATTGTAAAGGGGGTCAAGATTAGAATTGTGAACCCTATCTATCAAGAGTTGAGAATTGATTCAAACTGATAGTAACTTGATTTTAATCACAGCTCTTTACTAGAGAGATAGGAGGTCATAACTTCTTGATTGATTTGTTGAAGGACTTGCTATAATTTTGGAACAGTCTCAAATCTATGTTACTTGGGGCCCAAGGAGGCACAACATTTTCTCTCAACTCTTTATGTACTATGTTTTTTGCACCACACTCTTTATTTTTTGAATGGGAGTCATTTCTTGAAGAAGCACGGGCAATATTATTCTACTGTTTATGGTTGTTTATGAAATGCAAATGAAAAACATGACCGACACTTAAAAAGAGCTGTAATGTACCTGTAGTCTATTTTTTTAATCTCGGATTTGTGATGATTAGACGGTTTAAATTTACTTTAAAACTTGACAATTTTTGCTATTCTCCTTTTGTTTTATTGTTATTTATTTCAGTGTGATCACTTATCAGTAGAGAGACTCCTTGTAGAGACTGTACTGGTCAGATCAAGACTTAAACTCAAGGTAAGTTTTAGTCACTCAACTCAGCTCATGAATGGGCTTGTATTCTCTGAAATGTTAACCTAGTTCTCTGCGTTATATAGATTACCATCCTGTTTTTGCGACATGTTTCTCTGGTTTCTTTTCGTTTAGTCAAGTTAACTTAATGTCAAAGAGGACTGCCATGTGAGTGTGGTTTGTATATACCTTTTTTTTTGGGGGGGGGCGGGGGATGTCCTCTGTCTTTGCATCATGGTATTACCATGCAGATGATTTGCCTTTTAAATAATGCCCTATTATCTTAACACATGGCAAAGTTTGATAGCTTTTCCTCTGTGATGCTCTTTTGCATCAAAGCATGTACTTCACTATTGACATCTTTATCATACTATTTAATGATACATGTCTTTTTACTATTATGTTTGAACCATTTTTCTTTATCCTTTTTTTTATACAGGGCTTGCAAGAAGAGTTGGAGAAGGACCTCCCCGGCTCTAAATGTAAGTTAATGGTTAATCCTTTGATGAAAATTCTGATGTAATATATCATTCCTACTAATGAAAAAATAAAGAAACTGTTGTAAAGCTACCGATATGGCTATTTAGGTGTTTTTTTTATCAGGAGTACAGACAAGCAAATGAAATTTATAATGTAATGTGCTAAATATGTAACATATTATCATTATTATCATTATTATCATTGCAGGTCATGTGGAAGGTTCCCCATCCCTGTTGTACATACCTGTTGTAAAGCCTTGTAGTGATGATGAACAGCTTATGGTGTCGGTTGATATGCAGACGGGATCGTACATACCTAGCATTGCACACTGTGGTAAGTCTTGGATACCTTATTTCGAATCATTATGTCATCGCGTCCGGTCGGATGGTGGGGTTACACGACCTTTCGTGAAACGAAAAGGGAAGATCACGTGACCTTTCATAGATTTTTTTGTAGGGTTTTCACAAGGTGTCCGGTAAATTGGACCAGACCATTTCTAGATGAGAGGGGTTTATTTCACAACATTACCCCCAACATTTCATGAATGAAGGATAATTTTTTCACAATAGGTCGGGTAATGCGACCACCCGACCCAACGCGATGACTCGATGATTTGAAGTAAGCCGTCTTGGATTAAGGATTATTGGTTAGAGAGAGAGAGAGAAAAGGAAAGCGAGAATGTAAGCTTTACGGTACTGATAATGTGAATAAAGTGAAGAAGAGGACGTCAAAATGTAGAGGAAGACTAAACAAGAAGATGCAATAGAAGCAAAATGGGTATTGATTTTGATGGTGATGATGATGATGATGGTGGTGGTGATGATGTGATAATGATTATGATGTTAATGATGGTGATGATTTGAAATATGATGATGGTGATGATTTGAACTGATTTACTTTATATGTGCCATTGGGTTTGTGTATATCACATCAGATGGAACAATATCCTGAGTGCTTCTGAATAACTTTTGGAATTCTGATACAATTTCTCTTCTTCCTTTGTCTTTTAGGCTCCACACTCCTAGATGAGATAGATCAAGGTCTGAATCATGAACGTAGCAAGCTGGAATCTCTCATCGCAAAGCTCAGGTACAGCATTAATGACAATTATAATTATTATGATGAACATTTACAAGGTATTGGTATGCCATCTGTTTGGAGCCAGAAAGGCATTAACTGAT
Organism: Mesocentrotus franciscanus; assembly: GCA_037976565.1. NCBI lineage: Eukaryota > Metazoa > Echinodermata > Echinoidea > Camarodonta > Strongylocentrotidae > Mesocentrotus > Mesocentrotus franciscanus. Next base: position 18,300,322 of record CP137686.1, on the reverse strand, counting down.
ATACTGAAAAGATGATATATCAGTTAAGAAGTGTTTTACATATCATGTAAATTGTAGATACAAACTTAAAGGTATAGACCAGTTTTGGAAATGCCCCCTTCTCAAAAAATGAAATGGAAGCTCTTATTACCAATCATGTGAAAGAATATGTTTTGACTAATACGTGATGATACAAATTTTGCTGGGAAACCGCCTACTAATTGATATGTTTGGTAAATTATCATATCGATCTGGCCTGGATAGATATCACAAAGCCATTTCAACATTGAACATTGGGGCATATATTTCTGCTTTTTTGCGAATTTAGGTTGAAGTATTGCCATCTAAACCTCTGAAGGCAATATTTAAACAATATTGAATGGATATCTTTCACCCAAAATCCTTGAACCGCAATTTTACCACTACCGGTCCATGTTTTTAAGGCAATCAGTTGAAATCTTATATTTGGAGTGGGCAGGTCGTAGGCTTTTGTTGTGGATTATCTTTGTTTTGTTGAGATATTTTGTTGTAAAAGCCTTTTTAGTACGCCATTGCTCAGTTGTGTAATATCTCCACCTAAGTGGAGCGATTCCTTAACCTGTAAGCACTAAAGAAATTAAGACCCCAAAGAATTGAGAGCTGATTTTGATTACTTAGGGGAAATTTGATAATTGTTGAAGTTTCTTCCTGACTGATGTCATGTTACTCATACTCATAAAAACTTTTATTTGAATCTCTTTGATATTTGTGAACTTATTTTCAAGGGTCCTGTTGTACATGCGTCATTGCCAATACTCCGTCTCCATGCTCCCCGTCACCTTCCTGAAAGAGCTCCCTCTGGTGACGGTATCACCTGATCATCCGGTGAATCGTCTCTTGCCTAACTACATCTACCTACGACTCACGCAGCATCCTCAGTATTACGTGGTAAGTATGGAATTCAAGATGGGTGGAGGTTGGATGTGTGGGAGTAGGGTTTACGGCATCATCTCACGAAAACCATCATAAGTACAAGTTCACCATCAGCATATTGAAACATGAGTTTAAAAAGATAAAAAAGAGTTCTTTGACACATCCAATTTTCTAAATTATCAAAACCATCCTGGTGAAATTGTTCAGGAACTTCAGCAACTGACGTCAATTATCAGTTAGATTTGTTGATTATTTATTGATTTATTGACTTATTGACTGAGTGGTGAAAAAAGAAGCGGGAAAGAGAGGGAGAGAGAGAGTGAAATAAGAGAAAGGCAGGGGGTAAGGAAACATAAAAAGATGATTTCACATCCTCAACTTTTGATGGCTTGTTCTTTTGCATTTTATTAAACTAGCGATGCCCCCTCAATGGTTGAACCCATGCTACACCTCTTACTGTAATCACATCCTTTTATCATTATGGCAGGTGGTTGACTTTGCCCTCGGTAAGGGTCTAGGTGACTTTATATGTCGCTACCATCTCATGCGCTGCAGTTCCGCCTCCTACATTGACACCCAGACCATACCCCAGGGTGGGGCTACTCCGTCAAGTCAGAAGGATACGCCGGAGACAACGGAGAAGTACCTCCACCCCGATGTATTCGTTGACTTGGATCATTCCACTATATTGAGGGGGCCGGATACATCAGTTGAGGGTAAGTTTTGAATGTAAGGTTTTATCGAACAGTTCCATTTAATTACTTTTAAAGTTATTTTCCATGGATTGCAAGTTTTAATCTGTTTATTGATTTGGATCATTATCATCATTTTACTATATTGAGGGGGTAGGATAGCATTCATGATTCCCATTAAATAAAGCAAGATGTAGAGGGGAATAGTCCCAGTGAAAACTTCAAGAACCATACATGACCGTAACGTACACTCTGTTGAATGGACAATAATCATAAGACAAAGGGCAGACTTATTCATTTTGTTTCATTTTATTTCTTCTGTAGTTAATCTGTTAAGTAATGAATAACATTCCTGCCAACCCCATACATGATTACAGTTATCCTGTAATTTTTTTAAATTCTTTTGTTTCCTTACAGATCTGGATGTTGATGATGATGAAAAGAAAAGGAAGGTAAGTCAAATATTTACTGACTACTACATATATAAAAGGACATTTCAAGACATCTGCAATTCAAATGGAAATCCAAACATCTTTCTATGAGGTCACTTGTAAATGACTGGATGTATTTCTAATTGACTTTTGAATCACCCTCCACCCAGGTTAAATAAATGGATACCCGCTAGAAAGAATGCTTGAGCGCCTTGTCATGATAGCTTGAGCGCCTTATCATGATAGCTTGGCTAAAGCGGGGGTAATAATATGATTACAGGGCCCTCAGGGAGAACAGTATTGATACTGATGAGGCTACCCTAGGTAAACAAGACATCGTTATTATTATTTTTTTAATGAATATAATAGTATAATTATAAAAAAAGGCTTAAAACTGGGACTTTTGCTTGTAATTGTTATCATTTCAGGTTCTTCATACCGCTGCAGGGGAGCAAAAGAGGAAGAAATTGACCAGCCATTGTGAATTCTTCAACTACACACTCTCCCATGTAGTATCGTTATGCAACATACGCATTCCATTCATCAAACTCTGTGAAGAGGTAAGTGGTTTTATGACACATGGCCGTAATTTGCATCAAACTTTGCATTATTTTTAATTTACAAAATAGTGTCCATTTTTTTAAAAGTTGATTTCTGATTGACATTAATGTTGTCAAGAAATTCATTGATGTTGTCATCAATATTTTCAGTGATGGTTTCATTAATATTATTGACATTATCTTTGAAATGGTAATTGAGATTGTTTATTGTCATTGACATCATTGTTATGTTGTTATTCATACCTCCATGCTTGTTTTCATGATGATCATGATTGGCCCTTGTATAGCCCCGGTGTCCGCCTCTGATGGGCGCTTGTGGCGCTTGCTCTACAATTTCAGTGATTTTCTTTGATCTTTTCATTCACATTATTAATGTTGCTGTTAGTCTTGATGTCAGAGATGTTGCCAACCTTGTCACTAATATTGTTATCTATATTGCCATTGACACTCGCATTGATACTGCCATTGACATTATCATTGATATTGTTATTATCATTGATATGTTATTATCATTGATATTGTTATTATCATTGATATTGTTATTATCATTGATATTGTTATTATCATTGATATTGTTATTATCATTGATATTGTTATTATCATTGATATTGTTATTATCATTGATATTGTTATTATCATTGATATTGTTATTATCATTGATATTGTTATTATCATTGATATTGTTATTATCATTGATATTGTTATTATCATTGATATTGTTATTATCATTGATATTGTTATTATCATTGATATTGTTATTATCATTGATATTGTTATTATCATTGATATTGTTATTATCTTTGATTTTGTTATTATCATTGATATTGTTATTATCATTGATATTGTTATTATCATTGATTTTGTTATTATCATTGATATTGTTATTATCATTGATATTGTTATTATCATTGATATTGTTATTATCATTTATATTGTTATTATCATTGATATTGTTATTATCATTGATATTGTTATTATCATTGATATTGTTATTATCATTGATATTGTTATTATCTTTGATTTTGTTATTATCTTTGATATTGTTATTATCATTGATATTGTTATTATCTTTGATTTTGTTATTATCTTTGATATTGTTATTATCATTGATATTGTTATTATCATTGATATTGTTATTATCATTGATATTGTTATTATCATTGATATTGTTCTTATCTTTGATTTTGTTTTTATCATTACCAGCTATCCCAGAACAATCTAGCTCACCAGGGCATCCAAGTAGAAGGAGAAGGTGTGGGGCTAGTCATCAAACTCTGCTCCCTCCCACCATGCAAAGGGGTTGCCAAGGAAACCAGTATGGCACTGAATGCTGCCCTCTTGGACTGCTCATTCCGACTGCATAAGAATCAGCATGGCATGTGGCAGGTCCAGGTTAGTCTCAAACATTCGATCAATTCAGTTTTGTGTGGTTTGGTTCAATGTGATTCAGTGCTGTTAAATCGAGCTTCGGGTGATGTGGTTTGGTTCAGTTTAGTACACTTTGTTTCTTAGTATGGTTGTGTGTGTGTGTGTGTGTGTGTGTAATTGGGTTTTTGTATCAATCAGGGGGGTGTTTCACAAAGACTAAGATCGACTTTAAGTTGGACTTAAGTATAGCAGGCCGTTCATGCCATTGTTTGCTCTCATTATTTACTGGCATTGGTCTCTCAAGGGACGTACAAATCATGGTAAAAATCTACAAAACTTACATTTTTAATAATTCATTATTGAAGGAAAAAATATTATCTAAAGATCATAATGGTGAGAGCAAACAATGGCACGAACTGCCTGTTATACTTAAGTCCAACTTAAAGTCGATCTTAGTCTTTGTGAAACACCCCCAAGATATGATTATTTTCATCTGGGACCGACCTTTAACGTCACCAGCTGAAAATATGTGACTCGGTTTCGAACTGGGATAGGTTAGAGTCAGTTTGTAGGCAAAGACAGAGAGTTGACTAGGTGAATGTACCGCTAGACCAAATCCCATCTTGCAACTCCCATCACGATCATTTCAATTAGGTTTCTGTGTAGGTCATTTAATTTGATTTCAGACATAGGTACTCTCTAACATTTTAACATTCTTGTTGTTGTTGCTTAGTATGTTATAATAAACATCCATGGAAAAAAAAAATAGATTACAGAAAAACTTGTTCTCTGTCAGTCAGATTATCAAGAATTCTGTGTGTGCCACATTACTGATAATCCTGAAAATCAAAGATAATTATCATAACTGGTAGGAGTAAATTCAGGGGATTTTCATAACAGGGTTTTCCCATCACCTTTCCGATTAATTTTCTAACTTAAGCACAGGAAAGTAAATCGTTTTAATACAACCTTTAAAGATCATGTCGGAAGTGAAAAATGAAATAGATGAATTACTTATCATATAAAGTTGTATTTTCATCAGATAGGGTCTTTAATTGTATCTTTTCACTGTTGATTCTCAGATGGTTTTTGCAAACTGTCCTGTCACAAGCTGTTCATCCAGAGAGCAAGGTGAGTTTGATGAGTGTAGAATATTTTTTTTTTTGTATTCTAAATTAAATTTACACATATAGAGATTGAATCAACAATAGAATTTGGCAAATTGCATATGGGTCTTACCAATGTTTTAGGTAGGCTGTAATCTGTCACAATGTGTTTCACTAGAAATGTATGCATGTTGAAATTGCTAGATATCAATTACAATTTCTAATAATCATAACAAATATTACAAATTTTGATAAATGACATAAATCCTTAAGAATTCCCTCTGCTACTTGCCTGTCTTTGTTGTTGTTTTCATATATGAATAATGATTTGTTTTTGGCATATATTTATATATATATGTATGTTACTTTATGTATTGATATATTTAGACATCTTTAACTGACAGATACATTTAAACAATTTTTTTCCCCTTTAGGTTCGACTCGTCTGGTCTACCTGTTCTACAAGGTCCTAGGCAGTCATTCCGTGGTCAAGCAGTTCCTACGGGATTGGGACTCCATTGGACGCCTCTATCATTTGACTCTTGACCTGCCAATATGGCTGCCGTACCTCACTCTGTCTCATTCTTCACGCTCGGGCTTGATACAGGGTAAGACTGCTAGTTAAAGACATTGCACCATGCATTTGCTTGCTCCAAGTTCCTAGTGCAATTAATGTATTTTATGAATACATATCTCATACAGGTTAGAAACAGCTAGAAATATTCAAAATATAGTTGGCCACACATTGACGGTAGGTTCTTTCAGTACAGGAGCATTGATTAGATCTTGGCTATCTTATCATTGTGGCAATGCTGTTATGTTTAGCGTTATACATTTAGCGTTATGTTTAGCATTGTTATGCAATACTTGTATGCAAGACCCATCTGTCGTGAAACTGTTAACACTCACAAGGATTGATCAAATATTTTACCTTGTGATATGTTTGATGCTCATGCCAATAAACCGAAGACGTTCCACTCCACAGCCTTTATTCTGATAAATATAAAATACATTTGCAATTAATGATTACATGACAGAGTATATAACAATTGCTGGACTAGCTGAGCAATTTTACATCGCTTTTCAGAATATCTTATATTGATTTGGAGAGATTCAAATGAATATAATCTGTACTTATTTGTGTTTTCGTTTCTTAAAAAAAAAACAGACAATCCACCTTTCACTACATTGGTGGATATTCAATCATTCACATACCAGAAGATCACTATAGCATATGGAAAGGACAGGTCAAGCACCGTAAGTTTTATATTTTTGATTTTCACTTTAAAGAGTTGATTATAATGAAATCTGTGCTATACTTTGATGCCTTCAATGTATGGGTTATTTACAGTAGATGAAAAAACTTTTTATGCAAATTGTTCTTGTATAACTGTATGTCACAATTTGGTTATAGTATCTGAGAGTCTTTTAAATGTTTAATGAATTCAATTTGATTTGATAAGTACATCCAGTAGAATTGAAACTAGCCAGGAAATAGTCAAGCTATTCTGATCAACATTGCATATGTGAGTATCATCCCAATTCAAGTCATGGGGAGGCAGCAAGTAACCTTGTTAAACCAATTTTATAAATTATTCATTGCCCCCTTCCCCCTCCTCCTGTGGCATAGCTGCCAACCATTCCTATCATTTTCGAGAAAATATTCCTAATTTGTGGCCTTCAACCTAGATTCCTCTCTCTTTCTGAAATTTTGTGTGTGAAAAGTATACAAAATAGACTGTATTCCTAGTTTTGCCTTGAGAGATTCCTACTTTTTGCTGTGAAAGGTTGGCAGGTATGATGTGGTGACATTTGAATATACAACAAAGTGACTGTTTTCAGTGATGATTGTGAGGATAATTCTCTTTCATAAAATCTCTGTTTGTGTGTGTGTGTTGAGGGTGACATTGAATGTTGAGACTTCCCCTCAAAAGAATGGTCCATTCTTGAACTTAAATTTTCCATTTACCCAACAACTTCTTTTTTGTCTCTGATAGGTAATGGTGTGTTGGGATCCAGATATTCTGAGGTTTCGACTCATCTTCGGTGCTGTAGGTTCCACCTCAACAGCAAACTGTCATACTATGGTTCAATCATACCTTGAACATGAACTGAATGAGGAACAGAGTCTGCCAAAACTCATCAAGGTTTGTAGAGAGAGAAAGAGAGAAAGAGAGAGAGAGAGAGAGAGAGAGAGAGAGAGAGAGAGAGAGAGGAGGGGGGAGGAAGATGTTTCGGATCATCTTTGGTACTGTGGGTTCCAGCTCAACAGCAAACTGTCATACTATGGTTCAAACGTACCTTGAACATGAACTGAATGAGGAACAGAGTCTGCCAAAACTCATCAAGGTTTGTAGAGAGAGAAAGAGAGAAAGAGAGAGAGAGAGTTAGAGAGGGAGAGAGAGAGAGAGGAGGGGGGAGGAAGATGTTTCGGATCATCTTTGGTACTGTGGGTTCCAGCTCAACAGCAAACTGTCATACTATGGTTCAAACGTACTTTGAACATGAACTGAATGAGGAACAGAGTCTGCCAAAACTCATCAAGGTTTGTAGAGAGAGAAAGAGAGAAAGAGAGAGAGAGAGAGAGAGAGAGGGAAAGAGAGAGAGAGGAGGGGGGAGGAAGATGTTTCGGATCATCTTTGGTACTGTGGGTTCCAGCTCAACAGCAAACTGTCATACTATGGTTCAATCGTACCTTGAACATGAACTGAATGAGGAACAGAGTCTGCCAAAACTCATCAAGGTTAGTAGAGAGAGGAAGAGAGAAAGAGAGAGAGAGTTAGAGAGGGAGAGAGAGGGGGAGGAAGAGGTTTCGGCTCATCTTTGGTACTGTGGGTTCCACCTCCACAGCAAACTGTCATACTATGGTTCAATCGTACCTTGAACATGAACTGCATGAGGAACAGAGTCTGCCAAAACTCATCAATGTTTGTAGAGAGAGAGAGAGAGAGAGAGAGAGAGAAAGAGAGAGAGAGAGAGAGAGAGAGAGAGAGAGAGAAAGAGAGAGAGAGAAGAGGGAAAGAAAGATGGAGAGAATAAGATGAACAGGTAGATTTTATAACAGGATATGTGAGGAAACTATTGAAAAGTAGAGGATAAAGATAAAACTAAAGATAAATTGGGTGAGAAAAGAGTAGGTAGAAATCAGATTTTAGGGCACAAAGCAGAAAATATCCTTCAGGATCTGCATGATTTAATCATATATTCAGTAGTTATGAAAATGATGATACATTCAGAAGAGAGCAGAGAGAGAGAGAATAAACACACTGGAGAAATGTACAACAGAATGAATACGATATGAGAGTGGCAAAGAAAAGACAAAAGATGGATGAAAGTAGATGGGAGGGGGAGACAAATACCCCATCATATTTACAAAATGCAATGATTTTTTATTATCCATTCCATTCTTTGTCCACCCTCCACAGAGTCTTTGTGAGAGCCAGGGACCCCTCCATGCGATCTGCAGGCTACCGCTCATACCATCCTTGGGTCTGATAGCCGCAACCAATCAGGTCGCAGGACCCATTCACAAGTTTGCGCTCTGCCCTCAATCCAGCACCCATTACAGGGTTGTCTTCCATAATGCGTACTGCTTGGATATCCATTGCAAGGGAAAGAATACGGTGGCTGTTAGAGGTATGACTCTCACTCTCTCTCTCTCTCTCACTCTCTCTTCCTCCCTCTCTGACTGTCTTTTGTTCTCTCTCATTTCCTGTCTGTTTGTATGTCTATCACTTCTTTGCTCTCTCTCTCACTCTCCTCTCTCTCATTCTCCCTCATTTTCATTCTCTGTCTCTCTCTTTTTTTTCTCTCTCTCTCTCTCCCTACTTCTCTGACTACCTTTTTTTCTTCTCTCTTATTTCCTGTCTGTCCGTCTGTCCATCTGTCTATCTGTCTTTCACTTCTTCGCTCTCCCTTACTCTCCCTCTCTTTCTCTCTCCCTCATTCTCCCTCATTTTCATTCTTTGTCTCTGTTTTTCTTTCTCTCCCTCTATCTTTCCTTATGTCTTTTTCTCATTCTCTTTGATTCTTTCTGTCTCTTTTTCTCTCTTCATGACTCTGTTCTTCTCCATATTTCCATCAGTTTGCCTGTATTATTTTCTCTCTCTCACTCCGTCCTTCTGTATGTTTGTCTTTCTTTCTCCTTATTTCTTTTTACCTACATTTTATATCATAAAGAATAACGATACATGACTTTACATTTCTTTATTTTGAAAAAAAATCTCACCTATGTTATTGTAAATCCATTGATGTCATGTTGTCCTTTGCTATCCCTTTCAGATGGAGCGTTTAGCTTATTTGATATGAGGAAGGTTGTTGAAGGTCTCTATACAGTACCGAATCTTAAGGTGAGTGTCCAATCGTATACCCTCAAGTCTCATTCACATACGAACTGCCTTTAAAAAACAAAAGCTATTGAGGCAAAATACAATGACAGTGTCGTGCGCTTCACATAATACAACACACAGATAAGCCATTCATTGTCTGCAAAATGGTTTTCATTTTGATGTTGCTGTGTTTTAGCTTGTTTATGTTAAGTATCCTTGATTTTTTTCAACTCCTTTTGTTTCTTATAATAAAATCAAATGTAAAATGTATAGAAATATGATCATGCTTTATATAAAGTATTGTTAAAGATTATTTTATACGGTAATCTGCTCAGCATCATAAGTCTGTAATAAGAATTAAAAAACTGTTATGTATGATGTTAATTCTTCCGATCACATGTATGTTGACCACTTGTTTCCTATCACCTATCAGGCATTCCTGGAGATGTTCATCGACGAAACGGTATCCTACCACCATCAGCATCGTAACAGCCGTACCCTCCCAGCCAACGAGGATGACGGTAACCCCATCTCCCCCATGAACATCGATGCAGGCCCCACCCCACCAGACCCCTACCTCCCCACCCAGGTCTCAGGATACCCCTCAGGAGCCTCGCCCATGTCCAGGGCGGGGATGGGTCAGGGTGGATCGGGGGGCTTTGCTTACCCCATGACCCCACCCACAGCTCCGGGTGGACCGGGGAGTAGCAATCCAGCGACCCCGGCCTCGCCTCACACGTCGGTCCTATCACAACAGGTTGGTATATGTAGTAAAAAGAGTTTTAAGGCATTTTAGAAAGAAGGTAAACAGACTATCGCTTTCCTGTGCTGGAGTCCTCCCTGTTTGATGTTAGTCCCGTTGGTGTCTTGCACAGCTGAAAGCACTGTGCACACATAGGGTTCCTTTATTGCCTTTGGAAAATACATATTTCCTCAACTTGAAATTTTATCTTAAGGTAATCTTAAGTACTGATTGAAAAAAGGAGCTTTTTCCAGCCTCCAAATGTTGAATGTATTTCTAGACAATCTGTGTATGTTGAGATTAAGTCCTGGTAAATTTTGTCAGAATAGCCATATTCTAATGAAGTCAAGATCTTTGCTATGCAAAATAATAATGAATAAATTTTAAGAGAGTTTTTATTGGTTCCTTTCTTTGTAGCATTATGCCATGTCACCCGGTGCGTACCCTCTTGCATCACCTCCTTCCATCCCTGGACCTTCCCCATCGGCCGTCATGAAGGGAACACCATCACCAGGTAAAACATTCTTATTCATCTGCATTCTACCTATTGGTTTTCTTCCTCCTCTCCTCTGGGAATTTGTCATTATCAATCATGGTCCACCCTCCTCTTTCTCTCTCCCTCTCCCTCTCCCTCTCTCTGTCTCTCCATCCATCTATCTCTCCATTTATCTCACTTTCTCTGTCTTGCTCTCTATATTTCTGGTCTCTCACTCTCTCTCTCTCTCTCTCTAGTCCCCCATTCTCGTCCTCTTCCATTTTCTGTGCCACTGTGTTTCTCTCTTGCTCTTTCAGTCTTTCCCCTCATATCCTTGTATTCTTCTGATTGTCTTAGTTCTCTTCAAAATTTAACATTTTATTTATATCTGTGTCCTGGCATTGTCTCCCCTCTCTGTCTCTCCCCATTCTTTCTCTCCCTCTCTCTTTATCTTCCCACTCTTTTCCTCCCTCTCTCTCCCCTCTGTAAGTCTGTCTCTTTCTGTTTCTGTCTCTGCCCCTTCCTCCCTGTTGTCTTTGTCTCTCAATCTCTCACTCTCTCTCTCTCACTCTCTAACTCTCTCTCTCTCTCTTTGTCCCCTCCCAGGTTTAGTTGAGGGAGGATCACCCTTCACCTCCTCCATGGGTCTCACCATGCCGTCCCCAGGATCCCGCCAGTGGCCAGGCAGTCCCTCCATGCCAGGGCCCTCCCCCGTACAGCGCTTTGGTATGGCCCAGTCTCCTGGTGGTAGCATGGGAGTATCCACTCATTCCCCGGGGAGTAGCGGCATGACGGGACAGCAGGGACAAGTTGGTGAGTAAAATATATCATTCAATCACTCCTGTACGACTTGAATGAATAACAACAATCAAGCAGAATTCCTCATGTCATGTTCTCTTTCACACCCATTTCAGTGCCCCGCCAGACGAGGGTCCTCCCTCCCCGTAACCTTGCCACCTCTCTGCCGACCATTCTCTCTCACGAGGCGCTCAACCGTATGTTCACCCCGGCGGCGATCCACGGCACACCGACCACGCCCAGTACGTACCTGTGTGCTCCTATAGAACGTTTCCTTGGATCTACCTACCTCCAAAGACACCTGAAGAGGGTTATCAATGCTGAACAGGTATGTCTCTTTATCCTTCTACTAACCCATTGCTTACTGGAACCAGGGGGATCCTGTATTCAGCTTGTGGGAATAGGAAGATTCAGTAGTTGATGGGTTAACATTGTTGACTTCTGAGTTACCTCATTCTCATTGTCTTAATAACAGGGATCATGGGACACCCAGTTTCTGTAGGCAACAGGTTCAGGTTAAAGGGGAAGTCCACCCTGATATCAGGTGGTTTTAATAGAAGCAAAAAAAATGAGAGGAACAGATCAGTGAAAGCTTGAGGAATTCTGATCAAAAATAAGAAAATTAAGAAAGAGCAATTGGGAGGGGTCGCTGAGTTGCAAATTTGTGTTTGATTAATGGCATCTTCAATAATTCATAACTTTCTTATTTTTATTTGGAATTCGCTTAAACTTTCACTGACCTGTTCCTCTCATTTTTCTGCTCCTATTAAAGCCAACTTGATATCAAGGTGGATTCCCCCCTTAAAGAGGAGGTTCAGGTCTTGTAGAGGTGGAAAATAATTTGTGAGCTTACTCACTCCTTTTGTTCACATTAGTAAGGACGTCATAGCGCCAATGTGACATGAAAAGAATTTTTCTTCAAATGCAATCAAATTCAAAGTATGATATGAAAGATCTTTAGATTTAATCTGTTTTGCTATAATTTTGTTGATTCCAAAACCCCATAATACTCAATAGTTCTATATAATACTTAACTGCTCAGAAAAAAAACATGCATTGGATAGAAATTGATATCCCCTCGTTTTCTCTCCCTTTTAGACCCAGACTTTACAGGCTGCAGAACAAGGATGCAGATTGAAGGTAAGATGTATGCTTATGTTTATTATTATCCTCATCATAGAGAGGTCAAAGGTCATGTAGTTCAACTACATGTATTTTGTAATGATTGATAAAGACCTCAAGGTACCGAAAACACAATTTTGTCATGCAAATTCCATTCAAAATTGAAAGAAAAAGTTGAAATAATCAAATTGGAATGTTATGCCACTTTATAACGGCTCAAAAAAAAGGATGTTTGTATTACTGTATACCGGTAAGCTGTAATTTTTCGCGAGGGCTTTATTTTTGCAAATTTCGCGAATTGCATATTATTGTATATTGTATATTATATTTATCAACACGCGAAAAAATATTGGCACCTCATCATTCCGAAGCGCAAAAATATCAGCATAAAATTATGTGCTTGCGTCCTCTCGATCGCTAGCTATAGTTAATGCCTTATGTTTGTAATGCAATGCTGTCGCCTCCCGCCCTGCGCTTCCTTCTCTCCCAGCGTATATTGCACAGATTGCACGACGCACTCACGTAATCCTCGTGCGTACCGCACGGTACTCGGGTAGCTGTATGTGGTGTGATGGGCTGCCTAAACTTGTGTGTGTACTTACGTGACCGAGTCTGAGTGTGTATGTGAAAGTTTGTGAATACTTCATGCCCATTCATTAATTCTGCTGTGTGCTATTCGCGAAAACAACGACTCATGAAAATGTCTTTTAGCCTGTCATTCGCGAAAATATCTGTACGTGAAAATATCAGCTTATACAGTATATAGATTGATAATGACCTCCAAAATTTCAAAAAACACAATGTTTTACAACTTTTACAGGGATGGGTCATTTACTTATGCTGCCCCTGCACTTTGGAACACTATCCCATCTCATAAGAAGGAAGCATTCACAAGTTATAAGTTTAAAAGAGTCTCCTTAGAACATACTCGTTTAAACAGCATTTTGACTGCGTTACAGTCAGGCTTTTAAAGCACCTATTTTTCCCTTTTATATCTTTCTTCCTAAGGGCATAGAGACGCTATGGCAGTGATATGCACTATAAAAGCACTGTAGTATTATTTTTTACAATAATGTTCAATTTTTTAAACAGCTGACTCTGCTGCCACCTAGTGATCAAGGATTTCACTTCAAGAACGATTCTCTCATATTCCGTGTTTGGCTGAACCCCGCCCACATGCAACAGCTTCATCTACAAGTCAAGCAAACACCAGGTAAATCATTTTATGTTTAAAATATTCATCAAATCAAGAATACCATTCTGGGGCAGATGCCACTATTAATTCTGTATATGCGCTGAATCAAAGCCCTAGACTGGTATGTATAACATGTTTATGTTATGCATACACACTCTTCTTGAGGCAAAAATCTACTGCGACAGTCCTCTGTTTGTTCCATTTGTTGACCACAGCTTGGAAAGAGTTAATACCATTAATAATGTTTGTGATGATGGTGTACGTATATTGAATTCCATTAGTAAAAACATTGAATAAATCATTTTTTAAAAGAAAATAGTCATTGCAACACAAAGTGTTAAAAGAAATGATCAAGAAAATCATTTGCCAGCTACATTGTAAATGTATCCGTTGTGTACCAAGATGACAGTTTTAGAAAAGTCATTTGTATTTGTGCCATGAAAATTGACTATTAAATTGGCAACATGAATTAGCAACTCAAATTGGTGACATAGTTTCAATAGTGATCAGGTGTTCGCATTTCATCTACTTCCTATACTTTCTGGTGATGCAATATTGAACTTTTTTCTCCTTACAGATGCCAAAGAACGTTGGAGCCCTGATGAACTTCATGTCATTGAACTTTACTATGAGAATAAGGTAAGTGAGAAAAATATTGTGGCCAATTTGCCGGGATAGGTATTTTATTTTTTTTTAAATTCAGATACATCATTGATGACCCTTTCAATCAATGTTATTGTAATTAGCTTTGTCATGTACATTTAGTTGGCTAGAACTTAACACAACTTAGTTATAACGTAGTTATAGTTATAGCATGACTGAGCCTTAATTTTCTCTGCTCAGATTCCAACCTGACATTGAGTGTGACCTTACGTTCTGTCTAGTCTGATTCTAACATCATTTGCAGCGTGTAGGACTAAGCGTCTTTTTTAACACAATTACAACACAAAATACAGTAGGTGGGAATTATCTTTCTTCCTTCCCATTTTCGGTTGCATGCCCACTGTTAAAATCCAAAGCCATTACGGTTTTTTGCCCATGTTGTGTGCCCCTCCAGGTGTCTTCAAGGATCTTATTCAGCTGATGCACCTAGAACTTCAACCAGACCATCATCTCATCTCAGATTCCAACATGATCTTTAATATATGGGACTAAGCTCTTATTCTTCCCTTCTTCCTAGGTTGCCTGCCCACCGTTCAAACCCAAGGCTATCACATCGTTTGCCCGTATGCTGTGTGCCATGCCAGGTGTCTTCAAGGATCTTATTCAGCTGATGCACCTGGAACTTCAACCCGACCCCTCTCTGAAGTGGTCCTTGCAGCTCTGTCTCACTGTGCCACAAGGACAGACCTTTGCTCCTGTCGGTATCCCAGCCGTCGTTATCAAGACAAAGATGCTCCTATTCGTAAGTTCTTTGTCTGTTTAATTCATTTATTCATTTAATCATACAATTTCAAGAAGAAATGAATGATTTACCTATTGTACGACCTGAAATTTTTGTTTTGCGACCTTAAATATGTGAATCACTATTGACACAACACTAAATTTTTGCAACTCGTTCTTGAAAGTTTCCAGCCATGAAAATGGTTGTTCTTAATGTTTCACAAATGTTTCATGGCACCAAAGTTTTTGGTTTTACTGTAATAAAATTAAGGTTAAACAAAATATGCCTCGATTTATTTCTGTAGTTTAGAAATTTTGGGGTCAAGCTTCCTCATCTAAAAGTAAATATGATTTACGTTATGTGGGACACTGTCTGCTTTATTAGACTACAACCTGAATTTTAGTATGTGGGACTGAGCCTCCTTTATCTGATTCAAATATGATTGATAGTATTTGGCTTATCATGTAGGTATTATGGTATAGTAGTTCATTCACTTGACCCTCAATCCAAGAGTTGAGGGTCCAAATCCCCGCCTGGCACTAATCATAATGTCCTTTGGCAAGACATGTATCCACATTTGCCACTCTCCACCCAGGTGTAAATGCGTATCTGGCTATTATTATTTTTACCATGTACTATAAACTTTGTTGTCCACTGCAGATCCAGCTGAGTAGGCAGGACACCGCCCCCATGGTTGGCCAGGAGGCTCCTTCAGTGATCGTTCCCGTGTTGTACGACATGCAAGCCAACACGACCCAGCACATCTCCGCTATCAAGCCTTCGGTTCCGACCAGTCAGAACGACGGCACCATCGCTACCATGCTGAGGACATGGGCAGAATTCCCAAACAGTCGTAAGCATCTTCATTTCTGTTTATAGTCTGTTTTTATGCCTCCGCTACAACGTAGCCGGAGGCATTATGTTTTCTGGTTGTCCGTCCGTCCGTACGTACGTCCCGTTCTCGTGATCGCGTTATCTCAAGAACCAATTGATGGATTACCGCCAAACTCGGGTCATGTATGTATCTTGCAGAGCTAATGAAGTGATTAGATTTTGGGGTCACGAGGTCCAAGGTCAAAGGTCACAGGGCCCATTATGTATGCAAAAATAGCTCGTGATCGCGTTATCTCAAGAACCGATTGATGGATTACCGCCAAACTCGGGTCATGTATGTATCTTGCAGAGCTAATGAACTGATTAGATTTTGGGGTCACGAGGTCCAAGGTCAAAGGTCACAGGGCCCATTATGTATGCAAAAATAGCTCGTGATCGCGTTATCTCAAGAACCGATTGATGGATTACCGCCAAACTTGGGTCATGTATGTATCTTGCAGAGCTAATGAACTGATTAGATTTTGGGGTCACGAGGTCAAAGGTCAAAGGTCACAGGGCTCATTATGTATGCAAAAATAGCTCGTGATCACGTTATCTCAAGAACCGATTGATGGATTACCGCCAAACTTGGGTCATGTATGTATCTTGCAGAGCTAATGAACTGATTAGATTTTGGGGTCACGAGGTCAAAGGTCTAAGGTCACAGGGCTCATTATGTATGCAAAATAGCTTGTGATCACGTTATCTCAAGAACCGATTGATGGATTACCGCCAAACTTGGGTCATGTATGTATCTTGCAGAGTCAATGAACTGATTAGATTTGGGGTCACGAGGTCAAAGGTCACAGGGCTCATTATGTATCTCAAAATAGCTTGTGATCGCGTTATCATTAGAACCAACAGATGGATTACAATCAAACTTGAATTTTAAAAATTGCTTCCATTTTGGTTTGTAAAATTGCTCTATGGCGGAGGCATCATTTTCGACTGCGCGCAGTTGAAGTTCCATCTAGTTATTCCTGACTCTGTTATTGAGATATGTAGTTTCTATTGTGGTCCTATTGAGTGACACCTAGGCCATCTTGCTTAAAAAAATATTAGCTACTTCTATATTGCACACATATCCATCCCAGGGTATGCTCAAGGCACCTACAAAGTAGTATTATCACCCTGGCTTTAGCCAAGCTGCTCTAAGGCACTGAAAGCATTCAAGGAATAAATTCCTGCTAGGTACCCATTTACTACACCTGGGTGGAGAGTAGCGATTGTAGATAAACGTCTTGCCATGGAGGGACTCGAACCGCAAACCATGTGATCCACAGTCTGGTGACATGTCCGCTAGACCATGACACCTCTACGACACCTTAAATGCAAGAGGCCCCTGGTTTCTAGAATTTGACCAGCATATGCTCTGGCGAAAATTGCTCCAGGCTTTATTTCAGAGATATGGGTTTAGGATTAGGGTTGCGATTTGGATTTAGTTGAGGTTTAGTGTTAGGGTTAGGGTTAGGGTTAGGGTTAGGGCTAGGTAGCGGTATAATGTTTGGTTCAGGGTTTAAGTTAGCAATTTGAACGGTGTAGGATGATGTTAGTGGAATAGTCATCAACCATTTATCCTCGTGTTTCTTTCTCCCTCTCTCTTTCTTTTAGCGGAGTGCACCCTATTTACCGCTATCAGGTATCTCATGGCCAATCTCAACTTACCGATGTGAAGACATTCAGCTCCCAAGCAGGTCCAGGACCCTTTAATATTCCAGGGAAAATGAAACAGAAAAGAACAGTTAAAAATTTTCGCTGAGTGTTTGTGACAATAACAAAATGATATCTGATGAACATCTGTGATTGAAAATCAATAATAGCTGAGTAATAGCCGTAGAAAGTTGAGGAAATCGGGTAGGATAGGCCTTCCAATAGATTATGTAGTCCCGCATGTGCACATATGTGCTGTTAGTTCTCAGTTTACTTTCAACGAGTCTGTAAGTTTTGCTTACCGTTGATATGTACTACATGTAAACCAATGCAGGATAAGTGTAATATACAGCCCTGGAAAAAACACAAACACAAATCAAGCTCCATTTATCAGGGTATTACATTACACATGCAACAAATCGTGATTCTACTAAGTACTCCCTTGAATGAATAACCTCGTGAAGCAATTGTACTTTGCTACCATGGTATTTTATTTCCTTCTAATCACAAAACTGACATCAGTAAACTTTCTTGGTCTAATAATTTTGTTTCCATGGCTGTAGTTTCTCTAAAAATGCAGTTTCGTTATCAGAACTCTAGATTATCTTTACAAAAAATTGGTTACCTCACAATTCAAAGTTATTAAACAGTAATCGCTGATCTCTAGATAGTTTAGGTACATTTTGAAGCTCAGATTTCATTCAGAATTCGAATGTATGATACTTCAATTACTAATAACCGTGCTCATCAGAAGATTAAATTGGCAACTCTTTGATATCGTGTGAGAAGAATTTGTAATGTAAATGTTTTGTGTAAATAAAATGAATAAACTATTGCATTTTATATAATTATTGTTGATTAAGTAGACAACTTTTTGCCAATATTAGGTTTCACGAATTCACGACAGACTAATGCTACTCCTATATGTACTGAAAACAGACATGCAAATTAGTCATGTGACTTCATTCAACCTTGCTAAGTTGACCTCACACTTGGAAATTTGAAAAGTTGAAAAATTGGCCTTCCTCTTAGGGATGCTAGAAATTGAAAGATTGACAAGAAATCAAATGAGTTTAGATCACACTATATTTCTTTTAAGGGATCATTTAAAGGTCCCAGGAAAGGTTATTTTTTCTGAAACAAAGCAGGATTGTAATTGTTTTCTCCACGGTTTTATCATTCTAGATGCTCTTGGTATAGGAGTATAATTTCACAGCCTCCTTCCTACTCATATTATATCCACTCAAAATTCACTGAAATTTTTAATTTTTTAATAGAGATTTTGTACATTAGAATCATGAATGTAGTAATTTTAATTGCAAATGATGATATGAAAGATTTAAATTTAGACAAAGAACTGTATTGAGATTGAGAAATGAGTACATTGTAATGTCATTATATGATTTGTTTATTGTTTGTATATTTTTAGTATGTTTATTTGAAGTTATGCGACCCTTATCAGGGTAATAAATATAACTTCTGCAACAGTTCAGTCTTCTAACAGTCCTTTATCAGTGAGAATGAAATATTATGCACAGAGATATAACGTATAAGAGAGAGTTGATTGCATACAATTGGAAACAGATGGCAATACAAACTGAGAATTCCTGAGCTGGGGATTGTTGTACACATAGTAAGTTTAAAGAGAAGGTCGAGTTCTGGGAAGAGGTGAAAAATAATTTGTGAGTGTTATCATTGTATTATGCAAGTGTGGAAGAACATCAGATAAAAAATATTCCCTGAAAAGCATGGCTCTTCAAATGCCTTAATATTCTGATTATGGCATGTAACATCATAAAAATCGGGACAGATTTTAATGACACATGTTCGTGTACTAGTCCCATATATATCTTTCTGTGTACAGTGCTTGTAACTTTACCAAGACTGGGCCAAATTTCTTATCATTTTGATGATTCCAGAACCTTGCAGTACAGACCAATACTTATATGCTAGATGATCAACCTTTTCTGATCGATTCCACAACGTTTCTTTCAAAATGCAATCGCATGACCAGAACTCGACTTTATCTTTAAGCATGAAATGAAAGTAGCAGTGTAAATTGGAGGAAAAAAAATGGTGATAAGAGAAAGAAGAGAGAGAAAGAGAGAGACAAAGAGAGAGACAAAGAGAGAGAGAGAGAGAGAGAGAGAGAGAGAGAGAGTGAGGGAGAGAGAGACATACAGATAGAGAGAGAGAGAAAAAAGAACAGATTTGTCGGCAATTTTGGCACTCCTATATATAGTTTGCCTACATTTATGACAAGCAGTTAGAATCCAAGCAAATACCAGACACGAAGTCATTTTCCTGTAAGGGGGTGTTTTTCGACCTTGAGAGAGATTTATTCACATTTCATGGATTTCATTTGCTGCTAAAAATTTGACGTTTTGACATTCGGGATCCGAATAATTTTGAGTAACAATTTTGTTTTAATTAGATTTTTTGGTTAAAAAAAAACAGACACGGATAAAGAGCAAGTAGAAGAAAATGGGGAGAGCTTTGAAAGGAGAGGGAATGAGGGGGACATAGAGAGAGAGAGAGAGAGAGAGAGAGAGAGAGAGAAAGGGGGAGGAGGGAGAGAGAGACAGAGAGAAGGAGAAGGAGGGTATGAGCAAATTTAATAGGTAGGGAGGACGGATAGAATGAGAGAGATGAGAGAAAGAATGGTATGACAGAGAATAGATATGGTTAAACGTATGCTTAGATTCACACATTCATCCTTCATATTCAAACGAAAAACGGATTTCTATTTATTTCAGTTCATATTTTCCACTGTTATTCTTGTTTTCCTCCTTGTCCTGTAGTTCTGTTCGCCATTATTTTTCTCCGTCTCTTTGTTGTTATACATTTTATTTTATTTTCCTCTTTTTCTTGTAACTACATAGTTCTGTATCAGACTCACAATCTCTGTCTGTCTGTCTGACTATCTATCTATCTATCTATCTATCTATCTATCTATCTGTTATTTTCCGTGTCTGCTCACTGCTACCAATATGGTAAGTTTTACACAAATTTAGATTCCTACAAATGAATCCTGTGATATTTCTCTGTAATTATTTCCCCCTATACATCCCCATTTTTAACTTGTCCTCCATGTCTGTCTGTCTCTGTGTCTCTGTCTACCTACCTCTCTATCCCTCCCTTCCCCCTTCTCTCTCTCTCTCTCCCTCTCTTTATGGCATTCCGTCCTTTTGTTGACTCCTCTCCTTTTCCTCCTCCTTCTCCTCCTCCTCCTCGTCCTCCTTCTCCTACTCCTCCTCCTCCTCGTCCTCCTTCTCCTCCTCCTCCTCTTCTCCTTCCCTTTCTTCTTCTTTTTTCTTCTTCTCCTCCTTCTTATCGTATTCTTCTTCTTCTTTTCTTTTTCTTCTTTTACTTTCTCTTCATCTTTCTCTTCTTCCTCCTCTCCCTCTTCTTAAAAGATGAGTAACAAATCCCAACAACACGCACAATTTACAGAGTGTCTTAAAATGCAACGAGATATTGATCACATGTAGCAACATTTCGTAGCTAATGATGTAGCCTAGTATTAATTCCTAATTTTCTAACGAATTTCAAAGATCTAAGCAAACACTGCGAAGTTACGATCAGTTTGTAAGACGTAGCGTTTTCCAAAATGTAATACAAAGAGAGCGCGTTGAATAGCACCAGCAATAAGTGTATATCAATAGAAGGCTATCCCGAAATATTGGTATTATTTATAAAGTAAAGACATGTCTTCCTCTTAATTCATTAACTATGCTTTATAGCTCTTTGATACTCCCATATTTCAACTATGGTCTCTTAGTTTGGGTTAACACACATCAAACGTCATTAGATAAAGTGTTGTTATTACAAAAGAAGATTAGGCCTATTCGTATTATTTGTAATCCCCCCTTTCGCTTCCACGCCGATTCTTTATTTTTTGAAAATAAGATACTAAAGGTAAAAGACTTACATTTTTTCCAACAAGGTCAATTTATGTATAATTATAAAAATTATATGTTGCCATCTGTTTTGCAAGAAATGTTTTTTAAAAATAGGTCTGTTCATAATTACCCAAGACATTCGGACGATTTTCATTTACCTCTCTTGCGGACCCTCTTGGCTCAAAAACATTTATATATGAAGGTCCAAACTTTTTTTTTGGAATGAAATAAAACATGCTCCATTGATTGATACTTTTAAGAAAAAAATGAAATTGCTTTTATTACAATCATATAAACCTCATTGAAGTATATGTTGTTGTTTTTGTTGTTTTTGTTGAATACAAGATCAATATCTACTCGATGACCCAAAATGTAATTTCATATTTTATATTGTGCCTTCTCATGCTTATCTCCTTTCTTCCTCATCTTCTTCTCAACCCCACATGCAGCTCATCATTTTGTATTATTTTCTGTACCCCCGATCTCTCACTTCTTATTTGGCATTGTCTACTCTTTGTATTATGACCGTGTTCTTCTATCGTTGTCATGTAGGGTACTGTCTTGTCCCGTTCTCGTCTCTGTTAGCATCCCCCATTTTTTCCCTATTATGAAGTTCCTTTTGTAGTTACGGACTTGTTAATTGAATTATTCATTATTCTTAAAGAGAAAGACCAGTTCTGGTCATGCGATTGCATTGTGAAAGAAACGTTGTGGAATCGATCAGAAAAGGTTGATCATCTAGCATATAAGTATTGGTATGTACTGCAAGGTTCTGGAATCATCAAAATTATAAGAAATTTGGCCCAGTCTTGGTAAAGTTACAAGCACTGTACACAGAAAGATGTATATGGGACTACGCGACCACGTGCGCGATATCTATTTGGTCCCAATAGATAACA
Source organism: Mesocentrotus franciscanus (assembly GCA_037976565.1). NCBI lineage: Eukaryota > Metazoa > Echinodermata > Echinoidea > Camarodonta > Strongylocentrotidae > Mesocentrotus > Mesocentrotus franciscanus. The sequence goes on along the minus strand of CP137686.1, from coordinate 18,277,906 downwards.
TAATTTACCAAATATATCAAGTTAGTAGGCGGTTTCCCGACTTTCCCGGCAAAATTTGTATCATCACGTATTAGTCAAAACATATTCTTTCACATGATTGGTAATGAGAGCTTCCATTTCATTTTTTTGAGAGAGGGGCGTTTCCAAAACTGGTCTTTACCTTTAAAGATCAGGTTCATTGATTTTAAAAACTAACTTAATTGTCATTATTGCAAAGGTAACACTTTGATTTGACAAGGTTATCAAAATTCCATGCTCGGAAACATTCGAAGTAATGATTATTATGAATTACAAAACTCTTAAATACAGCCCCGACATAGCACCTGAAATGCTCTCCGATCGCTGCTGAGATGTGTGACGTCACATGTTGAACATGATTTGCACAAGCAGACGATGTCCCATGACATCTCACACATTTTCAGTGCCTGTTTCGTCGTCTTCTCTTCAGTTATTTCTCTTACTTCACTACCGTCAGACTAAATGTTTAATCTATTGCCTCACTCTAAACCCCGCGCATGGTATTATTTTGATGAAAAATGCAGCGATAAAAAATAAAGGAATCCGTCGCTTGTAAACAAAATAAGACGCCATTGTATTTTCAGCTGCATACACCGCGGTATGTTCGGCGTTTCAAGAGGGAACAAATGCGTCCATGCTTTCATTCCGGGGTTTTAAATTTGAAAGTGTGGTTTCTTTGATTGTTCATTAACCCCTATCCTGTGTATTTACAAACAAAAGAATTTAGTTATCAGAATCGGGGTCATATCCCTTTTGAATGGTGTAAAATTCCATCACATTTATATACACTAAACTCATTATAATTTGAGAAATAATAGCATTGCAATTATGTTCATTCTTTATGGGATGTCGTCTGCTTGGGCAGGATTGGTTCATATTGTGACGGCATTAAAACATCGTTATTTTTCTGGCGAATCTCTCGCATATCCCAGATGCTATGGAGGTGGTTTTATTTGTATTTTTATAAATCATCCGATTTGTAGTTGACCTACAACTTGTACGATGGCCATCTATTAGCTTACCAGTTTCTAGTAATATGTTATTTGCCATATTTGTGATTTTCTTTGAACCCGCACTTTAAGTATCATTTGAGGTGTTCATGCTTGCACATGCATTGCTTTTTAGTGAACCCCTCTGTTTCAAATATGTATTTCTACATTTGTTGTAAATGTTTATAATTGATTTGTAATGTTTTGTTGGAAACATAAATAAATTGAAATTGAAATTGAAATTGAAATTGAAATTGAACTATACAACAACTTCAAGTTTTGATTCATTAGTTCAGTACTTTCAGAGAGGTTTTCGAGTAAAATTGATTTTTGAAACACTATAATATGTAAACTGTACATACATCGAGCGAAAGATTCCTCTCGAAACATGAACAATTTGTCAGCAATTTTGGCACTTCTACGGTATGCCTACATTCATGGCAATCAGTTAGAATCCAAGCAAATACCAGACACGAAATCTTTTTCCTGTAAGGGGGTGTTTTTGAGACTTTGAGAGAGATTTATTCACATTATCATCACTTTCATTTTCTACTATAAATGTGACGTTTTGACATTCGGGTTCCGAAACAGTTTTGCGTAACAAAAAAAAGAAGATAATATTAGATTGCTTGTTTTTAAAACTTGTGTGCCGTGGAAATTAAAGGTAAAACAAAACAGACACGGATTAAAATAATTAACAAAAGCAAGTAGAAATTAAAATGGGGAGAGCTTTGAAAAAAGAGGGAATGAGGGGGAAAGAGAGAGAGAGACAGAAAGGGGAAAGAAAGGGGGAGGGAGGGAGGGAGAGAGAGAGAGAAAGGGGAGGAAGGGAGGGAGGGAGGAAAAGAGAGAGAAAGAGAGAAAGTGAGAGAGGGAGAGAAAGAGAGAGAGATAGAGAGAGAGGAGGAAGAGAGAGAGGGAGAGAAAGAGAGAGAGAGAGAAAGAGAGAGAGAGAGAGAGAGAGAGGGAGAGAGGGAGGGTGATCTTTTGTTCAATAGTAATTAGAGTAGATTAAATAGCACAGCTAAGCTTGTATAAGCTACCATGCATAATAACGTTATCCTAACAAAAAGTGGGAGAAGAAACAAAATGGATTGATGTGGGAGGGGGTAGGAAGGAAGTTAGCTCCATCTCCTTGTAATTTGTATGAACGATACATTTCGCGGGTGCTGTAACACCACAGCTCATCTGACCCAGTTGGGAAACCATAAAACAGAACTATGATAGCCACATCCACTTATCCAGGACCATTCTACCAGACGGAGTGAGATTGACCGCTCTGTCAACTCTGATTGTCGGCTGCTAGCTACCGCTGACGCGCCTAGAAAGGGAAGACGGAAAGTGATAGCATAATGGTATAGAATAGTTCTTGAGACATTATCACCTTTTGTGAACCAAGCATGGCCGGGCATCCACAAGGGTGTGGGTACCATCTTAATGGGATTAATCAGAAGACTTTATACCCTCTTATGCTCGTCTTGGTGCTCTGTTTGGGCGCACCGGTATCGGGGAGCCACGCAGGCAGTCTGACACCGGATGGGGAGCGGATACCAGCCGGCGGGGAGCGGGGCGCTGCAGATGACACGCAGATGGGAGCTAGGACCAAGTTTGCTGCATCAGCACCCGCCGAGGCTGGGTTGGAGACATTTGAAACGGTGATGATAGGTGGAGTGGCCGCTAGGTCAGGGGACCAACTCTCGAAAGACGAGACGAAGGGTCTCCATGACCATGTAGCTGGCGATGCTGACACAGTCTCAGGACAGACGGAATTTAAAATGTCATGCTATGATGATGATAAGGGTAAGTGCGCAGAAAGCTTGTGATGACGTCACAATAACAAAGATGCATGAAACCATTTTCTTATTTATGACCCCCATGCCACCCCTTCTCAAGATTTAGGAGGAGAGAGAGAGAGAGAGAGAGCAGGTGGAGAGGGGAGGAGCCAAGTTGGGAGGATATCAAGAATGATTCACTGAAATGCTATACAAGCTTTGCTTTTTATTTAGGCTCTTCACATATTAATTTCTCTCTTTGCATACACAGTATATCAAGTAGGCCCTATGTGAAAAATTGATTTGTCTCGATTTACGTTTCTTAAGAATGTGACATATTAAAGCTTATATCTAAAAACATTAAACCAAGTCCCTAATTCCACCAGTCCACCCTTCATTCTCGAGTTACGAAAAACACAAAAACATCAAATGTATAGGGTACTATGAATAATTTAGTATATCTCGAAACTCACTACTTATTTACCGTATATTATACTGGAATTAAGTTATCTACCTGTATTGTTTGTAACAGAATAATAAGCCTGTATGAGTCATAATTGTTTTTATGTAAATCTAGGACAAATAAACTTCAAACTTCATAATGGGAAAAGTATTTCCAACAATATGTCACCCTCGCTAGATCCACTTCAGCATTATGTTGATAAACACAAATTATACGAGAACATGAAGAAATATATATCTATTGATCTTCGTTTAGTGCTCCATTAAGTTATCAACATCTTAACCTACTTGTAATGTATCCAGCCTACGTGGTCTTCAACTCTTTTAGTTAAATGAAAGTAAAGTTGTAACTGTTGAAAGGGGTAAAGAAAGGTCGAAGCCACTTTGGATAAAGGTCATCTGTTAATGTGATCAATGTGGAAGTCGGCTCTATGTAGTCAAGACGAACCAAGTGTAAATGCAATATCCACTTAATCAATGAACTCTTTCTGTCATGTTTCATTGCTTTGATAAACAGTGGCGTATCCATTAATAGGGCGGAGCTGGTGTAAGCCCCCCCCCCCCGCCCCTTGTAGACTTAGAAACAGAAAATGGAAGATAAAACTATAGTATCATTTGATTTCGCATCGGACTATGGCCTACAATGCGTCTCAGATTGCATTTAAATATCTTGAATATTTCAAACTCTTTCGGCTGTCACGAAGATAAGCTCGGTATATCCCTATGGAACACTTTGTAGATACATACACCACTTGTAACGTCTTTTACCAGGAGGGCACGCTATCTCTTCTTCTTCTTTTTTATCTAAATTTATTTCCACTCGTGCTTTGCTACTTTTCGCTGCAAGTAATGGCACATTAATATTTGAAAAATAACGGTGGGCGACCAGGGCTCTGTCTTGCATTAAAAAGTCACTTTTAAACGCAACTCTAAAAAACACGAACGCAAGTCCCAAGTCCCGATTGGTACAAATTCGAGTTTCGTTTAATGAACTATATGGAGCGTTTTATGCGAGTTTTCTCAAGGCTGATCTAACAAATGCGCCCTATGTGGAAATGAGACTGGAAGTGTGAGGTAGTTCAATCCATACATACATGCAGGTTATGCTGAAAAAGTCAGATCCGAACAAATGAATTATATTACTGAATCTGGAAAGTGTGAGATATTATCTGGAACAGCGAAGGACAACAGGTGCGAGGTATATGTGATAAATATGAACTTTAATGAAACCATTATGGAAGATCAAAGCACGTTTTGATGCCGGGCGGAAAATTCTGGTACTAATTTTCGTACATAAGGCAGAAATATTTTTTGTCTTCTCTCTGCAACTCTTTGCTGTGGCAAAGTCGGAAGAGGTGATGAATTCCCTCTTCAAATTAGAAAGTGCATCCAGGTTGCCACGTTTCTACGAGGCTTAAAGCCCCACTGCACTACTTGTAGCTACTTGCTCCCTCTATATAGAAAACAATACCTAAGCGGTGCCCGTTGGTCCCCCATGATCCTCTTTTTCTTATGTTAATTTAGAGCTGAGTTGATGAGATAACCACCTGTCAGTGACCACGCTAATCCCTCCTGGCCAGGAGCTCGTAGAGGAAAATGTTTCCAGAAGAAGTTTGGACTGTTTTGAAGGTACCGAGTGTGGGTAATTTTACTAATGCCCGAACAAAATGATGTGTATTATTTGTTTCATAAGATGATGTCTTATTTGTTTTATAAAATGATGTTTTATAACATGATTTTACTAATGACCGGTCATTAGAATTGGATAATGACCAGTCATTATCCAAATTACGCGTTAGGCAAAATGAATGCCTGGTCACGTGTACGCTTTCAACTAATCATTTGCTTAGGATCCACGTCATCATCCAATAATTCCAAATATGACAAATAATAATAACTGAAAAGCGTGGACCAACCAAACTTTCATGCCACTCTGTGATCCTGTTTGCAGTGGATGTGATATTCAGCAAATTTGCGTCAACCTTTTTATTTTTTATATTGACCAATCCAAAACGTCACAGTCTTCGTCATTTCGTATGTACTGCATAATATATTTTTTCAATTTCTTCCAGACAGTTTCTTGCGCTATGTAATGGTAATCGCAATCTTAAAGGTAAAGACCAGTTTTGGAAACGCCCCTCTCTCAAAAAAATGAAATGGAAGCTCTCATTACCAATCATGTGAAATAATATGTTTTGACTAATACGTGATGATACAAATTTTGCCGGGAAAGTCGAGAAACCGCCTACTAATTGATATATTTGGTAAATTATTATATCTATTGGGACCAAATAGATATCGCGCACGTGGTCGCGTAGTCCCATATACATCTTTCTGTGTACAGTGCTTGTAACTTTACCAAGACTGGGCCAAATTTCTTATCATTTTGATGATTCCAGAACCTTGCAGTACACACCAATACTCATATGCTAGATGATCAACATTTTCTGATCAATTCCACAACGTTTCTTTCACAATGCAATCGCATGACCAGAACTGGTCTTTATCTTTAAGCGACAACAAAAAGTTTACTAGAAAATTTAGAAGATGCTAGCTCGTTCTTGCATGGTGATGAAATTCTTTCACTTCTTTATGATCTCGTTTTGCTTTCATAAATCGAGAAAATGACAAATTTTCGACAAAAATTTGCTTGAAACTTTTGCAGAGCATAGCATTTCTTTTCATCCCCCAAAAGAAAAAGGAATCATGCAGCATGTCTGACGGCTCATGGAAAATCCCCGCATTCATAGGTAAACAGGGAAGTCATTCTACAACAAAAATCATCGAAAAAGATTTGTTGTGGGGGTTATTATTTTGTTCGTGACTGTTATTTTCTCAACCCCAAACTGTAAATTCGAGACTGGGAATTTTGAATACTCGATATCTGTGTTTCAGATATCAGTGCAATCTGATACTCTCTCCAAGTGCAGAAGTAAGGTTAAAAATGAGAAATACGCACCACTTATTTTGTTACTCTATATGCTTTACTCGCACCCCTCCCCCATCCGTACCTGAAGTGGCTTTAAAAAAAACATTATTAATGGGGAGGGGGGGGGGTAGCTGAGAACTGATCAGACGAAAAGTACAGTGTAGACTGCGCACGTTCTGTCAAGTTGGATATCTATACAGGGAATCCAAAGTTTTGGTAGTGGAGGTGGTTGGGTAGGGGGTTTGGTGGGGGCTTTGGCGTATGGCGCGTCCCTTGCCCTCGACCCCCTGCTACGCCCCTACCCCAAACTGATCACCGAAATGCCTTGCTAAGCATCTTGAATCCTACCCCCTTCTTCTTCTCTGGATTGTAAATTTGTCTCTATTGTATTGGTATGAGGTTAACGAGAGGACACCCATTACCCCGGGCAGGTTCAAAAAGTTAACGATGTAAAAATAGTTTGATGTGGGTAATGCCTCAGTCACACCGCCAGAGCCATCTCTACACAGAGTTTGGCCAACTTGAACTTGGTGTCATTTGGCCATAACATGGCGTATATTTCTTTGTTTTGTACTTGCCCAACAAAGCAGTAGGCGCCATATTGTTGTGCCCAACTAGAACCGAATTGGCCAAACTCTTCATATTGACATGATTGATGGCTCCGCACACCGCTACGACTCCACACCGATTCCAAACCGATCGATTCTTGGCCAATGAAAGGCAAGGTTATTTTGTTCGATCTGAGCCCCGTCTCATAAACGGTTGATATCAATCGCAACTATGTACATAAGAGATAGGAGAGTCCAAACTTGCGACTGATTAGAGGACTTGCGATTGATTCGGATCAAGTGCAACTCTTTATAAGACGTAGCCCTGTTATCGGTCTGGTGTCAGTCTCGAAGGTGTGACTGGGGTTATAAGTGATTTCACGAATGTCTAGGTAGCTACACCGCGGAATGGCACCCTAGTTCGCTCGGTAAATACAAGGTGTTGCCCTACCTTCAAGTGTATCTAGATCTAGGATCTAGAACTAGCAGTAGGCCTACTGTGAAGGTCTAGTACTATTGGTCCATTGTTACATTTTCCTGGTCCATTATCTCATAGGTTCAAAAGGATTTATGCAGTAACTCACACAAGTGATAGGCCTACACCCTTTGAAAATATCTAACCTAAACAATATTACTTACACAGTCACATGAGGAACACAAGAGTGTCAAATCTGACAGACATGAGCGCTATACAAGAACCCACTATTATTATTATTGTTATTATATAGGCAAGTACTAATAGGCTATTTCCATGAAAACATAATAGGCCTAAGCCTGCAACTATGTGAAAAAGTGCAACGAATACTAACTTGTTTTCAAATGGTGTAGTCACTTTTGTTAGCCAACATCATGTATGCTTGCAGTGAATAAATTAATCAGTGAATTATATAAGCGAAGGATGATTATAAAAGAAACAAATTTTGAATGCGGGGTGTATAAGCCTTCTGAATATAGCCCTAACAAGCATTATGTTTGCACAACTCTGCAACGTGCTGCAAGTATATAGAATCGGAGTGTATGGGTTTTTCTTTTTTTATATACATATAGGCCTATTCCATTTCTGATCATTCCCTTCGTTAAATAAACCATGCAATACAAGTAAGCACATTATGTAAATCCAAAGCGGGTCTCGTGATCAAATGATCAAAAGGGGTGTCGTAGTCAAGTGATTAAACAAAGAACCGGGAACGCGAAGACTGTGGGTTCGAGTCCCCCATAGCGCTAATGTCTCTGGCAAAACATTAATCCACGTTTGCTACTCTCTGGTAAGTTAAAAATAGTAATATTTACAGACAGATAAGAAAAAAACTTATTAAAGATAATAATGATGATAATAATAATAACAACATAAAACTGATGATAGAAATGATAATAAGTATAAGAAGAAAAAGAAGAAGGAGAAGAAGAAGGAGAAGAAGAAAGAGGAGGAGGAGGAGGAGGAGGAGGAGGAGGAGGAGGAGGAGGAGGAGGAGGAGGAAGATGATAATAATGATGAATATGTTGAATTTCTATAACGAACAAAAACATAAGTATTAACAAAATTAAAAATATGAACCGGCAGAAGAAAAAAAATATGTATTCAGGCTATATCAATCAGATAACATGTCATTCGCTTCTCACCTCTGACTCTCAAGTGTTAGGTATTCCTTTAATTTCATCTTAAAATGAGCAAAGTTTTCTATTTCCTTTATATCATTAGGAAGGGAATTCCAATGTTTTATGGCAATGTAATAAAACGAATTTCCAATACTACCTACTCTTTCTGGTAAGTTAAAGTTGAATCGGCTATTTCTTGTATTATAATCATGTAAGTCAGTAACAAGATCGAAGTTTGATCGAATATAATGATTCGACCTAGTAGTAAACGCCCTTCTGGTTCTAACTAATTCTGGTTGGCGAAGGTAAAGGCAATAATAGTTTACATTAAACATACACTTTACTATCCGATGCCACATTTAACATACGTTTTTACATCACTATAGTAGAACGACTGTGATGTTGTTTTTAGGTGTCACAACAATGTCATAGATAGATATATCCTCATTGTCAATATTATTCGAACTGACAACAAGTCCTCCGCTCCCAGATTTAGGATATATCTTTTACCCCTACATAAGCCAACATGTTGACAATGTTTTGGTCGAGAAGATAATCCAAATGTGTTCAATGTACTAAAGGGCAACGGAAAGCAAGGGGGGAAATGTAGGGAGTAGTATGAGGAAATGGGAAGAGGAGGAGGAGGAGGAGGATGTGTAGGAGGGGGAGGAAGAGGAGGAGGAAGAGGAGGAGGACGAAGAAGAGGAAGATGAGGAGGATGAGAAGGTGAAGGAGATTTACATATGGGAAACAGACAGGCAGGTAGATATATACATAATATAGAGAGGGAGAGAGACATAAGAGAGAGACACACAGACACAGACATACACCCACACACACACACATATATATGTACATATATATATATATATATATATATATATATATATATATATATATATATATATAGAGAGAGAGAGAGAGAGAGAGAGAGAGAGAGAGAGAGAGAGAAAGAGAGAGAGAGAGAGAGAGAGAGAGAGAGAGAGAGAGAGCGCCCCACACAGATGAAGTAGAGATATCAAGAAGATGAGCAGATATGGGGAGTGAGAGAGTCTAAATTATTATTAGACGAATAAATAGATACGTTGAGAGGGATGGATGGAGTAAGGAAGGGAGGAAGGGGGATAAAGACAAAGAGGGGTCACAAAGGCAGACAGAGAAAGAGCGAGCGGGGGTAGATAGTGTAATATAGGGAAATAGAGAGAGAGAGGGATATTAAGTCAGACCCAAGTGACTCCTTGATCAGACTAGAAGTGAACAATAAACACAAAGACAGACGAGGAGGGGGCGAGACCCACACACGCAAAACTTGTATTCGGCGAAGTTTGTCTGATTGGGGGAGACGTGAGGTCAACGGTCAATCTCATCGGCACTCGAAACTGAGTGGGGGAGCGTGATGAACATCTGGGGTAACAATTCATGGGTCATAAGAAGAGAAAATATACGACTACTGGGGGTCGACATCAGAATATCAACCGAACAAGGGAGGATAATTATTATGGTAGTGATCTGCAAAGAATTATAGCATACCTGAACTTGTAAATACGAAATTAATGTCGTATCTTTGTCTATGTTCGGTTTATGTTTACATTGAATGTATTGCGTGAATAACTTTGTTATCTGATGTAGACAATGAAACTTGAATCTTGAACCATTTCAAATAGGGTTATATAGAAACTTTAACAACAATGATTTAGCGGACCCTATACACTGCCTGTGGTAACTTATAGTTAGTTATACCTCTGTAATGTTCCACCTTGCACTTTTGGGGCAAGTTGAAAGTTAATTTTGTAGACGCAACGAAAATACTAAGCAATGAGCAAACAATAAGCACTATTTTAGTGCACGCCCATATACTGCTATTCTTTGCAGAGTGCAATAAGACAGGGTTTTCTTGTGTGGGAAAATTTGGGGGAAGGAGAGAGAGAGAGAGAGCGAGAGAGAGAGAGAGAGAGAGAGAGAGAGAGAGAAAAGACGAAGAGGTAGAAATTTATATAGGCTACCAAATGTTATTTTCGGACTGCCGAGATTACAAAAGTACAATTATGATATGATCAGCAGATTACAGATCATACTTGGCTGAGTCATATCCTACGAGACTACTCTGGTCTGAGGTTTTATGAGTTTCCCAGTGCATCGGTGAAGCTAGACAGTGGGGGAAGGGGGTAGGGTGACACCCCTTCCCCCACTGTCTAGCTTCACCGGCACCCCAAAGTGCATTTCGCAGAACGCATTGTCGTTAAAGGTAGTGTATCCCTTTTGCAGCCAACATCAAATTCTGTAGAACTTTGCAGGAATTATGAATATGTCACGTATGTCATATCTGTAAAATTTAAACGTTAGCAGTGTCCTAGTATTCATTCAGATTATGCAAGGAATTCCGTTTATTTTCTAGACTTCACTGTCAGACACTATTGAGTGGCTGACTGACTGACTTTTTTTTCTGTGGTAATAACATACATAAAATGAGCTGTAAAGGGTACATGAGCATTTGTCTACATCAATAACCCACTTCTTGTAACGGCCAAAATTAAACTGATTGAATCTTTGCGCAGCACAAAACGTACAACCATTCGGTACAAGGGTCTGAAAATCAGACTATTTAATTAAACGAACGCGATCGCTTCGACAACTAATGGTCTTTATTTCCCCAGAAAAAGACATTTCCAAGCCCTTCTGTTTGAGGGAAGTTCTAATAATAATAAAAATAATATATATGAATTTATAACGCGCACGTATCCGAAACTTTCGATCAAGGCGCGACAAAATGAATATGCAGATTACACAAAACAGTTCAACAGATAATATTTCTACACGTAATTAAACTTAAATTCTAAATTCTTAAGTTCTAAATTAGTATTATCTTTCAAATGCCGTTGGAATTTAACCTTTTCATTTTTTTGGCCTGCAAATGGGACATAGTACCTCTAAAGTTCTTTTTTATTTTAGACATGCATATTGCATTTTTTTGTCAGATCGAATGATTTTAATTCGGCCTTTACATTTTCGCTCAAGTTGGACCGGTACCTCATGGGTCCAGCCATTGAAGTAGTGCTGGTGCCATTGTAATTCGACGGATAAAAGGAGAACTTGGTAACAGAGTGTGGGGAGCGGGCACCATATTGCCTTTCACAATTCCCCTTTCTTGCTCTGTCTCTCTTTTACCCCTTTTCGCCATTCGATGAGAGGAGGGAGCACGTGCCCACATGCACCCTCCCGAATCTACCGTATCTTCGCCACTATGTAACTCTTAAAGACGTGTGTGATCTTGTAGTGAGACTAGAGATCGAAACTCACGGAGGATCTAACTCACTAGTATCATCTTTTGTAGGTCATACGGGTAAATCTATAGACCCTTGGCCTAGCTAAAGGGGGCATGGGGGCACGTACATTCCCCCATCGAAATTCGAAATTAAGGGGAAATGAAAGAGAGAGGGGGAGGGGGTGGGGAAGAGAAAGAAAGAGGGAGAGGAGAAGAGAGAAAAGAGAGAGAGAGAGAGAATGACAGAGATAATATATATATATATATATATATAGAGAGAGAGAGAGAGAGAGAGAGAGAGAGAAAGAGAGATAAGAAGAAGGGTTAAGAAGGAAAGGAGAAGAGGGCGGTAACATGAAAAAAGAAGAAGGAGATGTTGCGACACCCTATCCACACCCATTCCTCACTCGATAGCTTTGGTCCTTCGCATCTTGTCCTCTTTAGTCTGGTTCCTCGTCAAATATTAAAAACATTATAGTTGCCCCTCAGTGCTTTTACCCGCGCTACGCCACTGGTCATGAATACAGAGGAATAAATTCATGGTTGTAAGGGGTCGTGGCGTCTTCTATTCTACCTCGTTTTCTTTCCTTTTTTTCTATTTCGCCATTTGATAGGGAGTGAGGGGTGGGGGGGGGGAATATTCTCCCCCGTAGCTGTTCCACTGATTAGAAGTATAAATGAGATATAATATTTTCAATTTGCTTTCAATTCATGCAGTTTAATCGGATCATATAATATTTTTCATTCATTCCTGATGAATTTTTTGCCAGTTTCTTATTTTTAAACCCAGTTGGTCAGTTTCTAATTTTTGCATTTTCATTTGATTTGTCTCTAGCCTGTAGGCGTAATACTGATGCATACGAACCGTAGCTAGGCATTAACTTATAGTTGTTCGAATCGACTTATATTTGAGACTTCGAAATTAATCATTTTGATGGGAATTTATATCTAGGAAGTTAGGGGTGTAGAGAGGGAAAAGGGCATCCCGGGCTGAAGTCGCCCAATTTTTTTCAATTTTTTGAGTGCCCATATAGACCCAGGCTGCCGCCCACAAAACCGACCGACTTTATTTATTAAAAGTAAAATTTAAGATTGTTCTCTTTAGAGAGCTTTCTCCACCGTTTGGGGCATTCATGCCATGATAACAAGCACAATATTGTGATAATTTGTAAATATTATGAAGGCCTAAAGTTATAATATCAAATGTTATCGCTGTAACACGAATTATTTTAGATAGTTTTCTACCACACCAAAAGACCAAAAGACCAAAAGACCATGCACCAAGGGCAAGTCTTTACCCCTCATAATCCGTCCCTCCCATCCTAAAAGGGACCTGTCTACACCCCTGTTGGTGGTAAATACCATCATTCTGACAATAATAATAATGCGTTGCCTTGAGTCGAGATTAAAAGCCCTTTCACATCGCACAAAGAGAGAAAAAATGTTGAAAATGTAGGATTTATGTTTTATGATGAATGGAGGCGTCAGGAAGTCTAGCAGCTGAGCACAAACTTGCCTTTCTGTCTATCTCAAGACAGGCTTTCACAATCTGATCTATCATTAAGGTTCAGTTCATATGCCCCCTAGCAATATGCTTTCTCAAATCTCAATTCTGATACATATTTCCAATTTTTCTTAAAGGCGGTGTTGAATTAATACGCCCCTGGTAATGTACGCTGTCTTTTTTTTCTTTTACAAATTTGTTTGCCCCTTCAATGGCAGTGCAATTTTAATATGCCTTTAGCAATGCACCTTCTTATTTCGGTCAAATATTTTCCAATTTTCTTTAGGGTTAATAATTATGTACCCCCTCTCTTAACCTTTATTGGCCATTGTGAGATACGTGTGAGGTGTGAGAGGGGTGTGGGTGTGCGTGTGTGGGGAGGGGGCACAGAAGGGATGCCAGTAAATATGGCCATTATTTGAAAACTAGGAGTTTTTATTGCCTTTATTTATTGCATATGAAACATAGCCACGACAATGTCGGAAAGAATAAATCCTTTCATCAGTGCTCGATGTGAAGATTTATTGAAGAAAAAGTAGAAATTGAGATACAGTGATAGAAATAGATGTTGAGATGCCGGTCAGCTGTTATGATTGATGATGTCACGCATCGTTTTGTTACTCTGATGGTCACGTTCTGTCTGTTCTTCAACTAGTTAAAAACAAAAAGAGTAAACAATTGACTTGGCCCCCTGAGTGACTACAACCAAACTTGTGAGTACAAATTTGTAGACCTTTATGGTGACAAGCACTGGTGAAGCAATTTGTTCATGCTCGTCAGTTTTATGCATGAAAAGCTATGAAGACCACTCTCACAGATCCAATATGAGATGACCGTTGCCCGAATACTTTTAAAAATTAACATTTTCAGAGCGAGATGGAGAAAGAGGAAGGGAGAAAGAGAGAGAGAGAGAGAGAGAGAGGAAGGGAGGGTTGGGGGAAAGAGCGAGAGAGAGAGAGAGAGAGAGAGAGAGAGAGAGAGAGAGAGAGAGAGAGAGAGAGGGAGGGAGGGAGAGAAAAGGGGAGGGGGTCGGGGCGCTGAAGTTTATAACCCCTCCCCGCCTCGTAATGCATGCTTTTCCAACCTCATTCTTTTTTCTAGAAGTCAAGTCCACTTTGCTGTATACCTTTAACGACTGAACTTATATTGATATTGAGGACAGGGTTAACTAACTGACTTATCATCTGTTTAAACATCGTTAAAGTTCCTGTAATTCTCCCAGGACACACTAAGCAGGACAGGTTTCACCTTACCTCCATCTTGTTGAAAGTTACGATAACTCAAAGAGATAAAAACCTGTTAAAAACTTGAATGACGTTGACTGCCATGTCTGCAGCCAAAGTTTCGCTTTGTGGTCGTTTTCACATCAAGTTTAAAGGCGTAGCATCTAAAAGTGGCATTTACCGATTTTGGGGTCATCACAAAATATTCTTCCAAAAGTGTTGGCTGCTACTACCACACACCCCTAGTCATAATACGCATCTGATTCCAGTATAGATTTTCAAATGCGTGATTTGAGAATGCAGATTACATGATAATTTCTTTGTTTGTAGCCAGAAGGTGACGTTAACTCGTTAATTTTTTTTACACAGATTATACCCCTTGTATCTCTGAGCAGACAATTTATCGTGTTTCTAATCGAGAACCATCATATCTACATGTATTTACAAATTTTGTTTGTCTAAATAGCTAACCCCAGAACGTTCTATTATTAATATACGAAATAGTGCAATGACTTCAGAAACACGTGTCTGAAGTATTGTCTGAGTTTCCATTTTTTGTACTTCTCAAAAGAGACCTTATACAATTTCCTACATCATGCTGATCCTATAATTGATAATAGTTTGGACAAATATCACAGAACAAAACCATTCACAGAAGGGTTCCCCGTCGTGTGAACGCAATCCACTTTAGGTCACTAAGAACACATGTTATCAGCACCAAGCATGCGTTCATACCAGGTTTGATCCCATTAGCCCTACTCGATCAGGAACACGGAGAACGGATTGATTTTATTTTTAATAAAGCGGGTGTGCTGTAACCTTTTCTCCAGAACTAATTTAAGGGACTAAAATAATAAGCGTCTCCAAACGCATGATTGTCTTTGCCCGTTGTGCATGTTTGGTTTTAAACGTTATGATTATCACCTGTTAAGCGGGGAAATAGAAAGAGAGAGAGAGAGAGAGAGAGAGAGAGAGAGGGGGAGAAGGAGGGGTCGTACTTCGAACAGGAACAATGAAACATAAAAATATGTTTACGCTTTAGTCTAGCCTAAGGTTTGTCTGCCCGAAACATAATTTTTTATTTTTTGTGTTTCATTAAACATTCGTGATTCGTGAAGAAATGATGACGTTCGGATTTTGTTAAATACTAAATCAGGCTTGGCTCTTTCGCGTTATTCGATCTGGAATGCCTGAATTTCTCAAACTGAAGCAGAAATAAAACATCGTATGGACGCGTCCTAAGCGTTAAATTATCCTGAATAATACCTCAGCATGACATCACTGCTTGGTCTTGTAACGTGTTCACGTTTTCCTAATTTGGTCTCGGTCACGTGACGTGTGATCGACCACCTGACAGTGACAAGTGGTCATCTGTTATTGTTGTTTTGTGATATTACTTTATTTGTCTAATGCTGGTGCCTCCCCGCTCGGATCCACTGCCCTTTACCAGCCATCACCTGTCTTGTAGTTTTAAAAGTATTGATCGGGGGTGTCAGCTTGTGACCTAAGGTATAATTCGAGCAATAATTTATGCAAACCCGAATTACTATTCTAATGATTGAAACAAACAAAAAGTTTTGTTGTGGCTCGCAATGCGGGGGTAATTGGTAATTTTTTCGGGGAGGGGACGCATCCTTCCACGATTTGGAAAAGGTGGAACACAATATAAGCCTCCCTGGATATTCTAACTAAAAAGACCCCGAACTGACATGTCCTGTATAATAAAGATTTTACAATGCAACCAATGTTTATTGTGGTATTAGCATATGTAAGATATTTTAGGCCCCGAAAATGTCAATGTGATAACCCCCTCCATTTTTTAGCATGTCAGAGAAACGTAGAGTACAACAATAACATCCCTTTAGGATTTGAAGAGCACTTTATAGGGAGATAAGAATACATCTTCCTGGCCATCGCTTACATGCGTGCTCACTCATTTCCTCTCCCATCCTCTGATGGACATTGACAGGTCTCTACCAGCTGGACATCCTGGGAGGTGATCAAACAGGTGATGGTGGTCAGCGGTGGTCAAGACAAGGTGACATCGATCTGGGTCATAACACCCATCGTGCTCCAAGACACGCAGGGGAAGTCATGTTCAGGTCAGTGTTACACAGTGGCGTATCCAGCAGAGGGCGGGGCCGGTGTGCCCCTTCTATTTAACTTTTTTTGCCCGCCAAGAAAAAAAAACAAGTTTACTATTTTAGGTAGCAGTATGTTTGAGCTAAACGAGTAAATGAATAAATGTCTTGAATGTTTAAAATTTACTTAAGTACATACTAATAATAGCAATATGTCTCTATATCTGGGGACAGCTAATTAAAGGCACTACACAACGTGAATGTTCTTGATTTTCATTTCAAGATTTTGACATTCTACGACACATCCTCCGATGGCTATTTCTCTGCGGTCGATTCCCTGTCCCTACCGAACCCGTAACTTCAAGCTAACCCTAACCCTAACCCTTAACTTCACCCTAACTTCACCCTAACGCCTAACATAAATTGATTACAACCCAAGCCCCAACTCTATGCCTTTTACGAATTAAAGCCCGGTGTAAGGGTCCCTTTAATAATCTTGTCGACTACGCTTTCATGTTCCTTTGATATTTCAATTCAAGATCGAAGAAGGTCCAATGGTTGATGGCCGACCGAGGTCTTCGTCGTGATCGTCGGGCTGTAACCAATCATGACTTCCTCATCTGGCCGAATGCTACCGTCCCATATACCATCGATGATGATTTCCACAGTAAGTATATGCTAGCTTTGACTGATTCAGAATTTTTCCGATGTTCAACAAAATGGTTTGCATAAGTATATAACAGTAGTGTTAGCTGGGCTCACCCATTGAAGAGATGTCAACGGTTTTTCAGGTTGCCTTCTATTTCTCCCTCTTTTTTGGGAGGGGGGGGGGAGGGGGTCATTTGATGGGGGCGTGTTCCCATGCCCCCATTTCTACGCCACTGTTGCAGAATTTTGTACAGAATATAATCGATTGGACAGGTTGTTAATGGACAGTGGAAAATCACTGTTATTATCATCAGGGTGGTATTTGATCTCGATATTTTATGAATCATACTGCTTAAATTTTTGTAGAATAAAGTTATGTTCAGCATTTTTTAAAGCGATACTGAACTGATGAACTTTCTGCCCAAGCGTACTGTTTATTGCGCAGCGCCATCTCATGGTCAACTTGCAAACAGTGCGTTACCCAGTACATGTACCTGATTTCCACTTCGCAGACAGAGGACTCGATGCGAGAACCAATAGCGCATCTAGGAAAGCAGCTAGTTACGGGACCATACAATGCATACTCCTACAGCTGACCTGAGATGGCGCTAGAGGGGATTTTGTGGTAGTGCTTCTATTAGTATGGCTTTAAATAATGTTCCCTCACTGTCTATACTCCCGTTTTATTTTTGGTCATAGATAAAACCAAAGACCTTCTCCTGAAAAGCATGAGACACTGGATGGAACACACCTGTCTACAGTTTATACCAAGAACAAATCAAACTGGATATGTTCGTTTTCTCCTCGGACAGGGGTATGTATATACTAAATTTATACAAATATTAATAATAATAATAATAATAATAATAACAATAATAATAATATTAAAATACAAATAATAATAACAATAATTCAAACATTGGTTCTTGTATAGCGGTCATGTCTGTCAGATTTGACACTCCTAGCGCTCCACAATTATTATCACATTAGAACAACTTCTTGAATGTGTCCTCCCGTCTCTCATTCCTAAAGCTATGTAACTTTGTTACCGTTACTAATACCATTACCATTAGCATTTGGCCCGCGGTTACGGTGGAATTCCCAATTTCTAGACAACAATAGCTATGTTCAGACGGGGCTTCCTAGTCGGCGCTTCCTGGTCGGCCTATAAGTTAATCCCTGCAGCAATAAATATTCCATAAATATTTCATTTACACCATTAGTTGTCCATACGCTCTTACTCGGACCAACTTGCCACGATTCAGTTAACACGACCTTCCACCGACCCAGTCTTACTCAGCGTAACTTCCGAAAGTGGTGGCACCCGCACGAGTCGACCTCAACCCAGCTTCCGCATCTAAACCGCGCGAAATCTAATTTTCATTTTCGATTGTAAACAAACAACCCTTGTGAAAGGTCACAGATACTCCGAGTGCCAAGTGAGAGCATCCACACGGTCAACTTACGCTACCCTAGCTCTAGTCGTGTTAGCGCGTTACTCCGGGAAAAATCCAGGAGTAAATCAGTCGGCGTAAAGGTCGGCGTAGCTAACACGACTATTGTTCAGACGATCACTACGCCGACCTTACCATATTTACGCCGACTAGCTCTAAACACGACCTTTACGCCGACCAAAATTGCCATCGTGTGAACAAGGCTATTATAATCTACGCGTCCTCCCGTCTCTTAGCCATAAATTATAATACTATGTAATGCTGTTACTATTACGGTAGAATGGACCGGTATACTACCATGTTCAAATTGTATGCATACTTTTTAAACAAAGGTTGTTCATGACAACCTCAAAGCTTGCCCAAGGCTAGTACGTCATAGCAACAAGTAATGTATGCAGACTGGATTTTAGTTCATTCATTAATAACAGGTTAATGGAATATCTCGTCACTAGGTCACCATGAAAGAAACATTCATAAATTTGAATATTTTAGTAAACCGATCTATTGTCCATCTCTGTATGATAAATTCTTGATTGTGTCCCTCTGCAGGTGCTGTTCAAGCGTGGGCCACCAAGGTGGACCACAGAACGTATCACTGGGACTCGGATGCATGACCTTTGGCACCATGATTCATGAGATAGGTCACGTGATCGGGTTCTGGCACGAGCAGAGTCGAACTGATCGGGATGATCACGTGACAGTGGTCAAAGACAACATCGTCAAGTCAGAACTTCACAATTTCTACAAGTACGATCAGAAGACAGTAGGTAGATTGGCCCTATATACCTCTATTCTCTTCCAACTCCATTTATTCAAAAACTTTGCATTTCGCTCACCAATGCTCGTTGCATACAATACGTCATTTGCTTACTTATGCTGACTTATGCTGACCTTAGTGAGCGACTGGCATATGGTCTTTGGCCCTCCATGTGAGAGCCGAGAGGTGCTACGATAATGATCGAACGCCAATGCTGCGCCAACAATTCAATGGAATGATCGCTTTTTGTTCGATATCGCTTTCACATGGCGCGTCAGAGACCATGCCACAGCCTCATTCAGTCTTACGTCAACAAATAACTCCTCGTATGCTTCGGGCATTTTAAAGTTATAGTCTTGTCGAATCAGTAGCAAAGTTGTACATCAAGTTCTCAATGTTTACTAGGACTAGTCTGAAGATTTTCTCAGGGTGTAGCATCCATTTTTCTTCTTCCTAACCAGATCAACTCTTTGGGCCAGCCCTATGACTATGACTCTGTAATGCACTACGGTCCGCGCTCGTTCAGCGTTAGTAAAGAAGATACACTCATAGCTAAACAGGATCGTAATATCGGTCAACGACGTGGTCTTAGTGTCGGTGATATTCTCCAGGCTAGACTACTCTACAGATGTCACAGCAAGCAAGGTAATTGTTTATTATGATGTTGATATAGTTCTCTTTTTTGTTACCATCGTCAATATTGTTCACAATGCGCTATGATTATATTTTCAGGATTCTATGAACTGGAATATAATAAAGAAACAATAAGCATGAATTGGAGCGGCTCTATTTCCATTGTATTTTACTAAAATATTTTATTCTGAACAACATCTAGTAGTTTCGACAAAAGAAGTTGATGATAAATGTATATGAACGATGATTGAATCTTTACCTTGAATTGTTCTCCCAAATTTTATTTTATTTGTTATACACCTAACGACCAATTTTAAGCGAATAAAACGTATGTCTGTATAGAATTAAATCGCTCTTTAAAACTCAACCTTATACCTTGGATTTTAAACATTGAACACCGGTGAGTAAATATTACATCAATGTATAGTTATAATAATATTTTGATAGTATGATCTCTTGTTTCGGAATGCACAATTTTACATATAGCATTGTGGATGTGTCGTGGTATAGTGGTTCATTCAGTTTACTCTCAAGCCAAGGGTTGAGGGTTCGAATCCCAGACATAAATTTGTCGAATCCCAGACAATTGCCGGGGGTAAAAATAATTTCAGGGCCCGCAGGAAGAGCATTATTAATACTGATGAGGCTACCCTGGGTAAATAATACCCAATCATTATTTGTTGTATTATTATCATTATTATTATTATTATCATCATTATTAATACTACACGATAAATCGTAGTTTCATAATTCGATCTTTTCTCAGAATGTGGAGGGACATTATACGATGGGAAGGGGTTCGTATCATCACCCAGCTACCCTCAGGCTGTAGCACCTAACGTCACCTGTGATTGGTCAATTGCTGCTCCACAAGGCTCCGCCCTCAAATTAGAATTTCTCGATATGGACCTTCCATGTAAGTAGCGCATGCGCAGATACTTTCATGTAGGGGGAAAAATTGAAGATACAATACTTTTGAATTTTGGAAGTTATTCTGTATATTGCATCATGCATGTATGAGATACGGGAAACAGAATTTGCCACTTTGACATCGTGTAAGTGAAGTAATACAGACACTTTTTAGCGTTTGTTTTCTGTAATTATCATTCTTGTCTGCAATAAATGAGAATCAACTATGAACCACAAAGATAATAATCATCATTACGGCGAAGCTTAGAAATTTGGTATTAATTCCAATATCTTTTCTTAATCCCTAGCCTCTGATGACGGAAAATGCGACGATTCTTACGTCGAGGTGCGAGAAGGCCAAGGCGAGCTTTCGCCGCTGATTGGACAGTTCTGCGGTGACGTCAAACCTAGTGCTATTCTCACCGATGGGGGCATCCTGTGGGTGAGGTTTAAATCTGGACGTAAGAGACATCGCATGGCTTCAGGCTTCGCTGCTCGATACCAATCGGTGTGTAAGTAATGTTCGTACCGTCCATAAATTTTGAATATAAAAAAGCGACCCCGTATTTATCTACTTCTGCGACAACACTCAGCAGGATCCATGATTGAGAATGCAGTGCTTTAAAGAAATTGAACTTATATGCGAATTTCGAGTTCATTATTATGTTTGTTGATGCGTTAAATAATAGATCTTGAGTTTTTTCTCAAACTTTTCACTGCTTCCATGCAGTCAACTATCGATGAAGGGTGGACTCTCCTCTAAAAAAATATTGTTAATCTTTTCTAGCGGTTGATATATAATTGATTCTGTTGGTAAAACTATATGGAAAATGATAACAGATATAAACTTGTTATAGTGAAAAAATAAACAATGTTTTACACTGATGTATTTGGATGTTTCTTGCGGAAAGAATCTAATTGATCACTCAAAAGTCACATGTAATAAAGTATATCTTGTATTTCTTTTTATCTTTTGTGAGAATTATTCAAATTGACTGTTTTCTTTTATACAGCTTTCAAGAGGTACTTGACATCGGCACGAGGCATCATAAAAAGCCTGAACTACCCGCTATCATTCCCGCCCGATACGGACAGTATGTGGCATATACAAGTCAAATATGGCTTCATCGTTCAACTCCGTCTAAACGAACTCTTGATACCTCACATCAAATCTACCGGTTGCCATGGTGATTATTTGAAGCTAATCGACGGGGCAGACAGCGGATCGAAACTCATCACCAAGCTCTGTCGGTCTCAGAAACGAGTGGGCGTGGTTTCGTCAGGCCCCTCCCTAAGGATCGAGCTGCATTCGGTGAAGAAAGAGAAGACTGTGCATGGAGCCATGACCCGGTTTCTGGCCAAGTACCTTACGAGAGGTAAGATGGTGCTCCTTGTTTTTATTCCAGTCGAAAAATGTTCTGCCTCGCCTCCATTCACTAGTTTTGATTATTAATTTCATTTCTTAAACAAAATAACAAAATAATCGTGAATAGAGACAGGATGTTAACGAATCATTTATTAAACGCTTTATCTCTGTTTATCTGTTTGCCCAATGTCTCTCTTTCTCTCATCTTCTTTTGTTCTTCTTCTCCCTCCCCCTCTCTCCCTCTCATCCTTGCTCTTCTTTGCTCCGTTTGTCTTCTTGTATGACCCTTACCATATTTCTCTGGTACATATCTCTATTAGTCTCTATCGGTCATTCTCAATGTGTCCAATTTTCTCTGTATCTCTCTCTTTCTATTTCTTCCTCCCCATCCCCTCTCATTCTCTTTATTTTCTCTTTCTTTTCTCTTTCTTTTCTCTTTCTCTCTATCGTCTTTTAATTTCCTCTCAGTCTTTGATTGTCTGTTCTCTATGTAATATTATACTGCCATTCCCTTCGCAAGTGTAATTCTATTCAAGTCCATACGAAGACAACTTCTTCTTTTTCTTCCTCGCTGTACAAGTTTATTTACATTTTCTTGATTCACCACGTTGTTTATAAAAACCAATGCTGCCAAAATAATAAGAAGGAAGCCGAAACTCTTTGCATTATCTTATCATTGAATTTATTATACTTTACTGAAATCTTGAATTGACCTAACTAGTTTTTAATCCATTTTGATTTTGTT
The DNA here is from genome assembly GCA_037976565.1 of Mesocentrotus franciscanus. Classification (NCBI taxonomy): domain Eukaryota; kingdom Metazoa; phylum Echinodermata; class Echinoidea; order Camarodonta; family Strongylocentrotidae; genus Mesocentrotus; species Mesocentrotus franciscanus. The sequence continues at coordinate 18,255,010 of CP137686.1, read as the reverse complement.
GTTGTCAAACTTAGATTTGAACGAATGCCGTAAGAAGAATGGAGGATGCCAGCAAGCCTGTCTGAATCTGGTAGGTCACTACGTCTGTGGATGCCGACATGGATATTACATCGCTGATGATTTCCATAACTGCACGGGTAAAAAAGGCTTTAATCAAGTTTTGATTTGGTGTTTATGATTATAGTTGTTCTGTAACTGTGTTACTCTTATTACTGACTTAAATGACTTAATGGTAATTTACAGAATCACGGGGCATGTTAAGCCTTAATGTCTAAACATTGTCCATGCTGTATGTAACTAAGAGATGCCACTTGTTCATAACGCAGTGTAATCGCACCTTAACAAATAATAATTTCCTTGACAGGATCTCAAAGACTTAACAAAAATCAACCTAAGAGAATGTCACTAGCCTTACCTTTTGAAATGTGCGAACATGACAGTCACATATTACGTAATCCGTACAGGATGTTTATGGGATATAAAACAGAGTATTGCAATTGCCCTTGAGTTGATTTCTCACAAGACTTTGCGATCGTTTTCTAAGTGGTTGCGATTATTCCCAACACAATGCAATTGCACATCAACCTATTCTTTGTTTATGTCAAATGTAACCCAAGAACTAATTATGTGGTTATATCAAACGCACCTCTAATGTCATTCTTTTTTGTTTCTTAAAAAAATAATAATTATGATGCAGATATTGACGAGTGTGCTACTGGAAACGGAGGATGCTCCCATCAGTGTGTGAACACCGTAGGAAGCTTTCGGTGTGAATGTCCGATTGGTTTCCAGATATCATCTTATAATAACACACATTGTGAAGGTGAGCTCATGGTCCACACTTCGGTCACAGTAATTATTGCTCCGCTGTGATTTTCCTGCACGAACCGAATTCTTAACTGCAACGATGGACTCTACCCTATACCTAGCCCTAAACCTAACACTAAACTTAACATAATACACGCATGGTAACCTTTAGCCTAACCCTGTATCTTTGACGGAATAAATCCTGGGTAAATGGTTTAAATGTTCGGTAAACGAACCCGGTGTACACTATTTTCATCAGCTACCCTTGCGAATAAAACCTCTTGTAGCGATAACCGGTATATATTTAGCCCACTTGCCTAAGTATAAAGCTCACATTTGTCGTTGTTTCACTGTCTATTTTCTTTAGCCAGTAGGAAAGAAAACCTGAAATAAATGACCTCATGTAACGTCTTTATATCCTGGTTTGAATTTTATGAGAAAACTAATAGATTAGATGAAGATCGACGGACGAATCTCTATCAGTATCCTCACTGTCCTTCGATGGATGAAGTGTAGCATGGACTGTCGCAATTGCAACGCGCAATGCCTCTCTCAGACTGTCACTGAAGCCCATGTCTTCAAGTTGCACAACTGGTCGAAAGTCTTCTTGTCCGACAGCTTGAATCCAAGAAAGGAGATTCTTGACCTCGTCGTATGTCACAGAGGAAGTGTCGAAGTAGTCGCACATGCCATGCCCTAACGTTGCGCTGAAGGTTTGCAGGTCAGCTAACATGCCCTCACTCATGGTCAACCGTCGAAGAATGGCTCGACGAGAGCGACGTTTAATGTCGATCAAAGAACCATGAGCTGTGTCCCAATCGGTGTCGCTTGGTCCACTCTCCTTTGTTGATTCTGTCGAAGAACAGCTGTCAGGGACGTACCGCGATCGGGTTTTCCTGCTCATTCGCCGGTCCACAAGTCTGTCAAAGACCTGGAAGAATTGCCACGAGTAGGTAGACAATGCTTCTCTTGTAGCAAGAGATGATGTTGCCCCAGCTCCATCTGGTTCTACTCTCCTGTTTGTATCTGCTGAGGATTGCATGCTGTCAACTGACCCGTCTTCATGTCTAGATGTGGTCTTTGGTGTTGATGTACAGCTCTGTAAGACAGCACTCTCGTGTAGTACCTTACTAACAAACCCTGAATCACTGTCCCTACGATGATACGCTGCTTTCCCATCGATCGAACACAAAGAACCTGATACATCATCATCACCACCATCAAGATATCCTGTGCAATGTACTACATCATCATGTGCTACATCTTGACGCAAAGACTCTTGTATCTCGCTTTGCGAAGCTCCTTTCCAAACAAATTCTTCCTCATGGTTGCCTTCAAAAGTAACGTCTTCGAACCGACTTGAAGATTTCCTGTTGCTTTCTGACATGTGCTCTGACTCGAAATCTAGGTGAGAACCAATGTTAGATTCCTCAACAATTTTCCTATCCTGTCGTTGGCTATAAACACCGGATAGGTGACCATCCGATTTATTATAACTATCTGATTGGTGTAATTCTTCCGCTCTAGGTTTCTCGAAAGATAACGTATGCATTGCAAGATCGGACGGGAGAGTATACGACTCTCCAGGTTCATCTACGACTGTTGGAGAATCGGGTAGAACCTCCTCATCAAAGCATTGGTCTGTCTGTAGGCTGTTTGTTCCACTGTCATCCGAATAAACTGTAAAGGAACATGAATCCGCTTTGCGATAATCCAAGGGTGTCATGGGATATATCTTTTTCCGAGTGACTTTTTCATGTTGTCGAATAGAATGACTAGCACGAATGGACAGACCTTCCTCTTGAGTAGTCAACACCGACGTTGCACGATTGTCTACATACTGACGCTTCAGCCCAGAAACATCGTCACTCAAGGTGGCGAACTCACCATGCAGGGAAGTCAGCCGTCGTTCGACGCGAAAACACTGCTGGGCATGGTCTTGTAGATTCGATGTGAGCTCCGTAGTTCGTAGTCGTACCTGAGAGAGGTCGGATTGCATGGTGTCTAAACGATGCTCGAGGTTTCTGTAGTTGTGATGTAGCTCTTGCCAGTCTTTCAGGAGCACCATCCTCTCATACCGTGGTAGATATTCACAATCCATCTCATCAGAGATGCGACTCAGTGATGACTTTGAATATGACATATCTGAACACTCACCTACTCACAAATAGTATATACGATAAGTTCTTATCCAAAGTCTTGGTGAGAGCCAATGTTTGCTTTATCAATACTTTTTATTTCTGGTGTACTTTATAAGAATCGGATATTATATGATCAATCGTTTCAGGATATCTGTCCGATTAGTGTTATACCTCTGTGACAGGTTTCTCGGCCAATAGATTGTCTATCGCGAACAACGCTTGTACCTCCAACTGTTGATAGATGATTATTATGGGTGGTGAGCGTATTTAGTTCCTGTCGAGTTAGATGGAGTGAATAGATGGAGAGATTAGATCGAGAGCAAATAAAGTCGTGATCTTCTTGATATACTGTAATTAAAATATCTATGGGAATCGTCTGTATTCAAATAGACAAGCGGGCTTGCGTCGTGTTGTATCTGTGCGTGGGGCTTGGGCGACCATCTTCCTTTCCATTCACAGAAACACCTGCTGCGCTGCCGAGCCGGGTGCGTAGTCATGACAACCTTACTGATTTTCGTGAAGACGGTGTTCCTTGTCAATAGCCCTTTCAAGTATCTAAAATACGTAATTACAGACTACGTTTTCGTTTGTGAACGCTCGGAAGTGGTATATTACAGTAATGGTTGATGAATAAATTGGACATTAATGTCAATTCATATTCATAACAATTTCGAAGAGGTCATCCTTAGTTCTTGTGGTCAGGGTTGTTGGAGGAGAAGAGGGCACTTATTGTGTACTTATGTCAGGTTAAGATTTTTTTTCCGGGGGGTCAACACCCTGGATCCGCCAATAAACATGTTTCTTAAATAATTTTGTTGTTGTTGTTGTTTTAGATGTGAATGAATGTGACTCACCCCATCTTGATGTTTGCGAACACTACTGCCATAACACGTATGGAGCGTTTGCGTGTTCGTGTGACCCGGCTTTCATCATTGGAATCGATGGAATGAGCTGTGAATGTAAATATCTATTTCATCTTTCTCATTATGGATTGCAAATATCTCCTTCAATTCCTGTCGGAATAATAAGTCACCTATAAATGGATCATTATGACAATTTCGTTAATCTATATTATTTTCCAAATTGTACATTAAATAGAATCCTTACTTTTCTGTTGTTGATACACACACTGTGTGTGAATGTTAGAGTCATGCACAGCTAGCCTTTAATATTATCGACGATGTATAATGATAAAAATAAAGAAAATACTATGCAGCAAAACTGATAAAATAAAAATAAACGTTTGCAGAGGTGTTCATCAACAATTCCCATATCTTTTCTCCTTTATCTCCGTACTATTTAACATAATTATGTATCCTCCAAGTTCGTCGTCTTCTCTATTTCCTGGTTTCATTATATTTTATGTTCTAAGTTAGTTTTCAAAACAAATTTCCAGGAGGTGTATGAGTAAATGGCGGGAGCATCACAATTCAAGATTGCTTTTGTATGCCAATTTCCTAAACTTTAAACTACGAATTTGCTTTATTAAACCATTCTTAACATTGCTTGCACGTGTCTTGTTTGTTTTATAAATGGATTTTGAACAATTAATTCAATACAGTGGTTCCTGGTTGCGGAGGTTTTATGCACGACGTTGAGGGCGTTATATCTCGACCTCACATACCGACCAACAACACTCATTCCATCGATTGTATCTGGTTCATTGATGTACCAGATCATCTCAGGATATCGCTCAGGTAGTTCAGTTCATTAAAGTTCAGTTCAGATCAGTTAGGTTCAATTCAGTTCAGTTTTGTTCAAATAATTTCGGACCAACAACATTCATTCCATTGATTGTATCTGGTTCATTGACGTACCGGATCATATCAGGATATCACTAAGGTAGTTCAATTAAATACAGTGCAGTTCATATCATGCAGTTCAGTTCAATTCATTTCAGTTAGTTTCATTCAGTTCAGTTCAGGTCAGTTCAATTTACTGCCGACCAACAACATTCATTCCATTGACTGTATCTGGTTCATAGACGTATCGGATCATCTCAGGATATTACTGAGGTAGTTCAAGTTCAATACATTTTAAATCAAATCATGTAGTTCAGTTCAATTGATTTCATTTCAGTTCAGTTCAATTCAGTTCAGTTCAGTTCAATACAGTTCAATTCAGATCATGTAGTTCAGTTCAATTCATTTCAGACCAATAACACTTATTCCATTGAGCGTATCTGGTTCATTGACATACCGGATCATCTAAGGATATCACTTGGGTGGTTCGGTTCATTGCAGTTCAGATCAGTTCTATTCATTTCATTTCAATTCAGTTCAGGTCACTTCAGGTCACTTCAGTTTAGTTCAACTCATTTCAGTTTAATTCAGTTCAGTTCAGTTAGTTAAATTAAGACTATATCATTTAACTTTGATTCAGTTTAATTCAATTCAGTCAGGTTATGTCAGATCAAATCAATTGAGTTTAGATCATTTGATTTTGTGACGTTCAATCTAGTTCACTTCCGTTCATTTCAGTCTGATTAAGTTAAGTTGATTTTTTACCCCATTTCTGACCAGTTTATGTAATTCCATACAGATCAATCAGGTTAATTGATTTGAATTCTGTTTTATTCAGTTCCATTTATTTTCAACTGAAAAAAAAAATCGGTCAAGTTCATTTGATTTTATACACATTGTGTTCAGTATATTTCAGTTCAGTTCAGTACAGTTTTTTACACTTGGGTTTTTTGCACTGAGTTCTCTTCCGTTTCTAACTTAATCCCCGGGTTTACTGTGCATTTTAGTCTAGAGTTATTCGAGTGGTCGAGTAACAATTCGTGTGCAGACTACATTACCGTACGTGGGGAAGAGAGCTATTCTGGACAATACCCACGAGTATGCGGCGAAAACGGCTGGGAACACACCTACAATACTACCTCCAGCAGAGTCTGGGTTCACTATCACTCAGATTGGCCGCATGATGGCGCCTTTCTCATGGATTATTCCACGACAGGCGATACTGATGATTACGTACTCACATGCGGTGGACCTCTAAATGGTAAGTATGTTCTTGATATCATACAATGACTCCTCAAGAAAGAAAACACAGAATATTGCTTCACAAAATAAAGAGACCATAAATTAATAAAAGAATATAACGATACAATGTGATGACCTCTCCTAGGACAACTAGCTACCAAGCCAATGGTCATCTGGACAATTAACGCCTTATGGACGGTTATCCATGATCTTTTTTGACGGATTTGTATAAGTACTATTTACTTCGTGGAAATAGACCATTTTCGTAATGTAAACAAATTTAATGCATAAGTCTTTTTGAAGTGCCTCAATACAAATATTTAATTCACCTGTAATGAATAATTGTATTTCAATAGTCAGAATGCAAAATGCATATTTACTTGTTGTTAGGTAGAGCAAGCCAGGTTTGCCCTACCTGGCAACAACTTACATAATATGTAGTTCGCATTCTGACTATTGAAATACAATTATTTGTAACAGAGGAGTGAAATAATTCGTATCGAGGCACTTGAGAAGGCATATGGATTAGATTTGGTTTCATTACGATAATGGTCTATTCTTGTTTTGAAGACCGAAGTAATTGTCCGAAATGGGTAGTTTGATGGAGGAGGGGCGCACGGGGCTGCGGGGAGAGTTAGAGGGACCCAGAGGTGCTGGGAGCTGGTTGAGAAGAACAACTTACAAGGCTATCATTGACGATCATAAGAACGTTTCATTTGTAGATTTCATTTTCATCTGAGTTATTGCTGCTGCAATCGGATAATAATATTGAGGATGGGAAATTTATTTCACCCGTCTCACTGTCACATTAAGCTATTTTTTGTACATCCCTTCTTCTTGTTCTTGTTCTGTTTTTCTCTTCAGAATCAGGAGTCATCGAGACTCCTGGCTTCCCGACCGGTTATCCAAGCAAATTAGAATGTACGTGGACCATATCAAATGTCAGTGTCATTGCCTTTCATTATGAGAAGTTCGATATAGAACCCGAGTCGAGTTGCCAATTTGACTACCTCGAGATCAGTGACGGCCCGGAAGGTGGTGCCAATTCAACGCATATAGGAAGGTACGAGATTAAAAGTTAGCAAATGAAAATAAAATTATAAAATATTTGATAAAGCAGTCAGTCATTGTCAAAGAATGTGACTATTATACGATTACAATTATTTTATGGCATTAAGAAGAAAAAAAATTCTTGTAGAACCACGCCTGGGTGTGTGATCTATTAAACAACTTCTTTAATCATATTAATGCGAAAGAATTTTGCTGTAACTGCAATGTGGGGTACGAGATTGGTAAGATCGTGCAGTTTATCTCAAACAACACTTATAACGTCGGGTGTTTTTTCTTCTTCTTTTTTAATGTATGCTATAGGTTCTGCGGCTCGGATCCACCACCAAACGAGCTGAAGTTGAACACGGGTGAGCTCTGGCTGATATTCAGGTCTGATGCCACTGTACAAGGCAGGGGCTTCCGTGCTGTCTATGAAGTTCAATGAAATTTAATGGACCCATATTCATATCCCTAGTCACAAGTACTACGATTATAATTAAGTGGCTCAACTTGAAAGGAATAATAGATGAAAATGCATTCATGTTAAGAACAAGCACCATTCTCAAAATAACATAAATATGTGGCTATAACTGGAGAAGAATTCGTTTTCATAAAATTAAGCAAAACCTCTTTCTTTAAAAGAATATAACCCTGAAAACATTACCTACAAAAACTTCCTTAATTGTTATTCATATGATTTCACACCCTGCCTTTCAATCCTGTGTTTTAACTGTTTCTATAATGATGTAACTATGGTTTTTTACATAAATATTTCAGTACTTCTGGTATTGTTAAATCTGTAGGGAAAATTAATTTTGGTGGACGGTTACAAACTGAAACCATAAATACATGTATAACATAGTTGTCTTTTAACTCTTTGAATGATAAGTTGTCGCCACTTTTGACAACATTTTTCCTTTCTAGAATTAATTTAATGCTGAAAATATACACAAGGTGACTTTTTATTTATGCATCTGAATTCATGCATTTGGTGAGAATTTTCCATTTTCTTTGATACCTAAATTAATGTATTTTCAAATTGATATTTCGCAGGAAAAGAGTCTTGGTTGTTTTGTTTTCTTTGGATTTGTGTTAAGAATTAATAATTCAAACTGATACTTTATTTATACTGATGCAGGTACAGCTATAATCATGAAGAAATAAATCTTACCTGTAAATCATAAGTTTTTAGTATTTGAATGAGTTTATTATTGACAGAACGATAAACAAAGAAAGTATAAAGAAAGAAGGAGAAATGAAAGAGGGAGAGAGAAAGAGAGAAAGAGAAAAATAGAGAGAGAGAGAGAGAGCGAAAGAGAGAGGGGGTGGGGCGGAGGGGCGTGGAGAGAAATTGAGGGAGAAAAAAAAGATAGCAGGCGATATAGAAATAGATAAAGAGAAATTTCAGACTCAAAGAGCTAGAGAGAGAGAGAGAGATCTAACACTTTTGTACTTGTGTATAAATACGAGCAAATGGCGAAGAATCTGTGAACCCGCTTTGGTGGATGAAAGTTAATAAAAAAATAATTAAAAAATCCAAGTTTACATTTGATTTCCTTATTTTCATGAGCTGATACGCATGAATTCAAAAATTGACACAAAATACAATTTATTTCTTCCTAACATTTGACTTTTATGTTGAAACGAACTGAAATTATGATACAAAAGATGAGCAATTAATAAGAACGGCACAAGTGGAGATTATAAAATGGGCTTTCGAAAAGAAAAGCGTGACAAGCGCCCTTAAAAGGTAAACTAAAAACACAACAATTATGATAATACTCGTTATTTTCTTTTGTCATTCTGATTTTCTTTTACGTCATTTATTTGATTTTAAAAATCGCATTGTTCGGTTTATACAGTAGATTTATCTAATCGCATCGATGTCATTGGTACAGTTTACTCCTCGAACAAGGTAGCTCTTGTTCCCATTCTATCCGATTAGATTTCTTCGAAATTGATCAAAATTAATAATTACCTATGCCTACGTGGAAATATGATCATAGGGTCGACAGACAGAAGGAGAGGGGGTGCTCAAAGGGCTTTCCCCCTCAACCTTTCAAAGCTCATGCGTGGACCTTACTCCGTTGGTGATGCATACTTCGCTTGCATTGAGCACCCACTCCCAAAATCGTCCTGCTGCGCCCAGATCGATTGGCTCATTAAGCTACCCTGGATGAACCCTGGACAACTTTTATCTTGACATATTTATGTGACTGTTAATTTTGATTTCTAATTAATCACATGCTATGAAAAGTTCGTCATTTATTTTGAAGGTACAATTATAACATTGTTATCTCTACTATGTACATCATTTGTTGCTCAACTTATTTATATACATGTACAGCAATTAACATGATTACGAATATGGATTGATATAGGAGGTTTATAGTCTGTGTGATCATAATCTTGTTTTCTAGCTGATCGCAGGCTATACAAAGTTCTTCAGTCATTGTTGAAAGTTCAATGATAGCATCATTATCTATAATATCTACATTATTTGTTTGCTTATCATAATCCAGTGCGAGTTTCAACAACGATTTAATGACTTTGGAATGTCTCAACTGATCCGTATCACAATCTTCGGAATATATATCACAGTCTTAACTTGAACGCTGTATATGAAGTACGTTAAGTTATAGTTAGCTGTGAAAACAATTAATATGTTGTACAAAAGAAAATCTACTCATACTGCCGACAAGGGATTGCTTTAAGAGTCTGTATGGAATGGTTAAATAAAAAAATGAAGTACAGACGATTTTATGAGAGAAACATGCACATCTTCTTCTTCTTACTACGGAAACCACAATGAATTTGGCTTTATTCGTCTAGAAGTGTATAACGCTAAAACAATATTTACCTCGGCTGGATAACTAATGAAAGTTGCCCATTAAATTATTTCTAATTAGGTCCTAAGAATATATTTACACTCTGGATACCCAAGTTAATTTGTCTAGAGAAATCATAATGAAACATTCGAATATCAGATCGAACATTGCATTCATGATCGTAGACTCACATCACACGGGATATTTATAGATCCCGAAAGTACAAAATCGCACTTTGTCTAGGATTAAGTATTATGGATTCAAAAGATATTCTTGCATTGAGGAATTTCATACACTGCCTTAAAACTACTGTATTCCCAAATACAAAGTAATATAACCATCACAGATAACCATTATTACCATCCATGGATATATATATATATATATATACATGTATATATACAACAATTATCTAATTTTAATTAAGAAGTTTCAGTCCGTAAGAGGTTCACATGTACAAGTCATCGATAAGAGTGGATACAAAATTACTTGGAGAGTTTTCTCGGGAAGAACGATGGTTGTTTTATCATTCATTTCGTAGATGGACTCTCACTCGGTAGCTTTGAAACTCTCCGTTATAATAGATGACAAACTTGCCCGGTTCGGTAACTGCGCATGTCGGACCATTGCATCTGTCCTCGGATCCTTTAAAATCGATGATCCTATCCTCGATAACACCAATATGAAGAGCAACAAGAGAAACTGAGTAGACCTGACGTTGATCATCCCAATATATGACGTAGATGGTGTCACAAGAACGATCCACTGACACGCTCCAAATGTACTTATCGTAAAAGAACGACGACCAAGGGGACACCAACGTTCCAGAGTGATTGGCGAAGGACAAGTCGGTGCCGTTGAGCTGGCAGTTGCGCGCAATGACTCTTCCATTTGACAGAACGCGGACATCCCTGATTGGTAGGTCATCAAAGGTGAAAGACTCTATGGCTTCGTTGCTGTCAGAGCTGAATATCTGTACAACGGTGTCATCAAAGATGGCCGCAAGTATCATGTCATCCTCATCAACGTCAACGCATACATACTGAGGAGTGTTCGAAGAACCAATAGAAGGTCTTTTTAGGTCAATTTCCTTGATATGGTTCCAGTGCTGATCGTATATGAGGACTGTGCCATGGATTGATCCGCAGACAATCCTGTCATCCTTGAGCGGAGCACAGGAGTAAATGTCTTTGCCTTGCTCGCAAACCTTGCAGGTGTGATTCAATTTTAGGCTCGTAGTATAGACATTAAATTCCTTATCTATGAGAACCACTTCGTCTTTGAGGACAGTTCCGAAAATATAAGATCGGCTTGTTGTAATATCAGACCTGAATGTGTCACCTCGCTCCACCTCAACAAACATCTTCTTCATGTCCTTCTTTACAGAGGTGGCAGCCATCTTTAAAATGAACCAAGAGAAGCTTCAGGGTTTGTCCAACATGTTAAAAATACAATATAGTCCTCCTCTAAAAGTTTGCTCTATGTAGGCTGTTATCAAAATTTCTTATTCTCAGATCTCCAGTGTGCTGTTCTTTCCCATTTACTCTTTTAATTAAACTTGATTTTATTTTGAACCAAAATTTTACTGGCTACAACTTGTCCGAGACGTTAAAGCTAAAGCTAAAATGAAATGCCAATATATAATTGTTTAAATTCAGGGTAGGCCTATATATATGTACATAATGTATGTATAAAAACGATATTTACATTGAGTTTGACAAGTCTTTGCATGTTTTCAATGTGAGTGATTTATCATTCTGTTATTATATATTATTGTTTTCTTGTCTTTTGAAAACGTGTTTAACATGTTCAGATTAATGATTAGCTCTCCTGCAACGTTGTACCCTGGGATAAATGGTAGTTGCATACTTGCATGTATATAACCCATTGATCAAGGCATTTAATCTCAGGATCACAAAGTGTCGGGCTGTACTTTGTGGTGTTTATTTTTCATGCTTACAACTATTTGTTTTTGGCAATAGAAAAAATAAACCACACTTAAAACTAATAAATACCTGTATCAGATGCACATATACGACTATTTGCATGTACTATCATAAATTTTGTTTAATGTGAAAAGTTTACTTATTTCACTTCCTGACAATAAATCATGTGTAATAAGTAACACAGTGAGCATAGGTGTTAAATATTTCTTACATTTAAATCATTTAAAATGTTTCACTGTAACATTTGAATTTACTTGCTGAACGGTTGGTAACTTGATTTTCTATATCGAAGGATAATATATATTTTCTATAACCATTCATGTCATTGGCAGAATTAAAATCCTAAGTTGATTATATTTAACTTTAAAGGTACTATGTCCCATTTGCAGGCCAAACAATTAAAAGGTTAAATTCCACCGGCATTTGAAAGATAATACTAATTAAAGAACATTCCTCAAAATGAAAGGGCTTGAAAATGTCTTTTGTGGAAAAAATAACGACCGTTAGTTGTCGAATCGACTTTAGGGATTGCAATCCTTTTAGTAAATAGTGTGATTTTCAGACCCTTGTACCGAATGGTGTAAGTTTTGTGCTGCGCAAAGATTCAATCAGTTTAATTTTGGCCATTAAAAGAAGTGGGTTATTGATGTAGACAAATGCTCATGTACCCTTTACAGCTCATTTTAAGCATGTTATTACCAAAGAAAAATTAAGTCAGTCAGTCACTCAATAGTGTCCGACAGTGAAGTCTAGAAAATAAACGGGTTTCCTTGCATAATTTGAATACTAGGACAATGCTAACGTTTAAATTTCACAGATAGGACACACGTGACATATTCATAATTCCTGCAAAGTTCTACAGAATTTGATGTTGGCTTCATATGGGACATAGTACCTTTAACGGACAAGATAAATGATGAAATCATCAGCATACGAAACGAATATCTTAAATGATATTCAGGCACTCTTGGGAGAGGGCTCACGAGAAATCCTCTGGGATACAATGTACTGGTTATTTGATTTTGACTCTGGATTCAGACCCTGTAACAAATCATGTCCTATCTATCAGGTAGATACTCTACCAAGGTAAGGACTGTCCTATGAAACCATTATGAGAAAGCTTAGAAAACGATATATAATTATGAATGACATGTATAATACAGTTGCTTCTGAACTTCGGTAAATTGTATGCCACAGTCATAACATGCTCAATTCTTGAGCTATTCATCGAGAATGACGTATGTCGCGCAATCACTTTCGTTTATTAAATCATCAGCACTTCCTTCACTTCCTAGAGAACACATCTGATTGGTTGAATTGTATGTGAATGCTTTACAATTGACAAATGAGAGACATTTTGCGGCGCAGTGCAACCGCGTGCGTGCATTTTTATTGGTTGAAAGTACGTTGGGATTTCTAATTGAGCCATTCCTAGTGACTAGACTGAACCGTAGATTACGAAGATTCGGACGTGACGTAGTATGGAATGTGCTTTGGCTTGAAGATATGGCCTCGGGTACAGTTGATGCTGTTGTTGAAATTGGCGTTGTGGATGATTCCTCCGTAGACATCACTGTGGAGGTTCCTTCAGTAGTGGTAACGTCAGAAGTTGTTGCAACAGGAGTTGTCGTTGATTCCACTGTAGTTGTTGCATAGGTGGTTGTCGTAATTTGTGCTGTTGTTGCCTCTGCAGTCGTAGCGTCAGTGGTTGTTGCAATAGGAGTTGTCGTTGATTCCACTGAAGTTGTTGCATCGGTGGTTGTCGTAATTTGTGCTGTTGTTGCCTCTGCAGTCGTAGCGTCAGTGGTTGTTGCAATAGAAGTTGTCGTTGATTCCATTGTAGTTGTAGCATCGGTGGTTGTCGTAATTTGTGCTGTTGTTGCCTCTGCAGTCGTAGCATCGGTGGTTGTTGCAATAGGAGTTGTCGTTGATTCCACTGAAGTTGTAGCATCGGTGGTTGTCGTAATTTGTGCTGTTGTTGCCTCTGCAGTCGTAGCGCCAGTGGTTGTTGCAATAGGAGTTGTCGTTGATTCCACTGAAGTTGTTGCATCGGTGGTTGTCGTAGCTTGTGCTGTTGTTGCCTCTGCAGTCGTAGCGTCAGTGGTTGTTGCAATAGGAGTTGCCTCTGTAGTAGATGCTATACTGGGTGTAGTATCAGTCACTGTCGGATATGGAGGATGATTGGAAATATAATGCTGTTGTTGTTTTAAAGTTCGGACGGGTTTTTCCGGTAACTACGTGTAACAACTTGAGTATTATATTGCTAGGGAAATGAAGAATAACACGATCGCAAAGACTTTCGAAAAATCCACCTAAGACAATTAATTCAATAGCCTTGTCCATTACCTACTGAACTATGCAAAGATAACAATGACGTATCCAATAATCTGAACATTATTTCCAGGGGATAGACACCATGGTATTGAAATTGCCCTTTAGTTGATTTTCGAAATTTCGAAATTTGTAATTTGCGATTGTGGTGAATAAATAACTCTAAAATATACAACTTTTGTTGAACCGGAAACGGAAGGCTAAAGACTGTTGATTTTATTTTAAATGGAGAAGTGTTTTATGGCTCCCTTTTTTCAAACTACGGTCCGATAGCCGAGTTGGTGGCTTTTTTTCTTCTTGAAGACCTAGTTAAAACTATGATTAATACACTCACATGTTGGCGCTTCACATATGACAGCGAGCTCGGTTGTGCAAGGCTTTACTGCGTATCCTCCATTTGCCGTAATGGCTGTGCAATCTGAACCAGTCTGAGAAATAAATTTAAAAAATAATGCTCGTAGGCGTGCGAGACAGGGGGTGAGGGGCTGCAGCCCCCAATAGATTTGAATTTACCATATTTGGGCAGCTGCCACCTCAAAGACTTGTAAGGGCAGCAAGGCGAAATATTCGTATTTTACGTTTCTTCTGTTATATATTCTAATGACAAAATAAGATATCGAAAAATAGGAGCGAAAGCACACATAGGCGACTAAAGCTTTTCGTCTTGCCCTCATCGGAGTAAATCGCAAGAATAAACAGAAAGCCGAAATTCTTTGCTATATTTCAATTTTGTAGTACCAATCATCCCTAAAATAACACATTCAAAATAATCATAAACATTTGAAATGGCATTGATTTCTTGATTTAAAAAAATGAATTTCATACTTCGTAGGCCTGCGTTTGGTAGTGGTAGAGGGAAGGGTATGTGTGAAGAAAAAAAGGGGGAAACAATCATTAGAAAGAAATGATACTTTCATACAAAAAAGAAAGAAGGAACCATAAATCTCACCGACGGTAAGTTGTACCCAGTGTATACAATCCAAGCAGCGGATCCATATTGATTGAACACGGTTGCCAGCTCAACCTCATCGACAAATGCAATACTTCCAACGGTCTGGTAACGGCAGTATTTCTCACTGTTTGTCGCTGAGTAGGGACCACTGAGGCGAGAGTAACACGAGCTGCCGAGTTCGTCCATCCCATTCGGACAAGCTAATAACAAAGAGAAATTGGAAAGGTGCATGATTTTATTTTCATTAGCGCAGGTAGCTTGTTTATGTGGTTGTGATGTGGGGGGGGGGGGTCGAAGGGACGACGCCCAAAGCGATACAATGAGCAGGTGTAATATAGGTTCATGTTTGCCTACAGAATGCTATAACTCTTGAAATATCTTGTCAAAAGATGCCTTATGACAGGCGTAGTGAGGCTTAACTCATCGTCAGGCATAACGTCATATGAATTTCATACAACTCCTCGTTACCTTATGTCCTAAATACCAGGCTTGTATAATTGTAAGTATAGCCCTATATGAGAATTCATAGGTCTTATATTTTAAGTGGGTGCATCATTGTTCACAATAGTGCAAATAAGCTATGTAACTCTCATTAAAATGTTATGAATATTATAACTGAGATGTTTTTTTTGTTTGATCATCGTTAAAGAAAACGTGCTTTAAATCAATAATGTCACATCATTTAATAGTAATGCGAGGATTATATCGATTTGAGTAAAGACATAATCCTCATTAAAACTTACCGACCTCCTTTCGTTGGCGGAAGAAAATATAACAGAGTTCCAAAGATGATCATAACGTTTATCCACATCATATTAGCAGCGGTAGTTGAATAAAATCCTGACTGCATGCTTACAGGTATGAGACAAACGATGCGAAAAACAATTATTGATCAAGTTACAATAATTGGCGAATTTCGTTGATGGCACTTTTTAATCAACAACTTTTGTTTTTTTTAACCGACCTCTATGTTGTAGTGTCGCAATGTCCTTGGTACGTTTTTTATATATTTTTCTCCTTCTGAAAGCAAGTTAATTATGGTTGGGAAGGGGGAGGTTGCTACGCACGTCACTTGACATTAGTTAATTAGAGTGGAGGTAGATAATGGCGATACTGAGGCATTCAGAAAATGAGGCTATATGGTCTTTGCACCCCTCTCTCTCTGTCTCTCTCTGTCTCTCTCTCTCCCCTTTTCTCATCCCATCTCGCTTTTTGTTTCGGCCCACCTCCCTCTCCCCCTCTCTCTTTTATATAACGACGTACGCACACTCTTCCTCCCCGCGTAATTCCCCCACACCCCACATTTTCCCTCTTTTTCCCCTTTTGTTGATCACATTCCCGCTAAAATAACTAAAAACACACTCTTTCTCTACTTCTCAGTTACTCTCGCTCCCTCTTTCTTTATTTCTTTATGTATATCTCTCTCTCTTTCTCTCTTCGTAATACTTGTCTTTCTCCCTGTTTCTATTTTTTCTCTCTTTCTCTCTCCCCTTTTTCTCTCATTTTCTCCCCCTCTCTCTCTCTCTTTCTCTCTTACTCTGGCACAGTTCTACGATATAATAAAAAAAACATAATTTCTCTCCTACAGTTCAAGAAAGGTCGGTACAATTAAATTACATCTCCTCGTAAAGTCATATATGTCATCCTTGTTTTTATTGCATAGTGGGTAAAAATGAATTAAACAGAAAATAGAAGAAAGCTCTCAAAATGCAGGCGGAAATGGCATACTGGGGAATAATGGAAGCGCAGAAAATATCTTGTTTACCAAGAATATTTACAATAGTAGTATGCTAGGTTATACTTGATTACATGTCATTTTAATTTCCCCGTTGCGGAATTTTGCAAGAGTCATCCTTGACATTCCCACCGGGACCTCATAACGATGCATTAAAAATAAAATTTTGGCTGATAGACTCGCAGGAAACCTTTTCTTTTACAATGCTTTAGGAAAGCTGTGTGGGGAAAACAAAATGCTTTCGAAATAACTATGCATCAATTTTGTGTTCTCCTTTCTAATGAAATGCAGTGGAATTCCAAAATGTTCCAAGCTATAGGGTAATAACGTTTATATCTCTTGGAGGTCTAATATTCATTATCACAAGCGTGTCCAGGGATGCCCCACCCCCTTAAAAAAAAAAAGAAATAAAGAAAGAAAAAGAAAGATGAACATGTATTAATGATGCTGACCAACGATAAGAAGCAGTAGATTATTTATAGGTCATTTTCGTAATGTAACAAATGTAATGCATACGGTCGTCCTTGTTTAGTGCCTTAATACAAATTATTTTATTCACCTATTACATACAGTTGTATTAATTGCAATAGTCAGTATACAAATTGCAAATATTACGTGTTGTTAGGTATGGTAAGCCATTTTGAGATTAACAGATGGGAGAGAGAGAGAGAGAGAGAAAGAGATGGGAGAGAGAATGAGAGAGGGGGAGAGAGACATAGAGAGACAGAGAGACAGAGATAAGAGAGAGAGAGAGGGGGGAGATGATAGAGAGAGAGAGAGGGAGGGGAGGGGGAAAGGAGGGAGGGAGAGCTAATTATTTTGTAGGCAAGAATGTGACATTCCTCAATACAAGTCCTCTCAGGTGAACTTTAAAAAGAAAATTGGCGGCAAATGTATGAGATTTGGGGAATATAATATATTATTTCTTGCGGGCAAATCTCTGATGTGAGGTGTGTTTATAACCCCGAACCTAAAATTGTGAATATAAGCGCCTTTTTCTTTACTTCTTGGCCGTGTTTTCCTTCTTCTTGGCAAAGTTGTGAGCAAATTGTATCAGACACCCCCCCCCCCACTACACCTTCGAGAACAGCATTTTCACTTTAACAAACAATCCATTTGCAATTTATCACAATTTTGAACCTGTGATAAATTCAGGCCTTGGATTTTAAGGGAGCTAAAGTGATCATATATTGTTCTGCAAATTGGCAGCTACAATGTTTTTTTCTTTTAATGTTATATTGTTCTAATAAAATGCACTGTCTCTGAAAACATTACACAAGGCTATTAATCTTGTCAAATATTATAGTTGAACAATAACTAGATCCAGTTTGTTTGATGTGTTTTTATTGGAGAGCGGATGAATTACTCATGCTTTTGTTTAATCATCATAATGAAAACAAACAGAATGATGATAGAGTGCGCCAATACAATGATTAAATCTATTTCGACATTAATGACCAAATCGTGTTTAACTGCAATTGTATATAAAAGGGGCACGTTCTCCCACTCTCTCTCTCTCTCTCTCTCATCTCTCAGTCTCTCTTTTCTGATATAATTCTTGAATAAATGTTAGAGTCTTAGAGATGCCCACTGCTCGATAACAATGCTGCCTATCGGAAGAGTTTCAAAAGAAACTGAGCGTCTGGCCGAGTATTTCGAATCTAGAGTCTCCAAGTGCAAGTAAATTAGGCGCTGTACCAAACACTAAATTGATTTGAAGAGTTAATGATTTTGAATACACTAAAGGAAATATATTCCTATCAGGCTGTCGTAAAATACTAGATACAGTTAAAATCACTCGATTATTTGGTACGTGTTACATTTCGTGTCATCCTGTAAATTGTCCATACCCCCTGCAGCCCCTAGATAACACTTCTGATTGGCTGATGAGTAGGTGAACACGTGACAACCGTCCAATGAGATGCACTTGACCGCGCAGTGTAATGGAGTTCGAATCTTGTCAAGTGTCCTTATCAAACTAGGTTGCGGCAGTGATCGGCCAGTACTGGCTAATGTAAACGAGTACTTTCTGTTTCTGGTTACTGTGGCAGATGTTGATGACGTCATAGATGACGTCAATGTTGGAGTGGTAGGTATACGTTGGCTCGTAGTGGGAGGACTTTCAGTAGTCACAACAGAAGTCTGAGGGTTTGTAGTCATTGAACTAGACCGTGTAGTCACTGAACTTGTAGAGGTGCTCAAGATTGTTGTAGGATCAGTCGTTGGGCTAGTTGTAGTTATTGTTTCCGTAGTTATGACCGCAGTGATTCTGTTTCTGGTTGTTGTGGCAGATGTTGATGACGTCAATATTTGAGTGGTAGGTATAAGTTGGCTCGTAGTGGGAGGACTTTCAGTAGTCACAAAAGAAGTCTGAGGGTTTGTAGTCATTGGACTAGACCGTGTAGTCACTGAACTTGGAGAGGTGCTCAAGATTGTTGTAGGATCAGTCGTTGGGCTAGTTGTAGTTATTGTTTCCGTAGTTATGACCGCAGTGATTCTGTTTCTGGTTGTTGTGGCAGATGTTGATGACGTCAATATTTGAGTGGTAGGTATAAGTTGGCTCGTAGTGGGAGGACTTTCAGTAGTCACAAAAGAAGTCTGAGGGTTTGTAGTCATTGGACTAGACCGTGTAGTCACTGAACTTGGAGAGGTGCTCAAGATTGTTGTAGGATCTGTGGTGGGGCTGGTTGTAGTTATTGTTTCCGTAGTTATGACCGCAGTTGTGGATATTGGCTCAGTCGTTACCCCCTCTGAAAGTAACAAATGATTGAGAGTTTGAAATGCATTTTAATTTCGATGAAATTTATTTCCCTACCATAAACTGCCATGATAGTTTACAAGACCCTGAATGAGAATCATAAACGCAGTATGACACATCACACAGCGCCACACAAAAGAACAACATTACCCTATATACGCAGAGGATTGTACTTAAACTGGAGGAGAAGATATCATGATCGGAAATCATTAAAATGCATTTAATTTCATCCCAACAGGACACTTTCAATTCAACTTAGACCTATCTTTAAATTAGCCACAGCTCTTCAAACAATTCTTATGAAGTAAATAAACTGAAACGGCAAAAGCTTATAGAGCAAAGAAGAAAAAATGAGCGAAAGGACGACTTTACAACAGCCGCTGCAGACTCGCTCGATCAGTGTACGTGTGCATTTTTTTTTTTTTTTTTTTTTAGGGGCAGAGTTTAGCAAAAATGTTTTTTGTGTGTAACCGTGTATAGGTTCGCTCATTACGTGTGGGTAAGTAACAGTGGCAGTAGTAAGCGACTAGTACCGCAGTCTTAGAAATTGACAAGAAAAAAGGAGGCGCAATATAGAGCAGTGGACTCGTGACCGGGAGGTCTCAAGTTCGAAACCAAGTCGATGAGCAAGTGCCCTTTGGTAAGGCATTAATCCTCATAACCAAGTCCCTCGGAGAGGACTGAAAGCCGTCGGTCCCCTAGTTGCTTACTTACAAGCATACGCATGCTTTCTTAGCAGTCAGGTAAAACAAACACACACACAAACACGGGGAAGGAGCACATGCCTTCTGTAACCGCCCCCCCCCGAATAAGCTTCTGAAGTGGAAATTAATGTACTCACCTAGATCAGCCTCACATAAGATACTTTGTGACGTGTCACACACCTCAGATTGAAGAACCGTACGACTCACAATGATTACACATCCGTTATTGTCCTGAAAGATTCACCATTAGTAAATTAATTATCAAAATTTAAAATACAAATCAAGTATCAAGATTTAGAGGAATAAATGATTTCACACTACCACTTTATCAAATAACAGTTTATCAAACACAGTAGTAGTAGCAGTAGGTTATAATTCCCTGACACCAGACTTTGTGGAAATACCATTAATGGATGTACAACTATTGCACATGCACAGCAAACCCATGGTCTTATCAAGTAATACCCACTAGCCTCTCGAAGAGGCTTTGGGTGAGGGAAATGCAAGCTAATGACTTTCCAGGGGCGCCGTAAGTGGGGGGGGGGGCAAAACGCATTTTCGCCCCCAAAAAAAAATTAGCAGTAAAGGAGTAAAAATGGGTTGTATTTACTATTTTTTAACCAAAAATAAAATAAAAAATGAATTAATTCACATAAAAATTATATTCCATTTAAAGAAAAGGAGAGTAAACAGGAATTAAACTTCCTAAACATTCCCCATGCCCCTATATTTATCAAGGAGGATTTCATAATAGCGATAGGCCTACGCGCATATCGTGGAAATATTGTGAGAGGATGGGAAAGCGTGTGTGATTTTTATTATAGGGGTGAGAAGACATGAGCCCCTGAACACTGGCGTACTGATGGGGGGCTTGTGGGCAGTTACCCCCAAATAATATTCACACTTTTTTCATAGGTTTTTATTCTCTTCTCTCATAAAGAAAATTTCAAATAATTTATAACATTTCATACAAAATTACAAATAATCTTGACATAGGCCTAGGTAAATTTGCAAGTGAACTTTAAAATTTCCATACAAGGTTACAAATAAATTTTCTTATAAAATATATTTGCAAATGAAGTTACACATTTACAGAAGAAAAATATGCTCATCTGACCTTAATTAAATGCCTAAAACCCCGGAGCTTCCGGGGGCTCCGCCCCCTGGACCCCACCACGGGTTAAGACGGGCCCCTGAATGTTCATCTGACCATAATTAAATGCTTAAAACCCATGAGCTTCATGGGGCTCAGCCCCCCTGGACCCCACTCCAATTAGTGACCTGCCCCTTGACCTTCTTGCTCATTACGCCACTGCCCCTCAAAGGTGAGCCCCTTGGAATGGTCCCCCCCCCCAATCCCAAACTGCTTCCGGCGCGCCTGGACTTTTCCATATGAGAAGATTGTGAAAAATGCAGAGCATTACATGAGACCTGTTGGTCATTAAACTGAATGCTAATACTGGTGCTTGACAACGCCTGTTATTGGTTAACACCCGAATGGTGTCGAATTCCCCATATAGGCCCACTACCAAATTGATTGCGCTTTTTGTTAATACACCCGTACAGCGGGGGAGGGGGGTAGTTGTCAGAGGGTTTAACCAGGGTGGTGATCTAATTTGAGTGTAATATTCCTAGGATCATACTAAACATACCGAAGGTAGGCCAATCGACGGATCCATCACCCAAGCATCCTCAAAATAAGAATTTTGATTATTGAAATAACGATAGACGTTAGACATCTCCACTGGAGAATCAATTGATGCTAGATAACGGCCGGGGCGGTTTGAGCATGCTGTCTCCGCTTCTAGGGCTGTGTATCCGACGTGATGGTAAGCGTAGCAAGAACCGGTAATCTCGTGCATTCCAGACTGGCATTCTAGAAAATCAAATATATCATTCAATAGATTCATCCTTCTTGAAAAAAGAGGTAACGATAAAAATTGAAACTCGTTTGAAGGGGCGGCGGGATTCTTGAGATCATTATTTTGCTCGATTTTAAGGTCTCACATCTAGGAAAAAGAAAACTCATCAAATTCTCTCTGACGATCCGGATAATGTCGAAGAAATTATGTAATTCTTGGTTAAAGCCCCTACCAGGGATTCGCAAGCCATCGTAACCTTAACTTAAAATGTATCTGTAGTAGCAAGATGAGTTTATGAAAGTATGTGCCACATTTCAGATCAAAAGACTCTGTGGATTTCTCTCTATAAATGAAAATTGAAGCCCTTATTTTGTACACAACACATGGTAAAAAAAACACTGCCAGTTGCAAAGTTTAAATTTGAAAAGAAAAGTAACTGTAATTTTGCTAATAATAAGTATGATGCCTCCATAACCTTTTAGGAAACTTTTCAATTATGATTTTTTTTTTAAACAACATTTTGAGATTAGGGTATTAATCCCTGCAACGCCCTTTAAGGTAAGACAATGGTGGATCCTGGCGAGGATAGAGACGGCGTACGCCCTAGCCCCCACCCTCATTTGAAGGTCCAGAAACGGTTCGATTTAAAGAGGATTCTCAGCCTGCGGACAGGCTAGAGACATTCGACCCATCCCGTTTTTTAAAATCATTTTCTTGATATCGATGTTTATTGAATTTTGGACATCATGATTATGAAGAGAAACAAAAATCAAACTTCGTGCATAGCAAGAAAAGGGGACATAATAGAGGTAAGCCCTTAAATCATATCAAAATCAGAAAGCATACTTCGCTTCGAAAATAATGGAATGAAATCATAATCATCGGTAAGAAATAGAAAGATTTCAGGCTTCAATATAAACAGCAACCGACAATATTAGATTTGACTTTCCTTCTTTCAATTTTACAGGATAAATTATAAAGTTAATCTGTCACCGAAATAATTATACACATATACATATGCATTTGCATATGCATAGATAATTATGTACATACAGTTAACAACTAAGTTATTAATAGCCTCACCAAGTTTTGTATTTTTTCAGTATGTGAAAAAATGATTTTTCCCAATTTATGTTTCTTGACAATGTGACATATTAAAGCTTACATCTAAAAGTATTCAACAAAGACCCTAATTCAACCAGTCGACCTTTCATTTTTGAGTTACGAAAAACACAAAAACATCAAATTAACAAAGAGTATGAATAATTTAATTGTTAATTGTATACATACCTCCACTCGCGATGCCGAACAGCATATAACATGTTAGAGGTATCATCATGACAACATTAGCAAAATACAAAGATCCCATGTTGACTTATTTTTCTCATCCAACTCTTTCTAAGTCCAAGTCAAGATGCGTAAATAAAAACCAAGATGATCTTCAAAAAAAAATGTTCAGTTGTCTGCATATTTCATTGTGTTGGAGATGAGCAAGGCAAAATCTTTGATGGTGTATATCATTCTTAATAACCCGCAATATACTCGAAGGTTAAATGAGGGCCTTTCAAGTTTAATTATCACTCCATCTCAGTATGACGTAGTTCAGACTGATGATGCCATGAATTATTGTTGAAATTGTTGTTGATAGTTTCTGCAAGACAATCGGCCAAATACCAACATCAACTAATTGCCAGTTGGATGGGATTTTGCATGCATCTTCGCCGTTCACGTTCCTTGTGTCATGTTTGTAAACCTGTATGCAGTAAAGAAATGTGAAGGTTTTAATCTTATACATGCAACATAATTATGATTAAAAAATATAAACAAACAAATTAAAAAAGAAAAACTAACAAATTCATAGCATAGTAGTTCTCAAATTGGTCGGGTGGGGGTATTGGGTTTTACGGACATGTATCAATCAGATATGATTATTTACGTCTGGGGACCGACCTTTAAACGTCACCATCCGAAAGACGTGACTCAGTTTCAAACCTGCGTTCTCGGCTGAATCAGTTTGTAACTACAACTGTTAGCTGGATTACAGGCGCACGCCACGACGCCTAGTTAAATTTTCGGCAGTATGGTACTCCAGGACGGGGTGGTGGGAATTGGGGGATACATCAATAAAGGTGTTTAAGCTTTGGTTTAGCCGGGGGCACATGCCCTTTGCCCCAATCCTATCCAGCACTGACCTGCTCCAGTAATAACTCCTTGATTTTATACAAGGCAATGTATATATTGCGGAAGAAATTTAATATGTTCACCAGGAAATTCATTAAAGACATATAGCCTTCACTGCTTCCTGAACCTATTTCTCCCTTATTACTTGAAAAGGAATTGGGAGAAACGGGAGTATAGTATGATATATGAAGTCTTGTCAGCATGATTGAAGTTTTTATAATTAGGACCAATCAATTCAAACGTATAACCATCATATCAATATCGACATTAGCTCAAAACACACTGAAGTAATTTGGTTTCTGGATATTGACAGTACAGAGTATTGTCTGAATCTGTCTCCCGATCTTTTTTGTTTTCTCTCACCTATTCTATCCGACTCCCCCATCTCTCTTTCTCTCCTTCTCTCTTCCTCTAGACCCCCCTCTCTCTCTCTCTCTCTCTCTCTCTCTCTCTTTCCATCTCTCTTTCTTCTCTTTCTCAATCACTTTTCTTTTGGATTTTGCCAATTTGAGTTTCTGAACACTCACCCCATCTCCATTTTAAAAATGAGCTCAATCAATTTCGTTTTCATTTCATTTTCATTCCATTTCATTTCATTTATTGGTTCAATAAATGAATAAATGTTTGCTCATTGTTTTCTCCCTTTTCTTTTCTCCCTCCCCCTCTCTCCCTCCATCCCTCTTTTTTGTTAACCTTTTGCCGCTCTCTAACTGACTGTTTGATTTTAATTTATTTATTGGTCTATATCTTTCGACCTCTCTTCGCTCTCTCTCTCTTGAATACCCCTTTCCCTTACACACCATACAGTATGACAATTCCAAGAGTTTTTATTTAGTTTTGGAACTTGAAACTTAGATTTTATTCATGATTCATGATTTAAAAACAACAACAACTCTATAATGAATCGTGTTAACATGAAAGCAAAAAGTTCAATTCGTATCCTACATGATACCTGATACAAAAATTTGCAATCGTCAAATAACAACTAAAGTAAATTTAGAACACACCATTAGATTTTTCATTACATTTTTTTATTACAAAATAAAACACAAAAGAAACGACATCATCACGGAATAAAATTATAATTTCCTCGCTTATCAAGATGTCTTTGAATGACGTCATTATTCTTAGTTCCTTCATTTTAACAAGGGTACACAGGAAAGGTGGCAGAGTAATTGAATGATGTTCTGAGACTAATGAACAAATCGTGTTCGACTGTCGGAATTGTACATGACTGATACTATTGTGCATAACGATAATATTAACGGTTCGGGAGAGGGGGAAGGGGGATCTAGTTGAATATGAATGCAAGAATCCCTAAGCCTCCGGCCCCCAAGTCTCATCCCCCCAAAAGTTATTCTTGTACAAGCGCGACAGACAATGGCGTATCTAGCATACGGTGAAGCCGGAGTACACCCCTGCCCCCGCTTAAAGCTCGGGGGATCAATACAATTTGCAAAGAGTCTTGAGCACGTGGGTCTGCCCTCCCCACGATACATTATACCCTCCCCTAACCTCGTCAGGGGAACATTCCGTGGTGTGGCAGCCGATCATGCTACCTCGCGTGGTGTGTCCGGACGGACCTTTATATCAATAGATTTTCACCCGCGGTTACTGTCCCCCGGCCCCTGACGCCCCTGTTGATCAATTTCTGGATACGCTACCGATGCATATACTAACAATACATCTTTACGCGCTGTTTGGCTCTGTACGACTCTTTTGTTAACCCATGCGATCGGGTTTAGTACGTGCGATGTGTCACTGTTTGATTGAAAGATTTTATTAAACACTTGCATAATCGCAGTTTTACGACTGAATTGACATGGACTACAATCATATCATTAAAAATACATGTACACGAATTAACCAATAAAGGAATACAACAATACAAGCATTTTCTAAGTACAAAAATAAATCGTTGGACCTATTTGTACCATTGGCCTATTACGGATGGACATTCGTCGTTTTCTTAACGAATTCATTGTGATTGTCTCCGTTAATGTCGTCTCAATAACATTCCGTACATGTTTCTTCACTTTGATCTCATGATGGTCACCGCCGAAAAGCTGGGACAGAATCAAGATAGTGATTTTACATATGTTAATCTACATGCGCAGAAGATAATAACTCGCTTAAATCATGGAAAATCGATGTGCAGTTCTGGTTTATAATCGGTAATTGTTGTTCCGTGTACTGTATTTTATTTTGAAAAACATGTTGATATTATCAGATAGAGGTTATATTTGGATTGGTTGTGATTTAAAATCCCGTTTCCCCCAATTTCCTCATAATATTCTAGAGTTACAACGCACAGGGCTTATAAAGATCATGGCCTTCTAATTGTTTTATCAGGTCATGGGTGTGTGCGAAAGTGTGCGAATCAGTAATAATACATTTCATATCACCAAAATCGTCTGCTTTTCAACTTTGCTGCTCCCCATTGGGGATGTTTTTATTTAAGACACACTCTTACAGAGCACACCATCCATACAAAACCCAAGAGAGGGAAACTGCTCCTTTGTCAATGACCGAAAATGCTTACGCAGTCGTTATTGTTAAAACAGCTGAATGTTCTCATTAAGATGCACATAATCAGAAGGTGGTGACTCTCATTGGATCAAAGAAAGAATCACGTCGAATGTCCATCCGTAATAGGTCCATGTTTGTACAAAGGAGTACTTGACACCGTTCATAATTAAATGTGAGATTCCATAGAGCCTACTTCATGCATCTCACAACGTCAGGACAGCGAAACGTTGATCTACATTCGCTGTTCGCTATCCACATGTTTATATCGACCACACTGACATACTACTGTACTAAGCAATAAACCATTTACTAGAGTTACATAGAATAATGGTAAAATTGTGATTGATATTATCAGAGAAATGAGGGCCATCCAATATAAACCCTTTCATCGACATCTACAAAAAGTACAATCATAAAATATGCTCAATCATTTTGTACGTGTTACATTCCATGTCATCCTGTAAATCGTCCGTACCCCCTGCAGCTCCCAGACAACACTTCTGATTGGCTGATGAGTAGGTGAACACGTGACACCCGTCCAATGAGCTGCACTTGACTGCGCAGTGTAATGGAGTTCGAATCTTTTCAAGTGTCCTTATCAAATCAAGTTGTGAAAGAGATTGGCCAGCGCTGGCTAATGTAAACGAATAATTTCTGTTTCTGGTTACTGTGGTAGATGTTGATGACGTCATAGATGACGTCAATGTTGGAGTGGTAGGTATAAGTTGGCTTGTAGTGGGAGGACTTTCAGTAGTTGCAACAGAAGTCTGAGGGTTTGTGGTCATTGAACTAGACCATGTAGTCAGTGAATTTGGAGAGGTGCTCAAGATTGTTGTAGGATCAGTGGAAGTTGATGTCGTGGTCACAGATGTTGCCGGTGTTGTAGATGATGTGGTATCTTGGCTTGTAGTGGTAAGAGGTTCTGTTGTAACTACAGCCACTGCAGTCGTCGGGGCAATCAATGTTGATGAAGTGCTCGACATTTGGTAAGTGGTCATGGCTTCGGTGACAGCAGTTGTGGATACCTCTACAAATAAACGAGATGTTAGACAAATTACTGTAGAAAATGAAAAAAAAAACTTACTTATTCGGGCACCTCCTGCCCAAATACACATGTATTAGACTATTCAGGCACCTCGCTGCCCGAATATGGATATTCCGTAAGCCCGCTGCCAGAGTATGATGATATAAGGGCACCTCGCTGCCCGTATTTTAGGTGGTGGTTGCCCGAAAATCAGAGCTTTAAAATCCCAGGGGTCTAGGCGGGAATGCAGCCCCCTATCACCCCTACCTACGCCTCGTAAGCTTATGTCAGTTCAGGCACTCAATTAGGATAGGAAAATTGACTGTGGAGTAATTGTCGCTGGAACCATCGTGCTGTGTCTTATCTTGAAACTTAGCAAATATGTGTGTGTGGTTGTGTGTGTATGCGTGTGTGCGTGTGTGTGTGCGTGTTCGTGGTGGAGGGGGGGGGGGATGGGTTATACTGGCATAATATATAATATTATATAGTGCTCACCCATGTCGGCCTCGCATAAGAATCTATTTTGTAGCAAGCAGTCCTCACTTCGAAGCACGGAGCCATAGGCGATGATTACGCATCCATTACCGCTCTGAAATAATATTCAAGTTCAAGTTCATTTTTATTTTCCATAGAATTATTTTTTCTTAAAATAAATATTAGAATTCATTTCTTGTACATCGTTTATTAATAAGCTAAAACAATGCAAATAATTGTGTCCGATAGTATAATCGTGATAAGATTAAGGCATATAAGTTAATAACAAGATAAAGAATTAATCCGGCCATTTCAAGTATTTTATGACGTTTGGATGCCATCTTGATTTTTGGGGGCTTCCTGACAAGCTACGGACACTTTAACTTTTCTTAATGGATTCCATGACCCCTAAACCATGGGATAGATACACAAAAGTTGTCCCTAGGGTGGATAATAAGTGATTTAAGGCAATTTTATGTAACGGCTGCCTTTTTGGACGCCATCTTGAAAAAATGGCTTTCCGAAGGTCCGATTTTTTTTAGTTGTTTAATATGTTTTTCCTGAAGTTAAATTCTACTATAGAAACAGGTGAAAGACCCTTTGTTGCAATTTTTGGGGGTAGGGTTGTTTTTTCCGTATATTGACCAGACTGAATATGTTTAAACGTTTCATGATCCACTGTATAAAGTATTTTTGAAGCAAAATATTATAAAAGGTATTTTTTGTTTTTCTGTTACCGAAGGTAATCCGATAGATGCGTTCGTAGCCCATACAGCTAGTCTTGGTGATGCAGGACTCCGTGAATCAAAGTACTGATAGACTGCATCCAGCTCCGACTGAGAACCAAACGAAGCTAGATAGCGACCGGGACTGACCGAGCACTCCATCTCAGCTTGGATCGCTGTCTTCGGGTCGGTCTGAAAGACGTAACAAGACCCTGCTATCTCGTCCATCCCAGAATCACACGCTGATAATCAAACGAAAAAAGATGATGTAAGATCAATGGAATATCCAGGGTAAAAAAAAAACTAAAACAAAAAAAATATTGTAAACGGAGATACCTGGCAGGAAGAATAAGGGGGAGGGTGATTTGAAGGGGGGAGGGGAGGGGGGCCTTTGGATTCTTGCATTCATTTTGAACACGTGCCGCTCCCTGTTTTTTATAGGGGGAGGGGGAGGCTAGAACCGCCATTACCTAGCGACCTCGCTTGCATTCGTACGTACTCATGAAAATAATAGACTACCAATTTTTGTCATTTTGAGAAAAAAAGCCGACAGAAAATGTTGAAAGCAAGGGGAAGGGGTATCAACTTTATCATCTCGTCTTCCTTAAGTCGCACTTTACTTTTAAGGCTATCTATAGAGACTGGTTGTCATTTTGACATGAGACAATCCAGATGAACCAAATGAAAATGAATTTCACAAAAAATTCCTGACCGGTCCAACACTATTGCCTTTAAACGCAAGGCCCTAACGTATCTATTTTGTTTTCTTAATCACGCAGCTTACAAATAAAAATGCTCATAAATATACTAGCTCCAATCTTAAATGGCAATGTTGTGGGTATATATCGCTTCATCTTTTGCACTTTATATTATTGTTATCGTTATCATTATTATTATCATTATTATTATTATTATGTTTATTATCATTATCATCATTATCATTATCAAATGTTATTATTATTATTATAATTATCATTATCATCAATATTAGTAGCATTATTGTTATCAGTAGTAGTAGTAGTAGTACATGTAGTAGTAGTAGTGGTAGTAGTAGTCACTATAGGAGTAGAAGTAGTATAGACATGATAATACATAATTGTTATATCAATGCCAAGTAAAAAGGGATATATTATATTTTATTTAAAAACTATTTTTAAAAACACTAAAAAACACCAAAAAATAAACACCAAAACTTGGGAGGACATGAAGGACTAAATACATACCTCCACTCGTCATGCCGAACAGCATCCCACAAATCACCATGACAGCGTGGATGCGATGAAAACATTCCATCTTATCAATCTGCTGTATTCACAGTGGCTCCATTATACATCTGACGTGTATCAAAAGCAGACGGTTATATGATGTATTTTAATTTACTTCTTTGTTCACTGTCCAAGCCTTCGAATTCCGAAGGGGGTGGACAATGAGGCCGAATAATTTCCTCCACCAGCATAACAAAATTATGAAACGACATCTTCGCATACAGGTTAGACGTCATTTACAACGAGTTGGGTTTTTCATCAAACGTTAGCCTCTTTTTGTTTAGACTTAATTACTTTGACTCAGTCACTGTTCACTTATATCAATAAAAGAGGGATGCACATGAATACCTATTTCATGTTCCTATGCAATATTCTTAACATAAACTAGAAAAAGGAGTTAATGATATTGATTTTTCTCGCACTTAGTAATTACTCGAGCGGGGTATGGTCGTGTTTCAAGCTGCTTGTACATGTAGCTGCTCGATTCACACAAAGCTGAACTTACCATTAACTATTGATTGCGATAAATTAATTAATTCAACATAAAAAAGTAGCGAAGGTTTATAAAAAAGAGAGTGTAGTGTGAGGTAGATTATATATTTAATCTATTTCTTATTACTTTACGATTTTGATTAGTATCATCACTATTTCTTTACTTTTATTATAATTATCATTACTATTATTATCATTATTATTAATAATATTATTTATATTTTGTTACTATAATCATTGATATTATCATTAATATTATTGTTATCATTGTTATTATTTTTTTTGGTTATTGTTTTAATTATTATTATCATCATCATTATTAATTTTATTATTAATATCATCATTATTATCATCATCATTATTGTGATTACCATTATTACTATTATTATTGTTAGTAGTAATTTTATTGTTGTTATATCATTAGGGTTAGGGTAAGGTTTTATCATTATTATAACATGATTTTTCTTCTTATTACTATTATTCATATTATATTGCAATTATTATGATCATGATTATCATTATTAAAAATTTGTCCACAACCTAATGTTATGTTCAGTTGGTAGATAAAACAGGAAACGGACTTCATCCTGAAATCTAGGGCCACCAGTTTTTGTAATGATTTCAACAAGTCATCTACCAAATCCTCAATCGCTTTTTTTTAAACCATCTTCCTTGGCCTTTCTAATAAACGTCCTTTCGCAGAATATGCGCTGTTCCAAACATGCTTGCTTTCTGTATTGTTTCAAATGAATGATAATAATCATTACTTTTATATTTTTAATTATTATTATTATCTGTATTATTATGGTGATTATCCTTATTGATATTATTGTAGCTATTGCCACAATAATATCAATAAGGGAAGGGTAATTTTCAAACAATCAATTAAACGGTAGACTTGTTTGTAGGCTTGCCTGTTATCTTTGATTTTAATTGAACGTCATTACGTAAAATTGGTCAATATTTTCTTGATTTTGTTATTATTACGGAGAAACACACTTGTGTTGCTCACTCAAAGATAAGAAGTTACATTGGTTGTAACTTTTGATAAAAACGCCATTGGCAGAACGCAATTCTAATATATATGCTTAATACTAAAAACAATAATCGTTAATGAATATGAAATGCAAATTGTTTAAATTAATCCAATAGTAATGTACATTTTAATAACAACTTTAATACAAATAAATGTTAAAAGATATACAAATTGTTAAAATAATGTTTAACAATGCATAACTATATTTTTTGTGGCAATCAAGACAATAACCTTACCGTCTAATTGTCACCTGATTCATTAATCGATCATTTGTTGTGCCCATAGCGATAGAGAGAAAGAGAGATAGTTAGGGGGAGGAGCTTGAGGGTTCTTGCATTCATTTTGTACATGTGCCGCTCCCTGATTTTTTTGTTAGGGGGGGGGAGGCTAGAACCGCCACTACCTGGTGACCTCGCTTGTATTCGTACGTTATCATGAAAGTAAGGAACTACCAATTTTTGTCATTTGAGGAACAATACATATTTTATTTTAATTTTAAAAAATGCCGACAGACAATTTTGAAAGCAAGGAGGGAGGGGGTATCGACTTCATCATCCCTTAAGTCGCCCTTTACTTTTAAGGCTAGGCTATCTATAGAAACTGATTGTCATTTTGACATGAGACAATCCAGATGAACCAAATAAAAATGAAATTCTCATAAAATTGTTGACCGGTGCAACACTTTTGCCCTTACGCAAGGGCATAATGTATCTATTTTCTTTTAAATCACGCAGCTTACAAATGACAATGCTTGTAAATATATTAGCTTCTGTCTCTTTTGTTTTACGTTGTAGGCCTATCCTACTAAAACGTTAATGTTGTGTGTATATATGTTGCTTCATCTTTTGCACTATCTATTTTTATTATCATTATAATCATTATAATTATTATTTGTATTATTGTTATTACTCTTAATATTACTATTAATATTATTATTATTATCATGATGATGATGATTATAATTATTATTATTATGATGACCATCATTATTATTAGTAGTAGTAGTAGTAGTAGAAATAGTAGTCGTATTTTTCTCGTACTTATTAATTTCTCGAGCGAGGTTTGGTCGTGTTTCAAGCTGCTTATACATGTAGCTGCTCGATTCACACAAAGCTGAACATACCGTTAACTATTGATTGCGATGAATTAATTAATTCAACATAAAAAAGTAGCGAAGGTTTATGAAAACTCTAGTAAAGAAAGTGTAATGTGAGGTATATTATATTTTTATCTATTTCTTATTAATTTACGACTATGATTAGTATCATCACTATTTCTTTACTTTTATTATAATTATCATTACTATTGTTATCATTATAATTATTAAAATATTTATATCATTGTTATTATCATTATTGATATCATCATTAATATCATTGTTATCAATCATTAATATTATCATTATTGGAATTATTATTATTATATCATTATTATTGTTATAATCGTTACCATCATTATTCTTCTTGTTATTATTATTAAAGCATTATTGTTATCATTATCATTATTAATGCTAAATATATTACTCATTGCGGATGTAGTATCGAAAATAATATCGCTAGTGATATTTGTTTGTCTCGCAATGTGGTCAATAAGGTATCTAAAAGATCACGACGTTCCGTGCGCCGCTGCAACACTTCGTCAGGTGATAAAAACGAATGTAAGCAAGTGTGTTTTATATTTATACGGGAGGACCGGCGCGGCGGTCAATAATTCGATCGATAATTGGAACAATAACGCACAAGGCCTATTGGCCGACGCAAACGGTGCTCGACCTATCAGCAGGCCGCTGGCTCGGCTCGCCTGCTGGGCGGAAGCAGAAGCGAGCTAAACCAATCACCTGACGAAGTGTTGCAGCGGCGCACGAAACGTCGTGATCGTTTAGATCCCTTATTAATCACATTGCGAGACAAACGAATATCACTAGCGATTATCATTATTATTATCATTATTGTTATTATCATTATTACTATTATTATTGTTAGTAGTAGTTTTATTATTGTTATTATCATTCTTATAACATGATTTTTCTTCTCCTTATTATTACTATTGAAATTATTGTTATTATTACTATTATTAAAATTAATATCATTATTATCATTAATATACATTTTTCCACAATCTAATGTAATTTTCAGTTGTTGATAAAACAGGAACCGGACTTCATCCTGAAATCTAGGGCCACCAGTTTTTGTAATGATTTCAACAAGTCATCTTCTAAATCCTCGATCTTCCCTTGGCCTTTCTAATCGACGGCCTTCCGCAGGATATGCGCTGTTCCAAACATGCTTGCTTTCTGTATTGTTTCAAATAATTGATTATAATCATTACTTTTATTTTTGTAATTATTATTATTATCATCATTCTGTACTATTATGGTGATTATCCTTAATGATAATATTGTAGCTATTGCCACATTAATATTTAATAGGAGGGAATGGTAATTTACAACCAGTAATTACCAACGGGACGACAGCTTCCTTAATTGGACATTACGGGTGATACGAGCAAAATTGTTCCTGTTATTATTTTTATTCCAGAGGAACACACTTGTGTCGCTCAATCAAAGATAAGAAGTTACTATTGTTGTAACTTTTTCCAAAATTGGATAATTCATATCATATCTTGACGCAGTTTTAATTTAAATGCTTAATACTGAAACAAATAATCGTTAATAAATATGAAATGTAGATCTTTCAAAATTAATTCAATAGTAATGTAAATTTAAATTTACAACGTTATCACAAACAAATGTGAAAAAATATAAAAGATTGTTAAAATAATTTTTAGCAATGCATAACTATATTTTTTGTGGCAATCAAGATAATAACCTTGCCTTCAAATTGTCGCCTGATTCATTAATCGATCATTGTTGTGCCCATAGCGCATATAGTGAGAGATAGTTAGGGAGGAGCTTGAGGGTTCTTGCATTCATTTTGTACATGTGCCGCTCCCTGATTTTTTTTTTTGGGGGGGCTAGAACCGTTACTACGGGCGACCTCGCTTGCATCCGTACGTACTCATGAAAATAATAGACTACCAATTTTTGTCATTTTGAGAAAAAAATGCCGACAGAAAATGTTGAAAGCAAGGGGGAGGGGGTATCACTTCATCATCCCCTCTTCCTTAAGTCGCCCTTTACTTTTAAGGCTATCTATAGAAATTGATTGTCTCTTTGACACGAGACAATCCAGATGAACCAAATAAAAATGAAATTCTCATAAAATTGTTGACCGGTGCAACACTATTGCCCTTTAAACGCAAGGCCCTAATGTATCTATTTTCTTTTAAATCACGCAGCTTCTTTCTCTTTATTTGTTTATATTTACGTTGTATCCTACTAAAACGTTAATAGTGTGTATATATGTTGCTTCATCTTTTGCACTATTATTAGTATCATTATAATCATTATAATTATTATTTGTATTATTATTATTATTATTATTATTATTATTATTATTATTATTAGTAGTAGTAGTAGTAGTAGAAATAGTAGAAGTAGTAGTAGCAGTGGTAGGAGTAGTGGTAGTAGTAGTAATAGTAGTAGTAGTAGTAGTAGTAGTAGTAGTAGTAGTAGTAGTAGTAGTAGTAGTAGTAGTAGTAGTACTAGTAGTAGTAGTAGTAGTAGTAGTAGTAGTAGTAGTAGTAGTAGTAGTAGTATGGACATGATAAATACAGAATTTGTATACCAATTTCAAGTAAAAAGAGGTAATATATTTTCTTTAATGACTATTTTTAAAAAATAACAAAAAGCCAAGACTTATGAGGAAGACATGCATTTGTGAATACATACCTCCACTCGTCATGCCAAACAGCATCCCACAAATCACCATGACAGCGTGGATGCGATGAAAACATTCCATCTTATCAATCTGCTGTATTCACAGTGGCTCCATTATACATCTGACGTGTATCAAGAGCAGACGGTTATATGATGTATTTTAATTTACTTCTTTGGTCACTGTCCATGCCTTCGAATTCCGAAAGGGGTGGACAATGAGGCCGAATAATTTCCTCCACCGTCATAACAAAATTATGAAACGACGTCTTCGCGTACAGGATAGACGTCATTTACAACGAGTTGGGTTTTTCATCAAACCTTAGCCTCTTTTTGTTTAGACTTAATTACTTTGACTCAGTCACTGTTCACTTATATCAATAAAAGAGGGATGTACTTGAATACCTATTTCATGTTCCCATGCAATATTCTTAACATTAATTAGAAAAAGGAGTTAATGATATTGATATTTCTCGCACTTAGTAATTACTCGAGCGGGGTATGGTCGTGTTTCAAGCTGCTTATACATGTAGCTGCTCGATTCACACAAAGCTGAACATACCATTAACTATTGATTGCGATAAATTAATTAATTCAACATAAAAAAAGTAGCGAATGTTTATGAAAAAAGAAAGTGTAGTGTGTGGTAGATTAAATATTTAATCTAATTCTTATTACTTTACGATTTTGATTAGTATCATCACTATTTCTTTACTTTTATTATAATTATAATTACTATTATTATCATTATTATTAATAATGTTATTTATATCATTGTTATTATCATCATTGATATTATCATTAATATTATTGTTATCATTGTTATTATTTTTTGTTATTGTTTTTATTATTATTATCATCATCATTATTAGTTTTATTATTAATATTATCATTATTATTATCATCATCCTTATTGTCATTATCATTATTACTATTATTCTTGTTAGTAATGGTTTTATTATTGTTATTATTTTGTATAACATGACTTTTCTTCTTCTTATTTTTAGTTAGGCCTATATGCAATTATTAATATTATTTTTATCATTATTATAATAATAATAATAATTATTATTATACATTTTTTCCACAACCTAATGTAATGTTCAGTTGGCAGATAAAACAGGAAACGGACTTTATCCTGAAATC
This sequence comes from Mesocentrotus franciscanus, assembly GCA_037976565.1. NCBI lineage: Eukaryota > Metazoa > Echinodermata > Echinoidea > Camarodonta > Strongylocentrotidae > Mesocentrotus > Mesocentrotus franciscanus. The sequence goes on along the minus strand of CP137686.1, from coordinate 18,218,265 downwards.
TAGGGCCACCAGTTTTTGTAATGATTTCAACAAGTCATCTTCTAAATCCTCAATCGCTTTTTTTTAAAACCATCTTCCCTTGGCCTTTCTAATCAACGTCCTTCCGCAGAATATGCGCTGTTCCAAACATGCTTGCTTTCTGTATTGTTCGAAATAAATGATAATAATCTTTACCTTTATTTTTTTAATTATTTTTTATTATTATCTGTACTATTATGGTGATTATCCTTATTGATATTATTGTAGCTATTGCCACAATAATATCAATAAGGGAAGGGTAATTTTCAAACAATCAATTAAACGGTTGACTTGTTTGTAGGCTTGCCTGGTTTCTTTGATACATTTACGTTACTTTTGTTAAATGTCATTGCACTAGGTAAAATTGGTCAATAAGGATGACATGACAACATTTAACTTTTTTTTTGCTGTTGTAGTACAGAGAAACACACTTGTGCCGCTCACTCAAAGATAACATGTTACATTGGCTGCAACAAATCACGTTTAAAGACAAAATGTATGGATGCAATTTTTTAATATAAATGCTTAATACTAAAACAAATAATCGTTAATAGATATGAAATGTAGATTTTTCAAAATAATTAAATAGTAATGCACATTTAAATTTACAATTCTATCACAAACATATGTTATAAAATATAAAGATTGTTAAAATAATGTTTAACAACGCACAACTATATTTTTTGTGGCAATCAAGATAATAACATTGCCTTCAAATTGTCACCTGATTCATTAATCGATCATTGTTGTGCCTATAGCGCATATAGTGAGAGATAGTTAGGGAGGAGCTTGAGGGTTCTTGCATTCATTTTGTACATGTGCCGCTCCCTGATTTTTTTTTTTTTTTTTTTGGGGGCTAGAACCGTTACTACGGGCGGCCTCGCTTGCAGCCGTACGTAATCATGAAAATAATAGACTACCAACTTTTTTTCTTTTGAGAAAAAATAGAAAATGTTGAAAGCAAGGGGGAGGGGGTATCACTTCATCATCCCCTCTTCCTTAAGTCGCCCTTTACTTTTAAGGCTATCTATAGAAATTGATTGTCTCTTTGACACGAGACAATCCAGATGAACCAAATAAAAATGAAATTCACATAAAATTGTTGACCGGTGCAACACTTTTGCCTTTTAAAGTAGCTGTGCGAAGATTAAAAGAAATTAATTTTATTTTCATTATTGCAAAGGTAAAACTTTGATTGGACAATTTTATAAAAATTCAATGCATGGAAACATTCGAAGTAATGATTATTATCAATTACAAAACGCTTACATACAGCCCCAGCATAGCACCTGAAGAGCTCGCCGAACGCTGCTGATCAAGATAATGATGTTGCCTTCAATTTGTCACCTGGTTCATTAATCGATCATTATTGTGCCCATAGCTCATAGAGAGAGAGAGAGAGAGAGTTGACACATGCGCATGCGCGCATTAATAGCGCAGACATTTGGCAGACATTTAGCACAACAATATCACTAAACGGCATGAGAAAAATCACAAACAATTTCAAATTCACTCCCCGAAATTTCAAATTCACCCCATATCAATGCCAATTATAGGCTAATATTCGTAAAAGATGTTTTTAACTTAAATTTAAATTTTTGTCTCAAATTTCATATGTAAATTAAAATATTAAAAAAATTACCTTCACTGGTGGATATTGTGTTCCCACCCACTGCCCATATGAACTCCCTATCTGATGACGGCAAATCCAAAACTAAGTTTTCTCTTACTTTACTCTATGATTTTTAGTTATTTAATTTAATATTCAATTTTTTTGTGTCCAAATTCCAAGATAATCACCCGAAATCACAAAATTTTGGTTTGGTGACAATGATTTTTTTTTTTCAGCAAGGCTTTCAAAAAAATTATTATTTTTTCGATTTTTGGTGACCGAGATCATCACGTCGCAACACTGCACACCATCTGTTTTCTACTTCCACGTTGATTTTTGGTAGATCGTTTGGTATCTCGCCAAGTGTTTTGAGGTAAGGTGAATGTTTAAAAAACAAAAACAATTTTGATGGACTTAAAAAACGAAACTCGGAACAACAAAAAATGCCCGGCATCAAGGGCGAACTCAAACACGAAAAAGGAAAGAAGAAAACCAAACCATTAGTGACCATAGCCAAGGCACAGACAACAGGGGCGGAGGAGTGTCTTCCAAAATGGGGGCACAAAGAGAGCATTTTCTGGAAAAAAAGGAAAAAAGATGGCACGTACTAGTGGAAACCTGCCATATATGCCAATTTTGGGCATTGGTAGCCTATATACCCCTGCGTTGTGATTACATTATCTGGGATGGTTCAATATTTGTTTCTCTCTTTAGACGGTATAAGTTTCAGTTGGGTGTGATGGGCTGAATATTCATTTACGAGCGAGCAAAAAAATTGTGAGGTCGCATTGCCAAAATTACATCTTATAAAGAGGAAAACCTTATCTTGACAATCTCATCCAGAAAGACTGATATGAACTTTAATATGGATGTATATAAAAACAAATTAGGGACGGACACGACATTGTTTTTTATAATGTTGGCCACTCAGTAAATTTACTAGTCTCTCAAAATTCTGACCAGAAGGAAAAACAAAAAATCATACTGGAATTGGAAATATGAATATTAAAGTAAAATATTTTATCTTCCACTGACCGAGGAGAACAAAGTCACCAAGTTCATATTTTAAGGTTGTTAAAATTTAAAGACAATATCGTAGGAAATAACTGAATTAATAACCTACATTTCATTCTTGAAAAAAAAATCTGTACTTACACTGCTTCGCTCAGTTTTATTTTCTGATTTTCTATGTGTGTGTGTATTGGGTTTTACAGACGTGTATCAATCAGATAATTTTGATTTTCTATGATGATCGATTGAAGATAAATTACCCCATTAATTTTAGGCAAAGGTCGCCATCTACGTCAATATTATTATAATTTAGCACATATCTTGCTCTGCGATCTGAAATCTGTTACAAAATTGTCGCCAAATTTACTATGTTACGAGCAAAACATCCGCAGTTTTAAATCATTTTTAGAGAGAGAACACACTCAATCAGTATTATGGTAAGGAATCATTCTATTTTGGTTGTGCCTGTTGTATTATTTGTAAGATAATATACACAATGTTAGTGTTACGCCCCTGCTGGCTAATAGTATTAGGCCTACTAAGTACTAGGCTATTTGATGGAGCTCATTGGCATTGTCATTGCCTGGCGCTTGCTGGTCTATGTGCGTGAACCGCTGCGCTGGCTCTGTTGAACGTGAAGGATGATGATGCCTAGTCAAGTAGTAATAGAGTATAGATCTAAGTAGATCTATAATCTATGCACTCTACATTTGACTTTAAATTTATAAGGCCTAAGGGTTTACTTTTTAATTCCTCCAATGCTTAATCTAATATCATCCCTGATATTCTAAATCTAAAGTCTACTCTAGAGTATTAAAGTGTGCCAAAAATATCTTCAAAATTTAGATCTAGAATTAAAAATCTATCATCTAGATCTAAGTTCTAATTATCCTAAGCAAAAACAATGTTGTTTTCACAAGAATTTTTAAGCCTTAAGGCTTAAAAAATATATCTAAGAGTTAAGGCTTAAGGCAGCCATATCATTTTGACATTGCAAAAAATAAAAAGTTCCCAAGTTTGTGCACTCATCCATTTTGAGCAATTTGCAAGTTTTTATGTGAAACTAAAGATAGCATTACGAGGCTTGTGAATAAATTGAAACATTTTTCAATAGCATTTTACTTGTTTTGTTCATAATTATGTACTAGAGTAAAGGAGGGAGTTTTCATCCACTTAAGGCAAACTCCTATTATGGACTCTTTACTTCCTATTTATTATCATTTTTTTGTTCAAATCATGAAGCCAATACTATTATTTAACCAAAAAAAAATACCAGAAAAAAATCATGAATTGTCATGGCAATATTCATTTTCATGTTCACTGTTTCGGAGGTAGTTTTCGGCCTAGCGAGGCAGTTTTCGGCCGCATGTACAAAGTCAATAGGGAGCGCGCGCCGTGCGTTCGCCCGCTGATCTATAGCACGTGCGGCCAGAGCACGTAATCCCCCGAAAACTACACCTGCGGGTGCGGTGATCAGAACTTGGAATCTAAACTAAACAGAGATACAGCGCTATAGTATCCAACTGCAGTGATAGTCTGATAGGATACGTGCGGTGAGATACTTTTAAGCTTGCGGTACTAAAAAATCTGGCTCTAAATCTGAAAAATACTTGAAATACAGCTCATTTTATGGTACCCATATTCCTTACAGACACGCGTAAGATATTCGATTTTTCAGATTTGGGTAGCGGCCGGATTGCCGATTACCTCGCTAAAATGTGATATTTAAGAATACATTTTCCTTTGCAAATGTGGTTCTCCAGTGACTCTGGCATGTTATTGTATGTGTGTGATATGTGATAGCTATTATGCAATAGGTCTATATGTTAAAGGATTTTACCATGCATCCAACGGACCGGCCGAAAACTGCCTCCGGCCAAAAACTGCCTCCTTTACGCTATGTCAGCATCATTTTCCACTATTTTTAGGAGATTTTCTTTTAAATTCCTTCATCACTTTCTCTTTCTCTTGCTCTCAATCTAGCTTCAGTTTATGCTCCTGTTCAGCCGACAAGGCAAGCTGCGTCTGCAGAAATGGTACACGCCACATCTAGAAAAGCAAAAGAAAAAGATAACAAGGGAACTCATCGCAACAGTACTAACGAGGAAACCCAAAATGTGCAATTTCTTAGAGTGGAGAGATTATAAAATTATTTACAAGAGGTAGGTACTCCCTGAATATAATATTGATAGTTTGATACAGGACTAAAAGTTAGGCTTTAGTATTTTTAACATTAAGGATGTACACTGTAATTAAGAATTGCCATGGAAAGTGTACAATGTCAGTGTTATGCACAAGTGACAAAGCTGCCGAAGACCATAATTTATGATATCATAACATACATTATTAATCCAAGCAGGTTATAGGGATTTACACGCCCTATACATCGGCATGTTTTTCTTTAAACACAGTAATTTCTGAAAAGCGCACAATAAGGAAGAAAGAATTAAGTATTAATTATTATGCGGCATATATGCGCTAAATAAATCAAAAGTTATTATTATTATCATATATATATAGAGAGAGAGAGAGATAGAGAGATAGAGAGAGAGAGAGAGAGCGAGAGAGCGGTATGCAGTAGGAAGGAGGAGGGGAGATAGAGAGAGAGAGAGCGGTATGCAGTAGGAAGGAGGAGGGGAGATAGAGAGAGAGAGAGCGGTATGCAGTAGGAAGGAGGAGGGGAGATAGAGAGAGAGCGCATGGGAGAGGGAGAGTAAAAGGTGGTGCGCATGACAAAGAGAGAAGGGGAGCAGAAGAGACGCGCAGAGAGAGAGAAAGTTAAAACTTTCACTAATTTGTTTTTCATTTTTCTGCTTTTATTAAAACCAACTGAATACAGTCAAACCTGCTTTAGTGACCACCTACATGTATCTACAAAGACCACATTTTTTGTTTCCCTTGAAAATGGTTTCTTGTTGAAACGTGTACTATAGGCATCTGTACATAAAGACCACCTGCCTATAAAGACCATGTTTCTTGACTCCCTTGGGTGGTCTTTATAGACATTTAGATAGGTTTATTGTATCAAGGTGGCCTTCCCCTTTAACGTTTCAAGTGTAGAGACTGTTGCAGGAGAATGTATCCTAGAACCCTTCTTGTTTATCTTGACTCTTACAGGTATGCCAGTCTTTATTTCTGCTGTGCCATTGAAGAGAATGACAATGAACTCTTGACCCTGGAGATCATCCATAGATACGTGGAGCTTCTGGATAAATACTTTGGTAGTGTAAGTATCTTTTATAGTACAGCCGAAGTGACAGTGGTCGGGGCAGTGAGCAATTTAAATCTGGCATGCTCTAAAAAGGGCTCTGTGTAAAAAAAAGGAACACATACAAATTACAGCAAGGATATTGGTCTTTCCTTACAGCAAAGTCAGAGCTCTCTTGAAGAAAACTAATTTTGTTTGGTGAGAGTTGGAGATGGTGCCTTAGCAGAAGGCCACTAGCAGATGCGCGCCCAGTGGATATGCATATCTCGATTTATGTATTTTAAGGATTTGATCTTTAAATGATTTCATCTGTGTAATATAATTCAGTCCTTACATTATATAAAACATTAGTAATAAAGGTTATAAAATTTATCATTTATAATGTTTGAAAATGATGAAAGGTGGACAATAATCAATTCAAAAGTGCTACTTATTACCTGAGTATTGATACCGGTATGAATGCTAAATGGACACATCTCCAGCCTGCACACACAAAAAAATTCTTCTCTGTGTCGGCTGTGGGTGTTTTCTTCCTCTGCTCATTGCAGTGCTTAAATTACTGAAGAGGTTCATCTGATAGGTGATGTCACTATAAAATTAGGTCTTTCTTCACCATCCATAGAAAATTACCCGATTTGGTAAGCTTTCCCTTGCTTCGCTTGCAAGCTTCTTCTGACCTTTGTGTTGATGGTGAAGAAAGAAGTCATTTTCATCACAATGCTTTGATCATTACAGGTATGTGAGCTAGACATCATATTCAACTTTGAGAAGGCCTACTTCATGCTCGACGAGCTAATGCTTGGTGGAGAAATACAGGAGACAAGTAAAAAGAATGTACTCAAGGCAATACAAGCACAGGATCTATTGTCAGAGGTATGTACATTATTACCTTTCTAATTTGCATATTTCCTTGCTCACTCTTTTCCTATGATTTTGTTTCTGTTCACAAGGATGCATATCCTGTTCCTGCTTGGGATATTTAAATGTCATTCTTTTTATTCATAGTTTGTATTATTCGTGCAACGTCATCATTTTTCTTTTAAAAGTTTGATTCGGTGTAATATCACCATGCGTGCAGCTGTAACCTGCATATCCTCTGCTTAGAGCCATAGGGACCTTTCTAGCTCACATTATTCATTCTAAACAGAGTTAAAGTCCTTTTGGCTCTAATGTAATATACACATGAATGCAAGGTACAGTGAAACCTGTCTATAAAGACCACCCAAGGGAGACAAGAAAAGTGGTCTTTATAGGCAGGTGGTCTAAATTATGTACAGGTTCCTTTTTAGTACATGTTTCAATGAGAAACCATTTTCAAGGGAAACAAAAAATGTGGTCTTTGTAGACAGGTGGTCTTTAAAGCAGGTTTGACTGTAGTGTAGGTTGCTCATAGTATTGCTGAGAACAGGGCAGTTCTACATGGCCTACCTTTGAGTTATATTCCCACTAAGGGCTGTAACCATTTTAGAGATAGACTTGTTATTTTATAAAAGTTATTAAAAAAATATAAATATATATATTATATTTACATATATACGGTGGTAAAGAAAAATAAAAGATGGTGGTGAAAAAAAAAAAAAATTTTTTGGACATGCAAGGCTTTAATATGTAATCAATATTGGTAACATAATTACCTTGAAATATGGCATACCATACTTGTTTGTTCAATATTACAGCCTTTACAGTTAGTTGCCAACCATTCCTATTTTGGAGGAATTATTCCTACTTTTTGGCCATCAAACTAATTTTATGGATCCTAGATTCCTCTCATTTGTCAAAACTAAAACTTCTGTCTGAAAAGTATGCAAAACGACTGTAATCCTAATTTTTGCTTTGAAAGGTTGGCAGGTAGATTTTTTTTTCATGAGGAATTGCCTGATAGTATCACAAAATGACACTAACCAGTACATTCATGAATTCTTTAGATTTGGCTTAATCTTCATTCAAATGGGTTTCACCCTGAGATAGCTTAGGCTTCATTGGGTTAAAGGTAAACTTGAAGGTGGCATTATTCCTTTGAGCACTATTCTGCTAGAATGGAGATTATATCTGTTGCTTTGAAAATCTTTTGAATATGTATATTAGAATGTAGAAATATGGGTAAAATCTCGCTCAGACATAATGAGGACCCTTTGTATGATTTCCCAACATCATTTTCTTTTTCTTCTGGGAGTGAAAATTGTTGGGTCCTGAGTCGTGACAGAAGGAAGACTAAAGGGTATGTTATGCTTCCCAACAGATGACATGAAAACCACCTTGTTGTGTTAACAGTTAGATTGATAGTGGTGATGGTGATGATGATGATGGTGGTGCTGATGGTGATGGTGATGAGGATGATGATGATGATGATGATGATGATGGTGGTGGTGATGGTGATGAGGATTAGGATGATGATGATGATGATGATGGTGACGATGATGGTGGTGATTTTAATGATTCACAGTAATAATGCCAATGATGATGCTAGTGATGATGGTGGTGATAACGATGATAGTGGTGGACTGGTGGTGGTGGTGGTGATGATGACGAGGATGGTGGTGATGATGGTGATGATGATGATGGTGATGATGATGATGGTGGTGATGATGATGGGGGTAATAATGATGATAGTGGTGATGATGATGGTAGTGATGATGGTGATGATGATGGGGGTAATAATGATGATAGTGATGGTGATGATGATGATGGTGGTGATGATGATGGGGGTAATAATGATGATAGTGATGGTGATGATGATGATGGTACAATCATGGTAGTAGCAGTGGTGGTATTAGTGATGGTAATAGTATGGTCATAATGGTGATTAATGGTTATTATATTTATCCAAAAAAAAAGAAGAAAAAAAGTAAAAGCAAGAAGGAAGAGACCTCCCACCAAAACTTTGTATTATTGATTCTTAAAATACAGCGTAACAAGCCTACAGAAGTTTGTATAATGATATATTTCATTGTATGTACATGTACATGTGTATACACGTATATATGTATGCAACTTGTAGGCTCATGAAACCTATAAAAAATGAATTATGATCACATTAACATGATTTGGTCACGTAAAATCAGATTTAGTTGGAATACAAGTTGCAGTGATTGGACCACTAACAATCACCAATGTTATGAAATGAAATTGTTCTAAATAGGCTTGACTATCCAAGTTGCAGTTTATGTAAATCACAAAGTAACAATGGCCTATTTCTTACGTTAAGATTCACACATTGATAAGAAACTTACATGTACTGTACATGTAAAGCTGATTTGCAATGAAATTAACTAGCTGCAATTCTTTATAAAACATGGCAAGCCCCAACTATGATAGAAACTTAATTAACTTGTGACAGAAGTAATATGTTTTGTTGCACTGAGGCTGGATGAAGACGGAACATGTAGTGACTATTCTTCGCCGCAATCCATCTTACTTGCTTTGTGAAAGATATCTTTAGCTCCCGTGAAACTTCATAGTAGCTTAGCAATTTCTTGGTGAAATTATGCTGCGATGTGTAATGGATTAAAATTCTGAATTTCTTTGAACTACAGCTGGAACTAAGAGGAAGAACCGATATTATCATAACAGATGATCTATTGAACCAGGTATCGAGACATTTCCGAGATTTATATTATGTTCCCTTTCCGTTTTAGTCGGCAGCTTCTCAAAGGGCATCACCTAAAACCTGTGAGCCTATGCTTTCTGTGTGTGCTTTTACTAACAAACAAATTTCCCTTTAGTCAGCTTAGGAGTGAGAAAAAATACACTCTCCCTTTCAAGCTTTGCACCATTCCTAGCGCTGGATCCCGGCTTCTTTGCTCCGATGTCATGGGGCTCGCAGACAGCAGTAGTTTTGACTATGTTGGTTAGCCAGAAGAAAGGAGAAAGTAACTTTGTATTGTACCAGGGCGGTCCACAAACAAAAATTCAACCACGTAAAATTGGAACAAGGAAGTATGAACTGATGTATGCAAACTTACGAAGCACAAAGCCCCTTGTGACCAGGCTCTAGAGATTGCTTAGGGGCTTCAAGGTTCTTAGATGCACCCTGGTGCAATCTCACCCATATTTTGAAGCATTTTTCACACAAATTTTAAAGCTAATATTTTCTAAATGATTTGGGTAATATTGAATATTAACCTGTGGCTGATTTCCAAACCTGTGCATTTAAAATTGAAACCTTCAGCTGATTTTCAAAAAGATGTGCAATCCAAACTCAAACCTGTCGCTGATTTTCAAAAGCATACATGTCCAATCCAACCGCAAACCTGTCACTGCTACAATGTACATGTACATGTTTAAAAATCTTGTGGACCACCCTGATTGTATATATTGTACTCGTAGTTTAAGAAATGAATTATAGTTGATATAATCCTTTTCACATGACTCTCACATTGCTTAGATTCAAAGTCTGATGCTTTACTGAACCTGCAACCTCTAACTCCATACAGCTACAGGGTGCATACATGTACATGTACATGACGAAGAAATTCCAACCCAGATACTTCTACACATGTACAGACACATTCATTGCCACACTTTTAGGAAAATGAAAAATGTTGCAAACTGCTACTTTTTGTGTGGATGATGTAACCATCACCCTCATTTGTGGTTGTGTGAATTTCTGAATGCCCACAAAGGGCAGATTGTATGCCTCTTCCTTTATCTCCATCAAAGTTGCATCATAAGGTATCTCCATCAAAGTTGCATCATAAGGTATCTTCAGCGGTATCTTCAGCGGTATCTTCAGAAAATTTGGCTGGTTGTTGTGCTATTAAAATCGTAAGAATGGAGTCTTGAGTTTTGAGCTGAAGAGAATAAATACTGCAGTGCAGGGTTGGGTTATATTTATGATCATTTGAAATCGAAGGTTCCAAGTGATCAATCCTTGCAAATGTTGATTAATGTGAGTTTTGAATGATCTGAATTAATGTATTGGAGTAATTCATGTACATCATCTGTAGAAATGAATAACGTATAATATATTGTCAAGAATAAGATACTGCATATTTGGCCACTCAGCTATGACAGGGGTAATGATGCTGGAGTGCGGGAGTGTCGTGGTGTGACGGACAGGAGCGCTATACATAAACATGTATATAAGAAGCCACCATTATTATTATTCCTTGCTTCATCCGGTCATTTTTGGACCAGTGGCACATGGCAGTCAGGCCGACATGCCATTCTAAGTTTTCCACTCATTTTGGATTGGATTACGGGGGGAAAATACATGTATAGTATGTTTATCCAATTAACCATGCATCAAGCTTCGGCCAATCCTGCTAACTCATGTAATAACACATTTTTTTATCTCCATCTCTCTTGCAACAATGTGCGTAGCCTGATTTTTATGAAGTTAACTGACCCTTGGAGCAAAGGTCTTCTCAAGTTACCAGCAAGTAAGAAAATAAGCAGATACCATGTACCTGTATATATCACTTCAATACTCATCCTCTTCACTTAAAATATCTCTACATGTAGTCGGAACTATGAGGAAAACCCTTTCTTACTGTCATCACTTGGAAGGAATTCCAGTGGAACCTCGGTGAACCTGTAGAGGACATGTCATACAGTTTACCTTTATGAAATGGGGGATTACACAAGATCATAGCATATTGAGAGAGATAGTTATGACACACCCATGTCAGTAGGGTCATAGGTTAAATCATGGGGCTCCAAATACATGTTAGTGTAGTTCACTCCCATATACAATCTCCATGGGAGGGAACTACTTGAAGTTACATGAAATGACTGACCAATCAGGAGCAACTTCCGGGGACGTAACTATTTCTCTCAACCAGCTATGAGTGAGATGCCCCCCTTTTGCACTGGCCCTCTTCTCCCTGTTACCCTTCTTGTTTAACCGAGGGGAAGGGACTGCATGCTCTCATGTTTATGACAAGAAAATTACAACAGACACCTTGTGATATTAATCTAAAGGAGCACAGTGGGCCATTCACACTGCACTTTATCTAAACATCTTCCAACAAAGGACCTTTGTCTTTGTGGAAGAATTTCATTCAATGGCCATGGTTCCTTCATGGTTTTCGGAATGCATACATCAATGTTCATGTATGTACCTTACTGGCATGTCCTCTGGCTGAATCCTGGGGAGTGTTTCACAAAGTCTAAGATTGACTTTAAGTTGGACTCAACTATGGCAGGCCGTTCATGGCACTGTTTGCTCTCACCATTATGATCTTTAGATAATATTTTTTCCTTCAATAATGAATTATCAAAAAATGTAAATCCTGTAGATTTGTGACCATGATTTCCTTGAGAGACCAATGCCAGTAAATGATGAGAGCAACAATGGCAAGAACGGCCTGCCATAGTTACAGTAAGTCCAACTTAAAGTCAATCTTAGTCTTTGTGAAACAACCCCCTGGAGACCCTTTAGATTTTGTCCACTATTTTGATGCAGCAAGAAAGGGGCTTAATAATGTTACATACATACATACAATGTGGGTTTGTGGTGCTATATCATTATTCAAATCTTCCACTGTCTCGTTTTGTTCCATCATTGTTGTAAAATACATAAAGTACATCTGAAGGTGTGTTCTTTCTCATTATTCAAAGATCATTACACGATTCCTTCTTTTTCTGTTCTTAGCTGATTTGAATATCACAATGGAGCAAGACGATGATTAATACTCGCCCATTCAACCCCTGTACTGTGAAATAGAGGCCTCTGAATAAGGGCTTGTTTAGATATGGCACGGTAAAATTGCCGCAAAAAAGCAGCGTTTTTTAAAACGTAAAATGAATGGCAACTGCACGCAACAAAGGACTTGTACGTATTCACTGAGCTCTATCTTATAAGATCGAGAAATGTGTTAACATATATTACACTTAACGTCATCATAAAAAAAAATCTGCTGCAGTTTTGCCGCGTCATATCTGAACGAGCCTTAACCATTTATTTGGGAAGTATATTTGAACTGTCCACTGTCTTACATCTACATGTATCTGCATTTAGCTGTCACAAATGTATTACAAAAAAATGATTATTACAGGGAATACAATATCAAGCAATGGCTCTGTATTCATTGTACGACCAGTACCCGTACTTACATATATTTAATAAATAAATAATTGCAATACAGAGCTTCCTTGCTTTCCTTTTTATATTTGGCAATCAGGATTATTATACATGTCCCACTCTTTGACTAACATTTCATTGCAGCTTTGATACTAATTTACCTGTGTGTCTTCTGACTATACGACTCACTATTAAAACGAAAGCAAAGTACTAATATTTCTATTAGATATATTAGCATGTATACATATACCTGTTCAGCCTTCGTGTTAGATGATTCTGAATGATTTAATATTAAGCTTTACCCAAAAGCTATAAAAGGGGTTGTATGAATGTTTGAAAGAAATTAATCCATCTCTATTGTACTTTATTGTTCATTTGAAAAACTGCTGTATTGTCATTCATAAGAAGTTTATTAACATTACATCATTGTACTGATTGTAAATAGTAATCTCTAATTTTAGATCACATTGACACTATAGTATACATATCATCTGTTTGGAGCCAGAAGTCATTAAAGAGAAAGACCAGTTCTGGTCATGCGATTGCATTGTGAAAGAAACGTTGTGGAATCGATCAGAAAAGGTTGATCATCTAGCATATACATGTAAGTATTGGTGTGTACTGCAAGGTTCTGGAATCATCAAAATGATAAGAAATTTGGCCCAGTCTTGGTAAAGTTACAAGCACTGTACACAGAAAGATGTATATGGGACTACGCGACACGTGCGCGATATCTATTTGGTCCCAATAGATATAATAATTTACCAAATATATAAATTAGTAGACGGTTTCCCGGCAAAATTTGTATCATCACGTATTAGTCAAAACATATTCTTGCACATGATTGGTAATGAGAGCTTCCATTTCCTTTTTTGAGAGGGGGTGTTTCCAAAACTGGTCTTTACCTTTAACTATGTGTAAAATGATATGAATTAAGGCCCTTCTGGCTCCAAACATGATATGTTGCATAAAATAAAATAATTCCCACCTAGTGTCATTATCAAAACTTATATTTATAACTGAGGTAGAAAAAGATAACTGAAAAGAGATTATTATTAGCAGTTTTCAAGGTCTTGAGGCAACCAATATTGTTTGTCATACAACGTGGGTCAAACTGTCAAAGTGAAAGATTTGCTTGCCCAAACATTGTACATTTTACATGTATGAATAACATCCACATTGTAATAGATTGACTCGAGCAATATGTGATTTAGTCATAAGTTCTAAAAGATATTGTACAAAAACAAGCAAAATAATATTATGTACATGTAACTAAGCATTGAAATTGCCACAAGTAAATTTCCCCTTTAAAATATATATATATAGTGGGCAAGTGTGGTGGATCCCGCGACTAATAAACAGTGTCACTTACACTTGCACCGGGGCAAACCAAAATGGTTTCTTGTAAAAGTATTTTCAGGCAACTAACTATTAAGCTCCGCTCTGCATCTACATGTATGTAAAAGGGTAAAAGAGCACATTTCTCCTTTCTTGTGTATATTCTTGAGAACATTAACACTTAGCTTCGACAAACTTCCTTGTTAACATCATATCTTTGTGTGTTTTTGCTATATCACTGGTGGAAATGACAACTATTAAACAACTTGATGGCATATTGCTCGTCATTCTGAAAATTTAGCTCAAAGCAAATTTTCTTTGTCTTCTCCTGCAGTGGCATACATGCAGGTCCTAACTTTGTCAATATTCCTCCAGTTCGACCCTAAATATTTCTGATTCACCGGTGTGTGCTAACCATCTTTCATATTCATCTCATACTTTCTAATGTACATGTATCTTGTGAGAAAGAACATGTATTTTTGAGGTTTTGGACTGTATCATTTGACATTTTAATAATTGAATATGAATTCAATAGCTTAGCTGTATATAATTATATTTGGTTTGGGCCTTTATGTTTTCATATGTGGTTAAATGTTAGTTTGATAGTTAGCATTAAGATTTTAAAATCAGATGTGAACCATATGTACTATTTAGCTTTTCATTTCCATTTTCAAAGATAAGAAGCTATTTTCTGCTGAGAGCCAGAATGGCATTAGCTCTAGATGTGAAAGAATATGTCTTAACCCTTTGCCAACTGGCACTGGAATATCTCTGTATAAAGCCTATGGGAAGGAGAGAATTCAGTAGTCAACAGGTAATGGCCTTTCGGGCTCTCGGCAGAAGGTATGAAAGTACCCTACCGTATTCCCTCCCACATGCTCTCATCCAATCCATCTGTTCCTGTTCTCATGATCTCATCCATGTTATCATCATCCTGTAAGATGCATTCTTTTCATCTTGAGATGGACTGCTACCGGTATCATTCTTCTCCCAGGAATCAGCCTTCTCTTTGTGTTTCCATCATGGCAGCAGCCATTTACCCATACTTTGTCTTCTGCCTCTCTGTTGTTCCTCATACCTGTGAAAACTCAAAAGGGCCATATTCTAATCAAATTTAAACCTGATGCTGGGTGTACGCTTTTGTTCAAAATGAGACAGACTACGGTAACAAAGGAAGTTAGTCTGGTGTCTAAGATTTCCTTTGTTAAATATGTTTTTAGAGTAGACCCAGGATCAGGTTTAACTGAATTGGTAGAATACATACCAAAATATCTTGCTAGCCATGATGAATCATTGAGCAATTGATTCCCATCCACTCTCTTCAATTCCATCAACCTCGATATCTTATCATGGTCTCTTCCCATGTTCAAATGATTTACACTCTTCACTTCAGCAATTGTTCCTTTAAGTTTTCCTTAACAAGGGTTGGTGATTTTTTTTTCCACACAAAAAAAGTGAGATAAATCAATCTAAATCTCTCATTTTCAAAGGAAAATCATGATTGAGATCAATGATTAAGTAAGCATAGATTTTCATCAATCAGATCCATGTGCTTCTCCTCCTTTAACTTATGTGTATCTAAATCCTTTGATGCTTTCTCCTCGTGACATTCTATCACTGTTGCTTTACCACAGTCTGATGTACCTGTAGAAAGCTCCTCTTATTGTTCCATTAACATGACACCGCCTGTTGTTTTCTTCCTCCACGTCTCGAATAATTTCTCCTTTCCTCCTAATCTTTACCTCAAATTGTGTATTTCGAAAAGCATGTGAAAGCATGAACTTCGTCCCCTTCCCCCATCTGTTCCATTATGCATTACACATACATGTAAGTTAGGCTTTCCATCCAAGTGAAATCACTCCATTTAGTTTTTTTTTGTGTCTGCCTGTTAAAATTAAATGCTCTCTCCCTTCCACTCTTACTTACTCTTACAAAATTTATAGTATCCTGGCCCATAATATATGCATGTACAGTATGTAGGTAGCAAAGCCCACTTCCATCCTACTACATGTAATACTCTAGCAAGTTAACACACTTTGTTCCCACCCCCTATGCATATAGGTAAAATTGTAGCCCCCCACCCAACCCAACCTGACCCTCTCCCACCCAACCTGACCCATCTGTCCCCCTGGCTTGACCTTCTCGTGATTCCATGTGACTGACACTCTCCCTCTTGTTTTTTCTGTCTTTTTGTCTCTCTCTAGCAAGTAAAAACTTCCTTTTTAATAGTTAAAACACTTTGTCCCCACCCCCTATGCATAATATACTAGTACATGTAGGTATAATTGTAGCCCCCCGACCATTGCCTCCAACCCCCGCTTGCTTGACCCTCTTAGTCTTGTGATTCCATGTGACTGACACTCTCCCTCTTGTTTTTCTGTCTCCTTGTCTCTCTGTGTAGGAGTTGGAGGTGACCCGCAATGCCTTGGAAGAAATGGGTTTCCTGTAGCTCCTACTCAACCTTCGACCTCCTCCTCCTCCCCCTTCTCCTCCTTCTCAACCTGCTTGCTCTGCTAGCCGTACAATGTAGTCAAAATCTGGATAGAAAGACCGCTTTAGGGAGATACAAAAGCAGTTTTTAATTTAGAGGTCTTTGTATACAGGTTCCTGTAGCATATATGTAGAACTAGTGCTCAAATTATGATAACCTGCCGGTGCTGTAAACAATGAAAATGCATGTAAGCAAAGTACTAAGTTAAAATTCATCAGCTACCCGCAAGAAGATCTTTACTGCTATTGACAATACATAGCTCTTACGTCCTTCTTGTGGACAGTCAACAAATTGCCTGCCTATATGTCAATATGAAAATGCTGTACCGGGAGAGATGTAATGAGAGGTAGTGATGACAAAATGATTGTCATTTTGATCAATGTGCTCATTGTTGGTGCTAATGCATGAATGTCAACCACACCCCTCTTCTCCACTCTACCATGTGCCACTGACATTAACCTGTTGACTACTGCATTGTCAAAGTCCCATAGGCTTAATACAGGGACCACCCGGTTCCCGTAGGCAACGGGTTAACAAAAACATTCTTTTGAAAGCTTTCACGTTACTTCTTCAGCATGATATTTTCATGGATTATTCTTCAAAACATCTGTTTGGAGCCAGAAGGGCATTAACTCATATACACAGAGCTAACACCCTTCTGGCACCAAACAGAGGAAACATGAAAAAGTAGAGAAGTGGATTAAAAAAAAACAAATTAATACTGGGACTCTTCAACATATTCAAAAAATGTCAGGATCTAATCAATCTCAGTATGATTTGACAAGAACATAATTTTTTATTATCACACCATAGTCTCATCAACTGGTTAGAACTGAGCTACATATACAGAGATGTACATAAAATGTGAAAGGATAAGGAGAATGCTAATTGTCAAAGTACAGTAATATTTCAAATTTTCAATAGATCTATGATTTAGTCTTTCATTTATAGGAGTTAATAGCAGCAACTAAATGTCATTGTCACAGGTGAATATTGAAGTGAATATTAATGTTTCAGCTTAAAGATAATTATCAAATTTAAAATCATTTGTATCGCACATTATATTAAATAGATCATATTTATTTTATAATTAAAATTTATATTGTGTATGATTACATGACAACATGTACATGTATGGTGCAAAAAATGTATATTATGTAATGATGTATTTTACTATTGATAGAAAGGGACATTAGCTTCTTTTTGTTTTATTTTGTTTATTAATATTAATTATTGATAAAATAGTGATGTAGTTTAAGGTCTTTCATTAGCTTGTGTACAGATTACACATGTACATGTAACTATACAACTTCTATGATTAAAAAAAAAAAAGGCAGCAATATGTAGTTATGTATTACTAAAGGGTTTAAAGGTACTATGTCCCATTTGCAGGCCCAACAAAATGAAAAGGTTAAATTCCAACGGCATTTGAAAGATAATACTAATTTAGAACTTCCCTAAAAAAAGGGGGCTTGAAAATGTCTTTAAGTGGGAAAATAACGACTATTAGTTGTCGAATCGACTTAGGAGCTATAGAGCCAGTAAGTAATAGTCTGATTTTCAGACCATTGTACCGAATGGTCGTACGTTTTATGCTGCGCAAAGATTCAATCAGTTTAATTTTGGCCATTACAAGAAGTGGGTTATTGATGTAGACAAATGCTCATGTACCCTTTACAGCTCATTTTATGTATGTTATTACCAAAGAAGAAAAAGCCAGTCAGTCACTCAATAGTGTCTGACAGTGAAGTCTAGCAAGTAAACGGGTTTCCTTGCATAATTTGAATATTAGGACACTGCTAACGTTTAAATTTCACAGATAGGACATACATGACATATTCATAATTCCTGCAAAGTTCTACAGAATTTGATGTTGGCTGCAAAAGGGACATAGTATCTTTAAAGGTACTATGTCCCATTTGCAGGCCCAAAAAAATGAAAAGGTTAAATTCCAACGGCATTTGAAAAACAATACTAATTTAGAACTTCCCTCAAAACAAAAGGGCTTGAAAGTGGCTTTTAGTGGGAAAATAACAACCATTAGTTGTCGAATCGACTTAAGTGATTGCAATCACCTAAGAAATAGTCTGATTTTCAGACCCTTTTACCGAATGGTCGTACGTTTTGTGCTGCACAAAGATTCAATCAGTTTAAATTAGGCCATTACAAGTAGTGGGTTATTGATGTAGACAAATGCTCATGTACCTGTTACAGCTCATTTTATGTATGTTATTACCAAAGAAAAAAAGATGTCAGTCAGTCACTCACTCAATAGTGACTGACAATGAAGTCTAGAAGGTAAACAGGTTTCCTTGCATAATTTGAATACTAGGACACTGCTAACGTTTAAATTTCACAAATAGGACATACATGACATATTCATAATTCCTGCAAAGTTCTACAGAATTTGATGTTTGCTGCATAAAAGGGACATAGTATCTATAAAGTCAAGATTGTGATTCGTTATACAAAGCAGGGGATTCGAAAATGTGTTTCTCACCTTTCAATCATGCAAATGACTTGATTAATACTCAGAAGTTGCAAAGGTGAGCTTTTGTGGAGACTTGAAATTATTTTGGTTTGTATGGATGGGAGAGAAAGGGAATATTTCCATTGTCTAAATATACATTTCTCAATGCTATCTGACGCTTTGGTGAGATCATAGAGCCATTGAAATTCTCTGATCTCAGTTTTAATTAATTACATATTTTGATTACCAAATAGCATAATACATAATATAATAGATAACAAGAAATGTTCATCCATGATTCTGTGATTTTAACCAAGGCTATTTAATATTATCATGAGGTACACAGATCTCAAAATATGTTGAGAATATTGCAAAATTGTTTTAAAAATACATTTCAGATTAGAATATATTAAGATGATATAGTGATTTCTTCATTTCTCATATTACCTGTTTGGTGCCGGAAAAGTGTTAGCTCATACTGTATACCTTTACCTAGAGTTGACGCCATTTTGGCTTTCAACGGATGATATTTGCTTTCTAATTATGAGCACCACTGGTGCTGACTTTCATGACTTCGAACCATTCTAAATTTCAAAAATTTAAAGTATATTTTTCATGCAAACTGTACTATATATATATATAGGTCACTAGGCCTATGGGTCACCACTACATTTTATTTAGATCATTCATATTGTATTCAGAAACGTTTGCGAATTGACTTGTTGGAATTGTTTATGACGTCCATTTTTGCAGCTAGAAAATTTGACGAATTGCAAAAATGTGATATACATGTATGATTATCATTCCGTGGCATGTAGCTTTTGCAAATCTGGACTACCTAGTCCTAATGGTAGTTTTTGGCACATTAAAATGTACATTTTTGCAAATATTTCACAAGTATGCAGTTGAATGTCACCATTCCAATGTGACAATGTCTTTAGCCTTTATCATATTGTATTTTTTTGGTACTGCAAGAACTACGCCTTTCCGCAAATTACCGAGATCTATTGAAGTTCACTTGATATACATGTATAGGGAAATGTATTACTAAAGAAGTGATGTTAAATTTCATGTTACATGTAGGTGTAAGCTTTAATTTGCCATGAGTATGACCAAAGAAATAATTATAATACAAGGTAAATTGTTCCGTAGTATTAGCTGTTCAGAGCCAGAAGAGCCTTAACTCTTGTGTTAATATATATATGGGTTAGCACCCTTTTGACTCCAAACAGACGTTGTGATGTATAAATTGTATCAGTACTGACTTACAGTACTTCTTCCTCGTGAATCACCTTTAAAATGAGTGTGGCAGTCATTTTTCACTTGCATCATGGTATACAACGTTTTGTCAGGAATTTGTTTAAATTTGCACTCTCCAATCCAGGGTAAAACATGCTTACTAGTACTACAATAATGTCTTGAGGGTTATGCTGTTGAGCCTGTTGTGCTTTGCTCCGATGTTAGACATACATTTGTCGGTTCATTCATTCGAGGTTAAATTGTTAAAAATTTACTTTTTCAAAAACTGTTGTGGGTGACAGGAGTGTTATCATTGGCGCTATTCATTTATATACCACTGTGAACACTGCATTTTAATTCGACCAATTCATGCTATTCAAAAGATCTGTGCCTTTATTTAAAGTATTTCAACATTATTTACTGCCTTCTCATTAAATATATTGGCACTAAATGTATTTTGGATGCTTTGGTATGATAATTGAGGCTCTTCCACCGTAAAGACTTTTTCTTCAAAGATGAAAATGAAGATGATGATTATGATGATGCAAGATGTTGATTGTGATGATGATGATGATGATAAGCGCCTTTGAATGTGTCTTACAGATAAATGGCGCTATACAAATGCTGTTCATCATCATCATCATCATCATCATCATCATCATCATGGTGACGGTGATGATGATGGTGGTGGCGGTGATGGTGATGATGATGGTGGTGGTGGTGGTGATGATGGTGATGATGATGGTGATGGTGGTGGTGGTGGTGATGATGGTGATGGTGATGATGGTGATGGTGATGATGATGGTGGTGGTGATGATGATGATGATGGTGGTGATGATGGTGGTGGTGGTGATGATGATGGTGATGGTGATGGTGATGATGGTGGTGGTGGTGGTGATGATGGTGATGGTGATGATGATGGTGGTGGTGGTGATGATGATGGTGATGATAATAATGGTGATGATGACAGATGATGATGTGATAATGATTATGATGATGATAGTAGTGATGCTTGCTGGTAGTGATGATTTTGGTGATGAGATGCTGGTAATAAATATAATTTTTCCCCATATTAATGATGTTGATGATAAATTGATGTTCACGATAGAAGAGATGGTGATGGACAAACCGGTAACCCTGGTTACCTTGATAGTATGTTGATGTCATAGTGATCATGTTGATGATGGTAATGAACAAATTTTGATGGTAGAAATATGGATTGGTACATGGGTAAGTGATGAAAGTGATGATCAATTTAGGATCTACACTATTTATCATGCTAATACTTAAATGCTTATTATCATTTCATATCTAAAACAAATTCACATGCATTTATACATTTAGTCTGTAGCAATTGTCTGTAAAAGAAAACTGCGGCTATTTGAATTCTGTACACATTTTAATCTCATTGTTCATTTGTGCTCAAATCAAACATGGCCCTAATCAGGAAACATCTTAAAGGGAACAAGAACCTTCAATTAAAGGGGCTTCATTAACAGTATGAAAACAATATACTGGTACATGTAAATGTGCAGTGAAGCTGTATTGATTTGCTTAAAGCTATTTACGATTCATTTCTTAAAAGGTACTTTTGAATTCCAGTTAACACCCCTCTTACTTACTGCAGAGAATAATTATGACATCTATTTAAACTTGTTTTATGATGGATTATATTTCATGATTTCATGTAGCATGTATTTCTTCCCCACTTTTGTTTTATTCCGTTCCTTTCTCTGTGTAGCGTGTGTATGATCCAAATGTAAGTTCAAGTAGAAACTTCTTTTTTTAATTTCCTGCTTCTTCTTTGATATAAATTTAGAAAACTACGGGTATTCAATTGCTTCTCTTTTTTAATCTGAGTGATTGGTATGTTTGGGTTCCTGGTTATTTTTATCATTTTGTCTAAGTTGATTTACCATTCTGGGACCTTTTTTATATAAAGTTTTTATTAAATAAAATAAATACAAATCTGAAATTGATAGATCTTGACAGTGCTGTAGCTATGCGGATGGAGGGGGTACGTGCCCTCTAAATTGCATTGCAAAGAAAAAACGGAAGAGAGAGAGAGAGAGAGAGAGATCGAAAAAGAAGGGGAATATGACAGAGGATTATAAAAACCCCTCTCACATCCCCCATTCATCAACTTTATTAATTTGCTTTTCACACACCTTGTATGGTGCCCCCTCCCTCTCCCCCTCCCCCTCCCAGTAAGCGCCCCTTCACTGCTGTGACCCATGCTACACTGGTGCTTGAAGTCTTTAATATAATGATACCGATCGGTTGAAGTTAATCTGTATTAAGTTAATCTGAGTTAAGTTTAATCTGAACATTTTGTGCAAGATGTCCCTGGTCTATCAATTTTTCCTCTCCTATGGAAACCGAATATGTTTCTGTTTTTCTTTTTAAAATTATTGTATTGAGGTAAGAAAAGCAATGGATGTATAGATGTTCATTACAAAACGGTCTGATTTTCAATGAAATTTATCAAATTCATTTCAAGGGTGAGTGTTTTACCTTGAAAATCAACAGATTAACAATTATCAACTCTGCAGACCATGATAAAACAAATTGATTTGGCTGTCAATTCATAAGCCCCAAAGCTAGTACCTATCATCTTCGAACAGCCTAAATTATTTGTTTTTAACAGTAAGTCTTGTATGGGATGGCACTAAAACATAAATGTGCCATTGCTTTGTATATGATACATGTATATTTACCCTGTATAATATGTGTATATGAAATTTACTAATACTCCCAAGTCTGCACTGTTTAGATTGCCTTTCAAAGGAAATTCATGTCTCTGCTAAAAGTAATATCAGACTGTTTTGAATGTCATTCAATTGAAAAAACGTGGCAAAGTAACCATGTTATGACCCGATCCCTATAATTTCATTCCCGTTTTTGGGCAGTCCCTTAAAATAGAATTCAACTAAAATAGGGTAGCTTTATTGATATTTTGAAGTGCAATACCGGTTTTGTGTGGGTAATGCATGCAGGATTATATTGTATAACTAACTTATAATTTGAATGTAAATAAATGTAGGCCTACATGTAGACGTCGTATTCAAGAGACAACACATTTGCTTGCTTCGGTGTTTGAGGATAAAGAAATGTCTATTCAATATCTCAGAACGCTCCTTAGTTAATGATCAGCATGTTGTAAAGGGAGTTCAGATTTTAAAAAACCAAACCAGACACTATGCATCCTGCATTTATTATGTTGTGTCTGCATCAAATTCACTCTTTTGGGAAGTGCATGTGGGTTAACCAATACTACTTTAATTACTTGGCATGAAGAAGAAGAAGAAGGAAGAAGGAAGAAGGAAGAAGGAAGAAGGAAGAAGGAAGAAGGAAGAAGGAAGAAGGAAGAAGGAAGAAGGAAGAAGGAAGAAGAAGAAGAAGAAGAAGAAGAAGAAGAAGAAGAAGAAGAAGAAGAAGAAGAAGAAGAAGAAGAAGAAGAAGAAGAAGAAGGAAGAAGAAGAAGGAAGAAGGAAGAAGGAAGAAGAAGAAGAAGAAGAAGAAGAAGACTTTTATTAATACTACTTCTAAAACTACTATTACAACAACAACTACTATTACAACAAAAGCTACTACTATGTTCTTATTTACAGAGGTCTTACACTTCCTCTCTTTTTCTTTTCTTCCCTTTTTTCTTCACAGGAGACGGAGGTTAACAAGAGTGTTCTTGAGGAGCTTGGTCTTACATAGATGACTTGTCAACTAATTCTCAACAATCCCAAGCCCATGTACAGTAATGGATTCCGAGGGCCATGGGGAGCACCCCCCCCCCCCTTGGCAAAACCTTATCCAGTATATGACTATTGTGTTTTAAAATTGCCCCCTAAATGTAAATGTGCCCCTTAAAATGTGCTGAATTTTTGTATTTTGCTTCCATAGACTGTTTCTGTGCACGCACTGACCTCCTCATTCTTGCCTCCCTGTGAAAAAAATCTCTGAGATACTTAGCTATGAAACATTGTAAGGCCATGTCCACACTTCAAAACAATTCAGAGGCAGAATAACATGACATAGTGCACTGTAGGGGGCCCTTGATATGTGTTCCTACTTTTTCTTTCACCCGCACTTCCCATTCATTTACACATAAAATGTTTTTTATTTTGCTGTGCGTTACTTTAAGGTGGTTTATTTCGTCATGTATGAACGAAACTTAAACAGCGCCATCTTGCTGAAAAGTATGCACATTTAGATTCAGAGACCATCATATAGTCATGTAATTCATAAGGCCAGCATTCAAACATACTGCATGGCCCATTACAATGTTCTCAGTGAAATGATCTGGAAACACAATCAAAGACAAGAAATATGCTCTTTTTCCATTTCAATATCTGATTGTATTGCCAATAGAACTAATGCTCAGATTGTATATCAGAGTGATACCAAGGGCCATGCAGTTCAATGAGTGATGTGTGAGGCTATTGAAATTCACCTAGAGTGGATTTCTTAAAAGTGAGATTGTGATGTTAAAAACATAAAAAGGCCAATCAACAGCAGCTTTAGAATATTATCTTAACAATCATCAGAAGCTGATAATTGGGGGTGTTCCCATTGTTTTCTGTTATTGCGTACATTTAAAATTTAGTTTGTAACTTTAAATCTTAGAGTGGGCTGAATATATGTTCTTTAAAGAATAATTTCAAATAAAGTGGTGAAAGTGTGTATAAGGATCAATGACTTGATATTTTCATGTTGTAGAACATATTTTTGTGTTATCATTTTGTAATTTTCTGTCGTATAACCAAAGCTTTTTAAGCGTAGAATACTTTATGTCCCTTGTTTGCGTTTGTGAAAATGTATTCTGGCTTGAAGTCACAAAATTGAATTCAAAATTGTTTTATTCGTATTGTCATGTTTTCTTGTAGTTTGTAATTGGTTTAGATTATCAAGATATTTTCATTCCAGTTTTTGATTATTATAAGATTTAAAGCAGAAAAAACTTGTCAAAAATATATTATTCATGAATGATTTGAAGGAAACAATCATACACAATTAGTGTAGTGCAGGGGTAACTTTTAGATATATCTTTGATATGATATCACTCTTTCTCTTCCTAGGTTTGCACTTTCTTTTGATGTATTGATTTTCTTTCAATAAACTTTCTTTTCTGGTTTCTTTTCTTTGTTTCTTTGTGTCCCTCACTTCTGTCTGTCTGTCTCTTTCTCTCTGTCTCTCTCTCTCACCCACTCTCTCACCCTCACATTGCAATATTCTTCCCATCTCTCTCTCTTTATCTCTTTCTTTCCTCCCATGCCTTCTTTCTCTCTTCCTATTTTATTTCATCTTTATCTCTTGCTTTCTATTTTGATTTTACACCGTCAGTTTGAAATTTGTTGTAAATCATATTTAATTCTTTGACTTTAATTAAATGATATTTAATTCTGTGTCTTATCATCTAAATTGATCATTGATTAAAAGATTCCCCTCTTCTGGATGAATTAAGAAATAAATTGCCATTAAATCAGGTTGATGATAAGAACAATGATGAAAGATCTTTTTTTCTTCTTCTTAATCCAGATCATCATGACTTATTATGTGTAAACATTGTCAAAACATATTAGTCATGTCAAAATAAAGATGAAAAATTACAAATGATTGTACTGTGTGGTATATATCTACTCATTGGTATCTTACACAGTGAAACATGTACACAAAGACCACTCAAGGGAGACAAAGAAAAAATGGTCTTCTTAGGCAGGTGGTCTTTATGTACAGGTTTCTTTATTTCAAATTTTCATGTTGAATTCTCTTCAAGGGTAACAAACACAGTGGTCTTCAGAGATGAATTTGTAAACAAGAGAGTGATGAATGCACACTCTCTTGGTCTTTGGATAGTGTGAGTTTTTTCCTCCATGCAACAAATTTAAGAAAGAAAAAAAAAGAAAGAATAGATTTAAGATAAACAGAGATTCTTGAAAAGCTGAATGGGGTTCAGGTGAATCCTGCAGAGAACATAAAGAGCGCCATCTCTTCAAAACTACAGAAAAGTTGGTTCATTGTGAAAGGCCTTTTTCGTTGTACCTTTCCATTTATATGAAGTAGTTCAGGAGGAATGATTTGAATGATTGGGGGAGGAGGCATCTGTTTGCTAACTTTTGGTGATGATGATGAGGGGGAGGGGGCATCTGTTTTCTAAGTTTTGGTGATGATGGTGGTGATGATGGTGGGGATGATGCGAGATGATGGTGGTGGTGATGATGATGATGATGGAGGTGATGATGATGATGATGATGTCCTCCAGCATTGTGGTCTGATGGGTAGAACCATGAACCTAGTCTAATAGGTCCATCGTCGGACTTCCTTGATTTGGAATGTACCTCCCCATCTCTTTCACTATCTTTTCCCCTCTCTCTATATTCTCCCTCTTTCTCTTTTCCATTATTCTCATTTTCTATCTTTTATTCTTTTCTTTCTTTCCCTTTCTACATTTCTCCCTCCTTTTCATGTCCTTCCTCTTTTTGTGTGTTTTCTCTCCCTTTTCTCTTTTCCCCTTTGTGAACAAAATGGGGTGTCTTTATAACCATTTTAAAGGTATTAGATTAATTCCTTGGGAAAAAA
Source organism: Mesocentrotus franciscanus (assembly GCA_037976565.1). Taxonomy (NCBI): domain Eukaryota; kingdom Metazoa; phylum Echinodermata; class Echinoidea; order Camarodonta; family Strongylocentrotidae; genus Mesocentrotus; species Mesocentrotus franciscanus. Next base: position 18,191,281 of record CP137686.1, on the reverse strand, counting down.
AATGAATACTATTAATTTATGTTATCAATGAAAAAACAGGAGATATAATATGAGCCCCATTCATGACCTAGTATATTTCTATTTTTTTATTAAAAAGAATATGGCCTATTGATAATATTGTGGGGAAAATTATCAAGAACAAGTCCTTTCTACTTGAGCCTCGCTAATAAACAGAACCCCCCTAAAACAAACAAAAAAACAAAAATAAAACAAAATATCTCAGAAACACGTGTTTGTCTGTCAATATTGTACTGATGATGATCATTGATTGAAATGATCGACAGTGATGGTGGCGCCGACTGTGGTGGTGGCGATGGTGTTGATGATGCTGATGCTTATGAGGAGGAAGAGGGGGAGGGGAAGAGGGGAGGAGGAGGAAGGAGAGGGAGAGGAGGAGTATAGGATCAGAAGAAGAGTATAAGGAGGAGGAGGAGCAGGAGGACATAGAAGAAGAGAAGTAGAAAGAGGAGGAGGAGGAGGAAGGAAGAAAAGGAGGAGTAGGGGCAAAAGGAGCAGGAAGCAGAAGAGGGCGTGAAGTTTGAGTCAGTACTAGTGTAGGCCAATATTTGTTTTGATGATGATGGTGGTGATGGTATTGGTTGCAGTTGTAGTGGTGCATGATGATGATGATGATGATGATGATGATGATGACGCTTATGAGGGGGAGGAGGAGGGGGAGGGAGGAGGAAGAGGAGAAAGAGGAGGAGGAGGAGGAGGATGAAGGAGGAAGAGCAGGAGGAGGGAGGAGTAGAAGGAGGAAGAAGAGAATGAGCAGGGCAATTAAGAGGAGCAGGAGGCAAAAGAGGGAGTAATGCAGATGAAAGTTTGAGTCAGTTGTTAATGTAGGCCTAGTGTCGTTTTGATAATGATGGACAATTTTGACATGATGCTGACTAATAATGATGATGATGGTGGTGGTGGTAGTGGTTGTGGTGGTGATGATGATGATTGCATGGCAATCTGATGATGATGGTGATGATGATGATGACGACGCGGTGTAGGTTATAATGGTTTGGATAGTTGATATAATTCTTGTAATTGTTGTATCAAGGTGTCATCGGGGCGTACTAGAACCGAAATGGCAAAAACGAAGGATAGGTCTACGTCTATATCGCCACTTACGCCTTACGGTAGTCATGGTGATGATGCATGACTTTTGATGATGATATTAGTGATGATGATGGTAATATGATATTACAAAATAGATTTCGCACATCAGTCAGAAGTGTAAAAATGATGTGGTAATAGTAAAAAAAAATTAAACCACGATGTGCTATCTTGGATTTCGACCTGAAACATGTAAACTCGAAATCAAAACAAATAGGTCTGTATGCACGACTAGCACTAAAATCGCCTGTCGATTCTTGCCACAGCAACGGAGGAAAGGGGTTCAATTTTCGTGTTTTCATAAAGACAGATGAACCGAATGATGACACCTGAATGTGCCTTCGATATCAGCCACGACTTATCCAGTTCAAGGAACGCTGATGATGAATATAGTAACATCAGGTAAGATTGAAACTTTGGGTTTTATTGATGATGAAGTGCGAGAAATGATAACTCAAACGAATCGCATCGATCGCCAGCGGAGCTCGCTGCATCTCGGCCCCAAGCTTCAAGGGGGCTAGCTACCGACGCAACGGTCATACACAAAGCGCGAAACGGGAGTGCAGTGGCGTCGAGTCGTAATCAAGGACGAGGCGTTTTGTATTGTCCCACGTACCGATATCGGTGTTGCAGTATCTTGTAGATTATACCCTTCCAAAAACTAGTCTTTAAGTCGAGATCTATGCATAATTTAAGTCTGGTATGGTAATTTTCTGTATTTTGAGAGATCTTTTTTGTGTAAATTCATTAACGAATGCTGTTGTTGTGTTTGAATGATTGATTTCAAAGTTGAAAAATGTCTATTATTAAAATATGATTATGAGTAGACTATGACAATATGAGTAATGACTAATAATGCACATTATGTGCGATTATTGCCCATGGGCTTGGGTAGACAGAAAATAACAGTGTTTTTATGGTGAATTCTTTTTAAAATGACATTTTACCAATCTTCCCATATTGACATGAAATTCCAAGCAGATATTTATGCCCCCAATCACACATAGCTGCATCGCTATCCTGGCTGTGTATTACCTGTTTTATTGATCTCAACATTTCAAACCCCACTGTACAAAACTAAACTGATTTCACTCAAAATTGGTACTTTAGTGACAATTGATGACACCTCAATAGCAGTAAAATACAATTTTTTCAACTCACCGATGTTAAAAAGAATAATTTAAAAATTAAAATTGTGAGTCCACTGTCAAACTTGCTTACAGTTTGTGTGCATTTGTGTGTTATAACTTATAAGTGTATTGACTATTCAAGTGTGAAATTGCTGCCTATTAGCACATGGTACAGCGCTAGAAGTCCATACGCAGTATTGACCCTCTATGCTTTGCTGGAGTGGACTAATGTTGAACTTCTGAAACTGAATCTGAAGAATGAAGTAAAATTGTTTTGGGTCAAAGAGACAATCTCTGTAACCAAGAGTGATTTTAACTGATTTCCCAATCAAAATAGGATTTGAGTATGTCAGAGTTAAGGATAGTATTCTCATTATATATGTAATAAATAATAATAATAATTAATATTGTTTAATTTTAAATCTTAAAAGATTTTTGAAGTATTGCATGTAAACACAGTTACTGTAAAAAAATATATAAAAACCTCTCTGGACTCGCATCGTGTGGGTATGATTTATTTACTGAAGAATTAATGTTAAGAATTTCAAAACCTGTAAGTCTACAGTCTACACCACATGAAGTAGAGGCTCTAGGGTGATTTAGTGGTCCAGTGTGTAGCTTGTGTTTCTCAAGACCAAATCACTGCAAAAACCCAGAGTTAAACCCTGTGCAAAGTCACATTGTAGTAACGCCAAAATTAGGCACACTGCTCTGTTGTAAAAAAAAAAAATCTTTCAAAAAGTGTACCAATGCACTTAAACCCTCAACATGAAATGGGATCATTTGACTGATAATGATACGCTTCAAAGCTTCATTGAATTTTACCATAAAAACAGTGACTATATTTTGAAAGGTCCATTAATTAGGTGACACATTGGATTTTCTTTTGTCTGTGAGTACACAAAGAAGTTATACATGTACATGAATGTACATTGTATGCTTCTGTGATTCATTAATCATTCCCATGAATACAATGTTTTGCATTAGTCTACGGCAAATATTTAAAGCCACACATGCAGTTTTAGTGGGGTTAGTTTACTGTGCAAATGCTTCATAAAAAGAAGGAAACAAAATTATATAAAATTTTGCCCCAAAGTAAATAATCATATCTGATTGATACACGTCTATAAAAACCCAATTATACACATACATGTATAAGTGTACAATTGAGATTTTCAGATAGTAAAGTCTACATGTAAGTCTACATGCACTGAAAAGTCAGAAAATTTTGTTGTATGAAACTTTTACGAATTTGTAAAGGGCAAGACATTTTTCAAAATAAATTTTCTTGAAAATTATGTAAAGTTTAGTGTACATATTGTCGATTTTGATTTAATCGTTTGACAGCATGAAACTTTTATGATTCTGAACCACATTCCATGAGCAATATACGTGTATCAGGGTTTTATAATACATTACAATGTAGGTCTGCATGACTGAATGGCAAGATCAGTCAGGCTTAATAATGTTTGAGGTTAAGAAATAGGTCAAGTAAAATTTATTCCTAGTTTCTCTGCCAGATTTTTGGAAAATGAGGAGGAGGGGGAGTCTGGGGACGGGGTTTCCATTTTATCTGATATTCAATTTTTTTCTGTACATACAAATTTCATTGATTGGGTCAGTTTAAATTTGGTTGTTGTTGCTAATTCAATTGTATTTGTGTATGCACTACAGAGGCTCAAAACAAGGTAAAATTACAATATACTAATGATTTTATTACGGTAACCCCGTCGTCTAGATGTCCTCAAATTCCTTGTATTTCATTTCAAAACAAAAATATCAAGTAACAAAATTTGAGGCTGGCTTAAAAAAGGGAGGATGAGGGGATGAGAAACTAGGAATTAATTTATTTGGCGTAATGTGAGTTTTTACAAAGAATGGCAGCACGGTGTTTAATACCAATTTAGTGATATTTCAAGATTATTAATTTGATGATATTGTGTACACAGAAGGAAAGAATCATCCAAATTCATTTTTGATAAAGTAAAGTCTGTCGGTAGAGACTAGTGCCCTTTGCCAGTGGCGGCAAACTGCAGTAAGAATGTTTAGTTACGTCTTCCACATACCGATGGATGGTACTCATACGGCTACTTCAGGAAGTGCTGTTTGAAAAATGAAACCACATAGTCTTGGCATGCAGACTCTTAGGGACTTGAAGTTGTAGATGATATGCACTCATTCATGAACGGGCCAACTGCCTGTACACATTAGTGTTTAAAACTGTTTATGACTTGAAAATAAAAGATTTGTTTATCACAGGGACACAGGCCAACATCTACATTGTATCTCTATTTTTGATGACTGAGAGGAGCCTATTATCACAGGACAGGGATGGTGTTGTGACTCTTCCCCCCCCGACCAAACACACAAACATAATTAAAATTATACATAGCTGATTGATTGTCATCACCTTTGCATACATGTAGCATGTACGTCAGTGTGTAGTACATGTATGTATGTCAGGTCATAAAATCCATTCAGTTTATTTTCCTATTCCCATAACTTGTTGTGTAATCTATTAAAGCCAAGTATGCCTATCACACACCCTGACCCACAATCATCCTCTATCCCCATACAAAAATCAGAGTGAGTTGATTTTAAATGAATTAAAAAAAAAAAGGAAGAAGAAAAATCTGTACCCTTGCTTCAGAGACTATATTTCTGTTGTCCATGTCTGGATCAGCCTACATGGACAGTGTACTTCGTTATACATGTATGTCTCAAGACACATGATTCAAGGCTATGTCATGGATAGAATGCCATTCTTCACATGATTATAGAATGAAAGTTATTTTGTATGCCATCTGGTCAGAATAGGATTGAGACTGTAACTTGTAGTGATGGCCTAGTCTGCAGATGCAGACTCTGGTTTGATGTTTAGCTAAATTTCAAAGTACTTTGAGCCTAGGCTAATTTCGTCAGATACTGGGTGTGTCAAATACAGCTATGGTACAAGTCTGTTCTAGTCTAGATCATACATATTGTTCAGACCCAACAGTGAGTTTTAAAAGTTTGTGCCAGCAAACTAGCGATGACTGGTAGTTGTATAGTAGATGATTCTAGTCTACAAGCAAAGACTCTAATTTGACACTGAGACAAATGGCTTTGTGTCTGAGTAGAAGCCTAACACATAGCAGCTGCAGTACAAGACCTCTGGGTTGCGACTTACAGTCTTTAATTTCAGACCCCATGTTATGCATTTTGACTTACATGGATTTGCGTGCGTACAGGGCTGTAAATTAGACCAAGCATGTTTTAGACCAGCTGTTGAGGATCAGCCAATGAACGTCATTGCTTGTCGTGATGGTGAGTTCTCTGTGAAATTTGGTAGACAAGTCATGATAAAATTCTTAACCACAGATAACCCCTTATAATGTGAACCCACTATTGATATGTTCATAAATACATACTGCTAATTTTTCAGAACCAGGCTTCTGAAATTTCATCTAATACCATTTAAAGATTTTCATTTCTGTGATGATGGTAATAGGTCAAAATAACATTATCTCTTTAAAAGTAATTTGTAAAGTAATTTGGCCTGATATGAAATAAATGATAAGAAAGTAGTAATTATGTACTATAAACAGACATGGTATTGTTTATTTTGCTACCAAATTAACTTATTCAATTCATTCATTTATTCTACTGTTTAAAAACTTTCTTTAGTGAAATTTAGTTTTGTTCTAAAATTATTTGACATTTCCTCCCCATTGGTCATTTATGACCAATCAGAAATGACAAAGATTTTTTCAATTTTTGTGATAAGCTTCCGTGATTTCACGGCTTGTTGGTGTAGTCTACGATGAGGAAGAGGGATTCCACAGGAGTTATGAAGGTCTTGTGTTTCTAGCACTGGTATGTGAGGGATATGCGAGGCATCCTGACAGGGGTAAGGGCAAAGAGAAAAGTCAAAACAGTCGTTGAACCCAGCGGGCGGGTGGGGTTAGGAATTTGAAACGAGTGAAGCATCTTGGTGATATATTGGGAGAGTGATAGTACCAATTGTTTTTTAAAGTTCTTTTCAGAAGGTATTGATTTTAATATAGACTTGTAATGTGGAGACAATGAATGACACTAGTAGTCTAAGATTGTGTTATCAATGAAAATCGTAGGAAGGGAGATAGTCTCAAAATTATTTTAGTATTGTACATGGAACCATTTATTTGTTATCTAAGAATTGTAGATGTGAAAGTGGGCATATACATTCCACTGCAGTGAGAGATTAGTACGGAAGAGAGGAATAAGAGAGAGGAGAAAAGTGATCGAGTGAGAGAGAGAGAGAGAGAGAGAGAGAGAGAGAAGAGAGAGAGAGAGAGAGGGAGAGAGAGAGAGAGAGATGGAGAGAGAGAGAGAGATAGAGTGAGAGAGAGAGAGAAAGAGAGGGGGTGAGGGTTTGGGAAGGAGGGAGAGAAAGAGGGAGAGGAGAGGGACAATTTGGAAAGAGAGAGTGAGAGAGAGAGAGAGAGAGAGGAGAAGGAGAGAGAGAGAAGGGGAAGAAGTAAAGAAAGAGAGAGGGAGAAGGAAAGAGGAGGAGGATAGATGCACAGGCATTCTGAAGCAGATTCCAATGGGGTTGAGGAACTTCCTGTACGTGAGCATTAGGAAAAATAGTCTGGGCTTGTGGAATCCGGGATCGTAGCAGTCAGTTGCGTGACAACCATTCATCGTAGAAGGTATTTGAAGGGCTGGCGTCAGTGGAGGCTTGAATGCCCGTGATTGCGACGGGAAATAATATGTGATCAGTTGGTTGTATAGTATGTGCATTGGTCAATCAACTGGCGGGATACTAACGGCTGCTCTGCGTAGTCCCGTTCATACAGATGTTTTTATTTGGCCAATACTCAACTCTGACTTGTGAGGTGGGTAATGCTAGATGATTTTTGTTGGTGAATCTAAAATTTATGTACACTATTCACTCAGTATTCACCAAGTTGTACAATATTCACCAAGTTATGGATACTGTTTATGATGTATGAATTTAGTGAAAGAAGTATCTAAATGGAAGATTCACTATTTTAATGTTTAAAGTGAACATTGTAAATATTTATACAGGTGTATGTACATATTAATTATCTGTTTGACTTGTATAATTAATGAGTTTTATGGTATGTATAACATGTTTATGATTTTAGCAGGAAAATCAGTGCAATTTGAAAGTCATTAATTCATATTTGATATTCCAAAATAGTTTCATGAGGTGAATACAGTAGGATGATTCGCAACACTAATTGTTTTTGGAGTTAGTGAAAGTTTATTTTCTAAAAATAATGCATCTGAACATATTGCCTTTTGTCATCAAATATTCTGAGTGATATAGCTCTGTATTAAATTGATGTTGATTTCCATTTTGTGCTTGAAGTCAAAGATACAAAACTTATAATGGCAGTTGTGTGATATCCATCATTTGTTTCCCACATAGTCAATTTCAACTTCAGAAAATTGAGAATGACTCATTTGTTAGTTGTGGTTCTGTTTTTGCAATCAAGTTCAATTGGTCACATTCCACAAGTAAAATGGACCTGTTAAGACTGCATAAATTCTAGCTATTAGTATTGCATCTGTCACCATTCATTTATTTCTAAAACCCCTAAATCTACAGTGAAAAAGTTTGTGGTATCAGGGATTTGCAGGTTAGAAACTTGATTTTTTTAATTGTTATTGCAGAGTGCTGTTGTAAATAAAATGGCATGAGAAATAAATGAAAATACGATCAGGTTTTACAAATGAAATGTTTTCGCACAGAGTGTAAATTTTCATTTGATTACCAAACTATTTGAAAACCAAATTACTCTAAAAGAAATCAGAACAAATCAGAGAAGCAAACTGATGAAGTTTCAATTAAATGTTGCTAAATATAAAAAAAGTGATTAATTTTTGAAATTTGTAATCACTATACGTATGGGCACTTCAAATTGGGGAAGTGGTAATGACAATGTGATATAGTGCCAGACTACTTTCCCATCTGTTCTAACATATAAAATGACTAAAATTTAAATTTTTCAAAAATTCATGGCTCAGGAGGGTCTATTCTTTTTAGAGGACCTATAATAATATGCTACATGTACATGTATCTATAATATATTTTGAGTAGTGCCCAAAGGGAGAGGGAATTTACGAGAAAAACAGAAATTAACAATATTTTTGTACACAGCACAATCCACTGACCAAAGTTTACCAAACTACCAATTTGAGATTCGCATAGACTTAGTGATCTCATATTTCCAACATTCATAACTTCCTTACTATTGGTCCGATTCATTTCAAACTTTTGCCATTCTGTTTCTGTTATTTTTCTGCTTTCATACAAATCAACTAATACAAGGGTTGGGTTGCCCTTTAAGTCTACATGATCATGTACATGTAGGCCTACATTTGTAATTATTGTGAAAGTACATTAAACCCATTCTCCATATTGGATATTTTGAATAGTCAATCATTTCTCTAGTTCTTTGGTTAAGAAGAGAATCGATTAGATGATAAAGCCACATGTACATGTACATGTATAACAAACAAAAAAATCTTATAAGTGAAATTCTGGGGCAGAAGGTCAAAGCTTGGAGAAGATGCCCTCAAATGTGAGATATATTTTTAGCAGGCAGTAAATTACTATCCCACACATTCCGAGTTCATAAAGATCAACCAAGATTGGAGTAAAGTCTTGAAGAGATTTGATGATGCCGACTGGAAAGGATGATGGGAAATGCAGATGTTCCGTACAAAACAACATACATACTTGTAGGCCTACTTCATCCACAAGTGTTTCTGGTCAATTTCAACTTTTTTTTGATGAAATGCTTCCTACATTTTCACTGTATTATTTGTATCCATATTAAAGCCACTTTCAGATTTTTTTCAGTCTCTAAGTTTGTACTATGAACTTGATTTCTCTTTACTCTCCTTTTTTCAGTCACAGATTGGTGACATCTAAGTCTTCTTTAGTAGAGACACGTTGTCCTCGACAGCTGAAAAACTTGTTAACATTCCTCTGCCTTGCTGAGAAACTTTGCTGAATCTGCTTTGTTCGATAACGGGCCAAGGCTGAATTTATCGTGCAGCCATTCATAAGGAAATCACTGCTGAAGGTTGTCTATCTTGTTGCGATGGGTACAGAGGTTTGGCAGACTAGGTAAAGTTTGGTGGACATGACTAGTCCTCTGAGGAGGCGTTGTGATCAAGAAATGAGACTTGGGAATCCTAGCGTGACTCTCTCCACCTGTGATCCTAAGCAGTCAGCCCTCCTGCAGCCAAAGGGAGACGGCTTGTGCTGGGAGAGCAGTATGTACCACAGACAGAATCTAAGTGATGAGCTCTTGCCGAGAATGACCGGAGGTTCACAGGCCATCGATCCAAGGATGGCACACCTTGGAGTTGGACACATCAACACCAGCTCTAAAAGCATGGATGGGTTGAATTCAAATGCAGGGGCTCTGTCCGCAGAGCATCCAGCGTTTGCACGGACAAGACAGTATCGAAGTATGTCCAACGATGATATGAAAACTGAAATGCTGCCTCCGAAGCGATTGCCGGGAGAACCAACCAATTACATGGAAGCCGCAGCGGCAGCATTGCAGACTGGGAAGGGATCCAGTATCATTGATAACTTGATGAAAGAATATCGGAGTGGAAACCTGTATGCCCGTCAACCAGCGGATTTATTACTACCTAGTGCCAAAGAAGACCCTACACAAATGAAGACTGATCTCGCTCTGCACAGAGAAAACAGTGCCCCGCAGCTCAGTGCCTCAAGAGAGAGACAAATGAAATCTCCACCAGAATATCCACACATTCGCGGTTTGCGCAGAACTTTGATCTTACACCGTCCAGCACGCCTCGTGCATCATCACCGCTGTCGGTAATGTCGGACATGGACTTTCCAACGGGTAGGAGCAATCGCAGTGTGTTTGGTTCCAGGGATACATCATCTGTGTTTGGAGACTTTGATACCGGTCTGAGCACAAGGAGTCGAAGTAGGGTACATTCTCCCTTCTCGACACTGATGTCGGACTTTGATAAAGGAGCGCCCCCACCGGAATATCCAGGATTTAAGCGAACACCATGGCAGAGCCATTCCGGGCGGGAGTTCCGGTCCAGAAAGGAGAGTGCGACGGTCGACCACAGTCGTGCCTCCAGTTTTGGATCCTATCAGCATTCCTTGAACATGAAGAGGCTGTCCTCAGAGACTAGCTATGATAGCAGCAGAGCAAGGTAGGCCCTTCGTGATGTCCATACTATGCATGTTCCAGGGCTCCCCATCCTACGCCTACCTGCCACTTGCATGGATGACAGCATGTCCCCTGAATTAGCATGAACTTACTAACCAGCTTTTATAGCAAGCCTACATGTTTATGCTGTTTTTATCTAACTTTGTACCTGAGAGATACAGAGAGAGAGAGAGAGAGAGAGAGAGAGAGAGAGAGAGTGAGAGAGAGAGAGAGAGTAGAGAGTGAGAGAGAGAGAGAGCACCTGCTTGGACTTTTTGAGAAGTACTTTACTTCAATTTATGAAACCGAGACAATTACAGGAATATATTGACACCCTATATTTATGAATACCTCGGTGAATGTTTTGAATGGCTTTTTGTGAGTGATATATAATCAATGCATGATTAAAAGTTTACAGCATGAAGGATGCCTAGTTGACAATGTCTTATGAATAACAATCAACAACCTAAATAACTAAATTGTATTATAGTATAAAACTATAATATAAGTAATACTTCCTTAAGTCTTCATTTTATCCAAGACACTTTTCAACGATTGTTGGAGACTATGCTTGTTGTATCACTGTGGGTTGTAGTTTTTCTATGCACCGGTATTATTTTGATGCCTGGCTTCTTTGTTTCTGTGACCTTGAATGGATCTATTTACTTTTAGTTATTCATATCATAAACATATCTTTCACACATGACTATTTAAATGACATCATCTGCCAGAAGGGTGTAATTCTCTGCATGATTTTGGTTAAGGCCCCACTGGCTTCCACAACAGATGATAATATACGATACTACTGTATGTTATGAAGAAAATTGGAGTGTGTAAACCACTATGCCTGCAGGTATCTTGTGTGATGATGAAGGACAACAAATTTGCTCCAAGTTCGAAGTATTTCCTGGTACTTTTTATTGATCTCGAGAGGGGAATCACCATTGTATTTATCCTGCAATGTATTGTGGAATATACATGTACATGATAGTTAGCATGCATTTCTTTTATAGTCCACTACCTGTATCATACACCTTCATTCATGATATACATGTAGCCCTACATGTATGTAACTTTTCCGTTTGTTACTCAAGATTTTAATTTTGAACGTTTATTTTGAAGTTACAATGTAGTTCAATTGCATACCTGTAGTTGGAGGACAGCATGTATTGTATTTGTATGAGATGGGAAGATGACGCTGAAGGTGTTCTATAGCTCGTTGTCGTCGGCTGTTATGTTCAATCATGAATTAGACGTCAGCATTCCATAGATGTTCTTGATTCCCACATGGGTACAGAATGGAGAAGTGTGATTGTGATGGAGTGCACTAGTCTTCCTCACAGACTTCTCACATGGGTAAAGAATGGAGAAGTGTGATTGTGATGGGGTGCACTAGTCCTCCTCACAGACTTAAAGATTCATAGAGACGTTTTTGATTCTCAAATGGGTATACATGTACATGTAGAATGGTCAGGTGTGATTTTAATGGAGTGCACTAGCCTTGCTCTCAGGCTTATAGATTTATAGAGACTACAAAAGATGTAGATTTCTGGAAGGGGGGCATATGCACATACCCTGTTACAGCCAAGCTATGCTTCATTAATAAAACAAAACAAAACAAAACTAAAACTAAAACAATCATGAAAAACAAAAACAAAGCTGATGTAAACTATTTTTGTCAGTGGTTTGTAATTTAAAAGTTCTAGTCAATTTTTTCCTTTTACAATTATAATACTGTGGGATGTACTGTACATGTACAATAGGATGTTCTGCTCATAATCAATTTCGAATTCATAGCACAACAGTACCTATCTCAAATAGTTTTCTAAACTCATTCTATGAAGCTGTAAACCAGGTTGCGTTTTAATTTCTTTAATTGACGTAACTAACAAGATAAGGGTGTTATGAGAACGCATAGGATTTTTTGTTGCACGTTACTACTTTCTTCCATCCGCACTAGCCATTCACGACAAAAAACAACAACACATTGTGGTTTCACTACATTATGTGTAACTAAAGGACGAAAAAGAAACATAATGTCAAAGAGAAAGTTATGTGATAGATAATCTAACCTCGCAGGTAGGCTATCGCTCTGTTTCACCTGAACCCCTCCCTCTCTCTCCCCCCTCTCTCTCTGTTTGTTTGTGTGTGTGTCTCTCTGTGTCTCTCTGTCTTCCTCTCTCTTTACTCTCTCTCTTCCCCTGTTCCTCTCTCTCTCACTCTCTGTATCTCCCTTTCTCCCTCTCCCCCTCTCTTTTATTCCCACCATGTCATTTCCATTCATCCCTTACACATTTGGCTGTATTGCTCCAGAGCAGAGGTAAAGGAGACGAGCGAAGAGCGAATAGTTGGGGAGTCACAGGCACAGGGTGTCCACATTGGACCAACATACCTTGCATGTTATCGGAGTGAATTGTGAAGTAGGTGGAGAGAGAATGAGATGAGAGAGATAGATAGATAGAGAGAGAGAAAGAGAGAGAGAGAGAAAGAGAGAGATACAGAGAAAGAGACAGGTACCCAAATCACACATCCCCAAAGGGGATGGGGAGGAAGGGGGTAGGAAGATTAGGAATGTATAATATTAATATTATACATGTACATGCTTTAGTAGACAACTTTCTTTCGTGCTACGTACATCACTCCTCAAAATACCTATATACAATAGACCTGTCCTCATCAGCTTGAGTTTGCCAAATAGCCCGCTATTTCTGATTCGGGAAATTAGCCCAATCACGAAATAGCGGGCTATTTGCTCAGGAAATCTTCCCAAGATATCTTGGGCTAGTTTGCTCCGGTGCGCCTTCACCAACCTGAAGACTCGCACTATGCGCGAACACTGAGCTAATTTCTTTAACTCTCGAGTTTCGAGCTGATGAAGTGGCGATCTGTAACTTCGGGCTAATTTCCCAAATCAGAAATAGCGGGCTATTTGGCAAACTCAAGCTGATGAGGACAGGTCTATCGACTACAATAGTGGGGTTCTTCTAAAATATTCAAGGAAACAATTTTTCAGCAAGTAAGAAAATAAAAATGTCTCTGGGGCATAGCTGCTTTGAGCCCCCATTAATTTTTTTAACATCATTGACTACGTATTGTGTAAATAGGTCATTTCAGTCAATTGTTCCAAATGAATGTACTTGGATTACAATCATTACATTGAACATGATGTTTTTGCTACTTTCAACATTACTTATATCGGATAAGCTCTGAGATTGTCAAGAAGGAATTCTGTGTAAGAAAGTAAATTAATTTAAATTAAAACATACTTTGCTGCTTTCATTTAGTGCAAACTTTACGTGTAGGTTTTGAAAGTGTTGTGCATACCTGACATTCTGGCCTTCTCTTTTCTCTGTCTATATCTTTCCACTTTTTTTCTTCCCGTCACTGCATACCAGTTACCACATGGAGTAGCTGCCAGCCAGAGAGCTCTGAAATATCTTACATTTTTCACTCCAATCTCTGGATGTGGACAGATCATGTGTTAACCCTTTCCTGAACAGTTGCCATACATAATATTTAGGAAAAAAAAACGCTGTTGATGATGCAGAGCCCGAGTTCTTGTCTACTTCATTCCTACCATTCCTCACCATGAAGCCCTCATTCTGATGAGGTTTATTCTTTCCTAAAGCCTAGCTCCCATGTTTCTGATAAGGATTCATGTAACTAATGAGGACTAAAGGCAGGCCTCCAGACTTGACTTTTTTTGTGGAAGGGGTAGACCTGGATTCAGGGCCCTGTTTCATAAAACTTGATATCAATAACAAGTTTAATACAAGCTAATTTTATAAGCTACTGAAATCATGGCATCTGATTGGCTGAGAGCAAATTTGTCATAGAAATTTAGCATTTACAAGTTTTATGAAACAGGCCCCAGATGTTAGGGTCTCTATGCATGTAGCCCCTGGTAAAGTGTTGACATTTTAGGGGTCTTGACGTGATATATTTTGAGCGCCCGTGTTTCCTGACCCTAGTAAAAATAAAGTGATCAGAAACTTGTCGAAAAATGGTGAAAAGACAGCATAGAAACTTTGTTTTTTGGCTATTTCAACTCTGAAATATATTTTAAATCTATTTTTTTTGTCCCAAATCCTTAGCCTAAAAGTATAATTTTTGTCTATTATATCTTTTTTTCCGTAAGAAAATAGAGGAAAAATAGTCTAGTTTTTAAAGAAAATACCATAAAATATAGAGAAAATAGCCCCCATTTTGTTTTTGTTGTTGCTAGAATAAAAAATGAATTCAGGTAATTGGGTCAATACTCGGAATACTCTGTTGAAATGAGTTTCTACTACATTTTTAGTAATTCATACCATGACTCAAGCAATGATAAGTTGCTATTAATTTAATGCACGTACTGTACCTGTAAGTAAACAATAG
>CP137686.1:18099691-18175966 GCA_037976565.1 Mesocentrotus franciscanus | reverse complement strand
AAATGCAGCGTGATATCCGTTCAATAAGTCCAGAGATCAGACTGATTTGTTTAGAAGAAAAGTGCAGTATTTATGGAAAACCTCCCATTAAATTAGCGACGGAGTACAAAGTCGATACGATTGGTTTAGACTTTGCACCAATGCGGGAGCTTCGTCCCGATTACAATAGAATAAACCAATTAATTTTCTAAAGCTCGCCCGGAATGCCGGGGCGAGGATGAAGGTTACGTAACAACGTGATTGGGCAGACTTTGCACCAATGAGAGAGCTCCGCCTCAATACAATGGAAGACAACCAATTAACTTTCGATAGCTCGCCCGGAATGCCGGGGGCGTATGTGACAGTTACGTAACGACTATCTTACTACCAATGGCAAAATAGAAAGTGATGCTTTGTTTAAAAACATGACTTGATGAATAGGTCTCGTAATACATAGTAGTTGAAGTATGTTCAAGAGTAAAATTATTACTTAGTTTACGATGCCTATGTTAATATATGTATTAATAATGCATTTTAGTTGTTAATACTTGTAAAATTGTCTAGTAACTGTAATAAACCCTTCTTCAAACACTAGAATCATAGTCTTGAGAAAAGAGGATCGAGCGTCAAAATTGGTAACTGTTCTATCAAATAATAATAATAATATTCAGCTTTCATATAGCGTTTATTACATCTCGGACGTCTCATTTACCATGGCAACTAATATGTTATTTTGATTTGATTTAATTATATTTATCCCATATCAATATCAGTATCTCATGATACATTTTGATTCTATAATTAACACCAAAAATGTAATAGTTCGTATAGGAGACAAAATAGATATAGTGAGAAGGAAACAAAACTGAACGTGAAAAGAGATCAATAACTTATCTAAATGTAGGCCTACGTGAAAATGTCTATTTTGTAATGTAGTATATATGTAAGCATACTTGCATGTATAATCATTATATAGCATCCTGTCTCTATAGACTATGTAAATATAAATCATTGTAATGCATTACTGACAATGATATTGTATTTATCAGAAAGTTACCAGAAATGGTTTCATTTCCGAATTGTAAACTCCATACTGAATTGTATTACTGTTTTTTTATGATCATTTCAATAACAAACTCTTATTATACCATCGACCATAGTTTCCTTCTTTAATCTCTTTCCTTTTTATCTGTTCCTTCTTTTTCTTCTTCCTTTTATCATATCAATTTACTAGTGATTGTCTGTTATATTTCATAATTGTCTATTTGTAGTGATATTATTCATAATTCTCGTCTAGAATTCACATAAACGGATAGACTTTAACTACTGACTGGGTCCAAGATTTTGATGATACAAATTTAAATTGAAGATGAGAACATTTTCATTGTTTTACAATTGTAACTAATTTCGAAAGATCAACTCAATAATTTCAATATTTTTGGCAAATAAGGTGTCGAATTTATTCTATTTGACATGAGGGCCGACATATATATTTTATATCTTTTTATATGGAAATTGCATCATGCGCTCATTGCAGTTTCAGAGTGATGCACAATAAATATTCTGTGATGAATATGGGATTGAGTTTATTTCCAAAGGTGCCGTGACTGAAAAAATGTTTAAAACGCTGTACTTTTGGATGTTACTGAATTGATAGAAATCATATTCAGAATACGTCATGCTCATGTTGACAATAGGTGATGTACAACGCTTTTTGAAAACGCTTAGATCGATATCTGGATAGAAGTTACGATCTTGTTGTGACGTCTATATAATCAACATGATAATATTAAGTACTTAAATTCAAATTGCAATTCAGTTAATATTTGTATTACTATAGGATTTGGTTTTCTTTGTTTCGCCTTAGAAATTGAAGAAAAATGCAATTCGATCAAATTTCTCAACCAGTATGTTAAAGAGTTCCGCATCGAGCTGTCGCGAGTTTGTTTTGTTGTTTCTGTACAGAAAATTTGACTCATTTTATGATGCCCATGTTGACAGTAGGTCAACAAATACCTTTCTCTAGGTTGTTGCATTTGCCATGAGATCACACAATTATTATTCAACCTATTTAAATAAATAAGCGCACAACGCCTGACAACTAAGCGGCTGACAGCAACATGCTGCCGCGCGTTCCGCTTTCTTGAAAATCACTTTAAAAATGCAGAAATATAAAAAAAAATTAGCAAATATATTATGACATCATGTTCTTCTCAATCCATTTTATAAGCCTTCATGACAGCGCCACGAATGCTACGGTAATACCTCAACATTCCAGCGTCATTGAAGTGGAAACCGTCAGACGAGAAAAGCCTGGTGTGATTGAGCGCAAAGAGCGATGGCGCCAGAAATGCACGTTCGGCAAACCTTCAAGAAATTTGGCGAGCAGACGGTTAGTGTCTTGTACATTCGCGTTGAAGTTCGGCTTCCAATTCGGCACAAACAAACTATAAGAATAAGACTACACACGAGTACATGACGCACGCCGGGTATGCGCGCAATACGAAGCACAAGATCGACAATGGAAAGCACGGTGGATTCGGTAGTCGCGCCCGTCATTGGTCGTTGGACCCGAGATCGAGAACCACAGCGTCTGGAGAGAGATTCCAGACGAGATCGAGCTGCGACGATGCGGAGAATACGCTGCCGGGCTGATTATGGCCAACATCGTACATGAAAGAGAGAACGGAAGATTTCTCGAGACTGAGGTTATCCCGCTTGGGATCGCGCGCGATGTACTGATTGAGACGGCTGATGTAACTGTGGCCGAGTACAAGAACAACGGGAGGTTCGCGATCGGATTCGAAGAGCTGCACGACATGCTATCAGAAGACATTTGGAATTCGGTGAAGCTTGGAGAAGATGCAAACTAATAACGTATAATTCGATTTTTGTTAACTGCGATAATTTTGAGAGATTTCAAGAGCAAAATGCAGCGTGATATCCCGTTCAATAAGTCCAGAGATCAGACTGATTTGTTTAGAAGAAAAGTGCAGTATTTATGGAAAACCTCCCCTTAAATTAGCGACGGAGTACAAAGTCGATACGATTGGTTTAGACTTTGCACCAATGCGGGAGCTTCGTCCCGATTACAATAGAATAAACCAATTTACTTAAAGCTCGCCCGGAATGCCGGGGCGGATGTGAAGGTTACGTAACAACGTGATTGGGTCAGACTTTGCACCAATGAGAGCTCCGCCCCAATACAATGGAAGACAACCAATTAACTTTCGATAGCTCGCCCGGAATGCCGGGGGCGTATGTGTGACAGTTACGTAACGACTATCTTACTAAGCCAATGGCAAAATAGAAAGTGATGCTTTTGTTTAAAAACATGACTTGATGAATAGGTCTCGTAATACATAGTAGTTGAAGTATGTTCAAGTGTAAAATTATTACTTAGTTTACGATGCCTATGTTAATATATGTATTAATGAATAATGCATTTTAGTTGTTAATACTTGTAAAATTGTCTAGTAACTGTAATAAACCCTTCTTCAAATACTAGAATCATAGTCTTGAGAAAAGAGGATCGAGCGTCAAAATTGGTAACTGTTCTTATCAAATAATAATAATAATATTCAGCTTTCATATAGCGTTTATTACATCTCGGACGTCTCATTTACCATGGCACTAATATGTTATTTGATTTGATTTAATTATATTTATCCCCATATCAATATCAGTATCTCATGATACATTTTGATTCTATAATTAACACCAACAAATTTAATAGTTCGTATAGGAGACAAAATAGATATAGTGAGAAGGAAACAAAACTGAACGTGAAAAGAGATCAATAACTTATCTAAATGTAGGCCTACGTGAAAATGTCTATTTTGTAATGTAGTATATATGTAAGCATACTTGCATGTATAATCCCTATATAGCATCTTGTCTCTATAGACTATGTAAATATAAATCATTGTAATGCATTACTGACAATGATATTGTATTTATCAGAAAGTTACCAGAAATGGTTTCATTTCCGAATTGTAAACTCCATACTGAATTGCATTACTGCTTTTTATGATCATTTCAATAACAAACTCTTATTATACCATCGACCATAGTTTCCTTCTTTAATCCTTTCCTTTCTATCTGTTCTTTCTTTTTTCTTCTTCCTTTTATCATATCAATTCACTAGTGATTGTCTGTTATTTTTCATAATTGTCTATTTGTAGTGATATTATTCATAATTCTCGTCTAGAATTCACATAAACGGATAGACTTTTAACTACTGACTGGGTCTAAGATTTTGATGATACAAATTTAAATTGAAGATGAGAACATTTTCATTGTTTTACAATTGTAACTAATTTCGAAAGATCAACTCAATGTCAATTTCAATAGCCTTTTTTGGCAACAAGGTGTCCGAATTTCATTCTATTTGACAGCGAGGGCCGACATATATATTTTATATCTTTTATATGAAAATTGCATCATGCGCTCATTGCAGTTTCAGAGTGATGCACAATAAATATTCTGTGATGAATATGGGATTAGAGTTTATTTCCAAAAGGGTGCCGTGACTGAAAAAAATGTTTAAAACGCTGTACTTTTGGATGTTACATTGAATTGATAGAAATCATATTGAGAATACACCATGCTCATGTTGACAGTAGGTGATGTACAACGCTTTTGAAAACGCTTAGATCGATATCTGGATAGAAGTTACGATCTTGTTGTGGACGTCTATATAATCACTATGATAATATTAAGTACTTAAATTGCAAATTGCAATTCATTTAATATTTGTATTACTATAGGATTTGGTTTTCTTTGTTTCGCCTTAGAAATTAAAGAAAAAATGCAATTCGATCAAATTTCTCAACCAGTATGCTAAAGCGTTCCGCATCGAGCTGTCGCGAGTTTGTTTTTGTTGTTTCTGTCCAGAAAAATTTGACTCATTTTTATGATGCCCATGTTGACAGCAGGTCAACAAATACCTTTTCTCTAGGTTGTTGCATTTGCCATGAGATCACACAATTATTATTCAACCTATTTAAATAAATAAGCGCACAACGCCTGACAACTAAGATGCTGACAGCAACATGCTGCCGCGCGTCCCGCCTTTCTTGAAAATCACTTTAAAAGTGCAGAAATATAAAAATAAAAAAAAGCAAATATATTATGACATCATGTTCTTCTCAATCCATTTTATAAGCCTTCATGACAGCGCCACGAATGCTACGGTAATACCTCAACATTCCAGCGTCATTGAAGTGGAAACCGTCAGACGAGAAAAGCCTGGTGTGATTGAGCGCAAAAGAGCGATGGCGCCAGAAATGCACGTTCGGCAAACTTTCAAGAAATTTGGCGAGCAGACGGTTAGTGTCTTGTACATTCGCGTTGAAGTTCGGCTTCCAATTCGGCACAAACAAACGCGGAATAAGACTACACACGAGTACATGACGCACGCCGGGTATGCGCGCAATACGAAGCGCAAGATCGACAATGGAAAGCACGGTGGATTCGGTAGTCGCGCGCCCGTCACACAGGTCGTTGGACCCGAGATCGAGAACCACAGCGTCTGGAGAGAGATTCCAGACGAGATCGAGCTGCGACGATGCGGAGAATACGCTGCCAGGCTGATCATGGCCAACATCGTACATGAAAGAGAGAACGGAAGATTTCTCGAGACTGAGGTTATCCCGCTTGGGATCGCGCGCGATGTACTGATTGAGACGGCTGATGTAACTGTGGCCGAGTACAAGAACAACGGGAGGTTCGCGATCGGATTCCGAAGAGCTGCACGACATGCTATAAGTAGACATTTCGGAATTCGTAGAAGCTTGGAGAAGATGCAAAGTAATAACGTATAATTCGATTTTTGTTAACTGCGATAATTCGAGAGATTTCAAGAGCAAAATGCAGCGTGATATCCCGTTCAATAAGTCCAGAGATCAGACTGATTTGTTTAGAAGAAAAGTGCAGTATTTATGGAAAACCTCCCCATTAAATTAGCGACGGAGTACAAAGTCGATACGATTGGTTTAGACTGTGCACCAATGCGGGAGCTTCGTCCCGATTACAATAGAATAAACCAATTAACTTTCTAAAGCTCGCCCGGAATGCCGGGGGAGAGGATATGAAGGTTACGTAACAACGTGATTGGGTCAGACTTTGCGCCAATGAGAGAGCTCCGCCCCAATACAATGGAAGACAACCAATTAACTTTCGATAGCTCGCCCGGAATGCCGGGGGCGTAAATGTGACAGTTACGTAACGACCATCTTACTACGCCAATGGCAAAATAGAAAGTGATGCTTTTGTTTAAAAACATGACTTGATGAATAGGTCTCGTAATACATAGTAGTTGAAGAATGTTCAAGTGTAAAATTATTACTTAGTTTACGATGCCTATGTTAATATATGTATTAATGAATAATGCATTTTAGTTGTTAATACTTGTAAAATTGTCTAGTAACTGTAATAAACCCTTCTTCAAATACTAGAATCATAGTCTTGAGAAAAGAGGATCGAGCGTCAAAATTGGTAACTGTTCTTAATAATAATAATAATAATATACAGCTTTCATATAGCGTTTATTACATCTCGGACGTCTCATTTACCATGGCACTAATATGTTATTTGATTTGATTGAATTATATTTATCCCCATATCGATATCAGTATCTCATGATACATTTTGATTCTATAATTAACACCAAAAATGTAATAGTTCGTATAGGAGACAAAATAGATATAGTGAGAAGGAAACAAACCTGAACGTGAAAAGAGATCAATAACTTATGTAAATGTAGGCCTATGTGAAAATGTCTATTTTGTAATGTAGTATACATGTAAGCATACTTGCATGTATAATCATTATATAGCATCCTGTCTCTATAGACTATGTAAATATAAATCATTGTAATGCATTACTGACAATGATATTGTATTTATCAGAAAGTTACCAGAAATGGTTTCATTTCCGAATTGTAAACTCCATACTGAATTGTATTACTGTTTTTTTAATGAACATTTCAATAACAAACTCTTATTATACCATCGACCATAGTTTCCTTCTTTAATCTTTTCCTTCTTTTTTTTTCTTCCTTTTATCATATCAATTTAATAGTGATTGTCTGTTATATTTCATAACTGTCTATTTGTATTGATATTATTCATAATTCTCGTCTAGAATTCACATAAACGGATAGACTTTTAACTACTGACTGGGTCCAAGATTGCGATGATACAAATTTAAATTGAAGATGAGAACATTTTCATTGTTTTACAATTGTAACTAATTTCGAAAGATCAACTCAAAGTCAATTTCTTTCAATAGCCTTTTTTGGCAACAAGGTGTCCGAATTTTATTCTATTTGACAGCGAGGGCCCACATATATATTTTATATCTTTTATATGGAAATTGCATCATGCGCTCATTGCAGTTTCAGAGTAATGCACAATAAATATTCTGTGATGAATACGAGATTGGAGTTTATTTCCAAAAGGGTGCCGTGACTGAAAAAATGTTTAAAACGCTATCCTTTTGGATGTTACATTGAATTGATAGAAATCATATTCAGAATACGTCATGCTCATGTTGACAATAGGTGATGCACAAGGCTTTTGAAAACGCTTAGATCGATATCTGGATAGAAGTTACGATCTTGTTGTGGACGTCTATATAATCAACATGATAATATAAAGTACTTAAATTGCAAATTGCAATTCAGTTAATATTTGTATTACTATAGGATTTGGTTTTCTTTGTTTCGCCTTAGAAATTGAAGAAAAAATGCAATTCGATCAAATTTCTCAACCAGTATCCTAAAGAGTTCCGCATCGAGCTGTCGCGAGCGTGTTTTTGTTGTTTCTGTACAGAAAAATTTGACTCATTTTTATGATGCCCATGTTGACAGCAGGTCAACAAATACCTTTTCTCTAGGTTGTTGCATTTGCCATGAGATCACACAATTATTATTCAATCTATTTAAATAAATAAGCGCACAACGCCTGACAACTAAGCGGCTGACAGCAACATGCTGCCGCGCGTTCCGCCTTTCTTGAAAATCACTTTAAAAATGCAGAAATATACAAAAATTAGCAAATATATTATGACATCATGTTCTTCTCAATCCATTTTATAAGCCTTCATGACAGCGCCACGAATGCTACGGTAATACCTCAGCCTTCATGACAGCGCCACGAATGCTACGGTAATACCTCAACATTCCAGCGTCATTGAAGTGGAAACCGTCAGACGAGTAAAGCCTGGTGTGATTGAGCGCAAAAGAGCGATGGCGCCAGAAATGCACGTTGGGTAAACCTTCAAGAAATTTGGCGAGCAGACGGTTAGCGTCTTGTACATTCGCGTTGAAGTTCGGCTTCCAATTCGGCACAAACAAACGCGGAATAAGACCACACACGAGTACATGACGCACGCCGGGTATGCGCGCAATTCGAAGCGCAAGATCGACAATGGAAAGCACGGTGGATTCGGTAGTCGCGCGCCCGTCACACAAGTCGTTGGACCCGAGATCGAGAACCACAGCGTCTGGAGAGAGATTCCAGACGAGATCGAGCTGCGACGATGCGGAGAATACGCTGCCAGGCTGATCATGGCCAACATCGTACATGAAAGAGAGAACGGAAGATTTCTCGAGACTGAGGTTATCCCGCTTGGGATCGCGCGCGATGTACTGATTGAGACGGCTGATGTAACTGTGGCCGAGTACAAGAACAACGGGAGGTTCGCGATCGGATTCCGAAGAGCTGCACGACATGCTATCAGTAGACATTTTGGAATTCGTTGAAGCTTGGAGAAGATGCAAAGTAATAACGTATAATTCGATTTTTGTTAACTGCGATAATTTGAGAGATTTCAACAGCAAAATGCAGCGTGATATCCCGTTCAATAAGTGCAGAGATCAGACTAATTTGTTTAGAAGAAAAGTGCAGGATTTATGGAAAACCTCCCCATTGAATTAGCGACGAAGTGCAAAGTCGTTGCGATTGGTTTAGACTTTGCACCAATGCGGGAGCTTCGTCCCGATTACAATAGAATAAACCAATTAACTTTCTAAAGCTCGCCCGGAATGCCGGGGGCGAGGATGTGAAGGTTACGTAACAACGTGATTGGGTCAGACTTTGCACCAATGAGAGAGCTCCGCCCCAATACAATGAAAGACAACCAATTAACTTTCGATAGCTCGCCGAGAATGCCGGGGTCGTAAGTGTGACAGTTACGTAACGACCATCTTACTAAGCCAATGGCAAAATAGAAAGTGATGCTTTTGTTTAAAAACATGACTTGATGAATAGGTCTCGTAATACATAGTAGTTGAAGTATGTTCAAGTGTAAAATTATTACTTAGTTTACGATGCCTATGTTAATATATGTATTAATGAGTAATGCATTTTAGTTGTTAATACTGTCTTGTGATCAATATCAGTATCTCATGATACATTTTGATTCTATAATTAACACCAAAAATGTAATAGTTCGTATAGGAGACAAAATAGATATAGTGAGAAGGAAACAAACCTGAACGTGAAAAGAGATCAATAACTTATGTAAATGTAGGCCTATGTGAAAATGTCTATTTTGTAATGTAGTATACATGTAAGCATACTTGCATGTATAATCATTATATAGCATCCTGTCTCTATAGACTATGTAAATATAAATCATTGTAATGCATTACTGACAATGATATTGTATTTATCAGAAAGTTACCAGAAATGGTTTCATTTCCGAATTGTAAACTCCATACTGAATTGTATTACTGTTTTTTTAATGAACATTTCAATAACAAACTCTTATTATACCATCGACCATAGTTTCCTTCTTTAATCTTTTCCTTCTTTTTTTTCTTCCTTTTATCATATCAATTTAATAGTGATTGTCTGTTATATTTCATAACTGTCTATTTGTATTGATATTATTCATAATTCTCGTCTAGAATTCACATAAACGGATAGACTTTTAACTACTGACTGGGTCCAAGATTGCGATGATACAAATTTAAATTGAAGATGAGAACATTTTCATTGTTTTACAATTGTAACTAATTTCGAAAGATCAACTCAAAGTCAATTTCTTTCAATAGCCTTTTTTGGCAACAAGGTGTCCGAATTTTATTCTATTTGACAGCGAGGGCCCACATATATATTTTATATCTTTTATATGGAAATTGCATCATGCGCTCATTGCAGTTTCAGAGTAATGCACAATAAATATTCTGTGATGAATACGAGATTGGAGTTTATTTCCAAAAGGGTGCCGTGACTGAAAAAATGTTTAAAACGCTATCCTTTTGGATGTTACATTGAATTGATAGAAATCATATTCAGAATACGTCATGCTCATGTTGACAATAGGTGATGCACAAGGCTTTTGAAAACGCTTAGATCGATATCTGGATAGAAGTTACGATCTTGTTGTGGACGTCTATATAATCAACATGATAATATAAAGTACTTAAATTGCAAATTGCAATTCAGTTAATATTTGTATTACTATAGGATTTGGTTTTCTTTGTTTCGCCTTAGAAATTGAAGAAAAAATGCAATTCGATCAAATTTCTCAACCAGTATCCTAAAGAGTTCCGCATCGAGCTGTCGCGAGCGTGTTCTTGTTGTTTCTGTACAGAAAAATTTGACTCATTTTTATGATGCCCATGTTGACAGCAGGTCAACAAATACCTTTTCTCTAGGTTGTTGCATTTGCCATGAGATCACACAATTATTATTCAATCTATTTAAATAAATAAGCGCACAACGCCTGACAACTAAGCGGCTGACAGCAACATGCTGCCGCGCGTTCCGCCTTTCTTGAAAATCACTTTAAAAATGCAGAAATATACAAAAATTAGCAAATATATTATGACATCATGTTCTTCTCAATCCATTTTATAAGCCTTCATGACAGCGCCACGAATGCTACGGTAATACCTCAACATTCCAGCGTCATTGAAGTGGAAACCGTCAGACGAGTAAAGCCTGGTGTGATTGAGCGCAAAAGAGCGATGGCGCCAGAAATGCACGTTCGGCAAACCTTCAAGAAATTTGGCGAGCAGACGGTTAGTGTCTTGTACATTCGCGTTGAAGTTCGGCTTCCAATTCGGCACAAACAAACGCGGAATAAGACCACACACGAGTACATGACGCACGCCGGGTATGCGCGCAATTCGAAGCGCAAGATCGACAATGGAAAGCACGGTGGATTCGGTAGTCGCGCGCCCGTCACACAAGTCGTTGGACCCGAGATCGAGAACCACAGCGTCTGGAGAGAGATTCCAGACGAGATCGAGCTGCGACGATGCGGAGAATACGCTGCCAGGCTGATCATGGCCAACATCGTACATGAAAGAGAGAACGGAAGATTTCTCGAGACTGAGGTTATCCCGCTTGGGATCGCGCGCGATGTACTGATTGAGACGGCTGATGTAACTGTGGCCGAGTACAAGAACAACGGGAGGTTCGCGATCGGATTCGAAGAGCTGCACGACATGCTATCAGTAGACATTTTGGAATTCGTTGAAGCTTGGAGAAGATGCAAAGTAATAACGTATAATTCGATTTTTGTTAACTGCGATAATTTGAGAGATTTCAAGAGCAAAATGCAGCGTGATATCCCGTTCAATAAGTGCAGAGATCAGACTAATTTGTTTAGAAGAAAAGTGCAGATTTATGGAAAACCTCCCCATTGAATTAGCGACGAAGTGCAAAGTCGTTGCGATTGGTTTAGACTTTGCACCAATGCGGGAGCTTCGTCCCGATTACAATAGAATAAACCAATTAACTTTCTAAAGCTCGCCCGGAATGCCGGGGGCGAGGATGTGAAGGTTACGTAACAACGTGATTGGGTCAGACTTTGCACCAATGAGAGAGCTCCGCCCCAATACAATGGAAGACAACCAATTAACTTTCGATAGCTCGCCGAGAATGCCGGGGTCGTAAGTGTGACAGTTACGTAACGACCATCTTACTAAGCCAATGGCAAAATAGAAAGTGATGCTTTTGTTTAAAAACATGACTTGATGAATAGGTCTCGTAATACATAGTAGTTGAAGTATGTTCAAGTGTAAAATTATTACTTAGTTTACGATGCCTATGATAATATATGTATTAATGAGTAATGCATTTTAGTTGTTAATACTGTCTTGTGATCAATATCAGTATCTCATGATACATTTTGATTCTATAATTAACACCAAAAAATGTAATAGTTCGTATAGGAGACAAAATAGATATAGTGAGAAGGAAACAAAACTGAACGTGAAAAGAGATCAATAACTTATCTAAATGTAGGCCTATGTGAAAATGTCTATTTTGTAATGTAGTATACATGTAAGCATACTTGCATGTATAATCATTATATAGCATCCTGTCTCTATAGACTATGTAAATATAAATCATTGTAATGCATTACTGACAAGGATATTGTATTTATCAGAAAGTTATCAACATAATCTGGTCAGAAATGGTTTCATTTCCGAATTGTAAACTCCATACTGAATTGTATTACAGTTTATTATGATCATTTCAATAACAAACTCTTATTATACCATCGACCATAGTTTCCTTCTTTAATCTTTTCCTTCTCTTTTTTTTCTTCCATTTATCATATCAATTCACTAGTGATTGTCTGTTATATTTCATAATTGTCTATTTGTAGTGATATTATTCATAATTCACATAAACGGATAGCCTTTTAACTACTGACTGGGTCCAAGATTTTGATGATACAAAATTAAATTGAAGATGAGAACATTTTCATTGTTTTACAATTGTAACTAATTTCAAAAGATCAATTCGAAGTCAATTTCAATAGCCTTTTTTGGCAACAAGGTGTCCGAATTTTATTCTATTTGACAGCGAGGGCCCAAATATATATTTTATATCTTTTATATGGAAATTGCATCATGCGCTCATTGCAGTTTCAGAGTAATGCACAATAAATATTCTGTGATGAATACGAGATTGGAGTTTATTTCCAAAAGGTTGCCGTGACTGAAAAAATGTTTAAAACGCTGTACTTTTGGATGTTACATTGAATTGATAGAAATCATATTCAGAATACGCCATGCTCACGACTGTTGACAATAGGTGATGTACAGCGCTTTTGAAAACGCTTGGATCGATATCTGGACAGAAGTTACGATCTTGTTGTGGACGTCTATATAATCAACATGATAATATTAAGTACTTAAATTGCAAATTGCAATTCAGTTAATATTTGTATTACTATAGGATTTGGTTTTCTTTGTTTCGCCTTAGAAATTGAAGAAAAATGCAATTCGATCAAATTTCTCAACCAGTATGTTAAAGAGTTCCGCATCGAGCTGTCGCGAGTGTGTTTTTGTTGTTTCTGTACAGAAAGATTTGACTCATTTTTATGATGCCCATGTTGACAGTAGGTCAACAAATACCTTTTCTCTAGGTTGTTGCATTTGCCATGAGATCACACAATTATTATTCAACCTATTTAAATAAATAAGCGCACAACGCCTGATAACTAAGCGGCTGACAGCAACATGCTGCCGCGCGTTCCGCCTTTCTTGAAAATCACTTTAAAAATGCAGAAATATAAAAAAATTAGCAAATATATTATGACATCATGTTCTTCTCAATCCATTTTATAAGCCTTCATGACAGCGCCACGAATGCTACGGTAATACCTCAACATTCCAGCGTCATTGAAGTGGAAACCGTCAGACGAGAAAAGCCTGGTGTGATTGAGCGCAAAGAGCGATGGCGCCAGAAATGCACGTTCGGCAAACCTTCAAGAAATTTGGCGAGCAGACGGTTAGTGTCTTGTACATTCGCGTTGAAGTTCGGCTTCCAATTCGGCACAAACAAACGCGGAATAAGACTACACACGAGTACATGACGCACGCCGGGTATGCGCGCAATACGAAGCGCAAGATCGACAATGGAAAGCACGGTGGATTCGGTAGTCGCGCGCCCGTCACACAGGTCGTTGGACCCGAGATCGAGAACCACAGCGTCTGGAGAGATTCCAGACGAGATCGAGCTGCGACGATGCGGAGAATACGCTGCCAGGCTGATCATGGCCAACATCGTACATGAAAGAGAGAACGGAAGATTTCTCGAGACTGAGGTTATCCCGCTTGGGATCGCGCGCGATGTACTGATTGAGACGGCTGATGTAACTGTGGCCGAGTACAAGAACAACGGGAGGTTCGCGATCGGATTCGGAAGAGCTGCACGACATGCTATCAGAAGACATTTTGGAATTCGTTGAAGCTTGGAGAAGATGCAAAGTAATAACGTATAATTCGATTTTTGTTAACTGCGATAATTTGAGAGATTTCAAGAGCAAAATGCAGCGTGATATCCCGTTCAATAAGTCCAGAGATCAGACTGATTTGTTTAGAAGAAAAGTGCAGTATTTATGGAAAACCTCCCCATTAAATTAGCGACGGAGTACAAAGTCGATACGATTGGTTTAGACATTGCACCAATGCGGGAGCTTCGTCCCGATTACAATAGAATAAACCAATTAACTTTCTAAAGCTCGCCCGGAATGCCGGGGGCGAGGATGTGAAGGTTACGTAACAACGTGATTGGGTCAGACTTTGCGCCAATGAGAGAGCTCCGCCCCAATACAATGGAAGACAACCAATTAACTTTCGATAGCTCGCCCGGAATGCCGGGGGCGTAAGTGTGACAGTTACGTAACGACCATCTTACTACGCCAATGGCAAAATAGAAAGTGATGCTTTTGTTTAAAAACATGACTTGATGAATAGGTCTCGTAATACATAGTAGTTGAAGTATGTTCAAGTGTTAAATTATTACTTAGTTTACGATGCCTATGTTAATATATGTATTAATGAATAATGCATTTTAGTTGTTAATACTTGTAAAATTGTCTAGTAACTGTAATAAACCCTTCTTCAAATACTAGAATCATAGTCTTGAGAAAAGAGGATCGAGCGTCAAAATTGGTAACTGTTCTTATCAAATAATAATGATATTCAGCTTTCATATAGCGTTTATTACATCTCGGACGTCTCATTTACCATGCCACTAATATGTTATTTGATTTGATTTAATTATATTTATCCCCATATCAATATCAGTATCTCATGATACATTTTGATTCTATAATTAACACCAAAAATGTAATAGTTCGTATAGGAGACAAAATAGATATAGTGAGAAGGAAACAAAACTGAACGTGAAAAAGATCAATAACTTATCTAAATGTAGGCCTATGTGAAAATGTCTATTTTGTAATGTAGTATACATGTAAGCATACTTGCATGTATAATCATTATATAGCATCCTGTCTCTATAGACTATGTAAATATAAATCATTGTAATGCATTACTGACAAGGATATTGTATTTATCAGAAAGTTATCAACATAATCTGGTCAGAAATGGTTTCATTTCCGAATTGTAAACTCCATACTGAATTGTATTACTGTTTTTTTATGAACATTTCAATAACAAACTCTTATTATACCATCGACCATAGTTTCCTTATTTAATCTTTTCCTTCTTTTTTTTCTTCTTCCTTTTATCATATCAATTTAATAGTGATTGTCTGTTATATTTCATAACTGTCTATTTGTATTGATATTATTCATAATTCTCGTCTAGAATTCACATAAACGGATAGAATTTTAACTACTGACTGGGTCCAAGATTGCGATGATACAAATTTAAATTGAAGATGAGAACATTTTCATTGTTTTACAATTGTAACTAATTTCGAAAGATCAACTCAAAGTCAATTTCTTTCAATAGCCTTTTTTGGCAACAAGGTGTCCGAATTTTATTCTATTTGACAGCGAGGGCCCACATATATATTTTATATCTTTTATATGGAAATTGCATCATGCGCTCATTGCAGTTTCAGAGTGATGCACAATAAATATTCTGTGATGAATATGAGATTGGAGTTTATTTCCAAAAGGGTGCCGTGACTGAAAAAATGTTTAAAACGCTATCCTTTTGGATGTTACATTGAGCTGATAGAAATCATATTCAGAATACGTCATGCTCATGTTGACAATAGGTGATGCACAACGCTTTTGAAAACGCTTAGATCGATATCTGGACAGAAGTTACGATCTTGTTGTGGACGTCTATATAATCAACATGATAATATTAAGTACTTAAATTGCAAATTGCAATTCAGTTAATATTTGTATTACTATAGGATTTGGTTTTCTAGAATTTTTAGTTTCGCCTTAGAAATTGAAGAAAAATGCAATTCGATCAAATTTCTCAACCAGTATGCCAAAGAGTTCCGCATCGAGCTGTCACGAGTGTGTTTTTGTTGTTTCTGTACAGAAAAAAATGACTCTTTTTTTATGATGCCCATGTTGACAGTAGGTCAACAAATACCTTTTCTCTAGGTTGTTGCATTTGCCATGAGATCACACAATTATTATTCAACCTATTTAAATAAATAAGCGCACAACGCCTGATAACTAAGCGGCTGACAGCAACATGCTGCCGCGCGTTCCGCCTTTCTTGAAAATCACTTTAAAAATGCAGAAATATAAAAAAATTAGCAAATATATTATGACATCATGTTCTTCTCAATCCATTTTATAAGCCTTCATGACAGCGCCACGAATGCTACGGTAATACCTCAACATTCCAGCGTCATTGAAGTGGAAACCGTCAGACGAGAAAAGCCTGGTGTGATTGAGCGCAAAAGAGCGATGGCGCCAGAAATGCACGTTCGGCAAACCTTCAAGAAATTTGGCGAGCAGACGGTTAGTGTCTTGTACATTCGCGTTGAAGTTCGGCTTCCAATTCGGCACAAACAAACGCGGAATAAGACTACACACGAGTACATGACGCACGCCGGGTATGCGCGCAATACGAAGCGCAAGATCGACAATGGAAAGCACGGTGGATTCGGTAGTCGCGCGCCCGTCACACAGGTCGTTGGACCCGAGATCGAGAACCACAGCGTCTGGAGAGATTCCAGACGAGATCGAGCTGCGACGATGCGGAGAATACGCTGCCAGGCTGATCATGGCCAACATCGTACATGAAAGAGAGAACGGAAGATTTCTCGAGACTGAGGTTATCCCGCTTGGGATCGCGCGCGATGTACTGATTGAGACGGTTGATGTAACTGTGGCCGAGTACAAGAACAACGGGAGGTTCGCGATCGGATTCGGAAGAGCTGCACGACATGCTATCAGAAGACATTTTGGAATTCGTTGAAGCTTGGAGAAGATGCAAAGTAATAACGTATAATTCGATTTTTGTTAACTGCGATAATTTGAGAGATTTCAAGAGCAAAATGCAGCGTGATATCCCGTTCAATAAGTCCAGAGATCAGACTGATTTGTTTAGAAGAAAAGTGCAGTATTTATGGAAAACCTCCCATTAAATTAGCGACGGAGTACAAAGTCGATACGATTGGTTTAGACATTGCACCAATGCGGGAGCTTCGTCCCGATTACAATAGAATAAACCAATTAACTTTCTAAAGCTCGCCCGGAATGCCGGGGGCGAGGATGTGAAGGTTACGTAACAACGTGATTGGGTCAGACTTTGCGCCAATGAGAGAGCTCCGCCCCAATACAATGGAAGACAACCAATTAACTTTCGATAGCTCGCCCGGAATGCCGGGGGCGTAAGTGTGACAGTTACGTAACGACCATCTTACTACGCCAATGGCAAAATAGAAAGTGATGCTTTTGTTTAAAAACATGACTTGATGAATATGTCTCGTAATACATAGTAGTTGAAGTATGTTCAAGTGTTAAATTATTACTTAGTTTACGATGCCTATGTTAATATGAATAATGCATTTTAGTTGTTAATACTTGTAAAATTGTCTAGTAACTGTAATAAACCCTTCTTCAAATACTAGAATCATAGTCTTGAGAAAAGAGGATCGAGCGTCAAAATTGGTAACTGTTCTTATCAAATAATAATGATATTCAGCTTTCATATAGCGTTTATTACATCTCGGACGTCTCATTTACCATGCCACTAATATGTTATTTGATTTGATTTAATTATATTTATCCCCATATCAATATCAGTATCTCATGATACATTTTGATTCTATAATTAACACCAAAAATGTAATAGTTCGTATAGGAGACAAAATAGATATAGTGAGAAGGAAACAAAACTGAACGTGAAAAAGATCAATAACTTATCTAAATGTAGGCCTATGTGAAAATGTCTATTTTGTAATGTAGTATACATGTAAGCATACTTGCATGTATAATCATTATATAGCATCCTGTCTCTATAGACTATGTAAATATAAATCATTGTAATGCATTACTGACAAGGATATTGTATTTATCAGAAAGTTATCAACATAATCTGGTCAGA
Source organism: Mesocentrotus franciscanus (assembly GCA_037976565.1). NCBI lineage: Eukaryota > Metazoa > Echinodermata > Echinoidea > Camarodonta > Strongylocentrotidae > Mesocentrotus > Mesocentrotus franciscanus. Next base: position 18,157,680 of record CP137686.1, on the reverse strand, counting down.
AATGGTTTCATTTCCGAATTGTAAACTCCATACTGAATTGTATTACTGTTTTTTTATGAACATTTCAAAAACAAACTCTTATATACCATCGACCATAGTTTCCTTATTTAATCTTTTCCTTCTTTTTTTCTTCTTCCTTTTATCATATCAATTTAATAGTGATTGTCTGTTATATTTCATAACTGTCTATTTGTATTGATATTATTCATAATTCTCGTCTAGAATTCACATAAACGGATAGAATTTTAACTACTGACTGGGTCCAAGATTGCGATGATACAAATTTAAATTGAAGATGAGAACATTTTCATTGTTTTACAATTGTAACTAATTTCGAAAGATCAACTCAAAGTCAATTTCTTTCAATAGCCTTTTTTGGCAACAAGGTGTCCGAATTTTATTCTATTTGACAGCGAGGGCCCACATATATATTTTATATCTTTTATATGGAAATTGCATCATGCGCTCATTGCAGTTTCAGAGTGATGCACAATAAATATTCTGTGATGAATATGAGATTGGAGTTTATTTCCAAAAGGGTGCCGTGACTGAAAAAATGTTTAAAACGCTATCCTTTTGGATGTTACATTGAGCTGATAGAAATCATATTCAGAATACGTCATGCTCATGTTGACAATAGGTGATGCACAACGCTTTTGAAAACGCTTAGATCGATATCTGGACAGAAGTTACGATCTTGTTGTGGACGTCTATATAATCAACATGATAATATTAAGTACTTAAATTGCAAATTGCAATTCAGTTAATATTTGTATTACTATAGGATTTGGTTTTCTAGAATTTTTAGTTTCGCCTTAGAAATTGAAGAAAAATGCAATTCGATCAAATTTCTCAACCAGTATGCCAAAGAGTTCCGCATCGAGCTGTCACGAGTGTGTTTTTGTTGTTTCTGTACAAAAAAAATGACTCTTTTTTTATGATGCCCATGTTGACAGTAGGTCAACAAATACCTTTTCTCTAGGTTGTTGCATTTGCCATGAGATCACACAATTATTATTCAACCTATTTAAATAAATAAGCGCACAACGCCTGCTAACTAAGCGGCTGACAGCAACATGCTGCCGCGCGTTCCGCCTTTCTTGAAAATCACTTTAAAAATGCAGAAATATAAAAAAATTAGCAAATATATTATGACATCATGTTCTTCTCAATCCATTTTATAAGCCTTCATGACAGCGCCACGAATGCTACGGTAATACCTCAACATTCCAGCGTCATTGAAGTGGAAACCGTCAGACGAGAAAAGCCTGGTGTGATTGAGCGCAAAAGAGCGATGGCGCCAGAAATGCACGTTCGGCAAACCTTCAAGAAATTTGGCGAGCAGACGATTAGTGTCTTGTACATTCGCGTTGAAGTTCGGCTTCCAATTCGGCACAAACAAACGCGGAATAAGACTACACACGAGTACATGACGCACGCCGGGTATGCGCGCAATACGAAGCGCAAGATCGACAATGGAAAGCACGGTGGAGTCGGTAGTCGCGCGCCCGTCACACAGGTCGTTGGACCCGAGATCGAGAACCACAGCGTCTGGAGAGATTCCAGACGAGATCGAGCTGCGACGATGCGGAGAATACGCTGCCAGGCTGATCATGGCCAACATCGTACATGAAAGAGAGAACGGAAGATTTCTCGAGACTGAGGTTATCCCGCTTGGGATCGCGCGCGATGTACTGATTGAGACGGTTGATGTAACTGTGGCCGAGTACAAGAACAACGGGAGGTTCGCGATCGGATTCGGAAGAGCTGCACGACATGCTATCAGAAGACATTTTGGAATTCGTTGAAGCTTGGAGAAGATGCAAAGTAATAACGTATAATTCGATTTTTGTTAACTGCGATAATTTGAGAGATTTCAAGAGCAAAATGCAGCGTGATATCCCGTTCAATAAGTCCAGAGATCAGACTGATTTGTTTAGAAGAAAAGTGCAGTATTTATGGAAAACCTCCCATTAAATTAGCGACGGAGTACAAAGTCGATACGATTGGTTTAGACATTGCACCAATGCGGGAGCTTCGTCCCGATTACAATAGAATAAACCAATTAACTTTCTAAAGCTCGCCCGGAATGCCGGGGGCGAGGATGTGAAGGTTACGTAACAACGTGATTGGGTCAGACTTTGCGCCAATGAGAGAGCTCCGCCCCAATACAATGGAAGACAACCAATTAACTTTCGATAGCTCGCCCGGAATGCCGGGGGCGTAAGTGTGACAGTTACGTAACGACCATCTTACTACGCCAATGGCAAAATAGAAAGTGATGCTTTTGTTTAAAAACATGACTTGATGAATATGTCTCGTAATACATAGTAGTTGAAGTATGTTCAAGTGTTAAATTATTACTTAGTTTACGATGCCTATGTTAATATGAATAATGCATTTTAGTTGTTAATACTTGTAAAATTGTCTAGTAACTGTAATAAACCCTTCTTCAAATACTAGAATCATAGTCTTGAGAAAAGAGGATCGAGCGTCAAAATTGGTAACTGTTCTTATCAAATAATAATGATATTCAGCTTTCATATAGCGTTTATTACATCTCGGACGTCTCATTTACCATGCCACTAATATGTTATTTGATTTGATTTAATTATATTTATCCCCATATCAATATCAGTATCTCATGATACATTTTGATTCTATAATTAACACCAAAAAATGTAATAGTTCGTATAGGAGACAAAATAGATATAGTGAGAAGGAAACAAAACTGAACGTGAAAAAGATCAATAACTTATCTAAATGTAGGCCTATGTGAAAATGTCTATTTTGTAATGTAGTATACATGTAAGCATACTTGCATGTATAATCATTATATAGCATCCTGTCTCTATAGACTATGTAAATATAAATCATTGTAATGCATTACTGACAAGGATATTGTATTTATCAGAAAGTTATCAACATAATCTGGTCAGAAATGGTTTCATTTCCGAATTGTAAACTCCATACTGAATTGTATTACTGTTTTTTTATGAACATTTCAATAACAAACTCTTATTATACCATCGACCATAGTTTCCTTATTTAATCTTTTCCTTCTTTTTTTTCTTCTTCCTTTTATCATATCAATTTAATAGTGATTGTCTGTTATATTTCATAACTGTCTATTTGTATTGATATTATTCATAATTCTCGTCTAGAATTCACATAAACGGATAGAATTTTAACTACTGACTGGGTCCAAGATTGCGATGATACAAATTTAAATTGAAGATGAGAACATTTTCATTGTTTTACAATTGTAACTAATTTCGAAAGATCAACTCAAAGTCAATTTCTTTCAATAGCCTTTTTTGGCAACAAGGTGTCCGAATTTTATTCTATTTGACAGCGAGGGCCCACATATATATTTTATATCTTTTATATGGAAATTGCATCATGCGCTCATTGCAGTTTCAGAGTGATGCACAATAAATATTCTGTGATGAATATGAGATTGGAGTTTATTTCCAAAAGGGTGCCGTGACTGAAAAAATGTTTAAAACGCTATCCTTTTGGATGTTACATTGAGCTGATAGAAATCATATTCAGAATACGTCATGCTCATGTTGACAATAGGTGATGCACAACGCTTTTGAAAACGCTTAGATCGATATCTGGACAGAAGTTACGATCTTGTTGTGGACGTCTATATAATCAACATGATAATATTAAGTACTTAAATTGCAAATTGCAATTCAGTTAATATTTGTATTACTATAGGATTTGGTTTTCTAGAATTTTTAGTTTCGCCTTAGAAATTGAAGAAAAAATGCAATTCGATCAAATTTCTCAACCAGTATGCCAAAGAGTTCCGCATCGAGCTGTCACGAGTGTGTTTTTGTTGTTTCTGTACAGAAAAAATTGACTCTTTTTTTATGATGCCCATGTTGACAGTAGGTCAACAAATACCTTTTCTCTAGGTTGTTGCATTTGCCATGAGATCACACAATTATTATTCAACCTATTTAAATAAATAAGCGCACAACGCCTGCTAACTAAGCGGCTGACAGCAACATGCTGCCGCGCGTTCCGCCTTTCTTGAAAATCACTTTAAAAATGCAGAAATATTTAAAAAAATTAGCAAATATATTATGACATCATGTTCTTCTCAATCCATTTTATAAGCCTTCATGACAGCGCCACGAATGCTACGGTAATACCTCAACATTCCAGCGTCATTGAAGTGGAAACCGTCAGACGAGAAAAGCCTGGTGTGATTGAGCGCAAAAGAGCGATGGCGCCAGAAATGCACGTTCGGCAAACCTTCAAGAAATTTGGCGAGCAGACGATTAGTGTCTTGTACATTCGCGTTGAAGTTCGGCTTCCAATTCGGCACAAACAAACGCGGAATAAGACTACACACGAGTACATGACGCACGCCGGGTATGCGCGCAATACGAAGCGCAAGATCGACAATGGAAAGCACGGTGGATTCGGTAGTCGCGCGCCCGTCACACAGGTCGTTGGACCCGAGATCGAGAACCACAGCGTCTGGAGAGATTCCAGACGAGATCGAGCTGCGACGATGCGGAGAATACGCTGCCAGGCTGATCATGGCCAACATCGTACATGAAAGAGAGAACGGAAGATTTCTCGAGACTGAGGTTATCCCGCTTGGGATCGCGCGCGATGTACTGATTGAGACGGTTGATGTAACTGTGGCCGAGTACAAGAACAACGGGAGGTTCGCGATCGGATTCGGAAGAGCTGCACGACATGCTATCAGAAGACATTTTGGAATTCGTTGAAGCTTGGAGAAGATGCAAAGTAATAACGTATAATTCGATTTTTGTTAACTGCGATAATTTGAGAGATTTCAAGAGCAAAATGCAGCGTGATATCCCGTTCAATAAGTCCAGAGATCAGACTGATTTGTTTAGAAGAAAAGTGCAGTATTTATGGAAAACCTCCCATTAAATTAGCGACGGAGTACAAAGTCGATACGATTGGTTTAGACATTGCACCAATGCGGGAGCTTCGTCCCGATTACAATAGAATAAACCAATTAACTTTCTAAAGCTCGCCCGGAATGCCGGGGGCGAGGATGTGAAGGTTACGTAACAACGTGATTGGGTCAGACTTTGCGCCAATGAGAGAGCTCCGCCCCAATACAATGGAAGACAACCAATTAACTTTCGATAGCTCGCCCGGAATGCCGGGGGCGTAAGTGTGACAGTTACGTAACGACCATCTTACTACGCCAATGGCAAAATAGAAAGTGATGCTTTTGTTTAAAAACATGACTTGATGAATAGGTCTCGTAATACATAGTAGTTGAAGTATGTTCAAGTGTTAAATTATTACTTAGTTTACGATGCCTATGTTAATATATGTATTAATGAATAATGCATTTTAGTTGTTAATACTTGTAAAATTGTCTAGTAACTGTAATAAACCCTTCTTCAAATACTAGAATCATAGTCTTGAGAAAAGAGGATCGAGCGTCAAAATTGGTAACTGTTCTTATCAAATAATAATAATAATAATATTCAGCTTTCATATAGCGTTTATTACATCTCGGACGTCTCATTTACCATGCCACTAATATGTTATTTGATTTGATTTAATTATATTTATCCCCATATCAATATCAGTATCTCATGATACATTTTGATTCTATAATTAACACCAAAAATGTAATAGTTCGTATAGGAGACAAAATAGATATAGTGAGAAGGAAACAAAACTGAACGTGAAAAAGATCAATAACTTATCTAAATGTAGGCCTATGTGAAAATGTCTATTTTGTAATGTAGTATACATGTAAGCATACTTGCATGTATAATCATTATATAGCATCCTGTCTCTATAGACTATGTAAATATAAATCATTGTAATGCATTACTGACAAGGATATTGTATTTATCAGAAAGTTATCAACATAATCTGGTCAGAAATGGTTTCATTTCCGAATTGTAAACTCCATACTGAATTGTATTACTGTTTTTTTATGAACATTTCAAAAACAAACTCTTATTATACCATCGACCATAGTTTCCTTATTTAATCTTTTCCTTCTTTTTTTTCTTCTTCCTTTTATCATATCAATTTAATAGTGATTGTCTGTTATATTTCATAACTGTCTATTTGTATTGATATTATTCATAATTCTCGTCTAGAATTCACATAAACGGATAGAATTTTAACTACTGACTGGGTCCAAGATTGCGATGATACAAATTTAAATTGAAGATGAGAACATTTTCATTGTTTTACAATTGTAACTAATTTCGAAAGATCAACTCAAAGTCAATTTCTTTCAATAGCCTTTTTTGGCAACAAGGTGTCCGAATTTTATTCTATTTGACAGCGAGGGCCCACATATATATTTTATATCTTTTATATGGAAATTGCATCATGCGCTCATTGCAGTTTCAGAGTGATGCACAATAAATATTCTGTGATGAATATGAGATTGGAGTTTATTTCCAAAAGGGTGCCGTGACTGAAAAAATGTTTAAAACGCTATCCTTTTGGATGTTACATTGAGCTGATAGAAATCATATTCAGAATACGTCATGCTCATGTTGACAATAGGTGATGCACAACGCTTTTGAAAACGCTTAGATCGATATCTGGACAGAAGTTACGATCTTGTTGTGGACGTCTATATAATCAACATGATAATATTAAGTACTTAAATTGCAAATTGCAATTCAGTTAATATTTGTATTACTATAGGATTTGGTTTTCTAGAATTTTTAGTTTCGCCTTAGAAATTGAAGAAAAATGCAATTCGATCAAATTTCTCAACCAGTATGCCAAAGAGTTCCGCATCGAGCTGTCACGAGTGTGTTTTTGTTGTTTCTGTACAGAAAAAATGACTCTTTTTATGATGCCCATGTTGACAGTAGGTCAACAAATACCTTTTCTCTAGGTTGTTGCATTTGCCATGAGATCACACAATTATTATTCAACCTATTTAAATAAATAAGCGCACAACGCCTGATAACTAAGCGGCTGACAGCAACATGCTGCCGCGCGTTCCGCCTTTCTTGAAAATCACTTTAAAAATGCAGAAATATAAAAAAATTAGCAAATATATTATGACATCATGTTCTTCTCAATCCATTTTATAAGCCTTCATGACAGCGCCACGAATGCTACGGTAATACCTCAACATTCCAGCGTCATTGAAGTGGAAACCGTCAGACGAGAAAAGCCTGGTGTGATTGAGCGCAAAAGAGCGATGGCGCCAGAAATGCACGTTCGGCAAACCTTCAAGAAATTTGGCGAGCAGACGGTTAGTGTCTTGTACATTCGCGTTGAAGTTCGGCTTCCAATTCGGCACAAACAAACGCGGAATAAGACTACACACGAGTACATGACGCACGCCGGGTATGCGCGCAATACGAAGCGCAAGATCGACAATGGAAAGCACGGTGGATTCGGTAGTCGCGCGCCCGTCACACAGGTCGTTGGACCCGAGATCGAGAACCACAGCGTCTGGAGAGATTCCAGACGAGATCGAGCTGCGACGATGCGGAGAATACGCTGCCAGGCTGATCATGGCCAACATCGTACATGAAAGAGAGAACGGAAGATTTCTCGAGACTGAGGTTATCCCGCTTGGGATCGCGCGCGATGTACTGATTGAGACGGTTGATGTAACTGTGGCCGAGTACAAGAACAACGGGAGGTTCGCGATCGGATTCGGAAGAGCTGCACGACATGCTATCAGAAGACATTTTGGAATTCGTTGAAGCTTGGAGAAGATGCAAAGTAATAACGTATAATTCGATTTTTGTTAACTGCGATAATTTGAGAGATTTCAAGAGCAAAATGCAGCGTGATATCCCGTTCAATAAGTCCAGAGATCAGACTGATTTGTTTAGAAGAAAAGTGCAGTATTTATGGAAAACCTCCCATTAAATTAGCGACGGAGTACAAAGTCGATACGATTGGTTTAGACATTGCACCAATGCGGGAGCTTCGTCCCGATTACAATAGAATAAACCAATTAACTTTCTAAAGCTCGCCCGGAATGCCGGGGGCGAGGATGTGAAGGTTACGTAACAACGTGATTGGGTCAGACTTTGCGCCAATGAGAGAGCTCCGCCCCAATACAATGGAAGACAACCAATTAACTTTCGATAGCTCGCCCGGAATGCCGGGGCGTAAGTGTGACAGTTACGTAACGACCATCTTACTACGCCAATGGCAAAATAGAAAGTGATGCTTTTGTTTAAAAACATGACTTGATGAATAGGTCTCGTAATACATAGTAGTTGAAGTATGTTCAAGTGTTAAATTATTACTTAGTTTACGATGCCTATGTTAATATATGTATTAATGAATAATGCATTTTAGTTGTTAATACTTGTAAAATTGTCTAGTAACTGTAATAAACCCTTCTTCAAATACTAGAATCATAGTCTTGAGAAAAGAGGATCGAGCGTCAAAATTGGTAACTGTTCTTATCAAATAATAATAATAATAATATTCAGCTTTCATATAGCGTTTATTACATCTCGGACGTCTCATTTACCATGCCACTAATATGTTATTTGATTTGATTTAATTATATTTATCCCCATATCAATATCAGTATCTCATGATACATTTTGATTCTATAATTAACACCAAAAATGTAATAGTTCGTATAGGAGACAAAATAGATATAGTGAGAAGGAAACAAAACTGAACGTGAAAAAGATCAATAACTTATCTAAATGTAGGCCTATGTGAAAATGTCTATTTTGTAATGTAGTATACATGTAAGCATACTTGCATGTATAATCATTATATAGCATCCTGTCTCTATAGACTATGTAAATATAAATCATTGTAATGCATTACTGACAAGGATATTGTATTTATCAGAAAGTTATCAACATAATCTGGTCAGAAATGGTTTCATTTCCGAATTGTAAACTCCATACTGAATTGTATTACTGTTTTTTTAATGAACATTTCAATAACAAACTCTTATTATACCATCGACCATAGTTTCCTTATTTAATCTTTTCCTTCTTTTTTTTTCTTCTTCCTTTTATCATATCAATTTAATAGTGATTGTCTGTTATATTTCATAACTGTCTATTTGTATTGATATTATTCATAATTCTCGTCTAGAATTCACATAAACGGATAGAATTTTAACTACTGACTGGGTCCAAGATTGCGATGATACAAATTTAAATTGAAGATGAGAACATTTTCATTGTTTTACAATTGTAACTAATTTCGAAAGATCAACTCAAAGTCAATTTCTTTCAATAGCCTTTTTTGGCAACAAGGTGTCCGAATTTTATTCTATTTGACAGCGAGGGCCCACATATATATTTTATATCTTTTATATGGAAATTGCATCATGCGCTCATTGCAGTTTCAGAGTGATGCACAATAAATATTCTGTGATGAATATGAGATTGGAGTTTATTTCCAAAAGGGTGCCGTGACTGAAAAAATGTTTAAAACGCTATCCTTTTGGATGTTACATTGAATTGATAGAAATCATATTCAGAATACGTCATGCTCATGTTGACAATAGGTGATGCACAACGCTTTTGAAAACGCTTAGATCGATATCTGGACAGAAGTTACGATCTTGTTGTGGACGTCTATATAATCAACATGATAATATTAAGTACTTAAATTGCAAATTGCAATTCAGTTAATATTTGTATTACTATAGGATTTGGTTTTCTTTGTTTCGCCTTAGAAATTGAAGAAAAATGCAATTCGATCAAATTTCTCAACCAGTATGCCAAAGAGTTCCGCATCGAGCTGTCGCGAGTGTGTTTTTGTTGTTTCTGTACAGAAAAAATGACTCTTTTTATGATGCCCATGTTGACAGTAGGTCAACAAATACCTTTCTCTAGGTTGTTGCATTTGCCATGAGATCACACAATTATTATTCAACCTATTTAAATAAATAAGCGCACAACGCCTGATAACTAAGCGGCTGACAACAACATGCTGCCGCGCGTCCCGTCTTTCTTGAAAATCACTTTAAAAATGCAGAAATATAAAAAAAAATTAGCAAATATATTATGACATCATGTTCTTCTCAATCCATTTTATAAGCCTTCATGACAGCGCCACGAATGCTACGGTAATACCTCAACATTCCAGCGTCATTGAAGTGGAAACCGTCAGACGAGAAAAGCCTGGTGTGATTGAGCGCAAAAGAGCGATGGCGCCAGAAATGCACGTTCGGCAAACCTTCAAGAAATTTGGCGAGCAGACGGTTAGTGTCTTGTACATTCGCGTTGAAGTTCGGCTTCCAATTCGGCACAAACAAACGCGGAATAAGACTACACACGAGTACATGACGCACGCCGGGTATGCGCGCAATACGAAGCGCAAGATCGACAATGGAAAGCACGGTGGATTCGGTAGTCGCGCGCCCGTCACACAGGTCGTTGGACCCGAGATCGAGAACCACAGCGTCTGGAGAGATTCCAGACGAGATCGAGCTGCGACGATGCGGAGAATACGCTGCCAGGCTGATCATGGCCAACATCGTACATGAAAGAGAGAACGGAAGATTTCTCGAGACTGAGGTTATCCCGCTTGGGATCGCGCGCGATGTACTGATTGAGACGGCTGATGTAACTGTGGCCGAGTACAAGAACAACGGGAGGTTCGCGATCGGATTCGGAAGAGCTGCACGACATGCTATCAGAAGACATTTTGGAATTCGTTGAAGCTTGGAGAAGATGCAAAGTAATAACGTATAATTCGATTTTTGTTAACTGCGATAATTTGAGAGATTTCAAGAGCAAAATGCAGCGTGATATCCCGTTCAATAAGTCCAGAGATCAGACTGATTTGTTTAGAAGAAAAGTGCAGTATTTATGGAAAACCTCCCCATTAAATTAGCGACGGAGTACAAAGTCGATACGATTGGTTTAGACATTGCACCAATGCGGGAGCTTCGTCCCGATTACAATAGAATAAACCAATTAACTTTCTAAAGCTCGCCCGGAATGCCGGGGGCGAGGATGTGAAGGTTACGTAACAACGTGATTGGGTCAGACTTTGCGCCAATGAGAGAGCTCCGCCCCAATACAATGGAAGACAACCAATTAACTTTCGATAGCTCGCCCGGAATGCCGGGGCGTAAGTGTGACAGTTACGTAACGACCATCTTACTACGCCAATGGCAAAATAGAAAGTGATGCTTTTGTTTAAAAACATGACTTGATGAATAGGTCTCGTAATACATAGTAGTTGAAGTATGTTCAAGTGTTAAATTATTACTTAGTTTACGATGCCTATGTTATATATGAATAATGCATTTTAGTTGTTAATACTTGTAAAATTGTCTAGTAACTGTAATAAACCCTTCTTCAAATACTAGAATCATAGTCTTGAGAAAAGAGGATCGAGCGTCAAAATTGGTAACTGTTCTTATCAAATAATAATAATATTCAGCTTTCATATAGCGTTTATTACATCTCGGACGTCTCATTTACCATGCCACTAATATGTTATTTGATTTGATTTAATTATATTTATCCCCATATCAATATCAGTATCTCATGATACATTTTGATTCTATAATTAACACCAAAAAATGTAATAGTTCGTATAGGAGACAAAATAGATATAGTGAGAAGGAAACAAAACTGAACGTGAAAAAGATCAATAACTTATCTAAATGTAGGCCTATGTGAAAATGTCTATTTTGTAATGTAGTATACATGTAAGCATACTTGCATGTATAATCATTATATAGCATCCTGTCTCTATAGACTATGTAAATATAAATCATTGTAATGCATTACTGACAAGGATATTGTATTTATCAGAAAGTTATCAACATAATCTGGTCAGAAATGGTTTCATTTCCGAATTGTAAACTCCATACTGAATTGTATTACTGTTTTTTTATGAACATTTCAAAAACAAACTCTTATATACCATCGACCATAGTTTCCTTCTTTAATCTTTTCCTTCTTTTTTTCTTCTTCCTTTTATCATATCAATTTAATAGTGATTGTCTGTTATATTTCATAACTGTCTATTTGTATTGATATTATTCATAATTCTCGTCTAGAATTCACATAAACGGATAGAATTTTAACTACTGACTGGGTCCAAGATTGCGATGATACAAATTTAAATTGAAGATGAGAACATTTTCATTGTTTTACAATTGTAACTAATTTCGAAAGATCAACTCAAAGTCAATTTCTTTCAATAGCCTTTTTTGGCAACAAGGTGTCCGAATTTTATTCTATTTGACAGCGAGGGCCCACATATATATTTTATATCTTTTATATGGAAATTGCATCATGCGCTCATTGCAGTTTCAGAGTGATGCACAATAAATATTCTGTGATGAATATGAGATTGGAGTTTATTTCCAAAAGGGTGCCGTGACTGAAAAAATGTTTAAAACGCTATCCTTTTGGATGTTACATTGAGCTGATAGAAATCATATTCAGAATACGTCATGCTCATGTTGACAATAGGTGATGCACAACGCTTTTGAAAACGCTTAGATCGATATCTGGACAGAAGTTACGATCTTGTTGTGGACGTCTATATAATCAACATGATAATATTAAGTACTTAAATTGCAAATTGCAATTCAGTTAATATTTGTATTACTATAGGATTTGGTTTTCTTTGTTTCGCCTTAGAAATTGAAGAAAAAATGCAATTCGATCAAATTTCTCAACCAGTATGCCAAAGAGTTCCGCATCGAGCTGTCACGAGTGTGTTTTTGTTGTTTCTGTACAGAAAAATTTGACTCTTTTTATGATGCCCATGTTGACAGTAGGTCAACAAATACCTTTCTCTAGGTTGTTGCATTTGCCATGAGATCACACAATTATTATTCAACCTATTTAAATAAATAAGCGCACAACGCCTGATAACTAAGCGGCTGACAGCAACATGCTGCCGCGCGTTCCGCCTTTCTTGAAAATCACTTTAAAAATGCAGAAATATTTAAAAAATTAGCAAATATATTATGACATCATGTTCTTCTCAATCCATTTTATAAGCCTTCATGACAGCGCCACGAATGCTACGGTAATACCTCAACATTCCAGCGTCATTGAAGTGGAAACCGTCAGACGAGAAAAGCCTGGTGTGATTGAGCGCAAAAGAGCGATGGCGCCAGAAATGCACGTTCGGCAAACCTTCAAGAAATTTGGCGAGCAGACGGTTAGTGTCTTGTACATTCGCGTTGAAGTTCGGCTTCCAATTCGGCACAAACAAACGCGGAATAAGACTACACACGAGTACATGACGCACGCCGGGTATGCGCGCAATACGAAGCGCAAGATCGACAATGGAAAGCACGGTGGATTCGGTAGTCGCGCGCCCGTCACACAGGTCGTTGGACCCGAGATCGAGAACCACAGCGTCTGGAGAGATTCCAGACGAGATCGAGCTGCGACGATGCGGAGAATACGCTGCCAGGCTGATCATGGCCAACATCGTACATGAAAGAGAGAACGGAAGATTTCTCGAGACTGAGGTTATCCCGCTTGGGATCGCGCGCGATGTACTGATTGAGACGGTTGATGTAACTGTGGCCGAGTACAAGAACAACGGGAGGTTCGCGATCGGATTCGGAAGAGCTGCACGACATGCTATCAGAAGACATTTTGGAATTCGTTGAAGCTTGGAGAAGATGCAAAGTAATAACGTATAATTCGATTTTTGTTAACTGCGATAATTTGAGAGATTTCAAGAGCAAAATGCAGCGTGATATCCCGTTCAATAAGTCCAGAGATCAGACTGATTTGTTTAGAAGAAAAGTGCAGTATTTATGGAAAACCTCCCATTAAATTAGCGACGGAGTACAAAGTCGATACGATTGGTTTAGACATTGCACCAATGCGGGAGCTTCGTCCCGATTACAATAGAATAAACCAATTAACTTTCTAAAGCTCGCCCGGAATGCCGGGGGCGAGGATGTGAAGGTTACGTAACAACGTGATTGGGTCAGACTTTGCGCCAATGAGAGAGCTCCGCCCCAATACAATGGAAGACAACCAATTAACTTTCGATAGCTCGCCCGGAATGCCGGGGGCGTAAGTGTGACAGTTACGTAACGACCATCTTACTACGCCAATGGCAAAATAGAAAGTGATGCTTTTGTTTAAAAACATGACTTGATGAATAGGTCTCGTAATACATAGTAGTTGAAGTATGTTCAAGTGTTAAATTATTACTTAGTTTACGATGCCTATGTTAATATGAATAATGCATTTTAGTTGTTAATACTTGTAAAATTGTCTAGTAACTGTAATAAACCCTTCTTCAAATACTAGAATCATAGTCTTGAGAAAAGAGGATCGAGCGTCAAAATTGGTAACTGTTCTTATCATAATAATAATAATAATAATATTCAGCTTTCATATAGCGTTTATTACATCTCGGACGTCTCATTTACCATGCCACTAATATGTTATTTGATTTGATTTAATTATATTTATCCCCATATCAATATCAGTATCTCATGATACATTTTGATTCTATAATTAACACCAAAAATGTAATAGTTCGTATAGGAGACAAAATAGATATAGTGAGAAGGAAACAAAACTGAACGTGAAAAAGATCAATAACTTATCTAAATGTAGGCCTATGTGAAAATGTCTATTTTGTAATGTAGTATACATGTAAGCATACTTGCATGTATAATCATTATATAGCATCCTGTCTCTATAGACTATGTAAATATAAATCATTGTAATGCATTACTGACAAGGATATTGTATTTATCAGAAAGTTATCAACATAATCTGGTCAGAAATGGTTTCATTTCCGAATTGTAAACTCCATACTGAATTGTATTACTGTTTTTTAATGAACATTTCAATAACAAACTCTTATTATACCATCGACCATAGTTTCCTTATTTAATCTTTTCCTTCTTTTTTTTTCTTCTTCCTTTTATCATATCAATTTAATAGTGATTGTCTGTTATATTTCATAACTGTCTATTTGTATTGATATTATTCATAATTCTCGTCTAGAATTCACATAAACGGATAGAATTTTAACTACTGACTGGGTCCAAGATTGCGATGATACAAATTTAAATTGAAGATGAGAACATTTTCATTGTTTTACAATTGTAACTAATTTCGAAAGATCAACTCAAAGTCAATTTCTTTCAATAGCCTTTTTTGGCAACAAGGTGTCCGAATTTTATTCTATTTGACAGCGAGGGCCCACATATATATTTTATATCTTTTATATGGAAATTGCATCATGCGCTCATTGCAGTTTCAGAGTGATGCACAATAAATATTCTGTGATGAATATGAGATTGGAGTTTATTTCCAAAAGGGTGCCGTGACTGAAAAAATGTTTAAAACGCTATCCTTTTGGATGTTACATTGAGCTGATAGAAATCATATTCAGAATACGTCATGCTCATGTTGACAATAGGTGATGCACAACGCTTTTGAAAACGCTTAGATCGATATCTGGACAGAAGTTACGATCTTGTTGTGGACGTCTATATAATCAACATGATAATATTAAGTACTTAAATTGCAATTCAGTTAATATTTTTTTTACTATAGGATTTGGTTTTTAGAATTTTTAGTTTCGCCTTAGAAATTGAAGAAAAATGCAATTCGATCAAATTTCTCAACCAGTATGCCAAAGAGTTCCGCATCGAGCTGTCACGAGTGTGTTTTTGTTGTTTCTGTACAGAAAAAAATGACTCTTTTTTTATGATGCCCATGTTGACAGTAGGTCAACAAATACCTTTTCTCTAGGTTGTTGCATTTGCCATGAGATCACACAATTATTATTCAACCTATTTAAATAAATAAGCGCACAACGCCTGATAACTAAGCGGCTGACAGCAACATGCTGCCGCGCGTTCCGCCTTTCTTGAAAATCACTTTAAAAATGCAGAAATATAAAAAAATTAGCAAATATATTATGACATCATGTTCTTCTCAATCCATTTTATAAGCCTTCATGACAGCGCCACGAATGCTACGGTAATACCTCAACATTCCAGCGTCATTGAAGTGGAAACCGTCAGACGAGAAAAGCCTGGTGTGATTGAGCGCAAAAGAGCGATGGCGCCAGAAATGCACGTTCGGCAAACCTTCAAGAAATTTGGCGAGCAGACGGTTAGTGTCTTGTACATTCGCGTTGAAGTTCGGCTTCCAATTCGGCACAAACAAACGCGGAATAAGACTACACACGAGTACATGACGCACGCCGGGTATGCGCGCAATACGAAGCGCAAGATCGACAATGGAAAGCACGGTGGATTCGGTAGTCGCGCGCCCGTCACACAGGTCGTTGGACCCGAGATCGAGAACCACAGCGTCTGGAGAGATTCCAGACGAGATCGAGCTGCGACGATGCGGAGAATACGCTGCCAGGCTGATCATGGCCAACATCGTACATGAAAGAGAGAACGGAAGATTTCTCGAGACTGAGGTTATCCCGCTTGGGATCGCGCGCGATGTACTGATTGAGACGGCTGATGTAACTGTGGCCGAGTACAAGAACAACGGGAGGTTCGCGATCGGATTCGGAAGAGCTGCACGACATGCTATCAGAAGACATTTTGGAATTCGTTGAAGCTTGGAGAAGATGCAAAGTAATAACGTATAATTCGATTTTTGTTAACTGCGATAATTTGAGAGATTTCAAGAGCAAAATGCAGCGTGATATCCCGTTCAATAAGTCCAGAGATCAGACTGATTTGTTTAGAAGAAAAGTGCAGTATTTATGGAAAACCTCCCATTAAATTAGCGACGGAGTACAAAGTCGATACGATTGGTTTAGACATTGCACCAATGCGGGAGCTTCGTCCCGATTACAATAGAATAAACCAATTAACTTTCTAAAGCTCGCCCGGAATGCCGGGGGCGAGGATGTGAAGGTTACGTAACAACGTGATTGGGTCAGACTTTGCGCCAATGAGAGAGCTCCGCCCCAATACAATGGAAGACAACCAATTAACTTTCGATAGCTCGCCCGGAATGCCGGGGGCGTAAGTGTGACAGTTACGTAACGACCATCTTACTACGCCAATGGCAAAATAGAAAGTGATGCTTTTGTTTAAAAACATGACTTGATGAATAGGTCTCGTAATACATAGTAGTTGAAGTATGTTCAAGTGTTAAATTATTACTTAGTTTACGATGCCTATGTTAATATATGTATTAATGAATAATGCATTTTAGTTGTTAATACTTGTAAAATTGTCTAGTAACTGTAATAAACCCTTCTTCAAATACTAGAATCATAGTCTTGAGAAAAGAGGATCGAGCGTCAAAATTGGTAACTGTTCTTATCAAATAATAATAATAATAATAATATTCAGCTTTCATATAGCGTTTATTACATCTCGGACGTCTCATTTACCATGCCACTAATATGTTATTTGATTTGATTTAATTATATTTATCCCCATATCAATATCAGTATCTCATGATACATTTTGATTCTATAATTAACACCAAAAATGTAATAGTTCGTATAGGAGACAAAATAGATATAGTGAGAAGGAAACAAAACTGAACGTGAAAAGAGATCAATAACTTATCTAAATGTAGGCCTATGTGAAAATGTCTATTTTGTAATGTAGTATACATGTAAGCATACTTGCATGTATAATCATTATATAGCATCCTGTCTCTATAGACTATGTAAATATAAATCATTGTAATGCATTACTGACAAGGATATTGTATTTATCAGAAAGTTATCAACATAATCTGGTCAGAAATGGTTTCATTTCCGAATTGTAAACTCCATACTGAATTGTATTACTGTTTTTTTATGAACATTTCAATAACAAACTCTTATTATACCATCGACCATAGTTTCCTTCTTTAATCTTTTCCTTCTCTTTTTTTTCTTCTTCCTTTTATCATATCAATTTAATAGTGATTGTCTGTTATATTTCATAACTGTCTATTTGTATTGATATTATTCATAATTCTCGTCTAGAATTCACATAAACGGATAGAATTTTAACTACTGACTGGGTCCAAGATTGCGATGATACAAATTTAAATTGAAGATGAGAACATTTTCATTGTTTTACAATTGTAACTAATTTCGAAAGATCAACTCAAAGTCAATTTCTTTCAATAGCCTTTTTTGGCAACAAGGTGTCCGAATTTTATTCTATTTGACAGCGAGGGCCCACATATATATTTTATATCTTTTATATGGAAATTGCATCATGCGCTCATTGCAGTTTCAGAGTGATGCACAATAAATATTCTGTGATGAATATGAGATTGGAGTTTATTTCCAAAAGGGTGCCGTGACTGAAAAAATGTTTAAAACGCTATCCTTTTGGATGTTACATTGAGCTGATAGAAATCATATTCAGAATACGTCATGCTCATGTTGACAATAGGTGATGCACAACGCTTTTGAAAACGCTTAGATCGATATCTGGACAGAAGTTACGATCTTGTTGTGGACGTCTATATAATCAACATGATAATATTAAGTACTTAAATTGCAATTCAGTTAATATTTTTATTACTATAGGATTTGGTTTTCTAGAATTTTTAGTTTCGCCTTAGAAATTGAAGAAAAAATGCAATTCGATCAAATTTCTCAACCAGTATGCCAAAGAGTTCCGCATCGAGCTGTCACGAGTGTGTTTTTGTTGTTTCTGTACAGAAAAATTGACTCTTTTTATGATGCCCATGTTGACAGTAGGTCAACAAATACCTTTTCTCTAGGTTGTTGCATTTGCCATGAGATCACACAATTATTATTCAACCTATTTAAATAAATAAGCGCACAACGCCTGCTAACTAAGCGGCTGACAGCAACATGCTGCCGCGCGTTCCGCCTTTCTTGAAAATCACTTTAAAAATGCAGAAATATTTAAAAAAATTAGCAAATATATTATGACATCATGTTCTTCTCAATCCATTTTATAAGCCTTCATGACAGCGCCACGAATGCTACGGTAATACCTCAACATTCCAGCGTCATTGAAGTGGAAACCGTCAGACGAGAAAAGCCTGGTGTGATTGAGCGCAAAAGAGCGATGGCGCCAGAAATGCACGTTCGGCAAACCTTCAAGAAATTTGGCGAGCAGACGGTTAGTGTCTTGTACATTCGCGTTGAAGTTCGGCTTCCAATTCGGCACAAACAAACGCGGAATAAGACTACACACGAGTACATGACGCACGCCGGGTATGCGCGCAATACGAAGCGCAAGATCGACAATGGAAAGCACGGTGGATTCGGTAGTCGCGCGCCCGTCACACAGGTCGTTGGACCCGAGATCGAGAACCACAGCGTCTGGAGAGATTCCAGACGAGATCGAGCTGCGACGATGCGGAGAATACGCTGCCAGGCTGATCATGGCCAACATCGTACATGAAAGAGAGAACGGAAGATTTCTCGAGACTGAGGTTATCCCGCTTGGGATCGCGCGCGATGTACTGATTGAGACGGTTGATGTAACTGTGGCCGAGTACAAGAACAACGGGAGGTTCGCGATCGGATTCGGAAGAGCTGCACGACATGCTATCAGAAGACATTTTGGAATTCGTTGAAGCTTGGAGAAGATGCAAAGTAATAACGTATAATTCGATTTTTGTTAACTGCGATAATTTGAGAGATTTCAAGAGCAAAATGCAGCGTGATATCCCGTTCAATAAGTCCAGAGATCAGACTGATTTGTTTAGAAGAAAAGTGCAGTATTTATGGAAAACCTCCCATTAAATTAGCGACGGAGTACAAAGTCGATACGATTGGTTTAGACATTGCACCAATGCGGGAGCTTCGTCCCGATTACAATAGAATAAACCAATTAACTTTCTAAAGCTCGCCCGGAATGCCGGGGGCGAGGATGTGAAGGTTACGTAACAACGTGATTGGGTCAGACTTTGCGCCAATGAGAGAGCTCCGCCCCAATACAATGGAAGACAACCAATTAACTTTCGATAGCTCGCCCGGAATGCCGGGGCGTAAGTGTGACAGTTACGTAACGACCATCTTACTACGCCAATGGCAAAATAGAAAGTGATGCTTTTGTTTAAAAACATGACTTGATGAATAGGTCTCGTAATACATAGTAGTTGAAGTATGTTCAAGTGTTAAATTATTACTTAGTTTACGATGCCTATGTTAATATATGTATTAATGAATAATGCATTTTAGTTGTTAATACTTGTAAAATTGTCTAGTAACTGTAATAAACCCTTCTTCAAATACTAGAATCATAGTCTTGAGAAAAGAGGATCGAGCGTCAAAATTGGTAACTGTTCTTATCAAATAATAATGATATTCAGCTTTCATATAGCGTTTATTACATCTCGGACGTCTCATTTACCATGCCACTAATATGTTATTTGATTTGATTTAATTATATTTATCCCCATATCAATATCAGTATCTCATGATACATTTTGATTCTATAATTAACACCAAAAATGTAATAGTTCGTATAGGAGACAAAATAGATATAGTGAGAAGGAAACAAAATTGAACGTGAAAAGAGATCAATAACTTATCTAAATGTAGGCCTATGTGAAAATGTCTATTTTGTAATGTAGTATACATGGAAGCATACTTGCATGTATAATCATTATATAGCATCCTGTTTCATTGGTTTCATTTCCGAATTGTAAACTCCATACTGAATTGTATTACAGTTTATTATGATCATTTCAATAACAAACTCTTATTATACCATCGACCATAGTTTCCTTCTTTAATCTTTTCCTTCTCTTTTTTTTCTTCTTCCTTTTATCATATCAATTTAATAGTGATTGTCTGTTATATTTCATAACTGTCTATTTGTATTGATATTATTCATAATTCTCGTCTAGAATTCACATAAACGGATAGAATTTTAACTACTGACTGGGTCCAAGATTGCGATGATACAAATTTAAATTGAAGATGAGAACATTTTCATTGTTTTACAATTGTAACTAATTTCGAAAGATCAACTCAAAGTCAATTTCTTTCAATAGCCTTTTTTGGCAACAAGGTGTCCGAATTTTATTCTATTTGACAGCGAGGGCCCACATATATATTTTATATCTTTTATATGGAAATTGCATCATGCGCTCATTGCAGTTTCAGAGTGATGCACAATAAATATTCTGTGATGAATATGGGATTGGAGTTTATTTCCAAAAGGGTGCCGTGACTGAAAAAATGTTTAAAACGCTGTACTTTTGGATGTTACATTGAATTGATAGAAATCATATTCAGAATACGTCATGCTCATGTTGACAATAGGTGATGCACAACGCTTTTGAAAACGCTTAGATCGATATCTGGATAGAAGTTACGATCTTGTTGTGGACGTCTATATAATCAACATGATAATATTAAGTACTTAAATTGCAAATTGCAATTCAGTTAATATTTGTATTACTATAGGATTTGGTTTTCTTTGTTTCGCCTTAGAAATTGAAGAAAAAATGCAATTCGATCAAATTTCTCAACCAGTATGCTAAAGAGTTCCGCATCGAGCTGTCGCGAGTTTGTTTTTGTTGTTTCTGTACAGAAAGATTTGACTCATTTTTTGATGCCCATGTTGACAGCAGGTCAACAAATACCTTTCTCTAGGTTGTTGCATTTGCCATGAGATCACACAATTATTATTCAACCTATTTAAATAAATAAGCGCACAACGCCTGATAACTAAGCGGCTGACAACAACATGCTGCCGCGCGTTCCGTCTTTCTTGAAAATCACTTTAAAAATGCAGAAATATAAAAAAATAGCAAATATATTATGACATCATGTTCTTCTCAATCCATTTTATAAGCCTTCATGACAGCGCCACGAATGCTACGGTAATACCTCAACATTCCAGCGTCATTGAAGTGGAAACCGTCAGACGAGAAAAGCCTGGTGTGATTGAGCGCAAAAGAGCGATGGCGCCAGAAATGCACGTTCGGCAAACCTTCAAGAAATTTGGCGAGCAGACGGTTAGTGTCTTGTACATTCGCGTTGAAGTTCGGCTTCCAATTCGGCACAAACAAACGCGGAATAAGACTACACACGAGTACATGACGCACGCCGGGTATGCGCGCAATACGAAGCGCAAGATCGACAATGGAAAGCACGGTGGATTCGGTAGTCGCGCGCCCGTCACACAGGTCGTTGGACCCGAGATCGAGAACCACAGCGTCTGGAGAGAGATTCCAGACGAGATCGAGCTGCGACGATGCGGAGAATACGCTGCCAGGCTGATCATGGCCAACATCGTACATGAAAGAGAGAACGGAAGATTTCTCGAGACTGAGGTTATCCCGCTTGGGATCGCGCGCGATGTACTGATTGAGACGGCTGATGTAACTGTGGCCGAGTACAAGAACAACGGGAGGTTCGCGATCGGATTCGGAAGAGCTGCACGACATGCTATCAGAAGACATTTTGGAATTCGTTGAAGCTTGGAGAAGATGCAAAGTAATAACGTATAATTCGATTTTTGTTAACTGCGATAATTTGAGAGATTTCAAGAGCAAAATGCAGCGTGATATCCCGTTCAATAAGTCCAGAGATCAGACTGATTTGTTTAGAAGAAAAGTGCAGTATTTATGGAAAACCTCCCATTAAATTAGCGACGGAGTACAAAGTCGATACGATTGGTTTAGACATTGCACCAATGCGGGAGCTTCGTCCCGATTACAATAGAATAAACCAATTAACTTTCTAAAGCTCGCCCGGAATGCCGGGGGCGAGGATGTGAAGGTTACGTAACAACGTGATTGGGTCAGACTTTGCGCCAATGAGAGAGCTCCGCCCCAATACAATGGAAGACAACCAATTAACTTTCGATAGCTCGCCCGGAATGCCGGGGCGTAAGTGTGACAGTTACGTAACGACCATCTTACTACGCCAATGGCAAAATAGAAAGTGATGCTTTTGTTTAAAAACATGACTTGATGAATAGGTCTCGTAATACATAGTAGTTGAAGTATGTTCAAGTGTTAAATTATTACTTAGTTTACGATGCCTATGTTAATATATGTATTAATGAATAATGCATTTTAGTTGTTAATACTTGTAAAATTGTCTAGTAACTGTAATAAACCCTTCTTCAAATACTAGAATCATAGTCTTGAGAAAAGAGGATCGAGCGTCAAAATTGGTAACTGTTCTTATCAAATAATAATAATAATAATAATATTCAGCTTTCATATAGCGTTTATTACATCTCGGACGTCTCATTTACCATGCCACTAATATGTTATTTGATTTGATTTAATTATATTTATCCCCATATCAATATCAGTATCTCATGATACATTTTGATTCTATAATTAACACCAAAAAATGTAATAGTTCGTATAGGAGACAAAATAGATATAGTGAGAAGGAAACAAAACTGAACGTGAAAAAAGATCAATAACTTATCTAAATGTAGGCCTATGTGAAAATGTCTATTTTGTAATGTAGTATACATGTAAGCATACTTGCATGTATAATCATTATATAGCATCCTGTCTCTATAGACTATGTAAATATAAATCATTGTAATGCATTACTGACAAGGATATTGTATTTATCAGAAAGTTATCAACATAATCTGGTCAGAAATGGTTTCATTTCCGAATTGTAAACTCCATACTGAATTGTATTACTGTTTTTTTATGAACATTTCAAAAACAAACTCTTATTATACCATCGACCATAGTTTCCTTATTTAATCTTTTCCTTCTTTTTTTTCTTCTTCCTTTTATCATATCAATTTAATAGTGATTGTCTGTTATATTTCATAACTGTCTATTTGTATTGATATTATTCATAATTCTCGTCTAGAATTCACATAAACGGATAGAATTTTAACTACTGACTGGGTCCAAGATTGCGATGATACAAATTTAAATTGAAGATGAGAACATTTTCATTGTTTTACAATTGTAACTAATTTCGAAAGATCAACTCAAAGTCAATTTCTTTCAATAGCCTTTTTTGGCAACAAGGTGTCCGAATTTTATTCTATTTGACAGCGAGGGCCCACATATATATTTTATATCTTTTATATGGAAATTGCATCATGCGCTCATTGCAGTTTCAGAGTGATGCACAATAAATATTCTGTGATGAATATGGGATTGGAGTTTATTTCCAAAAGGGTGCCGTGACTGAAAAAATGTTTAAAACGCTGTACTTTTGGATGTTACATTGAATTGATAGAAATCATATTCAGAATACGTCATGCTCATGTTGACAATAGGTGATGCACAACGCTTTTGAAAACGCTTAGATCGATATCTGGACAGAAGTTACGATCTTGTTGTGGACGTCTATATAATCAACATGATAATATTAAGTACTTAAATTGATAAATTGCAATTCAGTTAATATTTGTATTTCTATAGGATTTGGTTTTCTTTGTTTCGCCTTAGAAATTAAAGAAAAAATGCAATTCATTCAAATTTCTCAACAAGTATGCTAAGGAGTTCCGCATCGAGCTGTCGCGAGCGTTTTTTGTTGTTTCTGTCCAGAAAAATTTGAATCATTTTTATGATGCCCATGTTGACAGCAGGTCAACAAATACCTTTTCTCTAGGTTGTTGCATTTGCCATGAGATCACACAATTATTATTCAACCTATTTAAATAAATAAGCGCACAACGCCTGATAACTAAGCGGCTGACAGCAACATGCTGCCGCGTGTTCCGCCTTTCTTGAAAATCACTTTAAAAATGCAGAAATATAAAAAAAAATTAGCAAATATATTATGACATCATGTTCTTCTCAATCCATTTTATAAGCCTTCATGACAGCGCCACGAATGCTACGGTAATACCTCAACATTCCAGCGTCATTGAAGTGGAAACCGTCAGACGAGAAAAGCCTAGTGTGATTGAGCGCAAAAGAGCGATGGCGCCAGAAATGCACGTTCGGCAAACCTTCAAGAAATTTGGCGAGCAGACGGTTAGTGTCTTGTACATTCGCGTTGAAGTTCGGCTTCCAATTCGGCACAAACAAACGCGGAATAAGACTACACACGAGTACATGACGCACGCCGGGTATGCGCGCAATACGATACAGTATTTATCGAAAACCTCCCCATTAAATTAGCGACGGAGTACAAAGTCGATATGATTGGTTTAGACTTTGCACCAATGCAGGAGCTTCGTCCCGATTACAATATAATAAACCAGTTAACTTTCTATAGCTCGCCTGGAATGCCGCGGGCGAGGATGTGAAGGTTACGTAACAACGTGATTGGTTCAGACTTTGCACCAATGAGAGAGCTCCGCCCCAATACAATGGAAGACAACCAATTAACTTTCGATAGCTCGCCCGGAATGCCGGGGGCGTAAGTGTGACAGTTACGTATCGACCATCTTACTACGCCAATGGCAAAATAAATAGTGATACTTTTGTTTAAAAACATGATTTGATGAATAGGTCTCGTAATACATAGTAGTTGAAGTATGTTCAAGGGTAAAATTATTACTTAGTTTACGATGCCTATGTTAATATAATTATGTATTAATGAATAATACATTTTAGTTGTTAATACTTGTAAAATTGTCTAGTAACTGTAATAAACCCTTCTTCAAATACTAGAATCATAGTCTTGAGAAAAGAGGATCGAGCGTCAAAATTGGTAACTGTTCTTATCAAATAATAATCATAATAATATTCAGCTTTCCTGTGACAAAAGACGCCCAATTAATTTTCTGTTGTTAGGCCTCAGCTTGCCAGCATAGAGGTGTGAAAGCTATATTATCTTCCACATACCCATTTTTTTTTTCTGAAACGGGGATCGTGCGTTTGCATTGACACAACACATATACATTAAAACCATACTTCAACAGGGATCTTTTTTTTACAAAAAGAAATTTATTTCAACATTGCGTTATTGAACAGCCTTTTCTATAAACAAGTAAACATATTTTGCCAATATAACACTCCTGTGTATGTACAAACAGATTATTGTATTACAGTATAGAAATACATTGTAGAAGATCTGATCGAAGAGAAAGAGAGCACAAGAAAAAGTGAGAGAGAGAGAGAGATGGGTGAAGGAAAAATAAAGAGAAAAAGACGGCTACAGAATATTTTTATTTTTCCTTTGTATACAGAAAAACTCTCATTCTCTTTACAGTATATACATGGCAGATTTTCCAAATCCAGTGCTTTGCATAAACATGTTTTTACATAGAATGTACAGAATTGTAAGTACAGCAAATGGGAGTAAATACACATGTACAAGATGGCAAGGTTGAAGCAAAGATTCATGTGAATTCAGATCAAACAACAATCGCAGAGACTTTCAAAAAAATCAACCTACGGCTATTTCAATAGAATTGCGCATAAACTTTTAAAACGTGCCAATGTTAAAATGACGTATATAATCCTAATATGATTTCAATAGGCAAGACAAAAGGATGTTTAAATAACCCTTGGGTTGTTTTCTTGAAAGTCTCTATGAACATTTTATTAATTCAATGATGTATGAAGTGTGCTCAAAGTGACTATATTACGTGAATGTAAATATAAAATAGATCTTTTCATTTACGCATTCGAACTTATAGACCTGTCCTCAGAACATGAAGTAACAGATTACAGATTTTGTTTCACAACTGATACTCCAATCACATTGAGACCGACACCAATCTTTCAATATAGACTGATTATAAAATAACATTACCCCAAATAGTCCAGATAAATATATTGATTTAATACATTAGTCAATTTGGAGTGCTTTAGGCAGTGTGACTGGACTACTGTCATCATGAATGATAATATCTAGGTGGATGAAAATCCACATTTCATAACAGTGGTTGTGATGTCGAGCAAGCCTTGAGCGAGTTTCCAATTCATTAAGAGCAACTTTGATTTCAGGAGAATGCCTACAATTTTTTATACTTGAATAAACTGGTCCACGGGAACTGTGCATAGCTGCGCATGGGGTTTCTTCAAATTTTCTTCAACCTTTAATTTCCCCATTTTTAGCAAGGAGCATGTAGAAAGTGAATGCAAAAACTCCCAAGCCCCCTCTCCCCTTCCCCAACCATTACTCTTTTAGAACCGCTCCTGGTCTGGAGGACCACTATGAGAGGATAGCGTGAAAGCATTTACACATATTTTCATGAGGCGATAAAATGTAATACGATATAACCCTATTGAGTAATGCCCATATAACTCATTATAATGCATTTGTTCACAATTTATTCTTCAATTTGTGGCAAATTATATTAATTCAGAGAGAGTGAAAAAAAACTATTGATATCAAATTAAAGGGGTGGATTATAGAGAAATGATTTACCCTTTAATATTAAGTGGCATACATTGGCATTCAAGAACAACATACAAAAAACTATAGTTTTTATGATAGTCCATGCAAAAAGTTGTTAGTTAATAAGTGCATATGTTTGTTTATATTCTTAAGATATTATAAATAATATCCTGCCTTAGCAGTCATCCTAATTGAAGAACTGTTTAGGGGTAATGAAAGATTTTTAGGTATGAATATGGAACATTCTACAGTGTCCACACACATTATGTTTCATATGCTTTAATATGTTGTCACCATCTTTTTTTTAAAAACTTATCAGCCACTTTTGTTGAAAATACAAGTTTATGAACCCTGTAAAACTAATTTCTCCCAATTTGCTCACACAAACACAGGAAGAAATTTGTTAATAGCACATTTCAATATGATCCCTGCCTGTGAAGAAGATCATGGAAAACATGAAAAATATGATGATAAAGGAATACTAGACCAACCAGATTGAAAATAACAGATATAACTAGGAATTCTAACGAAAATAAGGATTAGAGTCCCATACTTGAAGAAAATATAAATCCGACTCGTTTCCAATGCATCCTCTTGATAAATTACAGTCAAACCTGTTAATTAAGGCCATCCAAGGAATACACAAATAATGGCCACTGAAGACAGGTGGCCTTTCTAGACAGGTTCTTCAGCACACATTTCCTTCTAGATGGTGGCAATATAGGTGACCACTATAGACAGGTAGCCTTTATAGAAAGGTAGCCACTAAGACCGGTTTGACTGTACAGACAATTATACTTGTGTAAATGGAAGAGAACCAGAGGGTTCATGTCAACTAACGATGCAGTAAATCAAGAGTTTGCAAACATTGCAATAATATTGTAGAATACATGGTATTTTTTTTACCAATTGACAGTGTAACCATCATCTAGACTCTGCATGATCCCTCAAGAATATGTAACAATCATTAACATCACAACTTTCTCTTCACCATTCTGTTTTGGGCTAAAAAGAGACTGGTCTTTGTCCTAAAATAACAATGGTTGGCTTTATTGCATTAAATACACCCTTTAAGGAAAGAAACCTCCAGTCAGAAGGTAAATTCCATTGACATCAACATGAATATCAATAATTTTACTTTAATTGATTATTTCAACATACAATCATCAATGAAATATCTCTATTAAACCCTGGTCAGGCATGATGGAGCAAACCAACTTAAAAGAAAGAAAGAAAATAAACTACAGTCAAACCTGCTTTAGTGACCACCAGTCTACAAAGGCCACATTTTTTGTTTTCCTTGAAAATGGTTTCTCATTGAAACATGAACTGAAGGAACCTGTCTACAAAGACCCCTTTTGTGTGTCCCTTAGGCGGTCGCTATAGACAGGTTGGACTGTATACAGCACAGTAATACTTTGCACTTAAATGAATGGCAAGAGGAATTAGTTGGGGATAAAGAAACAAAACAACAACAAAACCGGACATAACAATGGCCCCTATGCTAACCTCTCGTTATAAGATAGCGAATATTGAAGCATACTAAACTTATATAATGTTATTTGCTGCAGAAGCAGTCTATTTATGCCCCAGTAGACAAATTTGCTCATGATTTGCTAGTCAGCTGCTCTCAAACTATTCTTTACAAATGGCTATAAATGCCATTCAGGCATCCATTTACATTCGCTAAATCTACAATAAAGGGTTATAAATTTCAGATAATTTACATTAAATACTCAAAAAGTCAAGATGTCGAATTTCAGGCACCGTGATTCCCATGATTGTCAATAGAAAATTCATTGCAACGTTATTTTGGAATATTAAGGGGCAAAAGTATAGATTTTTATCTACTATCATGATTACACAAATAAGGCTATAGTCTGGCAAGGCACAACATTGAATGTTCTCTGGCACATGTTTAATAAAGTATGGAAGTAGTAGACAAACCCATTGACTACCAAATTCTTTCATTCCCATATTCATAATATGGGAACCACACAGTTCCCATAGGCAATGAGTTAAAGCAATATATCAAACCATTTTTAGATGTTATCGTGGTGCTAAAGACCCATAGAACCCTCAATTTAAATGCTACCTAATCAAAATCAAGGTCCTTGGAGTCAGCAGTTTTTAGTCTAAAATTCATACAAGATAGCCGAAAGAGAGAGTGAAATCTTTGTTTTAGAATGATCACTAACATGTTACATTATAATATATAGACAAACTACTGTACATGAATACATGTATAAACAACCTTGTGTGTCCATTAGTTCACCAATATAAAACAAAAATACATTCTTAAGGGTCAAAATGAAGTTCTTAGCATTCATTTGATAATTGAATCGGCATAAAATGTTGATATGAAAATGTGTTTCACAAAGAATTTTTTTTATAAATCCAAACGAATTGTACATCAATGACACTTAATGGCTTTAATATCACTAAACAAATAGTTAAAAGGATCAAACAAGATGTAATCCTCCCATAAATATATAATTCCAGTAATCTTGAATTCAACATCAGTTTCTTTGGTGACAGTGAGTGATGAGGGTGGGGTGAGCTTGTATACACCAGTAAGGCACGGAGGGTACAAAACTGACTCTCTCTACCACATCTCCAGTTCTGCTACAGGATGATGATGAAGGTGAGGGGTCATCATGTTATACACCGGTAGAGCACGGAGGGTACAAAACTGACCCTCTTTACCACGTCTCCAGTTCTGCTAGAGGGCGATGGTGAAGGTGAGGGGTCATCATGTTATACACCGGTAGAGCACAGAGGGTACAAAACTGACCCTCTTTACCACGTCTCCAGTTCTGCTACAGGGCGATGGTGAAGGTGAGGGGTGATCATGTTATACACCGGTAGAGCACAGAGGGTACAAAACTGACCCTCTACCACGTCTCCAGTTCTGCTAAAGGGCGATGGTGAAGGTGAGGGGTGATCCTGTTA
Organism: Mesocentrotus franciscanus; assembly: GCA_037976565.1. Taxonomy (NCBI): domain Eukaryota; kingdom Metazoa; phylum Echinodermata; class Echinoidea; order Camarodonta; family Strongylocentrotidae; genus Mesocentrotus; species Mesocentrotus franciscanus. The sequence goes on along the minus strand of CP137686.1, from coordinate 18,127,569 downwards.
TATACCGGTAGAGCACGGAGGGTACAAAACTGACCCTCTTTACCACGTCTCCAGTTCTGCTACAGGGCTACAGGGTGATGATGAAGGTGAGAGGTGATCATGTTATATACACCGGTAGAGCACAGAGGGTACACAACTCTCCATCTTTGCTAAGTCTTCCATATCGATCCAAGTATCTTATCCTGCAGGCAATGAAGAAATCAGATTTGGAAAAAGGAGATATCAATACTAACGAAACAGAAGAATAGCTCTAAAATATTACAAGTTCATGGCATTCCTACATTTTACATGATATCATGTTTTGGACAGCAAACGGAACATTCTTTGGTAGATATTGAAGTTTAAAGGTTAGAAAAAGGGCGTCAGAGACATAAGCCATAAGAGCAATCACGTCATCTTCATACGTTCTGCAAAAACAACCAGACAACTAGACAGATAGCGTGGTATGTGGCGTGATGGCTCAGCAGTAGAGCAGTTGTCTCATAACTGGGAGGATACTTCAAAAACAGAAGAATATTTGCTCTGTACTAATAAAATCAGAAATTTGTATTTTCCCTCAAATAAATTTTCAATCATACATGCACCCTAAATATCATTATTGCAAATGTTTCTATTCAACGCCTTTATGGAAAAAGTCTATTCCATCATCAATGACGGAGAAAATTGAATTTTATGTACAGAGCAAATTGGAGAGGAGCTCGCAAGATATGTCACAGTGTTGCCAATTTGTGTTTGATTGATCGCAACTTCAAAAATTCATAACTTTCTTATTTTTAATTGGAATTCACTCATACTTTCTTTCACACGCACCTGTTGAGCAATCTCAAGATCCAGCTGCTTTAGTTTTTCATCCAAGAAACTTCTCTCTCTCGCTAAATCCGCCTCACTCCCTCCATCTGAACAAAAAACAAAATGTTTCATTACAGTTTCATACTCCTTAAATGCAGTTGGAGGAGACTTCACATACAGTTAACAACTAAATTCTCCATACCCCCTCGTAAATTGTGTGTTGAAAACTTTTAGATGTAAGCTTTAATATGTCCCATCCTCCAGAAACATAATTCAGGGCAAATCAATATTTTCACATACTTAATAAATTATAAAACTTGGTAAGGGTATATTAGAAATTTAGTTGTTAACTCTATGTAAATACTCAAGATATAATTTAACAATATGGACGTAGATGAAAATATAAGAGGACATCATTTCACAAAATAATCTATAGGAAAAGTTCCCCAACATCCCATTAAAACTCTTGCTCATTTAAACACAAGGGTGTTAATATTATTGACATAATCGTATTTAAAAAAGTTTCACAAAACATTGCCCAGTATTTCATTGCTTCTATACTTTTAAAGATAAAGTTGAGTTTTGGTCATGCGATTGCATTATTGCAGCATTGCTAAAGAAACGGTGTGGAATCGATCAGAAAAAGTTGATCATGTAGCATATACGTATTGGTGTGTACTGCAATGTTCTGGAATCATCAAAATGATAAGAAATTTGGCCCAGTCTTGGTAAAAGTAACAGTAACAGTACACAGAAAGATGTATGTGGGACTACACAAACATGTGGCATAAAAATGAGGCCCACATTTTTAAGCTGTTACATGTCATTTTTAGAATATGAAGGCATTTGAAGAGCCGTGCTTTTCAGGAACCTTTTTTCTCTGATGTTCTTCCGGGGTTCTTCCAAACTGGCATAATAACAATGATAACGCTCACAAATTATATTTCACCTCTCCCCATAACTCAACCTTCTCTTTAAAGATATATTCTGGATCAATACTACTCCCTAGTTGAAGTCTGATATTAGTATACTATTTTACTCACTTTGTAAAGAATATAGAGAGTACAATGGGTGGAAATAAAAGCATAGTTCTCTAAATCAACCACAAAGATTGATACCAGGGCTTTAAAAAAATCTATGGGAATGTCTCCAAGAGATCTGACTTGATTTTCATTTACAAGCAAAAAGCGTGCACTTGTTCCCTAATACTACCAGCACAACAAATTTCTTCATGATGAACCCCTCCGTAGCCAAGCTTCCCTAGTAAACTTTCTACCAGGTATGCATTCACTGCACCTGGGTTGAGAGTGGCACAGGAAATCCAAGTCCTTGTCAAAGTGTCATGGCTAGGACTTGAACTGTTACACATTTGACCCAGAATCCAGTGATATATACCACAACACCTCTTACCTGTTCCTGTCATTGAGAGTCCTGACGTACTAAGTGATGTGTAGGAATCGCTGAAACCCATCAGCCTCTCCTGCGATCCTAGTCCCGATCCTGCAGACCCGGTGTGACTCGGTGGCCGTGCAAGTGCTCCTAAGCTCTGCTGCGACCCTGCAGGAGACCTTCCACCTAGAGACGCAATATGTGGCAGGTTCTGCAGGGAGCTTGCCGGCGACTTGGACACAAGATTCTGGTTGGATGACGCCGGCGACATGTGCAGGTTCTGGGTCGATGATGCAGGTGATTTTGTTAGGTAGTGCTGGAGGCTGTGGGTTGAGGATGCCGGCGACTGCTGCTGCTGCTGTTGTAGGTTCTGAACGGAGCTGGCAGGGGAGCGGCTGGCAAGGTTCTGCAGCGAACTGGAGCTGACTGCGGGTGATCCAGACAGGTTGCTTTGGAAGGGGGTGGAATCAACAGAGCCACGGCGGTAGGATTGCTGAGGGGAGGCAGGGCGGATGTTCTCAGGATAGGAGGACACTGAAGTTGACGACATGGTGGCAAAGATTTGATTCTGGAGAGCTTGGATGATGATTTCACGTTTCTGGACCTCTGTTGACAGGGCTGAAACTCTGAAGGAAAAGAAAATAAGTCCATTTTAGTACTATTTATAACACAAAGAAGGAAACATATGTCATCTAAAAGCATAGAGATAGTTGGCCCTTTTTCAGGGCCAACTAATCCTGTTGAAAAAATATGCGGTGTTACCGCAAACCTTGCTCAAATCTATCCTTACCATGGAAGCCTTCAAAGATTACAAACTAAGAACAGTTATATCCCTTTATTTCAAATAAAAATAGTGATAGTAATAATAATACTAATATCAACCAGAATAACAACAACAAGAACAATAATGATATAGGCTTATTAACCTAGGGTAGCCTGATCAGTACAAATACTGCTCTTTGTAAAGGCTGCGCAATTGTTATCAACTCAGCAATGACACATACACATTTAACAAATCTAGATCACAAGGGGCAAATCTCAGTAGAACATCAGCCTGATGGCTGGCAGAAGGGGTCATGAACTTACTTTTTCTCAAGATCGTATATCCTAGCTTTAAGTCTCGAGCTTCCTTCTTCATCTCTCTCCTTCCCGCCATCCATGTCATGCACACCACTCAACCTGTCATCAGAAAAAATTATGATGAATAATTGTTGAAGTTCTCTATAGAGAAAGACCGATAAATGCATTACATCTTTTCTTGTGATATTTGTTTTTACAATTTATTTTGGCAAATTTCTTTTAGTTCAGTAAACAAACTGGGCATACGGGAAATTAGTGTCTAGTATCAAAGAGAGGAAATAAGGTCATTATCCTGTCATTACCATTGTCATTAACATCATCATCACCTTTATCACCATCGTCATCACCACCATCGTCACTACCACCATCGTCATCACTACCAAATTTATCTTCCTTATCATCAACACTTTAAACACCACCAACACCACCACCAACAACATAATCATCATCACTACCACCATCATCACAATCACCATCATCATCATCCTCATCATCATCATCATCACTAACAACATCACCATCACCACCATCAACACCATCATCACCATCAGGCGTTTAAAAAAAAGATGTTGTATTGCCCTTTGCGACGACCCAAAAATCTTGAAATCTACTGTCGGCTTTTTAATCTTTAATTTTTTTTTAGAGAAAAAAAATGTTATTGAATAAAAAAATATGTATTAAAGCAATTAAAAACTGAGAAATATCAGCCCAAAGAGGGAGGAAAAAAGAAAGAAAAAAAAAAAAGATTTCCGACCGACCGACCTATGTTTTGGCACCTCAAGGGCAATACAACATCTCTTTTTTTTAGGCCTCATCAGCAGCAGCATCTTTACCGTAATTAGCCATCTTTTTCTAATGAAACGATGCGTGAGACTAACCTTGAATTTGATGGTGCTTCCACATGACATTGTCTGATTGCACACTCTTCTAAGTACTTGTGTTCCCACTAGAGGCAAAACAAATTCAAGATTTAGGGTCATTTTAATGTAATTTGGTACAATTAGGAATAAGAGAGAAGGTATAGAGAAATGATAGAGAAGTGAGAGAAAGAGAAGGAAATCAGAGAAAGGAAGAGACATGTACAGGAGAGAGAGAGAGAGAAGGGGGAACAGAGGAAGTTGGGGGAACAAACAGATAAACAACAGCACCACAAAATACAAGACAACAACAAAATATATGCATACAAAGTCAGGTATAAAGAAGACACCTAAAACATCTTAAAGATTAGATGATACAAAAGTAAAATGACTGAGATATACATGTAGAAGTATATGGTGGGACAGAAAAAGGAGAGAGAAGAAACTAGAATGAAATAGAAAAAAGTAAAGGAGAACAAAGTGAAAAGCAGAAAGAAAAATGGCAGTGGGGCAAAGAGAAGGAAATGGAGCAGGAAGAGAGAGAATAGAGACAGAAAGGGTATGGGTGATATATCTACCTTACTAACTTCAGCCTCTAGTTTTAGGATAGTACTCTCCTTTTCAGCCAGCGATTCACTTGTAACATCTTCAAGCTCTGACACGCCTTCATCTTGATTCGCTGCAGACTAAATCGATATTTCAAAAATCAATAATATAATAACTAAATAAGAGGTCTGTGACAATTTTGTATATCTTCTGTGCAGGAACATTTGTCTATGGTATTTAGCAATATTTAAAAAAATGACATTTTCCCCAATCATATACATATATCTATTAATCTTATAGCTGTACCATATTAAAAAATTCTTATTGAAAGAGATTAAACTGAATTTGGCAACACGGTGGACTTCTCCTAGAAGGCAAATTACCTACAACTTTAGAAGACACAAATACTACTTTTATCCAACAAACTTCAAATGATTTAAGTCAGAACTATATATACCTGTACTTTGGTCAACTCAGTTCATGATTACACTATACAGTGTATGTTGATTTGCTAGGTAAGGGCACAAGAAGTCTATGAGCTATATTGTGTCCAACTGAAACCCAATTGCTACCCTGATCAATTGAAGCTCTGAATGTGAGCAGAGCCATTAATTAGGAGACTTTGGCTGGCCCGGTTCAAGTTGGGCACAATATGGCGAAGTTGGCCAAACTCTGTTTAGAGGTAGCTCTGATTGCGCGACTCACTCACCTGCCGCCCTCGTAGTTTCTCTATCTCTTTCTCCATCTTATGTCTGAGTTTATTCTCTAGTTTCTCTCTCTTCTGACGAGCAGCTTGCAATGATGTAACCAGCTGCTGTAACGATCTCACCTTGTCTACATATACCTGACGCTGGGCACACTGGGTAGGGGTAGGGTCGGGAAAGAGACAGAGATAGTTTAAATACATTTCCCAACTTATCTCCTTCAAACAGGAGTGCTGCGGATCGGTCAAGCTAACAAATATAATTTGTTTATAACTTAGTTACCTAATAATAATATACAGTCAAACCTGCTAGCGACCACCTGTATAGAAAGACAACCTGTCTAAGACCACATATTTCGTTCCCCTTGAATATGGTTCTTCATTGCAACCTGTACTAAAGGAACCTGTACATAAATACCACCTGTCTATAAATACAATTTTCCTTGTTTCCCTTGAGTGGTCTTTATATACAGTTTTCACTGTAATTGGAAAGCTTTATAGACAATAATACTCACACTTATATCGAAATGTTAACATGCTATTATTTACCCAAGCTTGTAACACAATTTTCTTACAACAACATTGGATCAATCATTCAGCATAACTTCCAGACTATTTCAAAATGCCTTGCAAGACTCCGCTTATCGATAGCTTTGTCCATCACCCCCAAAATAGTATGTTTATTGAATAGGGTGCCCAAGTTTCACTTTGTCTATAAACACAAGTAAAAATGTATTTCCTGTGATTGTTTATCGCACATCTGCCTCGCAACCATCTAGACTGTAGTAGCAGGCAATATGAGAGCATACTTATCAATCTTTCATCTTACATCGAAGACATTTTGCCCGATGATTTTGCAAGATACTATCATAACGATTTGTTGACAAATAACAATAATGACAATATCTGGCTATTTGGGGGGAATAGGGGACAGAATTGCAGTCAATTTAACTTGAGAAATACATGTATAGTCTTATGTCCACCTCATAGCCTGTCAATATGACATTAAAAGTATATATACCTCTTCATGTAACTTGGTAACATCAGCTTGAGCCTTGGACAAGGCTGCATCCAGCATGTCTACGTGTAGTCTCTGTTCTGTGAGTTCATTCATCAACTGCATATTAGTCTCATCCAAGTCTTTACCTGTTTATCACATAAATTATTGACAGTCATTCATGGCCCATGGAGAAATCATTCTTTCAAGATGATTTACAAAGTGTACTGTACAGAATCCCTAGAGGAAGCTCTAAGACATTCTGAAACGGTTTCAAATAATCATTATAATTCCTTTGTTCTTTTTTCCAGCTACACTTCTTTACTTATAGGGAACTAGTTTGTAAACAGTCAGAAATGGCAAAGACTAGAGTGTGCCCTTTTTAAATAAGCACATACAATTAACCACTAAATTATTCATACCCCTTGTAAATCTGATGTCGTTTGTGTTTTTTGTAACTCAGAAATGAAAGGTGGACTGGTTGAATTTGGGCCTGTGTTGAATACTTTATAAATGTAAGCTTTAATATGTCACATTCTCAAGAAACTTAAAATCAGGACAAATCAATTTTTCACGTATTAATTTAAAAATAACACAACTTGATAAGGGTATGAATAATTTAGTTAACTATATTCACAGAACCCTACTCTAACATTCTTCTCATGGTCTCAGGGGCAAAAATACTGAAGGTTCACAAGTACCACCAGGGCCCTGTTTCATAAAACTTGATATCAATAACAAGTTACAAGCTACTGTTATAAAAGGAAAATACCATAGTTGCCAATTTAAAAAACAGCATGTGATCTATCTAGCGCTAAACATAAATCCTGTCCTGAAAGGGTTAAAAAGCAAAAATAGACAAGTAACTTGTGAGATGAATACTTACATGTCATTTGTGTCTGGAAGAGCGCGTTTTCTTTTCTCGTTAATTCCTCTTGCAGGTCAGTCTCGATAGATTCCCCGTGACTGGTTGTCCTGGAACTCTTGGCACGTGATTCTATATAGACTAAATACAGACATTTGATATAATTATTATCAATATTATTATTATTATTATTATTAAGAATTTGGCGTCACCTGCAGGGAAAAAATTAATATTCATTTTTCGGGGGCTACTTTTCAAGCTTGCCTGCATAAAAATAACACTCTAAAAGTTGTTTTGCATTGACCTCTATGCAAATTTACGGGGGTTCTTTTCTGATTTTCGGGGGCTCTTTTGGGCATTTCGGGGGCGAATTCGCCCTGAGCCCCCGTGTATTTTTTTCACTGGTCACCTGTGCCTGGTACAAGCAAACGTAATCACTGTGACCCTCGAGTCTCTCCTTCTAATATAACTGATTGGTGATAAAAAAATCAAAGATAAAAAAATACAAACCTACCAACTTCAAACTATTAGTAATTTTCACCCCCTTCTTATCATCCCCATCACCACTTTTACTGTACACACAGACGCTATTTTGACACTTAAACATATTTCCATAAAACCTTAAAGCCCCTCTAAAGAAGTGTTGGGAGCCCACATTTCTGCAAGGCTTTCAAAACAAATGTGTTTGAAGTCGAATATTAATGAAAGAATACAAAATTTAGGTTTTCTGCATTCAACAGAAAACCCAAATTATGTATTCTTTTATCAATATTTGTCTTCAAACACATTTTTTGGAGGGAATCTTTGCAGTAGTGTGTCTTAAATGACATCCTCTTTCACAATATGATACAATTTAAGTGAAATTTTGCCATCAAAATTATGGCAAATTTGGGGCTCCCAACACTTTAGTCAGACTCAGGCAGTGTCAAATACATGGCCTATGAACAGCACTTCATAGTCTTACATTTCAGACCTTATGATACTGTAAAACCAGAAACTTGCGCAAGCTCAAACTTTTCGCAAATTGTTACCAACAGCCTTTGACATAGCTAGAAACTTTAGTGACTTGCAAAAATTTAAAGATGTGTCAAATGCGATTCAATCATCTTGTGGCATGAAACTTTCACGAATCTGAACCACTCATAAAAATTCATGAACAGTTCATATATTAAAGGCATCGTTTAACAATTTTAAACCTGAGATGCATGGCCCTATGTGTTATCAGTGTCTGTGAAATGGTGTAATATTGAAGCCTTTTAAAAAAATTGCACTTCAAAATGATCATGAAGTGCCTCAAAAAAGTAAAAATCTTTGAGTGACCGGTTTTACCATACCGGTACTCATTTTCCCCAATAGACTGTAGTGTTATAAAAACCGTTAGGAAAATGAAAAAAGAAATTTTGATTTTCAATCATAAATATCTTGATAATCAGACAGGCGATCGATCGGCTTGTAAAAGTCATGGGATTCCTGACTGACCTAAAGGTTTATAATTATGATTGCAGCACGAGCTAAATCCAGGATTTTGTTTCAGAATCTGAGGCAATGTTACAGAGTCACTTTAAAGCGAAGCTTCCAAGTTTAACGGTATGTTTTATGACTGACAAGGGTTTGTTCCTCATTATCACCGTCACCATGGATTGTTGTTTCTCCCTAGAGGTCAACAAACTTGGTTGTGTACCCATCCTGCCCAGATATCCAGACAAACAACGGCATTTAGGGAATTTTGGGAATGTCAAGTATTTTCCCACTACATAGTTAGTTTCCCATCAAGCTGGGCTGCCTGAGATTGGCTCAAGTTGGGACGGTGTTGAAAGACGCGTGTCTGACCTTGCGAGACCGGGGTCAGTCTCAAATTCATAAAACATGCTCTGTAAATACCACTGACTTTATCTGGTGGTAATGGAGGGATGACAAGGGGGTGGAATCTGTTCATATTAAATGTAAATAGTATAGATCATTATTTATCTCAATCTGTATTAGAAATCTGAAATAGATCTGAAAAGGATCAATATCTATCTATTAGCACCTGTGCTACATTTCAATACTCTGCATCATGTTTGTGTCTACTGGCTAGTCATTATATGTTTGTCAATCTTATTTGTATGTCAATGTGTATATGCCTATTCCTGAAGTTCCTTGTCCTGTACATAATTGTTATCAGTTAAACTTTACACTTTGATATTATTAAAACAAAATGTCAAACTAATTGCTTGTCAGCACACAACGATTCCCTACATTTAAACAAAGTGTCATCAATTGCTCACACAGATCCCCAGAAATTGTACAAAATTGTTTGATCATGCTGCACTTCAAAAGGTAGTCTCCTTTGGGTGCAGTAAACTTTGGTAAATAGCAATAATAGGCATTAGTTCTTGCAGCTTACTACACATTCCATTAATGGATTGAAATTAATAATTCTGTCAATATCAAATGTTTACTGGATAAATCATAATCTTCATGAAATCACTTCTTGCCCAACCATTATAATAAAAATAATAATAATAGTGGGTTCTTGTCTAGCTCATGTCTGTCAAACTTGACACTCCTGGGGGGTGTTTCACAAAGACTAAGATCGACTTTAAGTTGGACTTAAGTATAACAGGCCGTTCATGCCATTGTTTTCTCTCATCATTTACTGGCATTGGTCTCTCACGGGACGTACAAATTGTGGTCTCAAATCTACAGAGTTTACATTTTTTGATAGTTCATTATTGAAGGAAAAAATGTTATCTAACGATTATAATTTAGAGACCAATGGGGATAGCAACCAATGGCACGAACGGCCTGTTATACTTAAGTCCAACTTAAAGTCGATCTTAGTCTTTGTGAAACACCCCCCTGGTGCTCCACAGATCATTTTACCTGTTTCTTTCATATCAATTTCAGTGAAGAGAATAGAGTCCATTACCTTTCAAATCTCGATTCCTCTCCTGTAGTTTCTTGACTTCTACTTCAAGTTTGGCCCGGACGAGCTTCTCGAGGTGCTCCCTCTTGTGCGTAGATTCGATTAGTTTCTCATGCTCTGTTTGTACCTTATGGATCTCTTGCTCAAACTGCAAAGGGAATATAATTATTATACGGATTTACGTACTTATTTCCTAATAAATGCACATGAGAATAATTTAATAATGATTATTTCTTTCACACCTTTTCCAGTCGAATAATATTATACAACTTGGACATTATAAGATTCATCACTGTCTTCTAATTATTTGATGCCTTAGTCTAGTTCTTAGGAGTAAGAAAAGGTTGTCTTCCCACCATTTGCTTCTCCTGGGTAAAGACTAAAGAGTGGTAATGAATGCCTTGTCACCAGAGATTAATCCTAGGAAAGCTAGTAGGATAGGTGTCATGCCAACTTTTTACTTAAAATTCTTGGCAACGCCCCCAAAAAAAAAAAAAACAACAACAACAACAACAACAACACTCGGTCAGATCTCTTTGATATTTGCCATTAGAAACTGAAAAGCTGACCATTCTTAGCACTGTTAGCAGCTGCGATTTCTATTTTGATCTAAAGTGAAGTATGAAGTATAATTTTTTTCTGAAATATCAATTATCAAATCAAGTTATCATCAATAGGCTCTGAATCACATCGTTTTCCCTTGTTCCTTGTATTACCCATCACTTCCTTATATGAAATAGATTGTAACTACAGGTAAATAGAGGTGACATATTCACTTAATATATGTCTAAACATGCATTTTCGTTCCATGTGAATAGGGTCTAGATCTTGCAGGACAACAGGTGAACTCAGGGTTTAATGACCCGTGACCACGATCACCATCACCGATTTCACCCCGATTAATTTCATCAAGCAATCGAGCAATTAATGTCAAACCCCATTCTGCTTTCCAAATCTCACAGAACTGATTTGCAATGAAAACAACACTGAGCAGAAATGCTGCTAATGAATTTCTCCTTGACAATCAGCAAAATTTCTGCACACTCTATAGTCTAGATAGTCTAATCTAATGCACATATTAACTGCCATGAAACTGACTCATGGGGAACAAATATTCTACAATTGTGAAATATCTGTATTTGTCAACTTTCTGTATTTGTCCTTCATATGAACATAATTCCTGCACAGTTGATAGAGTCACTAACTAGCTACGTTCACACAGGATCATCGTAGTTTTAAACTTTAAGTTGGCGAAACCTCAACGTTACAAACAACAATCCCCTAACAACGATGAGGGTTCACACGGGACCGAAACAACGATGAGGGTTCACACAGGACCGCAACAACAAGTTTTCAAAGTTTCAACTACAAGCTGGGCAAGCAGTGATTTTTACAAACTGGAAGTTCATTGCATCTGCAAGGCATATAAACTATGAGCAAGGATTCCCCGCTGCTCATGGTTATCGCACTAACCTTTAGATTGCTCTTGATTTATAACTTTGAGTTTTACCCCGAAAGTTTCATAAGTTCTACACGTGCATCTGCACGGTCCCCAACTACAAAATAACTTTTGACATTTAAAACTATGATCTAAACTTAAAGTTAACGGACTGCCGTATGAACCTCACTAGTAGCTGTTCTAGCCTATTGCACATTATGGTCAGAAAATGGGCTCATGGATAAATCTTCTTGGCACTGGCCTAGGTCCCCAGTATTTGTCTGCGAACTTTGTTGTTTTATAATTATATCATTGTAATGAATAGTAATGCAGATATGTTTCTGGGGCCTGTTTCATAAAACTTGTTATCAATAACAAACCCAAAAATTCTCTGACAATTTGCTCTCAGCCAATCAAATGCCACAATTTCAGTAGCTTATAACAGTTATTGAAACTTGTCATTGATAACAAGTTTTATGAAACAGGGCCCGGATGAATTTGTCATCCTACACATTTGACATTGTAGCTTGTCTAATCAATTACACATTATGGTCGTTAAAAAAAAGTACTCAGGGACAAACCTTCTGCAACTTGGCAACTTTTTGGTAGTTAGTCTCGAGTTCTTGTCTGAGGACACTGTTCTCGTCTGATAAGATCTCCACCATGTGTGTCGCCCTGGATGCGATGGCTTCATGGTCTAGCTCAAAGTTAGCTTGAGATGCTTGGGAGGCGGGAGAGGGGTGAGGAGCGGGGGCGTCAGTCGATAGAGGGGAGGTGCTGGATGTACTGCTGCAGAAGAAAGAAACAAAGAGAGACAGAGAGATGAGTTTTAAGTTAACTATTCAGATACAGTTGTGTCATTTAATCTTCTTTCAAACTAAGAAACTCTTTGAAGAGCCTTTGCCCTATTAAGGATGCACTTTAATTTTTTTTTAAATATAGGAATCATGTTGCAATTCATTTGCAAATAAATAGTATATATTTAATTGAACAAAAATTAGGCAATTAACACAAATACTCTAAATGATTCAATAATGGTTCCATTTTTAGTTGATCATCAAGGATGTATTTAAAGTGTTTATTAAGGGTTAGAGGAGGAAATTCATATTAACCAAGTGAAAAAGGAGGAAAGTGTCAAACCTACATCTCCCCCCTCCCTGTTCTGCCATACACACATACACAAATACTAAAGCCTCAACAGAGTTCAGGAATAAAGCTTTACTACCGGGTACGGTATAGTAAAATGGGGTGTCAGCATTTTCAGACCCATGCCCCCTCCCCATCCCCCATCCCCCTCCCCCACATACAAACATTTTGAAACAAGAGGACACTCTTAGTTGCAGCTCACAGTTCATGCAATAAACTTCATACATGTACAATGTCATGTCCGATGTCTACGCACTACACCCAAGGTGAATTTCTGTTTGGTCTACAACCAGTTTGCCTTCTACCTAATTAGTCTACTTCCATATGGTCTGCACCCAGCCAGCCTACTATTCACATGGTCTAATAATCATTTAATCATAAATAATAATAATCATCGAACGATTATTAGATATCATGGATGGTAGACGCAATAAGCATTAGACAAACTGGGAATCAGACCGACTGGAATTTAGACTAAATGAGGAATAGACCAAATGGGTAGTAGACAGGCTGGGTGTAGACCATATGGGAATAGGCAAATTGGGTAGTGGACAAACTGGTTGTAGAGTAGACCTAACGGCAATAAACACACCCAACATCCTATAAAATGTGTGTCACATTTTAACCCCTCCTACTGCAGAATGTGATTCAATGAAATATAGGTTGCACATATCATCAGCCCAATCATAATTCCTTTGCATAGAGGACTGCCCCTTTGTCACCTCCAGGTTTCTACCAACATAAGCTGCTACATGAAACATGCCAAGTGATTAAGATTACCATATAACTTGCTAGCTGAAGGCAAATAACAATCAATCAAATTGCTTTAGAAACCAGTAACTTTTGCACGTGTCAGAAAAAATGAGAAGCTGCATGCTGTAAGATAATTGAATCACAACATGAACTTTTGTAATTCATGAAATTTTCTTGACTTGGAAGTGCTTGTCAGCAGGGTAATGGTTTTAAAGCAGTTTAACATTTAAAGGTAAATCAAACTGTTAAGGTTAAATGGGGGAGGCAGAGATGCAAACCTCTTGACACAAAAAAACAGACTGAATATCCTATAAAATCAGATTTTGGAGAGAAAAATCAGATTTTCACGAAAACTTGACACTACCACTGGCCCATTGGACCCGGGACAGTAACATTTCAGAAAAATGTTTTACTGGTAAGAACGGTGAAGTAAAATATTTGCTCTTTCACTAACATTTAATGAGAAAATTGTAAAGCAAAGTTTTTTTCGGGGTTGCAGGGGTTTACTTGTTCATGTTTCCATGCGATTCCACAGTTTTTATGGGTTTTTTATGTTTGATTTTTTATTTTTTTTTAATTGACAGATGAAAAATTGTATTTCAAGAGGCGATATCCTATTATCGTATTTGTCTCTTATTATCGTACTAAATACGATAAAATCGTACTGGTTGGCATCTCTGGGGAGGGGGTCTGGAAGGGAAAATGTCCACAATCAAGTTTATCTATTTATATAATTTATATAATTATAATCTATTTCTTCTCTTTTGAGAGAGGCAACCAAAACCTACAAGAGAAGAAACTTATTCTGAAAATATTAGCTGAAATGAAGTCATACATGTATATAAAACAAGTTTTATCAAATCAAAACCATTCGGGACCACTACCATCTCCACAAATCTTGAATGTCAATTGAAAACAGATAGTTTTACAGGTTTGGTATACATTGGGAGGGTGAAAAGATGAGGGCAACTCCCCTTCCCGTTCGTCCCCATCCATTGCTCTACCGGTGCCTTCACTGCTAAAGACATTAGCAGTCAGGGAAACAGGCGGCACATACACAAACATGACGACATAATAGAAGAATTCAAGGCATCTGTTCTTGAGTTGCGCCTTCCTCCCCTCATCAGCAGTTTGTACTTGACTTCATTCCTCCAAGACTATTTCTCTCATCTCTGCTTGTCTCAAAGGAGGAACCGCTCTTTTCCTCTCCCGTCTCCTCCCCCCTCTCTCTCTCTCTATCTTTCTTTTCCCCTCACTCTCTCAGTCTCTCTCTTTCTCTTTCTCCCCCTCTCTCTCTCTCCCTCCCCCTCTCTCTCACTCTCTCACTCACTCACTTACTTTTTTGAACATCTCTTTCACACCTCCTCTTCCTTCTCCTCTTCTTGTGAGTGAACTTTTTGTTTTCTTTCACATCTCTCTTCTCTCAATTCTATTCTCTCTCCCTTTTGTCTCCCTGTATTTGTTTCTTTTTTCTCTCACCCATGTCTCACGATCTTGCTCTGCATGATCTCTCTTCTTCTCTGATCTCTTTTTTTCTCTCTTAATCACCTTGTGTCCTGTCAATTTATCTAATTCTCAACTCCCCTTTCTACCTTCCTTTCTCTCTTCTTTCTGGATATCTTTCTTCTTGACTTGATTCCTGCTCTCTTTTCCCTTCCTGCTTCTCTTTCCTCCTCCTCTCTCTCTCTCTCTCTTTCTCTCTCCCCGTCTCTTCTCATCACTCTATCTTCCTTCTCTCTGCCTATCAACATGCAGACAAGAGTAGTATTACTTTCTGATGCAACCATTGGTGTAGCTATGGAAACATAAGGGGATTACCCCCCTTTAAATGGCAAACATAAAAGAGAGAAAAGGGAGAGAGAAAAAAAAGTAAGAAAGGAAGAGAAGGAAATATGACAAGAAAAGAGGATGATGGGATCAACTTTGCACGCCCTCCCCCGACTCTATAGCCTTATTAATTCCTATTTCAATTACAGAGTAAGACTGGAGCTGCCCCCTCTCCCAATTAGCTTGTGGCCCTCAATGGCCAAACCCATGCTACGCCACTGGATGCAGTGCAACACATAGAACATAGGCAATGGTTTGCAGACTGTGCTATTTGAGGTGTAATGGAAACTACCAGACAGACAGCCAGCCTATACTAGACGAATGATGCCCAATGTCTACTTTAAAATTCATCAACATGATATGGAATACACAAGATAAATAATGAATGAGAGTTCAGAGCACTCTTCTTCAAAAACACATTTTGAAAACACCTCAAAATTTGGACATGATGTCTCATGCACAATGTCAATGGCTATCAAACCCTACACGTATTTCAAAATTGATGTTGTACTACCAGGGTGTATTGTCATACAAAACCCAACATGTAGGGCCTACAGTACATGTACCATGAAAGTATATTTTAATGACCTTGACCCAATATCTTCACTCTATTTAATAGATAAACTACATGCAATAAATCGATTCATGCTGTAACAACTGAGGAATTACACTTCATGCTTCAGGTTTAATCAACGATCATTTTCTCTTGCTATGGTGCATATCACATCCACAGAGGTATGAATATCATAACCATTCGCTAAGTTTTAGCTCTGGCATTTATTGGCACAAAGTGTATTTCAAATGCAGCTAAGTACCAATTTCACGTTTAGGGTGAAAGAGACAGCTGTAATTGAGTAAATTGAAAGCCTCGTCTAAGGACACATGCACCAGCAGAGATTTGAACCCTAATCCTCTTGAAGGAGTGTCAAGTGCATAAACCACTGGACACGTGTGCGTGTGCGTGTGAACCCACCCATGGTCTTTGATGCTCTCATTTTCCTCAGGGCCAAGGTACATACACAGAAGGGAATGCCTGGAATCTCCCCTCACAGACAAACAGCCTGATGAGATCATGTCACCGACAATACCGTACCTTCAACCAGGATTGTGCCCTATGCTAAGAATGATTGATACAGGCGCACATGTGGGTCTACAGTCTACACATACTTGGTGCAGAGAGGCGAGAGTCAGAGTGCATTACTTGTATGAGCATTGAAGACAGGAAAACCATACTGTGGTATCATGGTGTGAAGAATAAGTCCACAAACTCTAGATGGAGTGGTTAAAGATTCAACTCCTACATGTGGTATGGGCATCCTTTGGCAAGATATTAAATAGCATTTGCTACTCTCTACCCAGGTGATGCACATGGCCCCCAAAATTCGAATCACACCTGTACAGGCCCTCAAAATTGCAAAATATCAATATGGGGCCCATACATACGGACCTTAACTTTTTTAAATCCATATCCATGAGAAGAACAAAGAAGGTTAGCATGGAGCCCTGTATATATGCTGTATATAAATTTGTTTTAATCCATTTACATGTAGGTCTCCAACATAATTGTCTGTTTGGAGCCAGAAGGGCATTAACTCTGTGTTAAGTAAACGAGTTAACAAAACTTAACACCCTTCTGGCTCCAAACAGAGGATGCAGAGGAACAAGTCAGGTGGATACTCAAGAGCAATACATAAAGTAGATCATTAATGGCCATCAGTTACAAGACAAGCAAAAACCTACAAATGTACGTAGTCAGCATCAATGAGGCTACAGGTCACTCACCCACTCTAACACCAAGTTTACCAACACCTACCTGGTGATATCTTTGAATTGTGATATCATGAGACACCTTTGAATGACCCTGCCTTTTTGTCCATATTTATCTTGTTATTATAATGAATTGTATCAAACTCCAGTTCATCCACACACACTCAATTCATTTGGAATTGAAGAAACATTCAAATAATAGAAAGAAATTATATTAATTTGATTGAGATTCGCCATTTTCAACAGGCAACGCTTTTTCTTATAGATGTCTACTCTAAGCAATTGGTACAAGCTGATGGAATTCCTCCAGGTCTGGACCAGTTGTAACAGGTACATGTATGTACTGTAGCCGATGACATGATACTACACGTAAGAGCATTGACCACACAGTACTAACATGGGACACATCTTTCATCAGGACACTATTTGAGTTGACCTTAGGGGATGCCTTAGCATCTCTCTACGCATCATCCCATGTCTCACTGGGCCTGTTTCAATTTGCCCAAATTTTAAAAAGTGTGCACTAATTCTAATCAGGGGAAAATTATTCCAATCAGAACTAGTTGTACAGGTACATGTACATGTAGCTGAAGCTACTAAAAATGCACAAAATGTATTCCATCATTAGTTCATTATACTTAAAATATCAGCTCAAGCTATTACAAGTATATCAAGTGAACTCAGGCTTCTTCATGAAATAGCCAACTATTTGGTTGATGAGTAAGCTATAATTTGCTGATGAAGATATACTAAAACTATGAATTCATCTGTTTGGAGCCAGAAGGGTGTTAACTCTGTGTAAAATGACAAGAATTAATGCCCTTCTGGCTCTAAACAGGGGATATGCTCTGTAGTTTGAGCAAGTGGGGATCAACTCAGGCTTAATGAATGAAGATAGTTAACTTCAAACTCATACCATTTTTCCAAGAAGCAATGATTGGTACTATTAATGTCAGACTCAAGCTTGCTTGGCCTAATGGAAACACACCTCTGGGGGCATCTTCCATGCTGCTTAGTTTATTGCACAATGGAATGTACCTGTAAATTACTTGGGTTGGAATGTCTAATGCGGCACAGACCGTGACATCGGACAGTCTCATCAACGTACAGGATTCAGACCCTATTCCAACACACACACACACACACACACGTTCTGTTAGTTTAGAGTAAGAAGGGCACTAAATCATATACTTTAATCTGGACTTAATGCCCTTCTGGCTCTGAGCAGACAATTTATTAAATTATGGAAGGTGCAAACAAGAAATTGAAAACCAAAGCCAAGAGAACTTCCAGGGACTACTCCTGAGGCATCTATTGCCCTTATTCCATTAAAAATCATTTGTCAAGATTTTAATATTTAGTTCATCTTTGTGATAGGCTGCATAGACCTTTGAAGAATACTAGAAGAAGAAGAAGAGAATAATTCTGGTTACTACTTACACTGTACATATCATCTGTTCGGAGCCAGAGTGGTATTAACTTATAAACTTTAAATACAGAGTTACATGTAACACCCTTTTGGCCCTCAACTCAATTAAGTACATACAAATTAAATTAATAAGATATTATATCACATATAATTGATAGTAGTTTATAAAAGAACCAAGTTTTGTTGCTTCCATGAATTCCATCAGGGGTGGGGAGGGGTTGCTTTGGAAGGGAAATAAGACAATTTATCCACTGCTTTGCTTTAATTATGAACTTGCCTTATTAAATATTACATGTGTGCTTTCATTTTATTGGCCCTCAGTTATGGCAGATTGAAGTATAATAGTGTTTTAAAGATACTATGTCCCTTTTGCAGCCAACATCAAATTCTGTAGAACTTTGCAGGAATTATGAATATGTCATGTATGTCCTATCTGTGAAATTTAAACGTTAGCAGTGTCCTAATATTCAAATTATGCAAGGAAACCCGTTTACTTGCTAGACTTCACTGTCAGACACTATTGAGTGACTGACTGGCTTTTTTCATCTTTGGTAATTATACATGAAAATGAGCTGTAAAGGGTACATGAGCATTTGTCTACATCAATAACCCACTTCTTGTAATGGCCAAAATTAAACTGATTGAATCTTTGCGCAGCATAAAACGTACGACCATTCGGTACAATGGTCTGAAAAATCAGACTATTACTTACTGGCTCTATAGCTCCTAAGTCGATTCGACAACTAATAGTCGTTATTTTCCCACTTAAAGACATTTTCAAGCCTCCCTTTTTTTAGGGAAGTTCTAAATTAGTATTGTCTTTCAAATGCCGTTGGAATTAAACTTTTTCATTTTTTTGGCCTGCAAATGGGACATAGTACCTTTAAAGTGAAAAAAATCTATACCAGCAATTGTTATCAAGTCCTATAATTCTCATTCCTCATTGAAAAATGCAACCTTCAAAGCGACCGTGGAATATTCAGTAAAAACTTGTAAAAGGCCCTGACACCGTATTGCACACATACACAGAAAGGTATACATAATTCAATTGTTGAAAGCCACAAGCATTATTTTACAAAAAAACCCAAAACAGAAAAAAAGACATGACTCAATAAACTGCTCCTTACAAATAGCTTTCACATGACACATATAACCTCAATCTGTGTATTATTGAATACAGAAAAATGAAACACACTGCACTGGTAGTGCATGTATGTTTATTTTGTTCATTTCAGGCAATCCACTGCATTGTGGGGGTGTCTTCATGGTATAGTGGTTGGCTCCCTTGGTTCTTACTCCAACTTCCAAAGGTTGAGGGTTCAAATCCCAGCCCGGCACTTAACTTTTGGCAAGATATTAATCCTCATTTTGCCTCTCTCCACCAGGTACATACGGGTACCTGGTAGTTGCTTGGGTATTTAGAATAATTGCAGGCCCACTGAATGCTGATGAGGCTTCCCAGGGTACACAAAATCATCATCATTATTTTATTATAGCATCATATGCAAGCAAGGCTTCAGAGTTATGGGCCCTGAGACTAGTAAGACAGACAGCATTCCTTCTACACAGTCAGTCAGTCTTTCAGCAAACAAACACGCTCATCATCTCAAAACATTTCTCACCATGTATCCAAATCATAACAATTTTTAAAGGTACTGTTGATATAGTTTTGAAAAAGAAAATTCCTGTATGTAACAGTTGATCATGAATCATTTACTCGGGCTAAATGTCTTCTGTAATTGTTAAAATCAAAGTGATCGACAGAGATTTACCTCAAGATTGCTTTGATTTATTTTGACTTTTCAACCCATATCATAATGCACAAATCCTACGTGATTGCAATTATAATTAGTGCAATAATTAAAGTACATCTATATATTAATACGCAAAATCGCCGCGGGGGGTGCGTAACGGTCTGCCAATGTGAATTTCTTGACATCAAACCCGTCTTTCCTCGACCCTGCCCGCCTCTGCCGTGGCGCGGAACGGCGACACAATTCCAAATGGATGGGATCGGGCATGTCGCGTGCCACGTCGACCCGTGGTCGCCGTCCATGTCGTTAAAAGGTGGTTTCGGGGTCCCGGGAGGACGGGCGGACGAGAGCACGGCCGGCGTCGTCCGTGCAAGGAGGCGACGAACCCGCGAGTGAGTCGGCGAGGCGTGCACCCGCCCTCTGCACGTCTAATCAAAGAGATCACACTATCAAGAGACAGTCCAGTCCATGATGTGTTGTAGCAAATATGCACGTCGCAAAGGGTAGGGCCTATCCCGTGTTAGGCATCTTGCTATATGCAGTCTAATCAAAGAGATACTTTATCAAGAGACACTCCACTCACGTCATGTAGCGTAGCACATGCATGATGCGATGGGTTGGGCCTATCCCGTGTGAGGCATCTTGCTATATATACGCATCAGCCAAACTGACGTCAACGTAATACGTGGTTCTACGCTCACACACGTACACACACAGTCGAGATAATTCGTGCGACGGTTACAATATATTGGCACAAACAGTCCGATTTTTCGCGTAAAATCTTTACTTTGAATATATTTGTACAAATTCTGTGGACCATGCCAACATAATCATAGTCCAAGCTTCTGCTTTATTGGTCTTTTATGAAAACTACATTGAAATCACAACAATAATAACGCAAATAGATTGTAAATGTCGAGACCATATAACTGAAGAGAAGAAAATTCAGCGAGCTTAGGTAATATCACATGCCTCCGCACGGGCAACTCCGCGGTGTCAGGCCAGTCACGGCGCTCACACAATGCAATTTAACCTATGCAGTAACTGCAGCACTCTAGCTATACTGCATGTAGTACCTGTATATAGCGTGTATTTAGATCATTCAATGTTTCATGTTTGAGCCGTGCAATTGTTGTTTTCTTTTATTTCTTTTTTGAATGTGATGTGAATGTGAGTACGGTACGTACATGCTATTACAGAAGTGTGCAAGGAATGATAGGCCTACAGGTGGAAGGAGGCGCGGATCCATGGGGGCAGGGGCCTTGGTCCCTCCCAGCAAAGAAAAAAAAGAGAGAGAAAGAAGGAAAAGAAGGGAAAAGGGAGAGAAAGGGAAAGAAAGAAGAGGAAGAAGAAAAGAAAAGGTGTAAATAAGAAGGAGATGGGGGCGCGAAGGGCCTTGCCTCCCGGGCTGTTGCCTCCCCCTCCCCCTCATCAACAAAATAAGAGAGAAGGAAGGAAAGGGAAAGAAAAAGGAAAAGAGGAGATAAAGAGAAAGAAAAAAAGAGGAAGAAAGGAAAAGAAGGGGGATATCAGTTGCAATTTTCTCGCCAACAAGTTGTGAATCGAGGGCCAAAAACCTTGCCTCTCCCGGCCCCGCCCGCCAACAAAAGAGAGCTAAAATGGAACAAAAAAGAGTAAGAAGAAAAGAAAAGGGTGAAAAGAAGGGAGATCAGTTGCGATTAATCCCGCCAAAAACGTGTGAATCGGCCCTTGCTCCTTCCCCAGCACTCCTAAAAGAGAGAGAAAGAAGGGAAGGGAAAGAAAAAAAGAGAAAGAAGAAAGGTAGGGGAGATCAGTTGCGATTTTTCCCGCCAACAAGGTGTAGATCGGGGCGCTTGCATACTGACGGGGCTTGGGTGCTTGGGGCCTGCCCCAAATGAAATTTAAACGTGGTTTATTTCTAATTCGATACCGGTGATTTACAAATGTTGCTGAAATGACATAATTTTCCGAGATTTTTAGTACATTATACTTTTGATGCGTTTGTTGGAAAATGACAAATTCCCAAATTTACAGTCGGGCAAAAATATACTTATTTAGAGGCCTACATGTCAGGGTCCGCGGAATGGCAGGGCTCGGAGGGCTCGAGCTCCACCCCCTCCCCACTTTTTGTGGAAAAAGTATATTAAAGAGAAATAGAAAGAAAGAGAGAAAGAAAAAATAGTGACCTGCCAGTGTCACAAAATAATGAGGTATCAAAATATGCTCATCTGACCGTGATTAAATGCCTAAAACCCTGAGCTTCTGGGGCTCCGCCCCCTGGACCCCACGCCAATGAGTGACCTGCCAGTGCCACAAATAAGGTATCAAATTATACTCATCTGACCGTAATTAAATGCCTAAAAACCCTGAACTTCCGGTGGCTCTGCCCCCTGGACCCACTCAATGGCCCTAAGGCGGACCCTGGATGCTTATCTGACCGTAATTTAATGCCTAAAACCCTGAGCTTCTGGGGCTCCGCCCTTGACCCCGAATCACTATGAAAACGTTGAGCGGGGCTTGCATGTAAGAGTGGGGTGATGCGGATGTTTTGTCTGCCCCGCCTTCCCCCAAAAAAAAAAAACGTTTTGCTCATTACGTACCAATATTTGGCTCGCATAACTTCAAATTTGGGCCCCCTAAGGAATCCTTGATCCGCGCCTGGGTGGAAGGGATATAAAACAAATATACAATGACTCATTCTCGAACAAGCTAAAACTATTCGCACTCAGGAACATCAATAGTACTGTTCTCCCTCGGGCCGCGATGGCCCTCGGGAGAATATAATACGATTTGATGTTCCTTCGATGCGAATAGTTTTAGCTAGATCCTCAGTGTCATTTTATGTATATTTGTATATTATTTTCAGTGCATGCATGACAACAATATTCGTATAGATAACGAGAGTGAGGATCCGGAAAGGGATAGTGAAAAAGTAGGAACGAATTTAAGTGACGACAATAATCGTAATTAACGAAAGTAAAAAGAAAGTATTAGTCTAAAATATATGCATCAATTTTAATTACAATTTATTGATTTCACTGTTTTCTTCCAATTTTCAAGTTTTATTACATGATACATATTTATAAAAACCAATTCAAAATGATACATGGGACAGCAAACAAAAGGTTGATATTCTAACGAGTACAATATTAATGAAAAGAAGAAGAAAAATTATAAAATGATAAAAAGAAATTATCTTTTAAAAATATTATTAAAAAATAAAAATAAATAAAAAAATATATATAATAATATTGATAATAATAATCGTTAGCACATATCTATTTTCAACCCCCACCCTCCCTAGAATCCCGTGGATTTTCCACGGGTCCTGCTAGTTAGCAATTAATAGGCCTATTCTGTTGATACATGCCCCTGGGTTTGTGCTTCCAGAAATGCCAACCAATTAAACCAACACAATGCTAGTTGATTTCATCTGCTAACGACCATAAGGGCATAATAATAATAATAATAATAGTTCATCCTTATATAGCGCATTTCAGGACCACAGGCCCTCTCAATGCGCTTTACAGATATATATTATTACCCCGGTCATCGGATTCATGCTAACTCGCACACAATGTATGCACATTCTCCACTCCCTGGGGAGCATTCCAGCCAGTCGCCATTTTACAAGCGCCACTTGCTAATTGAACCACATTAACTTTCGCATCCTACCGGGTACCCATTTAACACCTGGGTGGAGAGTGGCAAATGTAGATCAATGTCTTGCCAAAGGACATTAGTGCCGCGGTGGGACTTGAACCGCAGACCTTGTGATCCACAGTCCGGTGACATATCCACTCGTCCACGGCACCTCTACGGCACGGCATCAATTCACATCCTTTAACATAACCCATGTTCATATGGGACCATTATAGTTTTAAACTATTTAAAGACCCTATCCGATGAAAATACAACTTGTTATCAATGGAAAGCTAAATGAACATAGAATACAAATATAAAGGAATTCAAAATATTTTCCCTTTCAATTTTGAACAAAAGCGAATTAAAACCTTTTTTCCGCACCTCTCCAAATTACAGGTCAACAGGGGTCAACATTTGTCGCATTTACAGTGACGACACCATATGTGCACGCTTATATAGCGGAGGCGATGAGCTGTGCTTAATTAATGCAAAGTCATTGTGAATATGCGTACTACACATATGGTGATGTCATCAATTCGATAGCTAGTTTTTAGGTTAACAACTCCCGACTTTCACAGCTTTAGATTTCAAGTTTTCAGAGAGCTGTTACTCGCCTGACAGGCACTAAGGTAGCATATAATTGGTATTGTTGTAATTTATGGCTTGTCAGCTTTCCTGTGATAGGAAATTCATCTACCGGTATTTCATTTTTCACTTCGGACAGGGTCTTTAAGTTTGCGAAACCTCGAAATTATAAACAATGATCCACTAAAAGCGACGAGGGTTCACCCCAGACCGAAACAACAAGTATTCCAAAGTTTTAAACTGCAAGCAATTTACATGTAGTAACTTGCGTAACCTCAGTTAATTGCATCCCCCCGCCCCTCCCCCCCCCCCTACCCAGGCTATGATCATGGTTATTGCACAAAAGCCTTCGTACCTAATTGCGCTAACCTCAAGATTGCTTGTGGATTTTAACTTCAAGTAAACTTTAAGAGTTTTGTAACCATGAGTGCATCCGCAAGGTCTGTAACTACACAACAATTTCAAAGTTTAAAACCACGATCTAATCTTAAAGTTAATGGATTGTCGTGTGCACCTAACTATAAAGTTAATGCCTTTTGGCTCTCAGCAGACAGTTTGGTTTAGCATTGTCCAAGCTTGGCTTGTAGGAATTAGCATTCCTACCCCCTGCCCCCCTGTTCACCACACCTAAATACCATTACAAAGATATTTCTCCCATATTCAGAGAAGGGGCTTTACCCCCGCACAGTGATGAAGTACCCGGTAGAAAAAATGCAGGGCAAGGATTATGTAAGAACTCATCCCCGGCTACAAATGGAATTTCCCTCGTAATCTGAAGAACGTGGAAAGATTACATCAGACATTCGCAAGAAAGAGTGAGGACAGAGCCACAGAAGGAGAGAAGGAGAGATTGAGAGACGAAGGGCTCTCTAAGAGAAAGAGAATTAAGAGGAGCAAAAGAACAGAGAATGAAAAGTTTAAAAAGATGAAAGAGGGAGTATGATAGAAAGAAACAGGAAACATGGAGGGAATTAAAACAAAATGGAAGATAATGAGGAAGAAAAAAGAAAAAGGGATTGAAAGATATACATGTAGGCCTGAAAAGAGAGATAATCAGGGCAGGCCAGTTCTAGATAAACTACAAGGAAGTAATATTGGCAAAAGAAAGTACAAAATACAAAAGGATGAAAGTTCAGGAATGGAGTGTGATGGTGAGATAGAGAGAACACAAATGGAAGCATGTAGACGACTGATAGGTAAAAGAAGATAAACAAGTGGAGGGAAGAGGATAGAGGGAAGGAGAAATTGAAGATACAAGAAAATGAATGTACACAAAAGGAAATGGATAATGAGATGAAAGAAATATACAGAGGAATAAGACGAAATCAAAGAAGTAGAGAGAGAGAGGGGGAGAGAAGAAAGGAGTGAATGACAAAAATCTTGTTTCCAGGTAACGTTACAAGGTCAACGTACTGCAGACATCTTCAGAAGTATGGAATGCCAAAGGGAAACAAGATAATGGATTATAAAATTGAGAATGCAATATATGTCAATGGAAGACACCTGACTATATCATGTCCAAACAGCATGCATGCAGGCCTACAGACGAGACACCAATGATGAAATAAACCACATGCCTACTTGGTGGGCTCATGTAGAATGCACTAATCAACATTCTTAGAAATTTTCTCCAGCAGTTGTCCGTCAAATTGCGCACATCTACATTCTAGAATTAGGGGAGGAAAACGATAAATTTTTCAAGAGTTATTACTCTTCTCTAAACATTTTTGCACAGGGCATCCAGACTGATATTTTTGTGGTTGAGTGTGCTAAGGTCCTCTCTTACAAGATTCAGGGGTTCCCACTTGCTTCTATTTTTCAGCTTGCCTTCTTTTCTTTTATGAAAAAAAAATTACAGATGAATAAAACCTCCTAATCCTAATTTTTGAAAATGAGGAAACTATGAATCAGTTTCACTTGGCTTAATAGTAACAAAAAACTAGTTTATGCACAACCTTGAACCTATACTGAAGAAGGATCCACATGAAACAATTAGTATGTATGCGATGTCCCAGTATAAGACAAATTCAACATCATTTCAAAACTAATTCATCCTAATTTATCATAAACCTATGATCAGAGCGGTGCCAGAACAGCGCACCTCTAATTCACTTACACTCGGAGAATGTGAGGAATCTCTGTACCACATCCCTCTAGTTAACATACAAACTGCTCATCAATGTGCCCGCATTTGTCAAATGAAGTTACCAAAATAAACCACACGCATTCCTCCTCGAGATCCATGCCCCCAGTGACATTCCATTCCAATCGGACTTTGGGACAGATGGCATAGCCCCTCCCCCTCCCCCTGTGTTCCATTATCCATTCCGATAGACTTTTCAACAGCCAGGTAGCAGCCCCCCCCCCTCCCCACAATGACTTGATGCTGGCAGTGTTGTGTGTCTATAAATATAATTTCCTATCCCCATCCCACCCCCTTTTCATAATTGCTACATGTACAAGTTGCTATTAGTTGTGTCAATTGTACATCCATAAATATAGCACCTAACCCCTCCCCTAAATTAAAAAAGCTGCTATACAATATACATCAATAACCCCTTCCCCATTGACTTCAGTACAGATGCATTGTACCATACAACCACAAAATTTAGCATCCCCCCCCACAAGCTGTAATATAAATCCATAATCTTAATTACATTTGTAGATGCCCATTATACTTCTTCCATTCCAACTGACTTCATTTGTCTATTGTACAGTTGTAGGCCCCTACATCCCCCTTTCCCAAAATGGGCTTTATGCCAATAATTCTAATTCCTTACCCCCTCCCATTTTTAAAAATTCTAGCAGCACACCCCACAAACATTACCTTTCCACAAGGGGTAATAGCAGTACACCCATAGTCCTCCCCCTTACCCATGTTGACTACATTTACTTTTCAAAATAAGAAGTACATGCAATTTGTCATTTCATTTGACTTTGTATATATGTGTAGGTCTACACGTCTATATGTAGAGCACATACTGGTACAATACCGAACACAAAATCCTACAATGTATGTATAATTACTAATAAATCATCCACATCACAAGGCCTACATAATAAATACACGTAGGCCTACTTCTTGACCAACATCTAGACCTGGTAGTACATCATGCCAAGCTAGAGCAATGAGGGTCACTTGAGGTCACAAGTTCATGTAAGGTCAAATCTGATACTTTTTCCCTATTTACTTCCCACACAGTCTCTGCAAGAATGCAAGGTAAATACCATGCCCTGTATATAGATATATAGATATATATATATATAGGTAGGTACCTAGCAACTCTCATAGACATTGTAGTTACATAGAGACCTACATTCCATTGCAGTAGTACACTCCAAGCCTACTGCCACTCTTGTGTTGCAGATAAATGATTGAAATGAATTTGCACTGAAGAAATGGTTTAAAATGTCTATT